>OV839568.1:90797019-91997019 GCA_929447395.1 Epistrophe grossulariae | reverse complement strand
CTCCGATAGGTTTGTCATGTGTTGTGGTGTAGCAATTAATGTTGGTGCAAAAACCGTAGCAAGGTTGTGTTCATTCATTTTGTTGACAGCATAGTGAGAAGCAACTCTAAAAAGACAAATATAAAATTTATCAGAATTTAGACAAAAATTCAAACACGTGATATGGACTAAATTTGAATAAGTTAATAAAATTTTTGGTAATATCATTTTTTTTTTCAAGATTAGCAGCTTGTACGACTCCAAATGTATTTTAGAACAAACTTGAATGAAATACTTGAAATTGTGGTTAAAAACCATAATTTGTTTGAATTATGTTCAGACGACTCGCGTATACAATACATAGGCATCTTTAACGAGAAACGCAAATTATTTATTTTCTTGATAAAAGAAAAATTTGCTCCCATGGGTAAAAGCATAAAGGCAACATTTTTTACCATTACTGTTTTGTTCAATCTCTTTCTGCTAAATACGTACACCCGAACGGAGTATAATCATTACTCATAATGCACATATGTACATTATTTTATACAATTACGTAGTTTTGCCTTGTTTAACAATTAAAATGGGTTCATTAGATTTTCAAACGTAACACTTTCGGGCTTCTTATTGAAAACAAAGATTTTTATCAATTTTATATGTAAATAATACCTTTTCAAATGCTCCGCCATAAATTTTAAACAATTATAATGAGCCGGTGGTAGTTCCTTTACAGCTTCTTTCATCATTTTTATCTGTTCCAATAAATCGGTGTGTCGTGCTGATTTCATAAACGCAGGATAGGAGCGATATGTAATCAATGGAACCGGCAGTAATCTCAAGTACAACTTAAGTGTGCCAGCAATTACATTTATGTTTCCGTAAGCCAATTCGGACATATCTGTTTTTTCTCCATCGCGATCTAGAGCCAATTTAAGTGCTTCGATTTCATCTGCAAACCCAGATACTCTGTATATCCCTTCTTGCATCATACCACGGCACTCAACTTCTTCAACACATCTCCTTATTACAAAGGGAATTGTGCACACATGCGCCGTTACTAAAGTCGTTAAATCTGTTCCAAAAACACCTCTTATTCTCTTCAGATCTGGAACACATTTGGCAGGAACTAGCTCAGAGCATTTATTATGAGCTATAAATCCACAATCTTCACATTTAACACCCTGCGCAGTAAATCCCCAAAGGAAATTCGCACAAAACTCGCACCAATTAAGACCTTTGAAAGTATGAATCTTAAATTTGTGATTTTTTTCATACACAACTGGTAACACATCGGCCTCGAAAGCTACTTTTTCCGATATGGCTTCAGCAGATACCTTCTCTTTCATAGAATTCCTAATATCGTTAGAGAGTGCTCTTAGTTTTCTACGATTCAATGTCATGTACGGGCTATTGTTGTAGCAGTGCTTGGTCTGTTGCATCATTCCTTGAATTATTGGAGCTGCATGCAATGCCATATAAAAATTCACTAGACCATCGGCTACTAGGTCGTGTATGGTTTCATAGCTTTTGGAAGTTTCTTGAAGATAATGGCCCTTTCCGGGCTTATAATATACTTTGTAATGTTTCGTTTTATTGTTAAACCTCACACTAAGAGTATAGTAATCCTCTGCCTTTGGACTTTTTCTTATTAGATATGTCCCATCGACACCGTTTTTTAATAGCTTCTCAACTTCCTGGTGTCCCATTAGTCCATGGTACTCTTGTCCATAGAAAGAAGGAGTGCTTTGAGGGTCTCGATTCCTAAACAAAGGTTTTGGAGTGGGAGCTTCAAGTTGAATTTTGTAAACTAGACGAGTTAATTGGGTAATGAAATGATTTCTTAAAAAAAGGTAATCACTTACGCTCTGGCTTCCAAACCATGTTCAGTGAAGAACTTGTTTCTGGAAACTTTTGGTTAAAAGACATTTTGGATTTAGGTATATAGCATTATTATACTGTATTTAATATTTTCTCATTAATATTGAAAGGAATTTATTCTTGCCAATTTGCGAAATTCCAGAAGAGCAAATCACTCCACCAATTTCTCAGTCCGACGTCATTTTCATTTATTATCGAAAAAACAAAAATATTTCAAACATTTTCTTTTTTGACATAGAGAAAGGGAGAGAAATGGAAGAAACAAGAAAGAGTCAAAAAATGAATTGAACAAAATTCACCACTCCCATTCAACAGTAGTCTACAAATTTCAACTCCGAAATCGAGAAGTTATCTCTGTCATTTCTCTTTCTTATAAAATGCCTGTTTGGTAACTATTTTTTCAACAAATTTCCCAAAAACTGAGTTTTTTTTCTATGGGTTTTGACAGCAATATGTGAAATTTTGTGAAAATTTGTGCAAATTCGCAAGAAATTTCATGTTACCAAACGGACCAAAATGGTCTGTTTGACTGTTCGTTAGAGAAATAAATACCGAGGTAGAATAACTAAATTTCAGTACAAAGTGATTGTTTTTTCAAAAAGAGTTGTGAGTAGTTCTCAAACACTTTAACCGTTGTTGAACCTCAGTTAATCAACTAATATCGGTAGATTAGGTTTAACTATGGTGCAGAGTTTGTATGTATGTGATATCTAGTAACCAATATATACCAATGTCGGGAAATTAAAACAAATCATATTTTTATCAGTTTAACCGAGAGAGACAGAACAAAAAAAATTTAGTGTAAAGGACCGCACTCGGCGGAACTGCACTTCAACGGAACTGAACTTCACGACTTATTTGTAGGAAATTGTATGAGCTATATCGCACTAAGGGCCAGTTGTACAATAGTGGTTCAGCCTCGGTTCAAGATTTTAATTCACCGATTTCGGCGGATTAACTAAAGTTCAACGCTGGTTCAACTATGTAATTGGTTATTATAACACACTTGAACAGTAATCCACTGTTGAAACTCAATTAACCCGCCGAAATCGATGGATAAAATTTGCTGAACCACCGCGGTTTAAATATTTGTACAACTGGCCCTAAGCGACAACTGCACTTCACGGCGCACTATGCGACAAAGTTGGTAATCTGACCAACTGTGTCGCGACGTGAAGTTTAGTTCAGTTTCGTGTGAAAGTGCGCACGGCATTGACTTACTATATATGGACTGCCAGGAGCCAACTTCATGATGGTTCCACCTATAACTAAACGCCACTAGCCCTCACGTTTTAAAGCGGAAAAAACAGTGAAACACTTTCAGTTTTGTGCTGTTTTTTTTTTTCTTTCATTCGTGTTTTTGTTTTTTTTTATTCATTTTAGAAAAATTTATCATTTTTAAAAATTTTGGAAAACAATAAATGTTTTTTTATAAAATTTTCTTTTGTAATGGTGAAAAAAGTATTAAATACAACTAAATCGTTTTATTTAGAAAAGTAGACTTATAGAAAATCGACCTACTTGAAGTGCGACATCGAGAACGAAATTTTTTCTTCGAACACCAACAAAGAAGATTTACATAAGCCCGGGCTTAGGGTTCAAATAAATGCACTGGTATTCAACGATCTGCTCAATGAAACACCTCCGAACCACAAAGACCATCAGGCATTGCAACAGGCCCAAAAGAGGATACATGCTTCTTAAAGCAAAATTACGACATCTGTATTCCTCTTTAAACGATGTGATTGCATGTGCCAACCACAAGGGATCTGGTCGTGATCGACTAAAATGCTTTCTATTCCTTTGAAAGATGTGGCCACATATGAAGAAGATCCGTCCAGTGCTTTCAATGCCTGCAACAACAAAAAGAATAGGAAATAGGATCTTACTGGAGCATACATTCTTTTATATAACATGCTCAAGCAAATCTAGCTCTAGCTAGCAGCACCGAAAGTTCAGTTCATTAAACATGGTCCTCGTCGAAGGTTGAAACCGATGAGAAAAACTATTCACCTCCATTGTTGAGCAAACAACAGATTTTTTTTTTTAATTTAGATAGCCGAAATTCGATCATCAAGGCAGGAGTACACACAGCCCCTTAGCCACGATGTCAAGCGATGGGATTCGAAAACCTATAGAAAGAATAAATTCCAGAGATTTTCTACACTATCCAATGAGGATTCAACCACCGTCTTGTGGATTTAAAAAACCCACGAAATTCTTTGAAAAGCACATATAATAAATATGTAAATGTTTTTAAATGTGTAGGAAAGGGTAGTGGCATATTTGGTTCAATAACATCCGCCGATCTTGCAGGCGTCGGTGCTGTAGGTGCTCCAGCTGGAGTGGGAGCAGAAGCTTCAAGTTGACCGGGTACATACATCAACATCCCAGTATAGCAATAGATTTCGCATTACTATACCACTGCCGAATGTAATGTGGACAAGGTAAGTTCAAAACAAATACAATTTCGAATAGAATTAAATGGATTTTTACCTTCCCAACAGGTCCTAAAATTGCGTGAAAAGGTCAACAAGAAGCTCGCCAAGGACAATCTGAAAGTTCCGCAAGGTTCTAGAAACTAACTCTTATTAGATGAATACCGTTATTAGACAGTAAGTTCAAAAATTTAATTATTTATCATAAAGTACTCTTCTTTAAAATAGACGATGATAGTAATAGAGGTTATTGGAAATATTCTGTTAAATATATCACGAGCTCCTTTCTCATTGGCCATATTGGTTGCTTTCGGTGATTATTCTGCCATCAAACCTCTGCCACGGACACGGCGATTCATACTTGATTAAATCCATTCATAGAACATGTTTCTTCGGATTCTTATATTTTTGTAAGTACTATTTGTTTTATATAAATAACGGAACAACTAACTAAGTACCTAGTTACTGGCTTGAATAGAAAGTTATAAACGATTTAAAGTAAGACCTAATTTTTAAAATTTTAATTTTCAGTGCGATCCGAAAGTGATTTCAAATTCAGCGCCCTTGGCAAAGATACCTATTGTACAGAGAAAGTTAACTTCCAATGCCCACCATTACTGAGTTCGGCATGTCGTCGAGAACTTGAATTTCAACGTAAATCTGTTAAGACTAATTGATCAATTTATCAACTAGAAAATTATAATAAATTTAATTGAAACTATGAACTTGTAAGATAATATCTTTCATAGAGGGATTGTATCGCGTGCTCTCCACGGTGATTTTAACATGTGATTGAATCGCTTACTGTGGATGTAGGTATGTTTTTATTAAATCATCTCCAACTGACTACCTACCACTGATGCATAAAAAAAATACTTCTTCTCTAATTTACTTTTGTACCTACTTTAAAATAAGAAAAAAAGAATTAATTATCTGAATTCCATAAAATTTTTCTTTTAAAACATTTTATTCAATAAAAATTAATCTAACAATTGCATTAGGATTATTTATTAAAAAGTGATTAATAAAACAAGAACTTTTAATTTACTAAAACTGTTTTTTTTTTTCTTTTGTTTAAGTTTTGTTAATCTACTTCGTTACTTCGTTGATTGCGATTTTTCACCTACATATTACACCAGTTGATAGGGTCCTTGGCGAACGCTTCACAGTTCCAGACAGTGAGATTCGTCCCTTAGGTGTTTTTAGTAATGTCGTCTAAGGATGAAAGAGAAGGTTAAGCTAAACTGTTCATATATTGTTCGTTTTTGAAAATTAAGTAAAAATAAAAAATAAAACAGCTATTAATATTAAAGGTTTGAAAGAAACAGCACTTGTTTGAGCTACCACCAACTTTTTTACTGGTTGGGAGTTATAGCTATTTCACCACTGCCACGCTGCTCATAATAATCATTTTAGCGGTGCTTGGTCTTATTTTATCAATTTTATTTGACTGTTTATTGTACTACTTTTGGCTATCGAGTAATTATTTCTAAATTATAGATAGCTGTTGACGGCTTTGTGCTCAAATTGAAGACAATGTAGTTATTTTACAATCGTAGAACGAAGTTATGATCGAAAACTAGTTCCTTAGTTTATTAAATCGTCAGTAACTGAAAATAGTGCGAAAATTTCATTTGTTTTTGGATTGTTACCAATGTTGTGCTCGTCACTCGAGGTCGAAAACTTGACTTATTCACCTCGCCAATATCATTAACAACTCAGCCTAAAATCAAAATTAACGTATCTGATGCAAGGGGTCCATCCTGTGAGACGACAAAATTACTGGACTATAAAAGCTTGCACTGATGATAGTTCCGCTATGGCTATCCATTACTCAAGGACTAAAGTTGATGCTACCTGCAATTACATATAAACATTTTCACCTTCCATATTCCATATATATATACCTAATATACTTGCCTTTGGCTAGCAAAGTTTCCTGCAACTCGTGGACAACGTCGTCGCGGTCGGTCTAGCCGTTACTTAATTATGTTTCTTTATCGAATAGAAGGGTTACAGAGGTGGAATAGTTGTTTTATTAATGCAGGACGTTGCCACACCTTCTTAACATGATATGACGTCGGCGTCGGCTTACGTTCATTTTAGTTTTGCTTAATATACAAAATACACATACATGGCTTGGGATAGGGGCAAATACTAATTTAATTACTGGTTTGTTAAAAGAAGGTAAACTTTAATAGTTATATTGTTCTATCATATAATTTATGGAAATGTATTACTTAAGTACTGTAAGTACCCACATACATTTCCTTAAAAATAAATGAAGTACAAATGCACAATAATGAGAAGAAAAAACTCCGGCGTTATGTAATGTAATGGTATGTTTGTATAATCATATATTTTGTATTTTTTGTATTTTTTGTCACCCTTAGATCAATTATCCAAACAAATGAAAATCATCTTGCCTAAAGTGTTCAATAAATCTTATGGTTACGGACAGTATCTTAAAACTATTAAAGTTCTAGGAGCAATCCTTCCTTAATCTTAAGTTCATTGAATAGGTATGTCCATATATGTAATCTAACTTCGAGTTTACGTTTCAGGAACGAAATAATAACATCAAACGATGGAATAACATCATTGCATTTAATGTTTATGATAATTCGGGCATTTAAGGTCTCTAGCAAGCAAGTTCACAGGCATTAAACACTTATTTTGTCAAAAACTCAAACGGACTGTCCCAAATCACAGTGATAGATTCTCTTTGTATATATGCCCAAATGAAAACGCGTATATCAAATACCTATTGAAATTATATTAGGCATTTCACTTGCACTTGCTACAGCGCATTTTTATGTGATTCTCTAAACAGGAAATTCGAATTCTTGTTTAAGCTCATCTAAAACGGGTAGCTCCCATACAAAAATCAACAGTTGTTTAATGAATGGTTGAGATTGGTAAATAAACAAAATATAGAAATTGAAGGAAAAAGCCCAACTTTGAAAGCTAACCTTCAAAATCATACTAATAAAGCTGGAAGAGTTAACCAATATGAAACATTTAAGTTACAAGCTCAACAAAGTCAATCTAGAGAAATCTACAAACTTCTTCTTAATTATGACCTGGAAAAAAAAAACCTATTCGAAGTTCCTTGGCGCTGGTGCAATGATCTCTCGAACCACTGAGTTATTTGTTGGAGTAAGAACCTGGCCATGCTGCATGCTTTCGGCAGGATGCTGTATAATTTGGACCTGGAAGAAAGAAGTCTTCTCGGGTCCCAAACTAGTGTTCTGGGATGATAACCGGAAGTGGAGCAATGGCACCAGCACGAGCTGGGGCACGCATTATGCTCTCCAACAATCTGTCACGGATCCTCCTTGGTGAAAACGAAAGCTGGTATTGTTCTTGACGGCAACAACTTCTCGAACTGGTTGTTGTTCTCCAAGTGTCCGCGGATGGCTTTGCGGATTAAGGTGTTTTTACCCATGAGAACGACCCCCTTTCCACGAAGGGAAGTACGGATGTTCTGCATCTGGCTAGAACCTACGTTATCGGCTCCGACGATGAAACATTTTGGGTATTCGTAGAACAATTGAACGACTTTAAGGAAATAGTTGGCTTTCCAGGTTGTTCTGTTCTCCCTAACCATCTTGAATAATTGTAATTAGGGACTCTTGAAGAATTTAAGAACAAAAGCACAAACGTATACGATTATATCTTAGACTAAAAAATGACTAAAAAAAACTTTCAAGAGCACATGAAGAAAAAAATATAGCACACAAACGACAAATGTCAAAATGTCATTTCAATTGAAACAGGTGGCTCTGTTTTAATAACAGATGTCAGTAGTTTCTTTGTCTGGACAAGCTTTTTTTTACAAAGAAACTACTGACATCTGTTATTAAAACAGTGAAAATAATTACTTCTGTTTCCCGTGTTTCTACGCAAGGGTTAGTGTCGCTAAGGAGTGGTGGAACCACTTTTATTGGGGTTTTTGTATGAAAATGAAACTCAACTAGCAGTCCATATATAATAGGTCAATGGCGCACGGTGTCGCTGAAGTGCAGTTCCGCCTAGTGCGGTTCTACCTTAATTGATGATAAATTAGTGCAAGGGCACTTGAATCAAACATTTGATACTTGATTGCGGAAAAAACAGTGAGGTGGGTTCCACTTCTTTATATGCGGCCTCATTTGAGCAGGAATGATTATTGGAAATTTATAGCTAGTGCAGCAATCAGGTACCAAAAAAACGCATTTAGCCACTTTTGGCTGGGTTCAAAAACGCTTTAGCCACTTTTGGCTGTGTTTAAAAGGTTCAAGAAATGAATTAGGGCCAGTTGTACAAATATTTAAACCGTGGTTCAGCAATTTTTATCCACCGATTCCGGCGGATTAATTGAGTTTCAACAGTGGTTTACTGTTCAAGTGTGTTATAATAACCAATTACATACATGAACCAGCGTTGAACCTTAGTTAATCCACCGAAATCGGTGAATTAAAATCTTGAACCGGGGCTGAACCACTATTGTACAACTGGCCCTTAATTTTCAATGCACCATCTTCTTCGTCAAAGTTTCAATTTTCTTTAACCACTTTTATATTCACTATTTTGCTGGCTTATTTATCGGCACTTTTTGGTTTTTCTTTTTGTTTACCTAGTGAAAGTTAACTGCGCTGCGGCTATAAATTTACCAATAAAACGCGCCTATAGTAAGTTAATGGGAAAAATGCTCGGATATAATCCGAGAACAATAAATAGATAGACGAAAATCCATGCCCACGCAGATATACAGACGCATGTCAAATGAAAATTACTTTTTGAACACAACATATTATCAGCGCTGGTTCAAAGATTGGTCATGATCTGGACACATCACGTAATATGCGTTTAATTTC
This sequence comes from Epistrophe grossulariae, assembly GCA_929447395.1. Classification (NCBI taxonomy): domain Eukaryota; kingdom Metazoa; phylum Arthropoda; class Insecta; order Diptera; family Syrphidae; genus Epistrophe; species Epistrophe grossulariae. Next base: position 91,987,865 of record OV839568.1, on the reverse strand, counting down.
TCTTTTGTTGTTGATGAAATGCCGAAGCTTTGTTGGTAATGTTTGACGCAATTATTTGTCAAGCCATATATAGCGTTTTTTTCAACCGCAGTTCCCTCCGGGATTGAAAAAAAACACACCTATAATCTGCCATTCGTTGACACAAAAACTGAGAAATTTTGATGAGAAATCCCGTTTATATTGGTGAATTGAGCTGAAATATTCTGTTTGGTAACGTGAAATTTCTTGCGAATTTGCACAAATTTTCACAAAATTTCACAATTTGCTGTCAAAACCCATAGCAAAAAAAACTTAGTTTTCGGGAAATTTGTTGAAAAAAAGTTACCAAACAGGCATATAAACTGACTCATTGAATTGCTTAAACGCACAATTTTGTTTTGTGTTTTCCTTAAAAATATACCTATTTGTTTTTAATTTTATTAAAACAAATCTCTTCCAACCCAAAAATAATCAATCTGAAATCGTTGAAAGGAATTTCAACATAAATTTCCCAAAAAAAATGGGTGTTATTTTTCAACTCTCGGCACTTTTTTTGACATTTCTGGAAATTCAAACAACCACCAACTTCACAGTTTACAAGCGTGCCAACACAACAACGCCAACAATGGCTAAATTTCGCAATTTTTTTCAGTTTAGCATCGGCATTTGAGTTTTTCCGGAATTGAAGACCAAACCACTTCATCATTTGTTTAAAGTTTTGTGTGTTGCAGAGCCAAGGTGAAAATATTTTCTCAATCGAACATTTATTGGAATTGTAACACTGACGCATCTTCCATTTCCCTTCAAAAAGAATATCCAAATGTAAGTACATATATTTTAAATATTTCTTATTTCTGAATTCCTAGTACATTTCTTGTGGGAAACATGTCGCGACTTTCATAAAATGACATGCAATGTCAATTTGCCTACCTCACCGTCACCGCATTGCGATTCTCATTCTTCTTGGAGACCAAGAAGTTCATAAAAAAAATCACATGTGCTCCCCATTTGTCGACGCAGATTATACATTTAATCTGTACCTATAAATAAAAACCAATAAATTAACTAAAAATCATAATTTCTTATTTAAAATTCTTAAAATCCTTTAAAACAATGTTGAAACTTATATTTGAGGTTAGAATTGACTATTCGATCAATTCAAGAAAATTGCCTGGCGGAATAGAGAATGTAATTCTGCACCCAAAACGGGTGTTTGACTTTGGCAAGGATTACATAAAAATGGCGCCAAGTAAGCATCTCCTTGAGACAAGTCGAAAACAGTCACCCACCGGTGAATATAATTAATTACCGACTTTTAATGCAAAAGGTGTGTTGAGTCGCTGGAAAACGGAAATCGGTATTTGGAACAAAGCGAATTGTATTCTCAGTTTTTATTGCGTTGAATTATGTATGCATCATGATTATTTTCAAGTTTTTATTTGGGTAGATAGTATCATAGCACAAAAACAATGGTGTTTTTTTTGTTTATCATTACCTACCTACCTACCTGTAAGGTATTTTCTTAATGGTGTGTAAATTATATTTTTGTTGTTGAGTATGTTTTTTTATAACAACTAGGTACCTATTCGTAAAATAATTGTTTGTTATGCTTAACTTATTGATGAACTTTTTGGAAGCAACAAATTAATTATTATACCATTTTATTTTAAGTTCTCACAACACCTACGCATAGTAGGTCAGAAGTTAAAGTTTTCTGATGGTTGTATTGTTGAATTTCGATTTTTGTGAAGAATATGAGTCTAATAAATGTTTTGAAACAAAATAATGAACCTAAATAGAGTAAATGTACTTCGTCGAATCAGTGTACTTCAATTGTCAGGAACAGGGAAGATGGGATGTTTGCTTCTGGTACAATAGCTTGCATAAACCTGTCTCTTTTAAAGCTCTCAGGGTTGTCGTAACTCGCCGCATATAGGTAGGTGAGCAATACCCGTGGTTACCAGATACTGAATAAAAATAAAAATAAAACTTTGTTTAATGAAATTTTTTAAGGGTGTTACCAAAAATTTTATTTCATCCATTCATAAGTTAGTTAGGTAGGTATCACTATCTGAATTGCCTAGAAGATGAAGATATCGATTGTTTTTTTTTTTTATAATCTGGCTTTTTTTCTTACAATCGAAGCTCTATAAAAACTTAGATTTTTTCATCACTGTACTTTTTTATCTTCCATCTCTAGATTTTTATATTGCTGAACTCGTGTTTATCTATACTGCATTTTAGTCAATGAACAAAGGACTTATCAAAGTTTATTGAATTATCCAACTTCAAACCATAAAAATTAAAATACATTTCATAAAAGGTTTTATTTTAATTGAAAAGAAACATTTTACAGATAAATAACCTTGTCAAAAAATGTATTTAATAAGTACCATGAAGAGTATACAAAAATGCATGCAATGCTTAAATACATATGCACACAGCGAAACTTTATTGACAATGGTGGACAGTGGCGATCATTCGTCCTCGGATGGGTGACAGATTGGTTATGATAGGATTTTTTACGTTTAATACAAATTAAAAAAAACAAATACTTGGTAATTCAATGGTTTGGTTCCTTGAGTGAGTAAACAGGCACCACTGTTTAACAAAAAGCTTCTCGATAACCCCTGAATAGACCTCGGCAACCTCATGCCTTTTGTTTTTTGATGTTGGATTTGTCTGATCAAATAGTATTTCAATATAATTCTTTTTTTTTAATATATCAAATTTTAACTTTTAAAACAATTGCAGAGGCACAGCCATGCTTATATTGATTTTGTAAACAAATTTTCTGTATATATGTAAATGTCTAAATATAATATAAAACTATCTAATCAATTGCTTTTATGCAATTAAATTTATTAAATTATTTTTAAAAATAAAAGCCATCTCGGCCATCGTTAATGTGGGTAGATGATTAAAACAGGTCGGAACAGAAATATAAATATAAATGGATAACTATATCCATATGTTCGCTAGTAGTTTTGATTGATAATAATCTGGCAATCTTTGGAGCGCGGTGGTGTGCTGAATCGTAAACGGGCGATGTCAGAAAGCCGTACCAATCGCAATCTAAGCCGAAATATACCTAAGGCGTATTTATTACATTTTTTACTAGTTAGACATTAAGGGTATTCATGCAACGTCGGAAAAGCATCGTAAACGTCTTAAAGTTCGACGTTTTACGAACAGCTGATTTTTTTACCATATCGTTTACCACATTTACGCAAAATGTTTTTAGGTGCGTTCATGAAACGTGTGTCGGAAACTTACGATTTTACGACATCGTAACGTTTCCAACGTTGCATGAATACCCCTAGTGTCCGTTGTCTTATTTAGATAGCTCTTGAATATCAAATAAAAGTGTTTATCTATAACTTGGACGGCTGTCCAAAGTTAGATAGCGTTTATAAATACGACCGCTAGAATATGAGCGATGTTTTAAGGAATAAGTTATAAGAAGGAGGGTTGAAACACAACCGACACAAAAAACTTCATTACCTTGAAAGTCAATTTGACTTGGTATTGAATTGAAAATTTTGTTTCTGCTTAGTGAAAATATTGATTTCAATTTGATAATAAAATACTTTAAATTTTACAACCAGGTCAATGATTTTCCGCAGTTCCGTCGAGTGCAACTTTACCTTTAAATGTACGTTTTTATTAATGTATGTAGGTCTGTTTTTGATTATAGTATTCGATGCTCTCATCAGTTTATAATCAAACTACTCGAGTTAGGTAATATATTTGACTCTCGATTATTAATTAGATAATTAGGTTAATTATTTTAAATATTAATTAATCGATTATCAAGATTGCACTCTATTATCGGTGATATTTATTTGAAAACTTAAGTTTAAAAAAAATACATGATTTCTATGTGAATCTTGTAAAGGACCCACAATTTAATTTGCAATCATTCTTAATGTATCGTTTAATATCGTTTTTTTCTCCTCAAATATATCTCTGTCCCATAGTACCTACTTTAACTGGGAAATAAAATATAAACATATCAGGTAGGTAGATCAAAAAAAAAAAAAAAAAAATATATGTAACGAAGAAAAGAATAGAAGGATATCGGCTTGTGCCGAAGCAGATGGTAACCGCATTTTGTATATTATATCTATATATACATATATATACACATACATATATTCCTTACTTTGATCGTGCTTCCTCCCTAAGCATCTGTTAGTTTTGCAACAAAAAAGAAAGAAAAGACATATATATGTAGGTACCTAACATACACATGATACACAGTTCTCCTTCCAGAATATCCATATTTAAAATCCAAGATATATTTTCTTTTTCCTCTGGCATCTCTTCTTTTATTTACCTGGAAGAAGCGCGCGAGAATTCGAATTCATTAGCAGTTAAACATTGAAGTGAAGATCATCGAAATCTACGCGAGTGTAGTGAGTTAAAGTATTTTTTGTTTTCGTTGTTTGTTTGTTGAAATTTCTGTGATTTAAGGTAAAATTTCTTAATAAAAAGTAATTTTTGTTTGAGAAAGTGTGAATATGTATTATACAATGTACAAAAAATAGTTTTTGAGAAAAACCCTTACTGTGAGTTCGATATTAAATTCTTGATAAACAATTCTGTGGATTAATACACTTTCAAGTGATCCTGGACTAAAGTTTTTACATGTTTTTTTCTGTTAAATTTTAGTGTGAGACCTAATTGAAGTATCTACCAAAGCGAACAGCGTTAATTTTTCTAAAACAATTTATTTTTGTTTGTTGTGGTTGGAAGGAAGCGTATTTTTTTTCCTTTCCTATGTTTAAAATCTTGAAGTATTATTGATTGAATTATTATATTTTGTTTCGAAAATTATTTATAAAATTTCCTTATTTGGGTTGCCGCCGTATTGTACTCGTATCATTATGGAATCGTTTTTTTATGGAATTGTTTTTTTTTTGAATAATAATGGCCGTTTGTTAACTCCGTTTAAAGTGGGTTTAATTTAATCCTTGAATTTAATAGGCTGGTCAGAATGTTTCCATTTACAAAAAAAATGTGCCCTGTCGTAAAGGTACGCCAAGGATATAAACAATTTTGTGCACTCAATGTTCCACTACTCAAGTTTTTATACTCGGGTATCCACTCATTCTGAAATGGAATGGCGAAATTGGTTCTGCTCATTAGTAAGGTTTTATTTTTGTATTTGCGAATCAAAAAAAATAAAAAAGGATTCATACACAAAAAGTGATATCAAAGCAACTCCCAACATAGAAATGATAGATTGATTTATTCTTTTTTTTTGATTGGGCGTTTATATTTTAAAATCGCTTTACATCTGAATTTTCAGATTTATGAAAAAAAATGAAAAAAAAAAATTGAAATTCCAGTCGAAAGTCATTGTGTCAAATTCCTGCATTTACCCATAGGATTTACATTTTAGCGAAATAAAAACGAACTTAAATTAAACATTGAGCGTTAGAAGTTGTGAGGATGAAATTATATGTAACTAAATCCGCAACAGGTTTTATTATTTTCATCAAAAGTCTTTTTATAGATATGTACGGCCTGCAAAATTATAGAAGAACTTTCCAAACATCAATATAAAAAATTGTTTATTTAAAAATTCACTAAACAATAAACAAAAAGTTCGTTCATTTAAAGAAGTATTAAATTTTCATGACGAAAACTAAAAAAATCAGCCACCAAGACGAAAATTATAAAGTTCAGCTTTTATGTGCAGTGCTTCAGCTGATTAGGCACTTCCCCCACCACAAACAATTTTCATTTGAGTTTTCAGATGAGAATTTCTTGTCTGAAAATTCAGATAAAACGTAACTAAAAGTCTTTTAAATTCATCTTACTTTTTATGACAGCTGGCCAATCAGAAGCTCTAAAAATTCATAATTCTGAAAAATCAGATGTAAAACGTAATGCATTGGGTAGGTTCAATGCATTACGTTTCCAAAAGATTTTTTTTATTCCGGCGCTATCAGTCGTCGAATAGAAAACGACATATTATTATATTATGTACATGGTTGATCTACTAAATCAAATCAAATAACAAGGATGTATAACTCGACTTTATAAATATTAACTCCATAAGATCGATTTTCATAAAATCATAAGTTTTTTTACTCCCATTTTTTTTAATATCTAAGCATTTAAAAAGACTCAATGTCCTACAAAATGTAGAAATTTAAACAAATAAATAAATAAATAAAAATAAATTATTTCATCTAAACAGATAAACATTTATAAAGCCAAAAACAATGGCACAAGAAGCAGATATTCCCACATTTAAATGCGTCCTTGTCGGTGATGGGGGTACTGGTAAAACAACATTCGTCAAACGTCACATGACTGGAGAATTCGAAAAGAAATACGTTGCTACACTCGGCGTAGAAGTGCATCCGCTTATATTTCATACCAATCGAGGAGCAATCCGCTTCAATGTATGGGACACTGCTGGTCAGGAGAAATTCGGCGGACTGCGTGATGGTTACTACATTCAAGGCCAGTGCGCTATTATTATGTTTGATGTAACGTCGCGTGTCACATACAAAAACGTGCCCAACTGGCATCGAGATTTGGTCAGAGTTTGTGAGAACATCCCAATAGTACTTTGTGGCAACAAAGTTGATATTAAGGATCGTAAGGTCAAAGCCAAGAGTATCGTTTTCCACAGAAAAAAGAATTTACAGGTGAGGATTTATCGATATTTATTTGTATAATTGTTTTGAAATTTAATTTAAAAATAATTTTATAGTACTACGACATCTCAGCCAAGTCAAACTACAACTTCGAAAAGCCATTCCTTTGGTTAGCCCGTAAGCTGGTCGGTGATCCAAACCTGGAATTCGTAGCTATGCCAGCGTTGCTGCCACCAGAAGTTAAAATGGACAAGGATTGGCAGTTGCAGATCGAACGTGATCTACAAGAGGCACAGGAGACTGCATTGCCCGAGGAGGATGAAGATTTGTAAAACCTTCTAATGTCCATCCCCGCCCAATTATTCAAACGAAAAGAAATTAAGAACTAAACATCGCAGTTAGCATGAAATAAAAGAAAAGTTTTTTCATTTGTCTGGAACTGTATGTTATATAATGTTAGATATCAAAAACCAATAGAACTAATATGGAATCAAAACACTAGGACAGAAATCCTCACAGCAAGACTTTCTTTTTCAATTTAATTTTATAAGCGATTATATTTAATCAAGAAAACACGCTCCACACAGTTCCAATGAGAGGTGAGACGATTACAAATTTAGAGTACTTGAGTAAAACATAATTTCCTTGTGAGCAAGAGTAGATAAGAAAAAAAAATAATTATTAAAAAAAATCCTTATCTTATAAGTACTACAAGAATTTCCTTGTAGACTGTGTGTGCTGTTGTTGTATATGAAAGCTTCTTTATTGCGATTTAAATTAGTAATATATATTATACCTAATTCTCTTATGATTTTATATTGTTTTGTTCTCGCAATTTATTTTTTGTTATTAAATAAAAAAACAAAAATAAAGTTTCTTTGGTAATAAATAAAAAAAAAATTAAAATAATTACGAATTCAATTAATTTTATTTTAAAAAGTTCCCGATTTTTTGGTAACAAGCTTTTTTAGATAAAATTAAACGAATGGAAACTTTTGAAATTAGATAAAATGACAAATCCCAAACACATGAAGTTAGCAGCTATAGAGAAATTTGAACAAAACTTGATAATTAAAATACCCTAGTGCCCAACTATGTACTTCGATGTAACTAGAAGTTTTAAAAAAATTGAAAGAAATATTCTCTTAAATAGAAAGCTTTGGTCGAATAAGAATAGAGCTGAAAAAGAATTATTTTATTTTTTAAGTCATATACTTCACAGCGCTCAACTCAAGATTTGTTTCAGTGTTAGCTCTGAGTGCGCTCGAGTTCAGAATAAAATGCCGGAGCAGATGAAGTAAAAAGCTGGGGCCAGATTCTGTAATAAACGAAACGAAAGCGATCGTTCGTTTTTCATAAACGAAAATAAGCAAAAACAAAGACGATTGTTCGCTTTTGCCATACAGAATGTCACCCCTGACCGTCTTATTTATACCATTTTTTATGCAATGTGACCGACTTCGGTTCGGTGGTCAAGTGTGTTTTCTAATTGAATCGGAGCCACGATTGCCACTTAAAAATAAAGTTCGTGTCCAAAATTGAAAATAAAAATTTAAGTCCGAAATATGAATTCATCACATTTATATTAACATATTCTTCATATTGCACAGATGAAATATAAGTTTTTTGAATTATTAATAGTAAACAAATAAAAAACGGGTACAAACAAATTCACAAAGTACCAAACAAACTTATTTAAATTAGATTAACATAAATACATAAAAGTAACGAATCATAAAAATATTAACTTCTCACAGCATTTTAAAATGAGATCACAGTATAAACTTTAGTTTGCATAAAAATTAAAGTGGAGTTTCATTTCGTAAAAAAATGACCAAACAGAATAAAAAAAGACCATGTGACCAAGTTAAAAACTAATGACCAAATTTGTTAACAAATGACCAAAGTGGCAACCGTGATCGGAGCGCTATGATTAAAATCTTCTCAGAGCCTAACCGATTTACCCTGATTTTACATAAACAAAAATACAAAATAAAAGTAACATACTGATTTTCTTAATAAAAAAAATGTTGTGTTTAACAATAATAAATAAACCTACCACACAACAACCATTTTAGTTGCTTTTATGGAAAAGCATCCCGACCTAGGGAAAGGATGAGTTAATAGGCTAGACGCCAGAACACTATAGATTGTGGAAAGGATACGAATGATTTAAATGCCTTAGGAATACCAAGAAGAGACGCTTCTGGATGGAAAAAAGTAAGCAATTGGCCATGAAATTCACTTTAATTATGTTATTTACATGTGTGGTCGGCGTCAGATTACAAAAGCTACAACTAGTGGTGGAGTATGTCAGCAATTATATCTATGGCCCTTGAAAGAAGATTTACGGCAATAGAAAAAGCAGTCAATGGAATTGAAAAAAAAAAGAATCATTTGGGTTATTATTATTATTTATTGTATTATTCATAGTACTTGAATGTCAGTTTATTAGACTTGACCATTCTTTATTCCGCCAATTTCATTGAATTTCTGAACAACAACAACAACAACAACTTAAAGGTGCTACCACCAATGGTATACGAATTAATTTATAATTCGTTTTAATTAATTATTTCGCTGGATATATAGCTATAGGGGTGCCAAGCCCTATCATAAAGTTGTTGTTGTTGTTCAGAAATTCAATGAAATTGACGGAATAAAGAATGGTGAAGTCTAATAAACTGACATTCAAGTACGAATAATACAATAAATAATAATAATAACTTAATAGTCTGGTCTGTTACCGATCTTCCAACCTCTCCCCCTTTGATACGTACTACGCGGAACAAGACAGCATACTTGAAAGCGCTTAGAAAAATGCTGATGCTCCAAATGCATTTGATAAACAAACGATACACATCTCGACCTGTGACGTCAGTGGTCTAAAGTAGTGGAATGCGTAGTGCATACGACTTCTAAGACTGAGCAAATCTGATATGCGTGGGTTCGAATCTCATGGTGTGCAGAAAATTTTTCATAATAAAATTGGATTAAAGCTCAGCACCACTAATAAGGAGACTGATGATAGGGCTTGGCACCCCTTGAAATAGCTATATCTCCAGCCAAATAATTAATTAAAAGGAATTATAAATTAATTCGTATACCATTGGTTGTAGCACCTTTAAGTTGTTGTTGTTGTTCAGAAATTCAGAATCATTTGGGGTTACCACTTCCGTAAAACAAACCAACGCTTCAAATTCAATAAGCTCTATTCTGCTATTTGATTCGATCAAAACTTTCAATTCATATATCACATTTATTCAATTTGACTTTAAACTTATCTTGAGAGTGCTACTACTAATATAATCTTTAAATTTTGAAGAGAATTATAATAGTTAAAATTTGTCTTATCCCAATTTCTAGACGTTTTATTAAATCTGTCGTAAAAGCTATCTTATAATTCCTAAAACAAATTTACATTAATTGCTATTACATGAATACAGACTGTAGACAAAAATGCGTTTTTCTCGAAAACTGTTTTTTTTTTTTTTTTAACAAAAGCTACTCTGCCTTACTGCCACAGAAACTAAGAATAAAACATTGACAACATTTAGCAGAATAGGGCTGATAGACATTTTAGAGTTTACACCATTTTTCGTTCCTAAAATGGATTGATCAGTTGAGCAGCCTAAACCTACTTTGCGAAATCTAGCTCCATCGTCGCCGTGAATCGTCTATTTTTCTGACCACTGGCAAATTTTAGCTTCATTGGACGTTTTAACAAACAGAATATTATGCGTTATTGCAGTGAAGCTGATCCAGTGCAGAGCTTCACCAAATACTTTTAACCTCGAAGAGAACAGTATGGTGTATAGTCTCAGTGGGAATATATGCACCATTTGGCCCAAACATTTTCTGGTCCTCTCATCTCGTTAAGTAGGCGATCGCAAATGGCCAATTTCTGAGTTTTGATCGGATCTCGCTGGTTTTTGGCAAGACAAACAGTCTTATTCTGCCTAATTTCCGCGTAAATATTCGTATTCTGCTATCCGTCGGAAGAAAACCAATGTTCTAAAAAGCAATTGTGATAAAAATAAAATTTTAATAATTAGATTATATCAAGAACTTCAAAAAGTAATTATTGATAGTGCTTTGAACTCGAAAGATTGAAAACTTTAAAGAATAATTTGCGACAAATTAAGTGAATAATTCACGTGAATCAAAAAATTCGATCGAATCAAATAGCAGAATAAAGGATCCCACTAGTGTCCGACCGAAGCTTCGGCTTCGGCCTTCGGCTTCGGTCGAATTCGGCCAAAAAAACAACATTCGGCCAAACCTTCGGCTTCGGCCATTTTAGGCCGAAGTTTTGGCCGAAGCCGAAGAATCTGTTTATTATATCGAGCAAACAAACTTTTGTTCTTAGCATACAACATTAGACTCTTTGATTTTAATTAATAATGTATTGAATTAATATTACTAAAAATTATTACTAAAAATAAATTATTTATTTCTTTTTTGTTTATAATTACTAATTAGTTATAAGTTATTTTTATTTTATTTGTCCTATGTTATTTAAGCAATAAATTTTAATAAAAATAATATTTTTATCCAATTGGAAAGGAGAATCCTTGACTTTTTTCAACCTTAGGCTTCGGCTTCGGCTTCGGCCGAAGATTTTCTTTCAGCCTAATAATTCGGCTTCGGCTTCGGCTTCGGCTGAAAATCGACCTTCGGTCGGACACTAGATCCCACACACCAACGCGAATCTGTCGCGGCGCCGACGAAAACAATAATAAACACGATAAATTCGCGTTGGTGTGGGGGATCCTTAAGGCTGATTGTAACACCAATTTCATCACCCGTTTTGCCATACTCATGTAAAGATATCTAGCGCCCTTTTAATTAAAAGGTATTTTTTTAGGACTTCAGAAGTTTTACAATAATTATGAACCTAGCCTAAATCATATATAGTCCAGTCAATGAAGCATTTGACTCGGAAAAAATCGCCGGAAAGCTGGATTTTGGTATATAGCTTCCTCATTGTGTTCTTAAGAAATTGTCAAAAGTCCCCATCGATATGAGCGTCGCGCAGCTAACAATTTTACGGGGGGTTGAAAAAAAAAAAATTTCAAAAAAAAAGAATACCTAATCATTTTTTTTTAAAGTTTTTAGTTATTAAGTACTAATTTGGGTTAGAATTTTTAATACTCTTAATATGTTTCAGTCGAACGCTAAAAACCAGATGGTCGTGTCTTTAAGTTTTTGCGAAAATTGAAAATTACCAAAATTATTATTATTTTTGTTTTTCAAATTTTATTTTTTAAAATTTTGAGCTTAAAAATGATTTATTCAAAAATTAAGCACTAAAATAACTTCATTTAAAAACATACATAAAGAATGAATATCTAGCCTTATGATAAGCTATAACATAATATTTTTTTTTTTTTGCCCCTCCCACCAATAGAGTGGACCGATATCTTAAAATCATGTCCATATAATGTTCAAATAATAAATTAAAAATTGATGCTTTTATCACAAAATGCACAATTTTGGAATTAAGTCGCCCAACTACATAGAAAAGTAAAACCCTTAACTCTTCTGATTGGTTTATTTCAAAAACCGTTATTTGTATGAAAAAGTATGTTCTATGCTTTTGTAGGAAATATTCCAAGCTACAAATTATTCTTTGACACTTTTTTTGTACAACTTACCATTTGGGAGTCATTCTTGAAAAACCATTTTGGGGGGCCTTCAACCCCCCGTAAAATTGTTATCGGCGCTCATATCGATGGGGACTTTTGACAATTTCTTAAGAACACAATGATCAAGCTATATACCAAAATCCAGCTTTCCGGTGATTATTTCCGAATTTAGCTATTTTTTTCGCTTCATTGACTGGACTAATACAGGGTGGCGCACGAATCGTGCTACAAAAATAAAACGTAATAACTTTTTTTCTGTGTGAGTAATCGGCTTATTTTTTTTTTATTTTGTAGGTTACTATTTAGATTTATAAAAATGGATGCTTGGGATACGGAGAAAAGAATTTGGATAGTGCAACGGTACCATGCTTTGCAGTCCGTCATTTCCGTCCAAAGGGAATTTAGGCGGGAGTTTGGCGGTAATCCCCCGAGTAGATGGACCATTATGAGGTTTGTAAACATGTTTGCCGAATCTGGAAGCATCGCGCGAAGGCCGTACCATCGAGATGCCAATGTTCGGGTTCAGGATACAATCGCAGCAGTAGCATCTGCAATACAGGCCAATCCGAACGTTTCGACCCGAAACTTATCGGGGCAAATTGGAATTAGTAGACGGTCATTACAACGGATACTTCATGACGATTTAAACTTGTTTCCGTACAAAGTCCAAATTACTAGCAAGTTAAACCCTCAGGATTTGCCTGTTCGCCTGGAATTTTGCCAAAAAATGATATCAATGGCCGAAGAAGACAACACATTGATCAATTGTTTGTTCATGTCTGATGAGGCCCATTTTGATCTTAACGGCAATGTAAACAAGCAAAATTGCCGTATATGGAATGAATCTAATCCAGAAATGCTCCATGAGACGGAACTGCACCCAGAACGAGTCACTGTGTGGTGCGCAGTTTCATCAAGGTGTATTGTCAGGCCGTACTTCTTTGAAGAAAACGGTGTAACCGTTACTGTCAATGGGGACCGTTATTTAAAGATGTTGAAGGAGTTTTTTTACCCAGAACTGCGCCGAAGACGTATACCATTCAACAGCGTTTGGTTTCAGCAAGATGGAGCAACTGCACATATAGCCAGACCAGTTATGGCGGAGCTAAACAAAAAATTCGCAAACAAATTAATTTCTAGGAACTCCACTCTTCGCTGGCCCCCAAGGTCACCTGACCTGACTGCACCAGACTTCTTTTTATGGGGTTATGTCAAGCAAGAGGTGTATAAAACGAAGCCCAGGAATTTAACTGAATTAAAGCAGTCCATAACGACAATAATTGAGGCGATCCCAACTTCAACTCTTCAGGCCGCAATGAATAATTTTTTGACCAGGTGCCGCATATGCGTGGGACAGCGTGGAGGTCATTTGCGGTCTATAATCTTTAAAAACAACTAACTATTTAAAATAAAATTTAATTTTCTAACCAATAAAAAAAATAAATGAAATACATCGATTAAAAAAAAAGTTATTTGAATTTCTTATTGTAGCACAATTGGTGCGCCACCCTGTACATAGTTAAATCAAATAAAAAAAAAAAACATGCATTACAATTGGCGTTTTTCTTTTTTGGCTCTGAGCAAAGCTCTGAGCAGAGGTTGAGCGGTCAGAGCAAAGCTCTAAGGAAATTATGATCAGAGCCCTCAGATTTAATTATGAAACACATTTGAGCACTGAACAATGAACATGTCATATGCATAGTAATCTGTCAAATTACATAAAAATTGTATGAAGTTGGCTTCGCTCAGCATTTTGCTCGATTTGCTCGGTCATTTTATTCTGAGCATACAGATCATGCTCCGAGCTAGCTCAGATGGAAGAAAGAAACACGACTTATGTGCTCTGATTTGTCTGAGGTAAAAAAGAAACATAGAATTAATTTTTGACAGCTCGGTGATCTGCTCTGAGGTAAAAACGAAAAACGCCAAATAACACGAGATCCAGCTTTCTATCGGATTCGCGGTGGATTGCTTTTAATGGCGGATTTGTATTTTCCTATTCTCAAAAGCGATTCGATTTCCATTCGACCTTAAATGGAAAAGGAAAGTTCTTTCAATACGTTTTAAAAGCGATAGGTGTGAAAGTGACGGATTGTTGGCAGATCGAAGCAAAACGTTAATAATTTAAAACGTTTACTTTCTGTTTTTTAAAGATATTAGCTGTTTTCCTTTACTTTAAAACTCTGATTTTCTGTGCATTTCTGTGAATTTTTACACCAAGGTCCGTCACAGAAATGCACAAAGTTTTAAAGTCAAAGAACACACCTATTAATTAAGATTTTAATGGTGGATTTTATTGAACAAGAATTATTAAATACAATAAAATAAACAAAATTCAAGACACACTATTTGTGAGGAATATCCAGCGGAGAAGATCCATTTCTAATAATTTTCTTTGTATATTCAATTTATTAACATCTTTCCTTGCTTCTTCACTTTACTTTCTGTACTTAAAAAAAACACAATGGAGTCCATCTCAATATTATTTTTTGGATGGAAGCAACAATATCACAAAATGGTTAATTAAAATTCTTTGGTCAGAGCTGTGTTTGGTAACGTGAAATTTTTGGAAAAATTGCACAAATTTTCAGAAATTGTCACAAATTCCTGTTTGTTAACTCGAAAAAGTTGCAACGAGAGAGCGCAATGAGATAGCAAATTATTTCCCCTCCATTGGATAACTCGCAATTTTCTGCTACACAAATTTCTGTGTGCAAGGAGTGTAAAACCTGTCAAATACACAGCTGGCAGTGTCTGTCACTTGACATCGCTAGTATTGGCCGCGTTCATGTTTGTATCCAAAGCGATCTGGATAGCTTTGTGTTGTTGTAATCCCTTGTAAAATCACAGCTGATGACAAAGCAGCTGTTGGCGAAAAAAAATCTCAAGCTATCCTAAAAATTCTGGGATACTCATCTATCCTATGGGAAATGTCAACAACAGCTGATTTGCGTTCAGAAACATACTGGATACTCGAGTATCTTAGATAGGCTATCCTAGTGCAACCTGAACGCGGCCATTCATTTCGGTATTCACCATCTAAATTGAAAATCGCCTACGGCCGCACTCAACGTGTTGCAATCGGTAGTTACTTATGGCTGGCAAACCATTAAATCACCGCTAAGTGTCGTCCCAAGAAGCGCTTATCCGGACGGAGATTATCATAGATTTCAAACTTGATGAAGATTCAAATAAGTCCATAAAAACCAGTGCAACATTTTTGTTCTGCGTTTTTCAGGATAAAAAATAATTTAAAAATTACAGGATTCAAAATTATTTGTTACCGTTTGACGTCTTTTACACTAAAATGACATATTGTACAAAAAGTGGTTCAGTGCGTTTGTTAACTTCTTCACAAGTTTTCCCCTTTCTGAGAGGATTTTCTCCTTCTTTCAAAGTTTGACAGGTTTTACACTTTTTTCTTAAAAAAGATACCAAACACACCTATTTACTTGAAACCATTTTCCTATTTTTGGAAACATATGTAAGTATATAGTACAGCTGACAACTTAGAAATATTTGACATTTAAATTGAAAAAATGGAAGGATCGTTTTATTCCATGTTCGCTTTTGGGAATAACCCAAAGCGAAGATGGTCAAAATTGAGGTATCGCTTTCAATACGATCCGACGCGCTTTCTGGAATAGCCCTGCAGGTTTCATGATCTAAAAATTTAGTTTTTACTCTGGTGGGTAGATTGCTGTTTAGTTTTCAGTAGTGTCGAGAAAAAATACACTGTATACCAGCCCTCCATGGATTTATTCGCTTTTGTGGCTAGTTTATGTACGGGTAAGCATTTACATATACGAGTACCTCTACGTTCAAATTTCCGTCAACAATAAACATTAGGTATTTCTATTAATACATTATAATAATTTATATAAAAACCGTTATGTAAAAACCTTTATTCAATGCAAATCTTTATTTCCTATTAACATTTTATGCAACACGTTGGAAATACGCCTTGAAATTGTCGTCTATTTTTGCAAGTGATCTTCGCTGAAGAGCAGCTGAAATGGGTTTGAAATAAAATAAATCATTAGATATCACTGTCGTTTCATATATGTACATAGTTTCAAAGCAAATATGACTTACTCTTCAACTTTGGTAGAAAAATCATCCAAACAAGTTGCTTTCTTAACGCACATTCCAGCTGTATTAAAATCAACATATTCTTCACCTTTCTTCAATATTGGCATATAAGTTAGAAAAACTGTTTCACCTTCAATATTTTTGTACGTACACAGTGGTTGCTTAGCTAAAAATAAATAAGTTTGACCATCACTTAATAAAATCTTAGCTACGGTACATACCAGCGAAAGAAACATCAGTAATTATAATCAATATACCGGCTAATAATGCAATCACACTTGAAAGGGAATTCATACTTTTAATCTAGACAATGTCTGGTATGGACTTTAAGTTAAACTAAACAAGAGTCTGACTATGAACTAGCCTTATATATTGCCAGCTTTTCAAGAAAATGCGTCATTTTGATTTTAATTAATTTATATCTTTTATTTTAACGGTGACCATCCACCTTGTAATATCTATTATAGATAGATTATTAAATTTTTATTGTCATACTCGTTTGCTAAATGTGTCTTATGTACTTAATTTCAGATAAAGTTTAAAAGTTTGAACGAGTAGGTACAGCTTTTATTCATTACCAAATTACTGTGTCGATTGAAATATACCTTTATACGTATTTATAAGGTAAGGTACTGAATTTGTCTACTATATAAACAGCTTAAAATATTAACAAGAACAGATCTCAAAAAATTCATCTAAACCGAAAATTGCTGTTTCATTCGGACTTTTGTGGACTAAAGGCCGTTAAAAGTTTTATTTTTAATAGATTATAAAATTAAAAGTTCCAATTAAATAGTACATACTAAAAATCCTATATCGCAAGTTAAATTCATTAAAAAATTTCTATTTAACAAAAAGTTATATATTGAACTCTTCTTTAAATTTATATTTTTTTTAATTATTTTTTTTTTAAATGCGGCTAACGTGATCAATTTTCAATCTGAAATTTCACTTTTCCGTGACACGTTCGAGAATTTCGTCAATAATGCGAGTAACGGTCAAACGTAGCCGGTTTATGCATGAAGATTTTTGACTTTACGTAGCTCTAAGGAAAATAGTTTAAAGGAGTTGAAATTTGATGATTTAAAGCTATGTTAACTAAGCCAATTTGTTGCACACGACAAGTAAAGCTGTGAGGAACCGCCCGCCGGTGGCGAAATAATTCATTACACTCAACGTGATATCCGCTGTGAGGATATTGCAAGGGTGGTTGGGAGGAATGGAAGCCATTTAGACGGTAACAATTTATTCACATGAAAGGGAGACTTTCTAATAAAATGGCACACTCGGGCGTATACTTATTTTTTGTTTAAATTTTTTATCGAATTCTTAACTTCTTTTGAAGTGAAGCTTCTTAAAACGCTCTCCTGGGAAGTTAACACAGAAAAACCGATTGAACTATGACGGAAATAACGCAACCCCATTCGCGGCATAGGAGGAATTGAAAACAAAAATAAAAAAATAAATAAATAAAAAAAGCCTTTTATTTATGCATACAATATGAGTTCAAATAGTCAGATCTTCAAGAAGAATGCCTAGTACAATCTTCTGAAGTGACAACAAAATTGATACCAGAAAGCTGATTATATAAAAATCTGTATTTTAAATTCAAAATTTGATGAACAATTTACGAATATTGAAAATAATACACACTTCCTATTAAATAATGTCAACATTGTGTTTAAGGGTTAACTGAACAGAATAGATGCTAGGATCGAATGTAAGTTTTATTTATAAAGAAAAAATCGATTTTAATTGAAAAAAGCAATCGATATTGTTTCCGACTAGCTGACAAACATACTTTTACTTGATCTAAAGGTAAATGTATTGATTTCTTGTAAAAAAAAACAAAAAAACGAGGTTTTAATCAAAATTAGCACTATGGGTTTTGTCATACGGTTCGGTCTGTGGGACAGTGCTTCCACTTAATTTTAAGCTAGGGCCTAAAGATTGATAATTTTTTTTTTTGACAAAATTTCTTCTAAAAATATAATCTTGAAAATTTCTGTTTTTTAAATCAAACATTCAACGCAATTTCGTTACGTTAAAATAGGTACATTATAATTTATTCATAAATATATTGGGGGTGGTCACCGTACTCCTATATATGTATAGTGGGGTTTAACTTGTATATAGATAACAGTTTTTTTATAAGTTTTTCTTTTTGAATAAGATACTGAAAAGAACTTACACCGAAGAAGCAATAAAACTAATTTTATTAATTAAATAAGTGGTTCTACTACGTTTTTAATGACAACAACAGTACTATTTAGATTGATCACGTCATATTTTCATGTGATGTGGACAGCGTCGATGCTGTAATTTTTATTTTCTAAAATATTAAAAAAGCAAAATACTACGTGTCTTATAGTTTGCTGTTCAAATTATTTGATTTTAAAGTTGCATATTATATATGATGTTATGTTTTTGATTTCGGGTGTATTCTGCCAGTTATGGGAACAAAAATATCAGTGGCGTACGACTAGGGGGTTTCAGAGTGGTAAAGCAACCATGCGCCCAAATATGTCCAAAACAGAAGTCTCAAATTTAGCTCTGCTATTGGATTTGCAAAGAATTAAATAACCAACAATATGCTAAATGTTGATAAACAATTTTTAACGATATTGAATCTTTTTTAAATTATTAATGGCGTTTACGATTGGTCGTTCAAAAGCCTTCTGAACCCTATACGAAATTGATAGTTCTTCTTCTGGATTTAAATTCAAAATTGTAACTCTATTTCCAAATCGATTTGGGCGTTATTGCCTAACGCCAATATAGATTAAAATTAAAAAAATTGGAAATAACGCCCAAATCGACAAAAAAAACAACAACAACTGTTCAGAATTTTTTTGGCCGATATTTCCAAATCGATTTGGGTGTTATTTCCTTGGGCGTTATTGTCTAACGCCAATACAGATAATATGTGTAGTCTCACCCACTTTATAAAGAGCTCCAAGCCGTTAAACGAGTTGGGAGAAGTTCTTTTATAGATCATATGTTATCAGAATAAATTAACTTATTGTCTAAGTGAGTTAGCTTTTCTGTTGCCAAGCACGTCAACCTGACCTAACCATACCTGGAGTTTGTTTTTTTGTAATTGTGTTAGATTCAATATATGAAGCCTCTTTTCTGATAAAATAAACTTTATAAAAAAAAACAGGTAAATGATATATTAAGAACTAAAAGAAAATGTATTTTATAACTACATAAAAATTCTAAAGTACTAAGTAAATTCTTGGTCGATGGATGATGTAAAAAATTTTTGAATTTTTTTAATACAACTACAGTGTACCCAAACTTAAGAACCAATCAAGTTGTGCTTGCTCACAATATTAGCGACATATTTTCTGGATTACCAAGCGAAAGGGCCACTTTAGTCAATCAATCACGTAACAAAATAACATTGACATTAATTTCATAACAGGTTTATTCAATTTGTTTAATGAACGTTGAAATTTTGTTTGTACATACATATATAAAAGTGATTGCCTATTTTAATAAAAAGATCCATGAATCAATGCAAGTTACAGATTTATGAGCAGAAAATTTGTGAGTGCTTTGGTGTCTGTTTCTTAAAAAAAAACAGTACTACTAGGTACATCTCATGTTGAATTTACCGCCAAACATATGTTGACAGTTTAATAAAAGAAGGTTGAAATTTTCATCATGAAATTAATAGGTGCCAAAAATGTCTTCAAAAAATATTTTAATACCAAAATGTGATTCATTTCTTCTCAATTTAAACAGCTTAACCTTGAAGATTCGATAATTATAGAACTAAAAATTTAAAGGGGAATGGGACTCTCGCCCACTGAATATTATGGTAAACGACCAAAGCACTACGCAGACATATTTGTTCGATTTTGCTTTAATTTTTTTTAACGCAATTTTTTTAACTCCACCTTTGATGTAGCTTCATTTTCATCACGAAAAACGGTTATAAATTTCGACTTGAATTTAAAAATTCAATACAGTTACAGTGGATAGCCTATAGTATATAACAGTTTTTGTGAGGTAATTTTAAGATTTTTTGAGGGGGTACCGGCCACGACCTCGTATCTCGCTCTATATAAACGAAAAAGAGAGATTGAAGATGTTTGCCGTAGTTGAGCATTTATTTGATGTAAATTTTGAAAAAGATAAAAGACGGAAAGCAAGTAAAAGATTATCTTCAAAAATAAAATTTCAGGAAAGAATAAACATATTTAATTATATATACGAAAATATATAAGGTAAGAAAAAAAAAGGGTGAGTGCCGGGACTCACGGTTAAGATGTGTAAACATACGTAACGTAACGTGAATCACAATCACGATCACAAGATACGTTAAGTTTTTTTTCACCCTACCGCCAGTATAGATGTTTACACATCAAAAATTAGAAAATAAATAAGAACAAAAAAATCATTGTGCATAGAAAATCAAAAGCTTTGAAGGTTTTTCATTTTGTTGAAGTATGAAAAAGAACCCAGTTCCTGTAGCGTCCATACCGCTGGCGCTGCTGTTATACTGTTATTAGAGGGTACCGGCCACGAGTATAATTTTTCATCAATTTGCCTCAAAAATTTTGTTGAATAACTATCCAGTGTATATAGAGATCAGTGTGTTACACCCTAACTCGCCGCTTCTCCGAATATCAAATCAAAACATAAAATTTCCTATTCGTTTACTGCCTAAAACGGACAATTTCCATGAAATTTAGTCCAAAGTTGTGCCAAAGCTCAGATAAAAAACCTGAATTGACTGGAACTGATAGTTTTGGCAAGTATATCATCGTTTTTATCTAAACAGTAGGCCAGTTCCAAAAAACGAGTTCTCGACAATCTCAGATATGTGAACAGGACTCCTCAGGAAATTTTCTCAGATTTGCTGTTGAATACTTTGTCTGTTTGGTAATTTATGCAAATTTTCACTAAAGTTTATTCACGAAACCATAGTATTACCCACTAGTTTTTTTAATGTTGATTTTGCTTGGACGTAATTGGAGTACTCTTATTGTTCTCCAAAAGAGTAATATTTCCGGAGTTTTTTTTTCCTTTACAATTGCATACAGAGGTTAGACGACGAACACACACATACATACATATAATTTTTTTCGTTTGATTACTTGTCAAAAGTGATAAATGCTTGAAGAAGCAATTTTATTAAATGGTGGATTTAAATTTAGAGATATAAAAATAAATTAGCTGTGTTTTATTTTTCCCCAGATTGGATTTGCTTACGAAAATACATATATTACAAAAACAACACAAGATGCAATTCTTTGTTTTGAATTTGGATTTCCAAATCCAAATTCCTGGGGGAAAATAAAACGGAGCTATTATTTCGAGCTTTTTTTTTAGGATTTTCAGATCATAAAATACAGATTTATGTAATAAAATTAATTCTATATTGCTATAAAACTCCGAAATGTGAAAATTCTCAAGAATTTACGGGTAAAATTTAATGTTTCAACAACATTGGTATATGTTTTATTTTCCAAAATTTTTTTTCTTGAACATCAATCCCTTGAATGGTCTGCTATATTCTGACGCCCATCATTCAATTCTGAATTTTAAATGAGGTGACAAGAATTTTCAGAGGCGAAAATTGCTGTATTTTTAAACAATTCAGATTCGTTGTCGTTGTGAGCTTAGGGCAAGGTCCTACAATTTATAATTAAACAATATATATATATAAGTAAACAATGTATTTGTATTTAAAAATAAATACATTTAACTTCATTCAACTTCTGTTTATAATATCCATGATTTTTTTTTAATTACATATGTATATCATAAGCTAATTATATAAGATCTTACAGCTATTGTTATAATTTGTTCTTGATAATAATCTGTCAACAATTGTTGCATCTCGAATAGGAAATCTACACCCCTACTATGACGTATACGGGTACCCTGGTTTAAATGGCATTGATGCTGAACTTAACGTACTCACGTGTATGATAAGAAGGCCTGTAGTCGTAAATTGATACTATATTTTTTAAGTTAACTTTGAGAATATTAATCATATAAAAGTCGTTGTGAATAATTTAATGAATATCAGTTCATAAGAAATTATTATATTGTAAAAGGCATAAGAGCTGCAATTCAAAATTAAAAAATTCATTAAATTTAAAATAAAATGTTGAAGCTTGAATTTAATTTCATAGTTATACTCTTGATTTGTTGTGGTTTTTATTTAGCTGAGTCAAGCAGTAGTCAACGCTACATTGGCAATGCTGTTCATAAAGGTAGGTATATGTATATATAAAATATAATACCTTGATATAATATTATTGACTAAGGGCAAGTTTTTCAGTACCTATACGAGATTTAACCAATTGTTCGTGATTAAACTCGATTTAACTCCTGAAAAGCGTTTTTCAGTAAATTTAAATTTGTAAACTTAAATTCTACCCACCAAATTGTGGGAGTCAAATTTGAATTCCCTAACTTAAGAGATGATTTTTTTTTAAAGTCTAAGATACCAATAAGTAAATAATAAATAGTATATAATATATTATATGCTCAGGTTTAATTCAGAGTTAACTAAGTACTGAAAAAAGGATTCTTATATTATTATAATCTAATTATTTCGTCTATAAGATTATCCAGGAATGTGTTTTTATAATGACACCCAAACACCAATCAAAATTGGAGAAACCTTAAGGCCAACATCTGAATGTGTTCAAATATACTGCCGAGAAGATTTTGTTCTGTACTTGTTGTAGTAAGTTTTAATAATATTTTTAATTTGAACAAGTTTTTAATAAGTTTACTAACATATCAGTTGCCCCCGTTATATGGTTGGTGAAGGCTGTAAGGTGACATTTAATGAAGGTGCAGAATTTCCTCATTGTTGTGCAAACATTACCTGCCCAAAGAGACCCCCACAAATCAAGCATTATCAGTAACGTTTATATTTTATAGTATATCTTTGTATTTTTAAATAATTGATTAAATACATTAGCAAATATACAAATACTGTCAAACTTGTATATTTAAAACCAAAAATATTTGTAAAAGGCTAGATTTTGGATTGCAATTACACTCTCAGCACACAAAAAGTTCAAAACACCTTCAAGAATAAAAGATTATTAAAGAAAAATATTATAGAAAGGGTTGATTACATTAAAATTGGTATTGCTGACCTTGTGATGGATTATTTGCTTGATGAGTGTTTTATTGGCTCAAAAGAAAAACCAAACTTCATAGTAAAATATGTGGATGGCTTATTTGCGGTGATGGATAGGAGTAAAATTGATGATGTTTTGTTGACCATAAACAGCTATTCAACCCAAAAATACAGTTTACCGTCGAAAGGGAACAGAATAACACACTAGCGTTCCTAGATGTAAAAGTCTGTAGAGAAGAAAATCACCTCTCCTTTGACTGGTATCAAAAAAATACAGCGTCAGGAAGACTCATCAACTTTCGTTCCAGTCAGGCCAAACATACTATTATGAACACGGCTTCCAACTTAATTAACAAAGTGTTTAGGTTGAGTGATGTAAAATTCCACTCCGCTAATCAAAAAAGAGTTTTCAACATTTTGAATGATAACGGGTATCCTGCTGGAGCCATTCGGAGTTTGTTTTCAAAATACAACTACAAAATCCCCCGCCAACAATGCGAATATTCTACGGATGGTTTCTTCAAAAGTGTTGTTTATGTACAAAGTTTAACCGAGAACTTCAAAGAGATGGTCAACAAAAATCTTAAAAATGTTCGTTTAGCTTTTAAGTCCAACCAAACACTTGGACATCTTTTCACCAAGTTGAAGGCAAAACCTGGTGAGGACAAATGTACGGATGTAATTTATAAGATCAATTGTAAAGGCAAGACTGGTGAACCTTGCCCCTTGTGTTACATTGGGACGACAAAACAATTTCTTCGTCAAAGAATGTCAAATCATAGGTCCGACATAAACACCAATAATCCAGCCAAAACTGCACTCGCCAGCCATGTAATTGAAAGTGGCCACTCTCCCGACTTTGACGGTGTCCAAGTTCTCCAAAGAGATACCCACACTTCCAAGCGGTACACTTTAGAGACACTTCATATTCTAAATAACAAGAACAACATGAATCGAAAACAGGACACACAGAATATTTCAGCGGTATACTGCTCCCTCGTTTCAAATTAAATAATGCGTAATCTACCTCTCTCTCTTCAGTTATTGACTCAACATCTTCATCGGAAGTCTCATTGTTTTGTTTTTATAAATTGTATTTTATAAATTATTTAAGTTTACTATGTAAAATTTAAACTACGTTTATAACTCTTAAAGTGTAAGTTTTACTTTTCACTGTATATTGTTGTTGCATAACATTGTGATTAACTATATTTTTATTTTATATGTAATAAAGTTCACCCTGAAGAAGACAGCAACCCCTGTCGAAACGTCGGGAAAAGTAAATGTAACAAATTCATTGCTAAAATTATTGTGACCAAAACAGCCGAAGGAAAACATATTTTCCAATCAACACAATAATAAAATTGGTATACCAATCAGTTTTATGAATGAAAAATTACATGAAATATTCAGTATACGTTTGTCCGTTTTCTTTTTGTGTCTACTTTTTTTCCTTATCAGCTGGTTCCATACGTTTCTGAATTTATCACAATCAAATCATTATGTTGATTAAACTTTCCATTTTGTTAATATGCATAATTTGTTTTATTGTCTTCAACTTCCAATATTTTTTTGACGTTATCTAGGTCAGGTTTGTGCAGTTGCATTTTTATTTAGATGCCCACATCTGTTGTTAATTATCAGATAGGTGTCCTAAAAGACTTTCAAAATGCTTTTGCTTAGAAATGTGTACACAATTCGTTAGAGGGGGTTTTTATAAGAGCATATGGGTAGTTTTTTGGGAAAATCGGACTGGAGCTTAAGCTGCCATCTTTAATTTTCTAAAAATTCACTTAAAATCCTAAATATAATTATCCTAAATTATATCCCGCTCCCGCGTAGAAAGGAATTTCCAATATTCTACACTTTATGTATACTATATACTAAAACTGACTCCAGAAGACATGTTTCATTTGGTGCCTTGAAAGTTGAAATAACGCCAAGCAAAATAAGACCAAATTTTATAAAACTCTAACATCTTCTCATAATTCCTACCAGTTGCTTTCTGGTTAATAAATTTTCACCCCTCCCAAAAAAAAAATCGAAAACTATTTTTGTATTTGAAGACACAAGAATCAACATTTCAAAAAAACAATTTTTTTTTATTTCACCATCAGCGGTAGCGTAAAATTTGGCATTATTTAAATTTGCTATAGTGAAATGAGGCCATATTTTAACTTTTGTCTTAATTTCACTTTGTTGCAAGCGAAATAATAACAATTTGATCTTAATGCGCTTTGAGAAATGTGACTTTCAAGGCCTGTGATAACGTAATGTAGTTTTAAATAAAAATTTGGCCTTATTTTGCTTGGCGTTATTTCACGCCACCTTTCATTTCAAAGCATTTTGTTCAGTATAAAAGGGCTTCTGAAGGTTTTCATGTCGATTATACATAATAGTTATCGTGTTGGACTTTCGAGTGGGAGGTCTGGAGATCAAATCCCAGGTTTTTCAGGGATTTGTATCTTCCTCTTGAGACGAAGTGACAAATCTTCCAAGTTTAACTCTTTTCATATACATAAATAGTGCCTCTCATCTTAGAAGTTCGGATTCGGGAGATTGTAGGTACCCTTCATTTTTTTTTTCCAATTAACAACATCCACTCAGGAATGGTTGAGAGTATAAGTCATTTAGCGAAAGCTTTCCACGAGCAGTCGCGCCACCAATTATATATTTTATTATATAAACAGAAGTCGCAGAAGATTCAAGAGGTTTTTAAAGTTAGGTATAAACATACATATGTACCTACATATATATTTTGTATATCAATAGGAGTTTTTACTGTTATCACATTTATACTTTTTTTTAAAGTTACAATTTGTTATTAATTTATATTGCCAATCTATAGGACGACCAAGGTCCAAGGCCATGTCTTTGAAATTTTGTTATGTTCTAATATTTTTTATCAACATTTCTTTAAAAAAAAGATGCTGTACTAAACGCTCGCGTGCAATTGATAAGAAGCTTGCATTCATATGTAGGCTTTAATTGTGTATTCACAAATCCAAACAAACAAACATCATCAATTTACCTTATTATTTTAAATTATTATATAATCTATTTACTTTATTCTAAGAACTATATATGTATATTATATTAATATTATTTAGTATGTACATTGTACCTATATAAATAGTATGATAACAACATAATTTGTACTCTACCATGCAAATTGTAAAATAAAGTTAGTTCTTGTTCACATTTAAAACTAATCAGTTGTCTACTTTTTATGTATCTGCCGTTTTCTCTCGCCATCCACACATAATTTGCTAGTATATTTGTGAATTTACCTTGAGAATAAAATAATATAAAAGTCGTTGCAATCTGTTGAACAAATTTTAGTTCAAAAGGAACTATTATATTGTTAAAGCCATAAGAACTGCAATTCAAAATTAAAATCTAAAGAAAAAATTCATTAAATTTAGAATAAAATGTTGCAGTTTAAATTTAATTTTGTAGTTATACTCTTGATTTGTTGTGGCTTTTGTTTAGCTGAATCGAGCCGTAGTCAACGCTACATTGGCAATGCTATCAATAAAGGTATATAAAAACCTCACTTACCCAATCAAAATCTACAGCATTTAATTATTTCGTTTAAGATTATCCGGGAATGTGTTTTTATAATGAGACTCGAACGGCAATCAAAGTTGGATCAACCATTAGACCAACTACTGAATGTGTTGAAATACACTGCAGAGAAGATTATGTTCTGCACTTGGAATAGTAAGTTTTCTATAAATAAATATCGTTGAATGACGTTGAATGTTCTTAAATTTTTTTTATAAAATTTCAGTTGCCCTTTTCACATGATTCCTGAAGGCTGCAAGGCAAGGGCGGACTGGGCCACTGGGCAACCGGGATTTTGCCAGGGGGGCCCCTGGGGGAGTAAAATATGAACAAAAGCTCCTGCAGTTATACTTTCTGTAGTTTTAAAAGAAATTTTGTTCATAAAATTGGATTTCATAGGGGCCTTACAGTAAATATACAGCTTTTGTGGCCCCAAAGGAGGTTCAGGAGGCCCACACGGCCCTATTAAGGGCCTCCACAATTACTATAAAGCTATTGGTTCCTCACAACTGAATATGGATGACACTTGGAATTAATATTGAGGCCCCACCGTACTCTTAGACATTTCAAACGAAAATTTAGTTAGGGTGGTTGGTACTAAATATTGAGCTATTGTGGCCCCATTTGTAACCTAAGGAGGCCCCCAAATTGCTCTATAAGTTAACTATATTCTATAGGTTTTGGAAATACTTTAAGTTAATTTAAAGGAAATCTTTCTCACAAAGCTTCCATAAGACGAGTAAAGAATAAAAATGAATTGGATCTTGCAGCGAAAAACTACAAATCTTTCGTGGAAATGTTTAATATCAACGAAAGTACAAAAAATCTCAAACGGCAGTTGATGATACATATTTCAGAGCCGCAGAAAAAAAAAAATAAAAAAGTACAACTACGATATTTCGATTGTTATGAGTATTTTCGAAGTTTTTGTAAAAGAAAGAAACATTAATTATAAAATTTGCATTATTGCAGCAATGTTTTCAAAAATCAAGTAACATTTCTCTTTACTGCATAGCTTAAAATGACTTTTTTATGTTTAAGTCCTTTTTTCCTAACACAGACACAGAAGTTGACGAAGTTTGTAGCCCAATTCCCAAAATATAAGCCAAATTTAGAATGATTTTTAGTAGGTAGTAGACCGTGGAGTAATGGTTAGTGCCTATAGGACTGTTACGCCGCCGAAGATCTTGGGTTCGATTCCTTGCCTATACCACTTTAAAAAACAGAATTTTTTGTCACGAGCTTCTGCATCTTGCGAAGAATCGACAAATCGTCTATGAAAAGGTGATTCTCGTTTTAGCCGTTCGAATTCGGCAGAAAATTGTAGGTCCCCTCCATTCCTGCTAATAACACGCACACATGAATGGTTGAGTGTTGTAATGTAAGTCACTAGGCCCTGGTTCTACACGAGCTGTCACCACCCATTTTTAAATTTTTTTATTTATTATAATAGAGAGAAAAAAGAACCGGCCAGAAACAGTAGTTCGTGGACCGAACGCAATATTTTCAAAAGTCGAAAAAACCCACCCATTTTTCGAAATTAATTTTTTTTTTTAATTTCAAATATTCATAATTTTATTTGATAGTAAGCCAAAATTCTTATCATTGGATTGCATTTTAGTAATTGTAAGTACATATTAATATTATTGAATATACTAAACAAAAAAAGTCATTAAACACAGGTCTGCTAGTTATACATACATACATACATATTACATATATATATTTTCTATATTATTTCATTTATGTCGTTACCATATTAGGAGTGTACATACACTCGACTCCAATTGACAGTAACGAATTGTGTGGGTTATAGTTAGAGCTCTCTATTACACGGATATTTAAAAACACGGATACACGTGTTCTTATAATATCCGGATTTGAATCCGTGTATTTCGTGTATCCGTGCATCCGTGTGTCCGTGTATCCGTGTATCCGAAGATCCATGTATTTTAAATAATCCAACAATCATCACTGGAGAGGGCCAAATTAATGGGATTTTTTTGATAAAAATACGACAGCAACTTGGAAGTCGAATCTGTCAGTGGATTTAAATTTAGAATTATTTAATTTTTTCTTTAAAAATGGTTTTTTTTTTTGGAAAATCACCAAAAATAAAAATCTAAATATCCATTATCCCTCAAAATTTTGAACTTGTAAGCCCTCCCCTTGAAAAGATAAAAATCAAAAACCATTCCGTGTATTAAGAATCCGTGTAATAAAGATCCGTGTATGCTAAATATCCGGATACACGGATATTAAGCAAATAAATTCACGTGTTTTAAGAGAGCGGATTTTTATTTGCGTGTAATAATTACACGGAGTCCGTGTACCCGTGTTTTTCAAATACACGGACTGAATCGTAGGCTCTAGTTATAATTAATGTTTTGTTTAAAGACTTCCAATTGTTTTTAATAATTAGGTACTTGTCCTACTACTTCTGTATATATACAAAGTTTTTATCGTCGTTTTCGTAGATAATCTTTTTTCATTACTTCTACTCATTTTATTATTTTGTGGCCCTTTTTCTTAAAATCCCGGGAGGCCCTTTGGCTCCCAGTCCGCCCTTGTTGCAAGGTGACAAAAAATGAAGGTGCAGAGTATCCAAAGTGTTGTGCAAAAATTACCTGCCCATAGTTTCTTGATATATATAGAAGTAGTAAAATAATGTTTATTCAAAAATGTAACATTATAAGAACTCAATAATTTATTAAATATGAATTATATAAAATGTACATATATTATCTTAAACTCCATGCAGAATAAGACATCTTCTAACTAGAAAAATTGGAAATTTCATTTGGTGGAAACTTAGTCCAGTTAATAAATTATTTGACTCGGAAAAAATCGCCGGATATCTAGATTCCAATATAAAGCCTCCTCCTTAAGAAAATGTCAATTAATGTCGATATGAGCGCCGCTAACAATTTTACGAGGAGTCTAAGGCCCCCCAAAATGGTTTTTTAAGGAATATCTCCCAATTGGTTAGTTGTATCGAAAAAATTTCAAGAATTAATTTGCAGCTTATAGAAAATTTCCTACAAAAAATTTTAACATACTTTTTTTCAAGAAAATTACTACCAATCGGTAGCGTTAAGGGTTTTAATTTTCTATATGGTGGAGTGGCTTAGTTCATTTTGGGATAAAAGCATATTATTTTGTTCATTGTTGTTAAATTATATAAATATGATCTTAAGACATTGGGCCACACTCGTCCCTTAAGATGGGAGGGGAAAATTAAAAACAAATTTCTAAAACTTAAAATGAATATTAAAAAAAAACGACAACACTTACAATATTACGTTATAGTTTTTTTAAGCCAAGAACTCATTCTTTTATAATGTTACTTTAGTGCTTAGTTTTTGAATAAATTATTTTAAAACTCAAAATTAAAAAAAAAAACTCGTCACTTCTAATAATTTTTTTTTTGAAAATTTTACGTTATGAAGTATATATTTTAGTTATAATATTTGATCTTATTAATTTTTAATCGAATGCTAAAAACCAGATGGCTGTAAGTCTTTTAGTTTTTTAGAAAATTGAAAATTATGAAAACAACTTTTTCTCAGAATCATTCACTTAGTGGATTAGTCTGTATTCGAACCGAGAACTCAAACGCATTAACCATTACGCCAAGGGGTACTTCAAGCAAGAAAATACCATAGGTTTTTTTCAAACGGTATGAGTGACAGGGCTGGGTTAAGACATGTAGAGGCCCCAAGGCAATGCTAGCCTCGGCCCTCAGGCCCCCCTCCTATCTAAAAAAAATTTGATTTTTCTAATATGAAAATTGAAGAAAAAATTGTCAATTTGAAATTAATATTTTAAGAAAAAAAAAAATGGGAACATTTCCAAGTTTCAATCTTTAATTTTTTGTAATTTCTTTCCTTCTGTCATTTTTTTTCACTTATATCAATATTTCTTTTAAGTTATCAATTTTCTTTGTTTGTTTCTTTTAATTTATTTATTTTCTTAGTCATTGACCTTATTTTCTTTTTATTCTTCCTTTCATTCTTGTCTTATTTGTTATTTCATTGTTTCTAAAAGAAAACACATTGTTCAATTCGACAATTTCGATTTTAAATTTAAAAATTGTTGTTGTCAAATTGGAAATCGTGGCTTTCAATGATACAATCAAAGGGATAAAATCGGGTTAGAGTTCTAATTTTGTATATACCAAAATTTGGTTTCAAAAATCTGTATTCCAAAATTCTGTATTTCAAAATTCGGATACCTACCTATCCAGAGCTAAACAGCTGATGACAGCTGATGCAACAGCACCTCAAAATTTTTATTTTTAATTTTAATTTTTAAATATAATATTAATCCTAATAAGTATTTCTTTCAAAAATCTATGAAAACCTATAAGTTACCACACTATGAAAAAAAGCTATTTTTTTAGTGGAACCATTTCGATTTCAATAGTGAAACCTCGACTCTGTTGCACTTTGATTTCTATAAATGTTTGACAGCTGAAAGTTAAGCTCAATCTAACACTGAAAAACTGCTTTTAAGTTAACTCGGGATCAATTTACAAAAAAAATTACAGATTTCAGTTTCACTCATAAAGTAACTATAGCTACATTGAAAATGACTTCTATTTGCTAGATATAACAGAAACATGAATAAATCTTTATAACTTAGATTTGGTCTCTTATTTGTGCATTAAAACTTTACAAGCACCATCGTAAGTAAGTTCAAGCGATCATTCAACGGTGGTAGTTTTTATTCATACCTAAAGTATTTATTATTTAAAGATTTCACATTTATTAATTAAGGCTAAAAATCAATCCAGTTGTCCGTATAAGTCACTTCACTGATTTTGAATTCTATAGCATGTATGTACCTATAGCTTGACATCTTACCTTAGTTTAAAGACTTCAACCTTGAAGCCTTGGTCAATTAGAACGCGGGCTGGCGGTGCGGTCTGAACTCGTATTTATCTGAAGTCAAATAGAACGCGGGCATCATTCGTCGTTCAAGTCTTTTCTATAATTTCCACAACACAAGGTTGTGTGGAGTTTTATAAGGTTTTGAAATTTAAACACAAATGCTTTTCAAAGCATTAAAAATTAATTCAAATCGGCTGTGTTCATAATTTCCAACCTAATCACGTGGTCATTTAAATGGCAATATGATTTTTTCTGGGATTGAGATGCCCTGAAAAAGAATTTGAAATTTTGTACTTTAGTTACAAAATTTCAAATTCTTTGATTTTTGAAAACGTAGTACAAAATATAAGTTATTAAAATATTCTTCAACAAATTTAATTTTGCCGTATTCGAATTGTTTTACTTTCATTTTGTTTCATTAGATATATAAGACGCACCTGGCAATTTCTGACACCATAGCTTTGCAAAGTTTCAAAGCCCTGCGTCGCGTCTCTTGTGTTCGGACTATAACTTCGAAACATTGGGTCACAATGATTATCAAATTTAATTTATTATTAAAAAAATTTAAGAAGCAATTTAAATACACCTATCAAAAAAATTGTCCCAAGATCCGCGGGGCCCTTAGGCGGATCTAGGCCCCTAAACAGTTAAACAGTTATAGGGTATGATGCTATTTAAGAATTTTCTACTTCTCATTATCAAAATGTTCTTAGTTTTTAACACTTTTTAACTAGTATCATACTGAAGCTTTTTTTTTTAATAAACCTCTACTATAAACACGCCTAAAACAGTGACAGTTCCTAGAGCGTTTTTCGGTGGGTTTAAAAAAAATATGTTAAATATTGCGTAGTCAAAGGTACAAAATTCAAAGTTCACTATGTTAAATTTAACGTAGTCGACTCGATTAAAATAAATTGTTTAAAATAATAACCTAAAAAGGTTATTTGTATTAATTTGGACAAATTTAGGTTAGGATTCGCAATTAATTGAAGATCCTTTTTGTTAAACCAGTAGCTTGTTTAAATCAAATAATTATGTTTAGTTAATTTCACACATCTCTGAGTAGATTGGTTACTATGAGCGATTTAATATTTTGCATTAACTAACTTAATAGGTTATTGAAACCAAACAAACTAAACCAGAAATAGTTTAATAAAATTAAGTACTCTTTAACCGAATCAGTGTGTAGATTTAAATAATTTTGTTTAATCGAGTTGACTCGTATAACTTAACCGGGTAAGTAGTCAGGTTGTATATTAACAATATTTGTTATTGAACTCAATCGTTGTTTTTAACCGTTAATTTTTGTTGCGTGTTGATGCAAACAGGTACCATTTTCACATCTGTAATTATTAAAGTGACATTAGAAGTTAGTATGATACTAAAAAGACAAAATAGTCATTTGGTGATTTAAACTTTAATAAAATGTTAAGAAATAATTGTTTAATATTGGAAAAATCCTCTTTTTAAACCTAGCATCGAACATATAATGCGTACTTAATCATCATCTTATATTTTTCGCCAATAATACTTTCATACAAACCTCGTATATACTTAATGGAGTATTGATGTTAAGAATAGCTAATGCACCATACAATATATTATCACATCTTGAGATCACATAGAGTGCCCTCTTGTTCCAATCTGCACCCGCCCCTTCCTCTTCCTCGGTCCGTTGTTAAAATCAATGTTTGTTCTTCTTAGAGTTTATTTAATAATATATGCTTATCTCATAAAATACAAAAATAAACTTACTTTACTGCTTTAATGGGATTGGTCATATTAAGTATTTAAACCAAAAAAAAACACCAACAACAAAAAAACTAAGCAATATTATGGTAATTTTATTTAAATAAAGAATAAGACCATGTCGCATAAATTTACTTAAAAATCGTTGTGTTGAGCCGATGAAAATAATTGTGATAAATTAATTGATTAATTGAAGAATAAACAAAAATAAATTCGGATAATTGTTAAACAAACTAAGAGAAACTTTCGCCTGTAGAATTTTAATTAGGTGACGATTGATGAGAGTACCCAGTACCCTAACTGAGGGTGGAAGATGCAAAGCAGCAAACCTTTAAAATTTGCTGTTGACTGTTTATGTTAACCTTTACGTATCAAAATTGTAATTTAAAATATAAGTTTTCGAAATAGGACTAAACCAAATTTTGTAAATTATCGCTTATCTGCATCTTGCGTGAAATTAATGAATCCACCAAAAGTGTATCTCTTGAAAAAGTGTCCTTCCTTAAAATCTAAGACATAAAACCAAATATTGATGTATTCCGCCTCACAGTGCTCCTCCACAATTTTGCCCTTTTTATTTTTTTACTTAATTAAATTCAATTTCCATCAGTCAGAAAAAAAAAAAAATAATTAAGCTTCCTATTAGGTCTAATTGTCTTTTATTTTCACAAGAAAGACGATAGCGACAATATTTCTAAACATCATAGTTTCTTCACCTTTATACAAGAATGATTTTCGGAAATTTTCTAACTCTATATAAATATTTTTAGCAAGACGTATCTGTGTACCTATTTCTAAATTTTTAATTTTTGTAAAAGCAAAACCTGTCCTTAATATAGGTATATTATCAAAATATTATATTTTTGAATACAGGTTTGGTTGTGGTTGGTCTTCAATGATTATTTATAAGGAATCATTCGTTCTTATAAATTATTTCTAGAAGAACATTCATAGTGTGAAATACTCGATATGAAATTAATTTTCTCAAGTTTTTTGTTGATTTGCATTTTTGCATTAGCATTTGGAGGAGGTAACTTAAAAAATATATACATTTAGATCAATTATATATAGTTGAATAGAAAAATTTCCAAAAACTAAAGTTATATAAAAATATTTTTTTTTTCAGAGGGATGTACTTTTAAAGGAAAAAGTCTTAAGGTCGGAGAAAAATATGCACCACCAGGAAAATGTGCTGTATACACATGTCGTGGAAATGGTCATATGAATGCAGTAGGGTAAGTTAATATATATACAAATTTTAAATTATATACATACATAAATAGTAATTAAACATTTTCGTTACGAAATCAATCTACATATATGTATATATTATATTTTAGTTGTCCATCAACGGATGCCCCAGCTAAATGTAAGAAAATCCCTCAAGATGATTCGAAGCCTTATCCAGACTGTTGTGAACGTTATGAGTGTTAAGATTTATTCATCTAAATTTGTTTTCGTATAAAATTTCAAGCAGCTCGAAGAAACTTTTAGCTTGAAGACGAAAATTGGAAGTTTTATTTAAGAAAAATGTTGTTTATTAAGATGGAATATAATATGATTAACTAAAAACAATGAAATATGGTGTGTTTATAAAATTGTATTTTTTTTTAATTAAAAAGTAGGTGTAGGGAAAGGTGTATGCGAAAATCAAGATACATTTTTGGATATTTAATAGACATGGTATTTACAATTTTAAACAAATAAATCAGTAAGTTTTTGTCGTTTTTGTCTTAAACAAATTTTTATATTTCTTTTTCTTTGATTTTGTTTGCTTAATTTCGATCGTACCCTAAACAAGATTTTGGATAGAGATATTTCTAAAAGCGATATTTCTAAAAAAGTGGTTGGATTGCAAATTTTTAAATATTTTTAAGAGCTTTCTAACCTGAAAATCAAATCAAACTTTACGAGCTCTGGTTCTCGAAATATTTTCATCCAAACTGATGTTACTTTATTTGGCCCCAATTTAATTAAAATTTGTGAACATTTATTTGGATGGTGACATTTCCACAATCGAGACTCGTAAGTGGCTGCAAGTTTCAAAATTTTTTATAAGTTTTTAAGATCTTTCTAAAACGTAAACCAAAAAAATTCTACGAGCTTTAGATTTCGAAATATTTCCATTTAAAGTTTAATTAATTTATTCCGAAGCAACCCTGAAAAAGTGGTTGAATGGTGATATTTCTGAAAAGTGCTGAATAGTGAATAGTACAAAGAAAGTTAAAATACCTTTCCGCCAAAATTAAAATGTTGACACATTTTAATAAATAATAAGAATCGACCTTAAAATGGCACAGTGATGATCTAGATCCATCAAGGTATCACAATATCAAAAAATACAAGACTCAAAAAATCCGATTTGTCGAAGTTGTTGATGATTGTCGTGTGATCTGACGTACCTAATTTTTATGTCAGAGAGTCAACGCGTTGGCCATTTGCTTTGACCGTCTAATAGTAGGTTAAGGCCCAATTTCACACTCGAATAAGTGATACATAAGTGCCAAATATGGAAACCTTATCTCCAATTTCACAGCCTTTTGAGCTCTTAAAGTAAGTATACGTACAGTCGATAGCGAGACCATAAGTTCTAACGATTTTGATTAAATTTATTACTGATCAAGTTTCTTTCTAAAACCTTTCGTAATATTAAAGGTCACAGATAGTTTGAGTATAAGTGCAACCAATTTGTATTGTCTTTATTCTGTTTTGTATATACATATGTATTTATCAACATCATACATGCAATGTTCCATAACCTATGAATTGTGATGCAAAGTATAATTTAATCGCTTCACCTAAACAGAAGTAATTAATTCTAATTTTCTTCATCATCGTAACTCTTTAAATCCTGCAAACGCTACTGGGGGGTATTGATAGGCATCAATGTGGGTATTTACTTCGATACCCTCTTAAAAGAATGAAAGTTTAAAAACATAAGCGGGTTTTTGGAAGAAGTACTGGTTAAATCTTTTATGGCTTTTATAGTTAAGGGCACTGGTTTTAGAAATTTGCCGCCCCTCTTTTAGTCAGTGACCACCATATAGTATTGAACGGTAAGAATACTTTTTGGTTCTAAAATTCATGTCATTCATGTTATAATTGAATATTTGTTTAAGCAATAAAATACATAGGTTATTGTTTAACACCCACAAAATTAAACAACCTAAAATATTTGACTTCTAATTTCGCAATAAATAAAACTTGTTAAGTTAATACAATTTAAATTATTATTACTTAGTTCTTTGAATAACAATTTGGTTAGAAGGAAACTGAGATATTTTTGTTATTGTTCAGCAATGACATCAATTTAAGATTAAATAAATTAATAGCTTTGTTTGATAAAGAAGAACTAGATTAGGACAGAGCAGAAAAGCACAACTGTGTGAAAAAGTACAGCTTTGTGTATTATGGCATTGACTGTTGCATATCAGTTGTGAAATTCTAATTTAAACACATTTTAATTATAATTTATTTGAAATGTTACTCAAATTGAATTTCATATCTATTCAAAATTTTTTCATAGTCTTTCCTTTTTAAGCCTAGTACTCAGTTCGAGTGAAAATGAAAATTTCATACAAAAGTGACACCTAGTTCACTGGTATGAAATTCACAACAGGAAGTGGGTACCGAAATATGAAAGTGAAATATGAACCGGTTCAGCAATCAATTTCACGCAAAATTTTCATTTCCCAACGTACGACCACTAGGAAAAAACTCAGGTAGTGTGGAAAATTGTGCCTGAGTACTAGGCTTAATACGGAAAAGTCTCCGGAACTCTCCGATCTGGAATGCTAAATGAACAATTTGCAACACTATGTATTTTTACATTTTTCATTATTAAAACTAATTTGGAAGATTTTGATTATATTTGCGCAGAAAACTAAAAGAATACATAATATGTAAATAATACAATTATGTTCCAAAATAATTAACAAAATAAATTAGTTCGAATTCAATTTAATAAATCAAGTTAACAGATTTCGCGCTTGCCGCAATCATACAACTAAATACTTTACGGATCATAAGTCCGATATTTTGAAGGTTGTATTTTTGTGTTTTTGTGGCTTGGACGCTTCGTTCAGTTGAAAATCGCCTTTGAAGAGTTAAAAAAAGTCGTTTTTGTAGTGGCTTTTTCGTATTATCTTTTTTATTAATCGAAACCTACATAATATTTTGGGAGTCAGATCTTTGCACATCAAGCATTTGGTTTAAATGAGGTAATAGAGTTTGAAAAGATATTTCTTTTGATGTATCGTGTGATGAATATGTTTTAGAATGAAAAAAAAGGTCTGTGAATTTCTAATTTAGAACTGAAAATCGCTTCCATTTACGAGTCTCGATTGCAGAAATATCGCCATCCAAACAATTTATTTGAGCAGATTTAATTGAATCGGATAGAAATAAGGTAATATCACTTTGGATCACGTAAAATTTGTTTGTTTTCATTTTTAGAAAGGTCTTAAAAAACTTATAAATTATATTGAAATTTGCAACAACTTACGAGTCTCAATTACAGAAATATCGCCATCCAAAAAAGTTTTTTGGGTTGATTTTCGAAATTAGTCTGAACTATACATATCTTAAGAACCAGACCACGTAGAAGAATTTAGCTTACAGTTACGGATACAGTTTTTAAAGATGTATAAGTTTTTTCTTTAGAGTAGCCAAATGATCAGGTGTATTCCTTTTTCTTTCAAATTGCTGTTGTTCAAAATCAGACTTCTCGAACTTCTCTTGTTGAATACGCTGTTCGGTTTTGATATTGGTTTCAGGTACAGGTAGTTCTACGTCTTCCTTAACTGATGAATTTTTTTCCACGAATATCTAATATTTTCTTAAAGCCCTTCCACACTATCCCACTGAGTATTAATATATCGCAAATTGAAAGTGAGAAAGAATTCCATGCTACTGCCAAATTTGTGGGAGAGAAAATGTCCTTTCATTTTTTTTACCGCACACAACAGTTTAATTTAACCTCAATAAAAATGTGATGAAATGTGTGAAAGAATTAGAACAATTTCTAAAAATTCTCATGTATTAACACATATCAAATTGTGTTGGCTGGAATATCATGCTGTGTAAGATGGGCTCTCATATTTTGTTTCCACGCTATTATACATGATTTGTTTCCCACTTTTTTGGCATGTGTTAATACTCAGTGGGATAGTGTGGAAGGGCTTTTATCAACATCATCTAATACTACAGCTCTTCCACTATTAGTTTCCATTTTTGGCTCGCTTTGCTAATGTTTGACTTTTTTCAAAGCCCAAATATATGGTCACGAGCATAATTCCACTGCCGATTACCTGAGGTTCAAACTAGAGACTGTGATTTTTAAAAGTCCTAGTCAAGCGTCTTCTTTTTGTTTTTTCTTCATTGGATTATTTTGAAAAGTATACCAAATAAAATATCCTTATTTTCTTTTACCAATTTAAAAATCTCGCAGTGCCCCTATTTCGTATTACGAAACGGGCGGGAAGTAAACGATAGTCACGACTATAAGAGCGATTATGTAAAACGAGAAAGGCGTTAAAAACATGTTGCCAAACTTAACCGAAAAAGACATTATTTTTAGAAGCTTAACCAACTTCTCGCATAACTGAGGAATGTATAATTGTATAAAGTAAACAAAAAAAACTCATAAATCACTCAAATACATAATTTAACTTTTTTAAAATGTCGTTTCACTGTGTTTTTTTCTGGAGGACCACAGGAATTCAATTCTTCAGTCTTAAGTTGCTCCAAAGAATTCTAGATTTCGCCTTGGCTTGGCTATTTAGCAAATAATTTTTAGCCACACCGGGGTTGCTTTCCATGAAAGCAACCAATAAATTCAATTGTTTGGTTTGTGTTGCTGGTTATTAATGAAATAAAATAATTAACATATGTTTATACATTTTCACTCATAAATTTACTTTTTTATAATTAACTTACATTCCTGGAGCTCGACATTCTACCGCCTGAAACAATAATATTATGACAGCTGGAACGATAGCCAAATGTTAGTCGAAAGGAAAAATGAGTAGAAATCGTTGAAATAAAACGATTATCGTTATACAAAATCGTATTTGAACGATGAAGGTTCCCCCACAGCAACGCGAATCTGTCGTGGCGACGACGAAAACAATGATAACAACGTGTTGTTTTCATTGACAACCACGTGTTGTTATTATTGTTTTCGTCGTCGCGTCGCCACGACACATTCGCGTTGGTGTGGGGAAACCTTGACGAGGTAATATCTACGATGATCGTTTTACAAAATATGGCATCGGCAAAAAGTAGCAAGGTGTAAGCACATTCTATTTTCAAAATGTTGCTATTTTTGGCTATGGGCCGCAGTTCCTCTCGCGTTTCCGATCCAACTCTTTATGCAACTCTTGACGTCTCCCAGTAAACCCTGACCTCTTAAATCAACAAAATATTTTTGAACATTATTATATTCTAAAATAATATGTATGTATGTATGTATGTATATATTTCCACTTATTCAAAATCAGTTAAGCCGTCAATCATTGTTTACCAAAATGCAGACCATTGCCATCAATAGCAATAGTTATAGTTGTATGGCATGGTACCTACTGTTGCACATTCAAAAAATTCTCGATTGTAGGTAAAATATCAATAAATCATATATAATCAATAAAACCGCTTAACTGTAGTAACGTGAAATTTCTTGCGAATTTTCACAAAATTGTTCTCAAAACCCATAGAGAAAAAAACTCGGTTTTGGGAAATTTTTTGAAAAAAAAAGTTACCAAACAGTCATATATGATCCTATATGATAATTGGTCTGTTTGGTAACGTGAAATTTCTTGCGAATTTGCACAAATTTTCACTAAATTTCACAATTTGCTGTCAAAACCCATAGAAAAAAACTCAGTTTTTGGGAAATTTGTAGAAAAAAAAGTTACCAAACAGGCATAATATGATGATGATTAATTCAGTTCATCAAATGAAATACAAACCAAAATTTTAATGATTGTTTTTTTTTATATATTGAAAGTACAAACTTGATAGGTACACTCTCTTATAATTTTTTTTTTGATATTACATATTTTATCTTAATTTTATTTAAACTGTTTTATCAGTCACACTTCCAATATTGGAAAAGCGAATTTAAACATGAAATCAAGAGTGAAGTTTGAAATAGGAAGATAATTAAAATTTACTAAGCTTTACAAATTTGAAACAGTTTAAACAAATAAATATAATTTCTATATAGCCTTAGCATTAAGGACACTTTTTGACAAAAAAAATTACTCCACGCGCATTTCATCACTTAGTATATATGTAATATTATTTAGCAATATTAAAAGCACCAAAGCCACCAACACACACGCATAGAAACTCTCAATCAATGCGATGGATTATCTGCGGATAAACAATGCCATTTCTCATGTACATGATCAGGCAAACGGACGCAGTCTGTCCATTGCTTAAGCCGCTCCCCTTTACTATTGCAGCCTAGAATAAGACTTCCCAAAAAGTCATTGCTTTTTCCAATATCTTTGTCCCAAACAGTGATTATTAGTGATTGTTTGTTGAGATCATGGGGACTAGCTTCAAATACAAATTCTTCATTAAATGCAGGATTCAAATTTCGCCATTTTACACCGGTCTTGTATTTCTTTTTGTGCGTATCAGGTTTAAGCTGGCTGAAAAGGACAAAAACATAAATTCATTTAAAATGTGTATTAAGTCAATTATGATTTTAACTTACAGTTTAACGAAGGGATCTGAGCTACCATTGTTGTCCATTGGAAGCAGATTGGTACATTGTTTTACAACTACAACAAGGGACCTCTTTTTTGAATTATAACAAAGAGAGATACAAATTTTTCCCCGGGGCCAAGTTTGTGTAACTTCCGCTTCATTGCTGTACTGATCTTCTACCCCTAGGGGAACTGTCACTCGATATGGACTTTGACTGTGAACCTATAATTTAATAGAGTTATAAATATAAAATTTATTCGATTTAAGGTTTCCCAACACCAACGCGAAATTTCGTGGTTGTCGATGAAAACAACACGTTGTATGTGTTTTCGTCGTCGCCACCGAAAATTCGCGTTGGTGTGGGGGAACCTTTAAACTGAATGGAAAAAAAATTACCTACAAACGAAACACATGTATCCCCTTTTAAATAAGACATTTACCTTATACAACAACATATCGAATTTCAAAACCCAGATTTATATAATTTATGCCTATGTCAAGATAGTCATTAGTGATCTTAAATACCAACACAACAAATATTCTATAAATATTCGTTCTTGTTGAGTCTCATCGTTTTAAATACTATTTTTCTAGTCCATTATATTTTTACTACCTCTATTGGTAAGTATTGGTTGCGTGTAAGAAAATATCTAGGTAATTAAAATTAACATTTCGATAATAGAGAATACTGTTAAAGTGGGCTTCGTCTAATAGTCTAATTGAGCTAGAGGCTAGACGATTGTACCGATTTGCTTCAAATTTAGTAAAGAGCATTGTGTATGATTCCCTAGTGGAGAAAATCGAATTTTTGTTTTAGCACATCAATAATGAGTTTGACAATTGAGTAGGAACTATTACAGTTTATTTAGTTGAGTAGGAACCATTACAGTTTATTCAAATTTACTCGAAATCGCCACATTTTTAAGTTACTGAGTGATGGTTACTGGTTTGAGTGAATTTGTTCTAATTTTGCAATGCTTCCAAAAGTTTCAAACAATTAAGCTATGCGCAAACCGACACGATGGCGGTGGCGATTGCGATAACTTTTATCGCGCGATAAAGATGCGTTCAAAAACCTGCTCACATCAACGCGATATATTTGTATCCCCTATCTTATTTTTTTTTATATTTTTATAATCTTTGTTTGACAGATCATA
The DNA here is from genome assembly GCA_929447395.1 of Epistrophe grossulariae. Lineage (NCBI taxonomy): Eukaryota > Metazoa > Arthropoda > Insecta > Diptera > Syrphidae > Epistrophe > Epistrophe grossulariae. The sequence continues at coordinate 91,945,331 of OV839568.1, read as the reverse complement.
TAAAATGGAATTCTCCCGAACTTTTTCTATTAATTTTTCAGTATTTGAAGTCATTTTCAAATGTTCTTTTTTAAACTGTCATTTTTCTTCAGGCGATAAAGCGATCGAATGGTGCTTGTTTAAGAACAGTGGCGTACTGAACGCAGTAGTGGAACGTGAACGCAATCCACATATCGCGTTGATGTGTGCCCCTCCATTAATTTACGTGTGCGACATCCATATTGTTATCGCGATCGCCACCGTAGCTTTATTGAATTTAAAATTTTTGAAAATACTTAAAAGAAAAAATCAAATGAACAAACACTCAGTTGTTTGTTTCAGACATTGTAATTGTTGCCGTTGACTTTTAATGTTTTTTTTTTCTATTCAAAAGTCGATTTTTTAGAAAATTTCTCCTCCCGCGCACATGTTACTCTACCTTAAAATAAACTACGTTTTTGCATAAAATATAGGGTCCCATAACTAATATAATTCTTTTAAAATCGGATGAAAAGGTTATATATGAATTTTCCGTACGTTCCACTCTCCAAAACCTATTTGTTTACATTGTTGATTTCGTAATTTCATCTAGATGTTCAATAGATTTGAATTGCAAAAACAATTTATGTGGTTATGAATTCATATTATTGCACTAGCTACTGTCAAAGTTTTAACGCACACTAGTGCAAAAATATATGAATTCACCACCATCCGCTATTGCCTACAAGCCGAACCAGAATGACAGCCGAGGTTTCCAATATTTATAATTCATAATGGGTACGTTCAGAAGAACGTAGGGACTAGAAATTAAGGCAAGTTTCTAGTCTCTGATTGGTCAGCTGTCAAAAAATTGCCTTCCAATTAAGGCAACTTTATTGGAAAGTTGACTGGAAAGCTATTCAAGAAATATCTCCCTACATTTCAAGTTAAGTGTATTTATGTCAAAATATCAGCTGATTATATTTTATCGCTAAATTGCAAGCTGAACTTCATTGTTCTGGAACTTCTTTTTTTCACGTTTGTTATAAGTTTTGTTTAATGTGGTTATTTATCATATATTATGAAAAGAATTTAACTAAAAATGTAAGAAATAATTGATTTTTGCCTTGTGTGAGGTGTTTTTCAGATAAACATGTTCATGTCAATTATGGAATCCGCAATACTGGATCCGCTGTGATTCGCTGTGCAATTCTCTCCTTGCTCTTTACACATTTGCAGTTGTGAAAAGAAAAGAGAATTCTGTACTGAAAATCCCTGCAGATGTAGAATTGCGTATTCCATAATCAAGACAAATATTATAAGAATGTACATTTTTGAAGTAAAAACCCAATTTTGACATCGTAAGAAATAACTAGTTTCCTTACTCAATTTTGCGTTCAATGAATGTAGTTGACTATATATGTAGTCCATAGTGTCTGCTAAACGTACCCAATCTCTGATTCAGATTTTAAAACCGCAGTGTGATCGTTCATAAGACCAAGTTCGTGTGACCCAGTCTCTAACTGTAGTTTACAGGAAACGCAATGCTTGCCCTATAAGAAAAATTGATTATGTAAGAATAATAAAGTAAATTAAATTTTTAAAGGTATCTGTTTTCCTTGGAAACGAATTGCGCCCAAAAACATAATGTTTGTATCTTTATTTTAAAACAAAAAAACGTACCTTTAAAATAAATTTAGGCTGGAATGAAACAATGGATTTTGTATTTGATTGCTTACTTAAGGACCAGTCCTTTAGAGGTATGGGTTTGAATCCCACTCACTTTTCTACATACCATCAACTTCAGATGGCTGTGGGATTCCATTATATAATAAGTATTTTATTCTCAATCCATTGTGCCAACAAAATTGTTTCCTATATTTTCGTATTAATTTTTACTAATGTCGAATTCCTTTCAAAAAAAGAATCGATTTTTTTTTCCAAAAGAATCGATTTTTTTCTGTCAAAACGAATTTTGCTACACTAGAAAAATTCGTTTTGACAGAAAAAATTCGATTCTTTTTTTGAAAGGAATTCGACATAAGTGCCGTGCGATCCAAGTTGCTTTGAAAGATCTTAGATCCAACAAAATTATTAGGTGTGTTCCTTTACTTTGTGCATTTGTGTGAATTTCTACACATTTAATTTTTTTTATATGAACTTTGACAGACTTTGGTGTAGAAATTCACACGAATGAACAGCGTTAATATTATTACAAATTTTTAATTATGTTATTATTAACTTATTGACTTTTTGACAAATGACCGACGCCAATATTTCTCATATTTCTATTGATCTTCATTCGATTTCTTCAATTTTTACTTGCGATATATGTATGTATGTATTATACCTAAGCCGTGTTTTGGTGAAAGTGTTTACCAACTCAGCAAATTTTTTAGACACAAACAATAAAAAATCATTTTTGTTTTGTGTACAAACAATAACAAAATATTTATAATCATTTATTTTTTTATTGGTTATCATGTGAAAAAAATTACGGAGTTGCTATACACTTTCACCAAAACATGGCTAAACGTACCTATACTATGTATATTGTATGTATGTACAATGTACATAATATATGCCAAACTATGGATTCGTAAAAAAAATAGAACTCGAGATTTTGATCAAAGTTGACACTACGATGATAGCGAAGTCAAAGAAACTGGGTCTCGCAATTCTGTCTGTCTGTCCTTTCAGCTGCAGCCTTAACAGGTGGGTCGATTTTCTTTAAACTTGGTACATAACGTTTTTTGGGCATTTCCCCATTTTTTTGGAACCAAAAATAGCAGTAGCTGCCGTACAATTTTTTTTAGCAAAAAATGAAAATCTTATTTTTCTCAAAAACTTACCCCCCCAACTTCTATCTAAAACAACAAATATAATTAATTAAACTGCGTACAAATGATGTAGGCCTATAAAGAGATAAGACAGGTAGGGCTTGTTTGTCATCATGAAAAAGTAATTTAAAACTTCAGGTTTTAATTTACTTCAATAATTACAAACCGTGAGGAAGAAAGTCAGCGCATCTGGCAATTCTAATCACAAAAAAGTATTTTTTATTAAGATCACTACTGCTATAAATCTAAACAAACACAAAGTTAAAAAAAAAATAAAATTGAAATTATATGAAATATGTGCCTATCTACTGCAAAACCCCCTTTCAAGTAATTGCTAATTAACTTTCATATTGTTTTCAAACGGAAATAAACATCGAACTTGATTAATTTGCCAATTCCGTTGGAATCACCGAGTCAAAATAAATTAAGAAAAGTGATAAGATAATCAGTATCACGCTTCACAAACCTATATAAAAGCAGATTGATTTGTGCAGTTCTATAAGTACTTAAAGTATAATTCAACTTTACCTACCATTAGAAGTATCAAGTTTAAGTTTTCTTATTTCATATCTATTTCAATATGAACTCGAAAATTCTATGTGCTTTAATTATTTTTGGTAAATATAATTTGATTACGGTTTTTTTTGTTCTGAAATATGTTAAAATACAATCAATCAAGTCCATTATATAGAATCAGTGATTTGCAGTACAGTGTTTTCTTTTTTTCTTTACCCATTTGTCGTGAAAAGAAAAGATAAAACTGTACGGAGAATCACTGCGGATCCAGTATTGCATATTCCATAATCGACAAGAATATTTTTTAAAGGAAGTGACTAATGAAATGTCAATTTTGTTTATAAATGTCCTGGGCCCCCAGCCACTCCCGAGTCGAAGGGCGATGGGCATACTTCGTGCACACACATATTTTTTTTTCAAGTCACGTAAACGCACACCTACTGTTAATAGCGATAAACTGTTATAAATTCACATTTCTGTCTCAAAACATACGATGTAAAAATAAGAGTAGGTAGCGCCAATTTAAAACAGTTAACAGTTTGACGCCATTAAAAGTACGAAATAACCAAAGTATAGAGTCACCTGTGCGGCCGGTGGAGGGCGCTGTACCTACGTATAAACAAATACTTTATTAATAAAGTCACTTAATTTTTTTTAATTCTAAATTTTTTTTCAGCTATTGCTGCCTCTGTAAGTGCAGGGTCGTGTCCAGGAAGTTGTCCGCCACACCGAAATCAAGTGTGCGGTTTTGATGGAATGTGTCTTTACAATTTTAATAACGGGTGCGAAATGATCAGATACAATTGCCAAAGGGGTGGATGTAAGATTCTATTTTAATTATGTTTTGTTTAAATTGACTACATACTATATTTTTTCTTAGATTTCCGTAATGCAAGTCCATATCAATGTGAATCAGCTCAAAGTGGAGGAAATATGTACATGTATTGCCGGCATATAAACGGGTTTTAGATCTTTATAAATGAAAAAATTATGGGTTTTTATTTTTGCAATAAACAATTAAACAATAAATAATGAAATATATGAATGTATTTTTGTTGACAAGAATAGAAAACTGCCAATTTATAACAATTATAACAAGTTTATCGGCGTTAAAAGAAGGTGTGCAAATTAACGGGCTTTGAACGAATTAAAAATGATTAAAATTAATTCTGGGTGTCTTAAGAATGTCCAGGAATTCCCAGCCCACAGGATTCTATACCATGTATAAAAACTGTTATAAATTAGCACTTCCTTATTGGGAATCTCGAGGGAAATTTCGTTTCCCTCGGAATTTATTTTACTCCCTCAAAATTTGTCTGCTATATTGTGAATCACCGAAACAAAATTTCCTCGAATGAAAATCTAATCAGAATCTTATCTTTCGCAAAAGAAATTTCCCTGGAGTTTTTTTTTCCATTTGCCAAGAATCATCTTCGAAATAAGGGAAAATAGTGAATTTTTTTCCAAGGAACTTTTCAAAGTTTCCGCAAGTAAGTTTGGTGGGGAAATATTATTTCGTGGGAGGTTCTGGTTAAACATTTTTCCCCGACAATATTTGTATTGAAATAAGGAAAAAGTTCCCTTGAAAAAATTATTATATTTTCCCAAGATGATGATCTTCATAGGGGATGTTGGTGCTACGTAATAAAATATGTAAAACAATTGATTCCGGCAATATTTCCAGTTACTTTCCTTACCACCGATACTTTAAGCCCTATGTAGTCGAACCACAAATGATACACACATAATGTATGGATTAGAATTAAAGAAAAACAACTTAATTCGTCGGCCTCATAAGCAAACCTCGTAACTCACAAATTTCAAATTTTTCAAGAGAGACGAAAATGTCTGCCAGACACAGAGTAGTAGTGGAGTTACGTGCTATGCAAAATTTTAATTTAAGTTTATTTAGAGTTTTAAGAGGGATACAAAATGTTCTAGGTAGCTGCGCTGACGAATTTTCTATAAAATAGCATTCAAAACTCATTTTCGCTAAAAGGTGGAGTTACGAGGTCTGCTTATGAGGCCAAATTAAAGCTATAAGAATGTCCTCTTACTGAGATGATTTGAAAGATTTGAATAGACAAATTTGATCTTTTTTGTCCAATTTCAAATTTAATATTCATAAGAGAATATTAAAATATTCAAGAACCGACAATTTTCCCCACCTTTTTATTTCTTCCATTAAAGAACTCATTTTGAATTAACTTCATGTGAGTGCTTGTGGCTTGAGCATGTACAAGGTGGCGCAAAAGTTTTCACCGGTTGAAAATGGCTGCAAATGTCAATTATATTTTGAAATCTCGTGTTCTTATAGTACTTCACAAAAGTCACAAATGATTTGATTTTTGCCGCCATTAGAAACCGGTGACAAATTTTGCGCCATCTTGTATCTACGTACGCCTTCACTTTTTGTATGTGTATATGAAAAACCTACCGTTGATAAATTGATTTTAGCAGCTCCTAGAAAATCATGTCCATACTTGTCATCATCGAGAATTACCACATACAATAGTGAATTGCCTAGTTCAATAGGTTCGACTCCAAAAAATTGTAAAACTTCATTGAATTCAGGGTTTCTTGTTTTATGAACTGTTTTGGTTTTTTGCCATCTAGTATATTTAACATGTCCTTCAGGTGTTATGATATTCAATTTACAGAAAGGGTCTGTTAGCCCCGCTGAATCCATAGCAGGTAAGTCTCTAGCTCTTAACACGCTACAATCTAAAGTATGATCATTTTCTCTATAGTTAACTATCAATTCAAGCCATCCCAACAATGGATCTCTACAATTTTGTGCCAGTTGATTACTTGTTGTGGTACTTCCATTCCCTGATGAACTCTCGCTTATTGACATACCTGATGAAGCTGAACCACGTCGATTATTATAATTACTCTCCCTTCTATTACTGGAAACTGTTGAAATGGTATCAAAATCAGGCTGATAACAATCAGATTTTGAGATAACTTGTCGTTGGAAGGATAATGAATTTGAAAGTTTTCTCTCGCCACCATCGAAAAAGCTTCTAAACGAACCAACTGCTTTGAGCCTAAAACTATTCTCTCTCTGAATTGATGGATAAGTTTGTTTTGTAACACTCTCCTCAACATCATCATCGTCCGAACTACTGGTGTCAATGACACTCATAGTCATTTTTTTAATACGCACTGTCTTTGCTGGAGTTGTACTAGCACTTCGGGTTGTTTTAACTGAGCTCAAATTGGGATCTGGAATCTCATATTTTGGAAGACCTTTGAAAAACCAAGCTCCTGATTTTTTCCACATCTCTCGCGTTTCTGAGCAAATGCGACAGAGCCAAATTTCTCTAGATTTGCAATGCATTTTTATATTAATGTCGATGGCACATTTTGAACAAACAGCTTTTTTACAGTCCTCACAAACCAAACGGGATGGACCAAGAATACCAAATGTTTGACCACATAAACGACAACCTTGTGGTCCACAATCTGCGGCTCTTTCTTTTATTTTTTCAACACGTTCTACAAGTTTACCCACACGTTGTCGTTCAGCTACCTCGATTTCCTCATTTCGTCGTATGACCGATATAATGGCTGCTTGTTCTTCAGGACGCAAAGGTTCAGAGACTTTACTACTACTCCAACCAGTTTTGAGTCTGAAAAAAAACAACCAAAAGACATTATTTTGTAAATAAATATTTAGTTTGAGCTAGGTATATGAAGTTAATACATAAGGTTGGAAGTATTTGGTACTTTATCTGATATTTATTTTTAAAATGCGTTATTTCAGATTTAATGTTTTATTTAATAAAACCAATGTTTTTATGCTACTTTTAAAACTAAGAAATAACGGATAACAACATTTTAACAAAATCAGTTCATGCATTAAAAAGATAAACGTCCTCAACCTCAAAAATGAATTAAAACCCTATTTCCGCTAATTTTTTTTTTTTTGTCAAAAACTTTCTTCAATCTCTTAATGTACTGTTAAGTACAGAGATTCTTATTTTAGTCGCACATGAAGAATGTGGAATGCTTTACCTGTTCTATTTTTCCCTTCCATTTCAATGTTCAGAACTTCAAAACCAATGTGCATCGGTATCTCATCTTTAATGTTTTTTTTTTCCTAACGCTCGTATCATATTAGAAGGGTAGTCATAACCCCTTTAGTGCGCGCTCAATTAAAAAAAAAAGTGCTCTAAATATAATCGGGATGACTTCTTCTATTATATAACTAAATTATATTTTTAAACTCTCAAAAGAAAAATTAGCTTTAATTTAAAAAAAAAAATGACTAATAAATGGAATTGATTTAATCCTTCAATTGGAAAGTGAGTCTGAGTAGTTACAGAGTGAAAATTATATATTATTTTATACCACAGATTGACATCAAAAATAATTAAACCACAAAAAACATGACCACAAACAGTTCACTAAGGTTTTGCATTAAGAAGAGTTTCAGGTTCATACAAAAGCACTTGGGAAGTAATTTTTGTTTCAACATCTTTGCGGTTGAATTATTAAGGACATCTATAGTTCTTTAGGGTAAAATAATGAAGTTATATGATATTAAACAGTCCCGATAAGATTTATGATTTAATGAATAAGAACAAGAAGCTATTGTGTTGAAATAAAGTGCAAATGTAAAGTACTGACTTTTACAGTTCAAGTGGCTTAAAATTTTATTTTTCATTTAAATACGCACGTTTATTTTTTAAATCAATTAATATATTTTGCTCTATAGGGTTCGTGTAAAAAAAATCGAGCTTATAATCAAAATTGAAATTACGATGGCTTGACCGATTTAGTAGTAATTTTGAAATCTAGTGCTAACAATATTGGATTTAAAATTTTTGAAAATAATTTAAAAAAAATCAAAATAAAATCCATGTTTTGCCTTTTTAAAAATGTCCTTTAAAATGTAATTTCATTTTAGTTGTTAACCACGATCGAGTCTTGCATGTTTTTTGTTGTCAAGATGAAGAACACTTTCGTTTTATTTATTTATTTATTCACATAGCTAGCTAAAACTAGCTCAAAAAAATACATAACTACTTATGTCTATAGCACAATTAAATTAATTGAGTACAAATTTGATATAAACTTAGTCTAAAAATGCAGTTGGGCATATATTTCTAAAGTTTCTCTGAGGAATATTAAAATTTATTCGGGACAAAAGGTAAAAAGAGTTTATATTTCCATTAAATATTTTCACAATAAAAACAAAACTCAAGTATTTATATTGTAATTTTTTATTTTTCTTTTATCAGAAGGCGTTAAATATGGTTTGAGTGGTCACCTCGCAAGAAGAGACTAACTAACTACACTGGCAACTGTATCAACAACAGCTTCCAATCCAATGTCCCAAGGCCCATCTCGCTAATTTTCAATGATAAAGTTGTGATGACTCGTTGAGGATTTACAGTTGTTCTCTGTATAAGCTTAGTTGCTGGGTTGGAAACGAAATCAAGTCTAGAGAGAATTGGGGTGACAAGCCTTGTTTCATAACTTACATTCTACATTTTCTTTTCTATTTAGGGATGAAAACCCAAGATCATGTAGACGCTTTTTGTTTATGGGTGCGGATACAGTTTAAAAAGACCTATTTTTATGTTTATTTTATCTCATCGGATTTTGGAAATTTTTTTGAAAAAATCATTTTTTTGAGAAAAGGAGCTACTCCATGTTTTTTTCGAAAATCAATTGAATAAATTTTTTTTCGTGCAGGGGTTTGTTAATTTTTTTAGCATTGACAACTGCAACGTATTAGGTGTGTTCCTTAACTTTAAAACTCTGTGCATTTTGTGAATTTCTAGGTAATTTTATTTTTTTTTACATGAACTTTGACATACTTTGGTGTTGAAATTCACAGAAATGCACAGAGTTTTAACGTAAAGCAACTAGGCTATTATGAGGCTTGGTTGTGGAAATATCACAATCCAAAAACTAATGACCAAAGTGATTTTAAGAAAGGTAGGTATTTATTTGGCAAAAAATTCCTATAAATGAAATAGAGTTTTAGCGTTTTGTCTAGAAATTAATTTATAAAATAATTTATTATGTATACTTTTGACTTTTTTTAAAAAATTTTTTCTTTTAAAATTATCTTAAGCTATAGGGTAGGTAAATTATTGAACTATGTTTTATCTAGATACTTACGTCCGTGGTCAGCATTCCACCTTTTATAGTGAATTCACGTGATGAAAATTATTTGTGTGTTCTACAATTCGTTCGAAATGCTAATTGTAATTGGAATTTCGAAAGTGAAAATTGATGTTCTGCATTTCTTTTTATTCCGTTTTCTAAACGAATTCCATTCACTTTGTTTGTGCTTTGTGAGATTGGTGCAGTTCACAGTTGACGTTAGTTTTGTATTTCTCAGTGCAAAATATAAGCAAACTTTATATTTTTGTTCTATTTGTATTATTATTTTTGAAGAAAACGCAAGAACATACGAATATACTTACAAATATAAGAACAAATAAACAATTCATGAAAACTGAAAATTATTGGATTTTTCCTGCAAAATTGTTTGTCCATTTTTTTCTCAGATTGTCGCTTTCTTTTTTCCCTTTAAAATGCCAATAATTTCATACATAGTGTAATTTAACTTTTTAAAACAATTAAAAATATATGCACCTACAATTTTAAGTATTTGCGAAATTTTCGAAAACGAACGAATTTTAAAACAATGAATTTTATTTCGAGTGAAATTGAAAGTCGTTTTCGTTTAAAATTCAGAACATGAGCGATAATGTTAATTTTTAATTCGCTACAGTTCTTATCCTTCAGACTAAGGTCATACGATCTAGTAGTACAGTTTATTTATTTTTGAGTGAGCTATATTTTCGAGGTTATGTTGTTTAAAATTTTTTGTTTTATACTTTTTTTTCTCATTTTTATCACTTTTTACGAAGCTTACGTTTATTGCTTTCATCATGTTTTTGACGATATCGCAATATTAACTTTTTAATAATAGGTTTGTTCGTTTTTCTCTGCCCCAGGGCGATCTGGGGAATGTCAGTCTATTGTCGAAAAATTCAGGGCTGCTCGGAATTTTAATTTACATCGATCGCTAGAGAGAGTTATTTAGAGCTCGCCCCGCTCGTCCAAATAACCAAGGTCAAAAAAACATGTTACAAAAAACACCTCAGAGTGAGTTCAGGGCGACCCAGTGCGAACCATTAAACAAACATAATGAAAACCGATAGTTACTACGATTGTCAAAAATCTAAATTTTGCAATTGATTGATATCTTAGAATAAGAAGATAAGGAAGAGGTGTATATCACATAGGTATACAGTGTATGTGAGTGAAGCACCAAATTAAAAAAAAAAAACAAAAAGAACCCGATCTGTCATTTTGCCGTGCTACAGGAAAGTGTTTCAAGATTTTAATTAAAACGTTAAAATAGTGAAAATACTCAATCAAAAATTGAAATAAAAGTTAACACAGTGTATACTTACAATAATTTATAAAAAAAATGAAACAACATACAGTGCTGCGTTAATTTGTGTAAAAACACCAATAATATGTAGTTTACAATTTTTTCTTCTCACGGGCTGATTGTGTTTCATATTTCACATAAAGTAATGGGAGGCGATGGTTTTTAGGTGAATACATTATCTTAGAATACTTTTCAATTCATATTTCATAGCATTTTGCTATAAAAGAGGAAATTGTTTGAAAATATAATTATACTTCAATCACGGGAATTAGCTGAACCCGATCTGTCAAAATTTAAATTCTTGCCCAGGGTCGCATTAGTTTTTGTTGGTGATGGCAAGGCGCTCAAATCCATTGAGCGCTCGTATATGAGACACAGCTTACCAGTGAAATGAACAAAAACTACACTGTTTGTTATAGGTGTTTTTACGGCATTTAACGCAGCACCGCATGTATTTTTATATATTTTTTCAATGAAATATTGCATGTATTCACTTTATTTACCTTTACATCACTTGTTGTTTTAATTTACTAAGCTGTTTTATATTATAACGATTTAAAATCTCAAAACACATTCCTCAAAAAAAAACGGATAAAAATTCTTTTTGGCTCCCCAGCATTTAACATTAGCTGTCTAACTACATGCCTTCCCTGTGTGGATGCATTTGTGTTTGTGTAACTCACACTATTTTGAAAAATGCTTCACTTTTTCCTAGATATGCCCATTCCTATATTTCTTCTTTTAAGATTGATATTATGATATCATGGTTGTCAATTGATAAATTTGTGAATGAATATTTTATTTTGACATTTCACTGTTCAGGTTGGTATTGGATTTAGTTAGTTTGTTGTGCTTTAATTAAAATTTTATTTATAATGCAATGTTCATTAAGGAAAATGTAAATATGTAAATATTAGTAAGTATGTATGTTGAAGAATTTGTATTTTTTAATACAAAAGTTATAATTAATAGTAAATAAAACAGAATACCATAAAGAAGTGCGGTCATTTTTTTTCTGAAACATGTTTGTGTACGTATACCTACATTATACATATTCGGTTACCCAAAAACAAAAATTAAAAAAGTATTCGATGGGTCTGTCAATTATTCTTGAATATATTCAAATTGATTGAAATTCCATAAAAACTCATTTCAAAAATGTAATCTCCTTTTGGACGTTGGAAAAACGCAAATTAACTTTTCCGGGAAACTGAAATGTGTTTTCATTTTTTTAAAGATTTCCTCGGAATATTGACAAAATATATACAGGATAAAAATTTTCATATTTAACTGGAACTGGTAGCCACCGGAAATGGATTTTAAAAAAATAAACTCTGGCACAAAATAGTGTGGCATATGAAAAGTAAATTTTGACCTACACTTAAGGAATGTATGTATTTTTCTCCATCACAACAAATGCATTGAATTTTTTGTTTTTATGTTTGATAATTGATAAACTTAAACTTTATACAGGATGCTTTTTATATTATAGGTCAATTTTGTTAGACTCAGTGGCTCAACTTTCAAAAACGGTAACCCGAATTTTAATACGAGTATACTTTTATTTCGTAGAGAATGTATTTAAACTAATAAATATATTAATTTTAAGGTGAGGAAACACTTCTTTATATTTTTAATTTAATTAAAGTTTCATAATTAATTTAATTAAAGTTTCATATTTTCACATCAAATTACACAGAAAAAGCATTATTTGTTAACTCATTTTGATAGTTCTATTTGAGTCAGTGATGACATGTGTGGTGTTTTTTGGAATTTTTATGAGGAAATTATTTAATTTTTTTGATTAATGCGGGGAATTTTCTGTTGATAAGTATTTTTTTTTTACTTTTTACTTTACATTAATTTACTACCAAATGATAAAAAGAAACTTTTCATACACCCAATCTCGCACCTACCCCAATTCCTATAGTGTGCCCAAGCAGGCGTTTGCAGGAGGTTGCATACCTCACTGTTTATTAAAATCGTGATTAAATTTTCAGGGGTTTCCTCACTTTAATATTTGAAATTTTTTCTATTGAGATCACCCCCAACCTGTAAAAAAAATCAAGCTCCAACGCGGGTTGCCGTTTTGGAAAGTCGCCCCGACTCAGTTTTGAAAGCACATTTTCAACGCTCAAAAGTATCAAATCTTCATTCGCAGTAAATATTTACCAACAGCATTTGAATGAGCTCGTATTCCTGGTATTTAAGCAAAATCCGTTAAATATTTGATTCTTGTAAGGAAGTGAACTTACCAGTGAACTTACCAGTAAATCGAATTCCCCATCTCCATCAGCATAATTTATTTTTAATAAAAGACAAACTCAATAGAATGATAAGAATATTTTCAAAGTAAAAGTTTTGCAAAATTAGAAATTCTATACTTAAATCTAGAACAACAACAATTTTTTCCTTATAGGGTTTTGCCTTAGGTATCATAGATAAATGTTTTCTTATTAAAACTATAATTCTATTTGAAATACTTTGAATCGTAATAATTATGTAATGTCTTAGCTTTAGCATAAACAAAAGCCAAGCAAACTGCATAATAATCTAAGGTAAATATGGAGATTTAATTCTGATTAAATACAGATATTTAATCAACATTCTTTACAATCAGAAATTCAGGATACAGTGTTGTCCCTGCAGCCGTATCGGGTTTCTTTATAAGCATGCACATTCTCAACTTGATTACTCATTATAAACTAAACAACGTTCTATACAATAATGTTTTCTTTTTAGACAAAAGCAACCAAACAAGTGTCAGTTCCAACTTCATCTATGAAATGGGGGCTTTTATCGTTCCAGTTCCACCAACTAAAACCACCATTTTCCACCCATTAAATCGGTGTAGTAAATATTCCCATAACACATTAAACAACACGTGTTATGTATGGCCCCTGATTCCACCACACAGTGAATTCTTTTGACTGTTTTGATTACGAAATCAGAACAACAAAAAAAGTGTATTCAAATTTAAAGAAAAGTATCCGATTTGTTCAGTGTTGACGAATGACGTACCTATACATTTAAAATGAAAGACAAATGTTTACTTTATGATTTTTCATACAAAAAAATAATTGAATTATAATGGGTGATCTTTTAAAAATAAAAAAATAACACTTTATCTTTATTATTTTATCATACAAAAGCACAATACTTTGCATTAATTTTTTAAAGATTAGTTCTTTCAAATGTTGACTCTTATCGCGGCCAACATGTTACTTTCTGAAGTTACAATTTTCTTGAAGAACATCCATTGTTTTCGACTAAAATATTCGTTCATCGAAGAAGCAAATTTCCGGCTTTATGGCTACCAGCGTTACAACCTTACTCCAATCGGAGCAAATTTACTCCAATTTTAAGAAATAAAATAAATCTACTCCGCCACTCCACTTTTTTGAGATCTACTCCTTTTTTCCCACACTAAAAAATTAAAAAAATTCCTTAGCCAAATAAGATGGAAGGAATTATGACAGCATTGTGTCATTCAATTTTCTAACCAACTCTGACTGTTTTTGTTAAAATAAAGTTATTGTTAAAAAAAAAAACAGTTTTTGAAATCTTAAGTTTTTCTTTCGTTTTCAAATCTACCCCAGAAATTGTCGATGTACTCCACTTTTTTTTACAAATCTGCTACGAAATTTGACTACTGAGGTTCTAATCCTGATGGCTACGTCAATAAATAGTTGACGTATTTGGCGTGAAGAGTAACCCGAAGAGGTTTAAGAGCTGACATCTGTTTGGTTTTGTTTGGTTTTAATCAAAATCGTAGCAGTCTTTTTTGCTAAAAGAAATGAGACTTTCCTTAATGCTTTTTAAAAAACTTGTATAGGAGGTACCTTTATTTTTGTTTATAAGAATATTTTTATTTTTTTTCAGTGTTAGAACATGTTAAAAAACTGCTGTTTGCCAATTTAAATAAAAATCGATCGTTTTCGAATTATTAAGTCCCCAAACAAAAATTTCAAAGATTTTTAAAAATCAAAAGAAAAAAAAATTAAAAATTTTGGTAAGCCATTCTTTTAAGTTGAAACATTCTCCACAAAAAACAGAATGATGAAAATCAGTTGAACTGTTTTTGAGAAAGTCTAAAAGCAATGGGTGTATGGGAAGTACCATTTATCACAATTTTTCGGAAAATTTTTGTTTATAAAATGCTGTTTTTTTTGTAAAAGAAAAATATTGATTTTTTTTTTAAATTGGCACGTTTTTATAGAAAAATAAGGTGTCACAAAAGAAAACGTCAATCCTTGGCGATCTCATGTGTCGCCATGAAGAGGGAGTGAGATAAAGTACGGAGACGTCAACAAAAGTCGGGGGAGGCAGTCCAATGTGAACAACGTCAAGAAATACGTTGCACTAATCTTATAATGAAAAACGCCAGCTTCAATTTAAAAGCATCATTTGGGTTCTTTAAGATTTGTATCTTAAGCTATTTGGATGAAATTTTTACAAAAATATTAATTTATCGCAAAACTCAAAAAAAATACTATTTGAAATACCTACTTTAACTATTTTGAATAATATTAATATTAATTAATTCTAATAATACACCATCATAATAGCAATAAGAATATAAACATAAACAAAAACAAAATTATACACTTCAAAAAAGCAACAAACTTCATTAGGGGCGACAAGTTCACCACCTATCACATGTACCGATAAAGTTATTTGCATACATAAACATATCAACTCGCGACTGAACTCTTATTTCTAAATATAGCAGGTATAGACTTATTTAAAACACACGGTATATCATTAGACAACCCTACCTGCATAAGCGAAAATTTAAATTCATATCCATTTCCTATTGTAGCGGTGATATCCTATACCTACTTGTGATTGAATGAATGTGATTGTCTGTCAGGGGTAATTGTCCGGATTTGAAAACCTTGAACTGAGTTGACACTTATGTAAATGATGATTCATAAGGTAAAAGAGTAAAAAAAAGTTAGTAAGTCTGGGAAGAAAAATAAACATTCACATGGTATTAAATGAAATAAGAAGTTATGGCATTGCCATCTTAGCTCGATTGGCAATAAATTTGTTAACTGTTTAAAATTTAGGATTAAACAATTAACATACATAATATAAGAGAAATTCAGTTATTAGCTCAAAATAACTATCGATATTCGAGGGGTTCACATATTAATATAGACATTTAATAAATCTAACCTCTGGTGTGGGAGAGGTGGGATGAGTTTTTGCTCTAAAGTAAATACTTCTCCTTGGACAGCTATGGGAAATTTCCACCCATGGAATTAACGGTGAGGTGTAAATGTACATTTCCAGTCAAGCTGAGGTACTGACGTAACGTACCTATGGGCTTCTACGACGCGTATACGGAGCTTAGACCATTAAGGAGCAGATTATTTGTCTCCTCGTCTTTGGTGTAATAGAAAAGGAATAGTTTTCATTTACTTATGAAAAACTATGCAGAAGAAATTAGGATAACAAACTTTGAATCTATACGTGGAATGTTTGGTTATAGATCCCTTAACCCATTACCGACGGCTACCAGTTCTATTAAGCTATAGAAACATGCAATTTTATTACTGTATATTTTTTAACTATTAGATTATATTAACTATTAAGAGGAAATCTGACAAAAAATGTTGCAAAAGCTTCTTGTTTCCTGGAAATTTCACGTTGCGTTTTCGCCGAAAAATGTAGGTATACAAATTTCTTGAAATTAGTTATTTTTCTGGCCCGCCCCAGCTTCGCGCAAGTAGACAATTTTGAAACGAAAACAGCAATAACAATATAACCTTACTAGCTGGCTGGCGAACTTTGTTCTGACTTAAATTGAATTAATAATTATTAATGTCCCCGTGGAGAGTGGAGCCTATATATTGCACAAATGAAACGTTTCTAGAATTAAATTCAGTAAATACATTTTATTTACGTCGAAAATGGATTTCACACATTACAGGTCACTGCAACGCTCGGTGATAAATAATGTTGTTTGTTCGGTGCATAAACAAACAATGCAGATATGGCTTTCCGACTCTGAAACACGCCAAAGAACAATTGTCCGTGCGACCATAAAATGATCTGCACTGAATCAACGTAATGCTGTTCCACCAGGCTCTAATTTGTAATCTATACTCTTTATATCGCCACCATTCACCCCTAAAAGTATGAAATTTCACGATTCGGCTACGTTGTGTTCTTACCTGATTTAATACGAATCCAACAAAAAATCCCTATGCAAATCGGTTGATGTTCAGTCGACTTATGTATATACATACATAGATAAAAATAAACTATTCAGATAAAATAAACACAAATAAAACTGAATAACTGAAAAGTCGAATTCCTTTTACAAATTTTTAATAATAATATTTTGTAGAATACAAAAAAATCAAATGTTAACTTATTGTGTTCCAGATATCTTAAAAATCAAAATTTCAACTTTCTATTCTATAGATATTTAATATACGAAGAAAACTTTAATATGAGAAAACTGGACGTTAGTTACACATTTGCAGCTTTCTAGAGAGTGGGCATGGCAGTAGGAAAGTTTCCAAAACAATTATTACTTAAACTTTAGATTATTGAATTACATAATTTCAGAATTCTTGGATAAATAAATTAAGAAAATACTCAAGGCCAGTTTCACAGTGAAGTTAGTGTCACTTAAGTGTCAAATATGGAAAACTAATTCCCAATTTCACAGTGTAAACTTTTCTTAGGGCGGTATTCACCGAACGCTCATAACTTAAAAGCTTCATAAATCTATTCACCAAGCAATAATAGTGAATATTTATGAGCGCTCATAAAACTTATGAGTGCTCCCGACCACTCATAAGTTATGAGCACTCTCTCCGAAAACTTGTTCGAAAATTTTTAAAATAATTTATTTTCTTTCAAATTGTCAACATGTCACAATTTTGTATTTTTATTTAATTTTTTTTTTTGATATTCATTAAATTTTTTTTTTTTTTTTTCGTTCTTTGAAAATCTTCTCTCCTATCAATTAATTTGAAAAAATATTAATTCGTCTTGTTGTTGGTGCTAAAGTTATTATTTGTGATGCATTTGTGCGAAAAAAGTTTGATTTTACAGTTTGGTTATGCCTGGTTAAGAGAGAGCCGCTCTCATTTTCGAACTACGAAAAATACTTATGAGTGTTTGGTGAATAGCACAAATATTATTTGAGTTATGAGCCTCATAAACTTAAGATCCGTTTATGATCGCTTGGTGAATACCGCCCTAGTGTCACTTATTACTCAGGTAGTAAAACTGAGGCTAAAATGCCAAAATGGGAAAATTAAGTGCCACTTATTTTGTTGTGTGCACTGTGAAACTGGCCCTCAGTATAAAATTTTCAAACTTCAATGTTCTTGATAAGACATGTTTTTGGCAAATTTTACCTGTGTGCGCGCCACCCGGTGGTAAAATCTTAGACATCCATAAATTAAACATCTATTGCATAAAAATACATAACAAAAAAATAAATAACACTGAAATAAGAGCACATGTTATAACGATAAAAAGCACTGGAACGTCCAAAGTAAAAGCATAAACTGACAAGATTTGTTTGTGGATTTCACTTTTTGTTAATTTCATCAGCATATTAAGTACATACTGTAGCAAAATTCTACGCAATAATCCTATAAAATATTTTGACTCATAACCTTGTGACCACCTAAGTTACCGCTGTGCTAATGTTTAGAATTTCTATTAATTTTAATGGTAGAAAAAACTTTCGGTTTCGGCACCAAAAAAACTTGTGATTTTTGTAGTTCTTCTTAATTTCTTAATAAAGCTAGTATTAGACGCTGAACGCAACCCGTCAACACGTTGACTCTCTGACGTCAAATTCTGTCCCAAAGTTGGCAAATCACACGCTGTAACAGCTTTGGATAAGAATTTGACATCATTTTGACGTGAGAGAGTTAACGCGTTGACCATTTGCGTTCACAGTACAGGGACTTAAGCCCTGAAGGGTACCTATGTTATAAACTAAAATATTTCGAAAACTTATACAAGATGTGTTCCTTTGCTATGAAACACTGTGCATTTGTTTTGATTGAATTTCTACACATTTTATTTTTTTCTATATATGAACTTTGACAGTCATTTTATTAGAATTCGTAGAAATTCACATTTTTGGACGATATATACATAGATTGAACTGACGGATTCTCGATGTCATATAATAGACGTGTTTTTTCCAAGCCCGAAGAAAATTGAATGAAAAAAAAAAGATTCGGGGCTAAATAATTTACATGTTAAATGCAACAACAACTAATCCCCAATGGGCTTAGCTAAACCCACATAATTTTCGGGGCTTAACTTAAGCACGGAGAAATACTGTATTACCGGCGGTAATTACATACTTGTTATCGATAGTTTGTATGGAAACTCCATTTTTTTTTTCTGTAATGTCGTCGCTAATCCCCGAAATCGTTTTTTTCAATAAATTCCCTCTGGGTTGGGAAAAAAACACACCCAATCGGCAGAGTGGCATAAGTCGAAATTTGCTAATTTTCAGGAGAGCCATTAAAAGTTTTTTGTCACAATAAAACATAATTTTCGTAAGAAGGTTTTTTTAATAATACAAATTCTATATACTATACTACTGAAATACATCAGCCAAGTAGAAGACTTAGCACTATTCTAATTTATAGTTCACAATAGGTAATAGGTATTCGTCACGAAATCTATAATGTATGTAAGATGAACTGAACTTAGCAAAAATTGCGTTTTGACAAAGGCCCTCACTATAGTCAACTGATGAGTCCAAGTGAGATCGCCGGGACGAAACGCCAATTTTTATAGGACTTAAAGGCCGTTAAAAGTTATTTTGAATCAATACTTTTCGTTGTTAATAAAAAGCAAAACTCGAAAGTTGTATAATGTATACATTGCATTTTTTTTTGCTATGAGATGGTATACTTAGATTTATAGAAAACGCAATATTAAAAAAATGTTTTCGATTTATGCCGTTTTTCGAAAAAATAGAACTATTTTCCACATTATTTTTTTCCGATTGAGTGAAAAAGTGTCGTTTTCCACGTTATTAAAAAACAAGAAATAAAAATTCAAAATATTGTAATAATAATTAATAATAATATAATAATAATTCAATTTCATTTGTTTAATAATGATGAAGATAAAAAAGACGCTTTTAATAGCTTGTACGAAAAACATAAACAAAAACTTATTCAAACTCATCTTTATAAGGTTCTTCTAACTGAGTTAAAGAACCGGAATTAGTTTACCGAAAAACTTAAGTAATTAAAAGTAATGAAAGAACATAAAAAAACTTGAAAATAGTCTCACAGCATTTGATCAGTCATAACGTCAGAACAGAATTAACTCCGACATTTTTAACGAGCTTGAAATCATTTAATCCATTAGTAACCTTTGAGATATTCGTAAAAATCTTTGTATAGAAAAATTAAATTTGATTTTTTTTAAAAAGGTTAAGCAGACCTTCTTTCTATTTAGAAGAAACCCCTAAGTTAGTAGTTTTCAATGATATCAAATCAAGATTACTTACATTCACCTCGTATTTTTCCTTATTGAGATTTTACTGAAAGTGTCATCAGAATAAAAATGTTTTGAAAAAAAAACATGTCACCAGGTGATTTTTATGTCTCCTAGGTTAATTTTCTGTTTTTTATCATTGATAGAGTATATTTGGATCCGATGTTTTCAGATAGATTCTTTATGTCGTAAAAGGATGTATTCCATTTCATGAACTTTATATGGACGAACTTTTGGCAGTTTGAATAAGAATAACGATTGGTCGGGAACATAAATTGGGGCCGATTTTAATGATCTTTTTACGATGCACTTTATTACGGAATGAGGGGAATCGGCAATCGCCTTCGTTTTATGCATAACACTCCTTAGGTTAGGGGCCAGTTATAGCTTTTTTAAAAATTTAAAATTTAAATTTTAAGTTTTGAGACACTTATAACGCAATATCAGTGATTATTTTGATGCCAATATAAAGCTACAGACTTTATTATTATTTTTTGTCAAAAAAAATTTCGTTTTGGCCCAAGTTAACACGTGAAAAGAATTTCTTTATTTCAATGATTGAACTACCTTACCATTGATCATTGAAATCTTAGAATTCATTTTTTGTGAAAGGTTGGGCCAAAATGAAATATTTTTTTGACTAGAAATAATAATTGAGTTATCAGCTTTTTACTGACATCAAAATATTTACTGATTTTACTTTCAAAGTGTCTCAAAATAAGAAATTAAAATTTTCAATGATGAGTTTCAATGAAAGCTATAACTAGCCCCTTAGGCAGAACTTGGAATGCGGAAATCTGTTCCTTGCTACTTCTAGCCAATTTGGCAAGTACATAGTTCGGAACGACTAAGAGGTATTCTAGAAAATATACAATTGTTATGTAGTAAAAATTGTACTTTCTTTTGATTTAATTGTTAAAGAGAACTGGCACTTTTGCGCTCTTTAGGCCAAAAGGACAAACAAAATAAGACATAATCTTATAAGGTAAATTGGAATAATATGGCAAAAATACATTTGAGTTTATGTAAACTCATTTAACATTCTGACATAAAAAAGAAATGTAATTAGCCTGATAAAATGTTTATATGAGAGAATCTAATTATTTTTAAGCTTATAACGGCACAAGACAAAAAAGTGTCAGTTTTCACAAAATTTAGTTTAAAGAGTCTCACAATTTTTTTTGTGGAAAAATGTATGAATCGAAAAAATGTCGAAATGGTGAAAAAATCTTATCGGGTTGCTCCTTTACTATTTGGCATTTTCTTAGTTGTGTCGCTAATGCATACAAATTGATAGGGATGTTTGTAAAAATGGGTAGCGGCACTTTTTCACAACAAGGAAACTAGAAGAAGTCGGTTAATGCCGATTACACAGAAAAATTGTGTTTTTTTATCAGTTCTGTGTTCTAAACTCAAAAATGACAAATTTCGACTTATGCCACTCTGCCGGAAAAGCGACGATATATGGTTGTCTATTTGCTATATAAACTTTAGTTTGCCTTTTTATTTTTATTTTTATTTTCATTTTTATTTATTCTTAAGAGTGTCAGTCTCAGTGGATTTGCATAAATGTAACGGAAATAGACAATATTTATTTACCCACATATAGCGATCAAATCGTGTGTCTTTTAACTTCATAAATTATTTATTTATGTGAATAGTATTTGTATCTTGCATTCAAAGTAGCTTCATTGATGATGTTGTTGCGTGCGGAAGGATGCTGAGGTTCCTATTCTGAAGAGCTGACATAAATTGTTCGTATTATATTAAGTTATTTTTTATCAGAAATTCATTCTATGTATAAGATAAATCTCTTGAGATGTTTTATTTTTGGAAGCTAAGTTTTAAAATGTGGGATTAAAGGTCTCGTTTGATATGACACAAATAAGTTATTCTAAACTAGAAAATTGTGCCTTCGTGATTGTGTCATGGCAGAACTATATTATTTAGTAAAATTTATTCGGCTAACGTTTTTTAATTACAAGTTTTAATTTATATTTGAATATTTAATTATTGTCGAACAAAGTGTTTTTAATTCAAATTATAAGTTCGAATGACCTCAACTCCAAAAGTGTGTTTGGCCTAGGTACGACAATTTGGCTCATCATTTAGATGCTGTCGTACCCTTCTAAGACGCAAATTATAGTCGATGATTACCGACTATTATAAAACTCACAGCATGAATATATTGTGAATTTTATATTTCTAACTGATGAGCCCAACTGTCGTAGGTACCTGGGCGAAACGCACTTTTAGAGTTGAGGTCATTTGAACTTATAATTTGAATTATATTCAATCGCTCCACCTAAACAGAAGTAGTTTTCTAACTTTCTTTTGTTTTTAATAGAATTTAATGATACAAATACTTGTATAGTAGAAGATCCCCACTTAGGACGACCTACCTAGTGTCTACACAAACAATTTGCGCATGGGTTGCCTGGCGAAATATGAGTTTCCACACTTTTGATTTGATTTTTGCGTTTTTTTCAATTATTAAAATTATTATCTAAAAATTTCAATATATGTACATATGTAGGTACGTGATTTTTTTAAAATCGGAATTTAAGTAGGGTAAATAAGGGTTTACGAAAAAAAATTCTAGATTCTATTTTCTAAACCAATAGACAGTTTTTCGTTTCTTTCATTGAAACTCAAGATGAAAACATTTTACAATAAAAAAAATTTTAAATAGGCGTTGAAGAAAAAAACACATAAAATCAGAACAAGTTTTTCTAGAAATCGATTTTAAATGTTTGAGAAGCAAATAAGAAATCAAAAGACATGTGTTTGTAAAATTTTCGATTAAAACTTTTTTCTTGGCTAGATGAATTTTTGAACAACATATAATAATTTCATCAACTTTTATTGGATTTTGATTTTTTTCTTTTTACTCACATTATAATGTTCATCATTAAATCACTATACGAGTACAATGGTACAACCTTTATTGTTTCCAAAAATGTTGTTCACGGTGGAAGTTGCCGAACTTTAACTGTCCTGATTTTATGTGATTTTTGTCAACCTCTATTTTTTTCATTTTTTTTACTTTTAAATGTTTTATCTCGAGTTTCAGATTTTCTAGAATTTTCTTTGATATGTATAACTTTCTTGTGTTAATAAGATCTATCGATTGCAAAAAAAAACTCTCTATTGTTTTTTATTTAGAAAATAGATTCTCGGTCTCTATCTTTGTTTATCCTTATTTAACCTATTAATTCTCTGAATTTCAAATAATCGCTCAATAATAAAATTTTTCAATTAAATTCCCTTTCACTAAAACCTATCATAAGAGCTGGATCAGATAATTTAATAAACCCAAAAATTGGCCTTAAAAGCTTCGGTTACCTTGACCACATTTCACTAACCCATGCCAAAATTTTTTGTCTAAGCACTAACTACAAAACTGTATACCTCTTATCTAGTAACTCGATGAGGGTAGATCGTCCTATGGACGGATCCTAGACTGTTACATAAAGTCTGATTTTCACTAAACTTTGATTGAAGCATATGGTTATTATAACACAGGGTGACCCACAATCAATGGTCCAAATGGAAACTGGTGATATATCAGGTTATGACCTCTCAGTAACTTGTCCATTCCGAATCATAACGGTTTTCGAGTAACTTCTGTTTTTTTCAAATTTCGAAAAACCCCTAGTTTGAAGCAGATTTTTGTCACCCTGTCCATAATTACTTACACTAAGGTTGGCTTTCCTCTCCTTAAATACCATAATACATTTTTAAAAGTAAAAACCAGCATTCAATCATAGTTTTTTTTGAAATATGCTTCTTTGAGAAGTACCGTTAATAGTAACTTAAATCTACTAAACAATATTTAAAATCTACTTGTGTTGAAATATTTATTTGCACCACTGTATATTTTGTAATTTTTTTTATAATATTACCAACACAACACTCTCTCTTTAGATTAACAGAACCCATGTACACTTTGTATAGGTATATGTCTTTATTTATTAAAACCTCTAAAAATAAGGAACTATTTTATGTGACCGGAGTGTAGGGCTTTAGTTTTCATATTTTATGGCTTGCCTTGTCACGGCGGTTTTGGTTTCATTTGGTATAAATTTCACTTCTGTTGGTCTCACACCCAGGCGCCATACAAATTTGCTTATGGTCCTTAAAGCATTTGGCTTTTAATTTTTTTTTATTGTATATATTTTCAAAATTTTTTAATTTGAAAACTAATTTTTCAAAAACTTTTCACTGAAGCAACTTAATTGAAAAAAGAAAATTAATGAATGGGTTTCTGGTTCTAAAAAAATTTTAACGTGATTGGAATACATAATATTTAAATATTTTTAAAATAATAATACAAAATTTATATTTTTATTTTATTTAAAAAATTTAAGTTTACAATATTTTTATTTTAAATTTTAGTAAACTTGACACGTTTCGGAGTGTTTACGCGGGCGATACACTTTTTAATAAAAAGTGTGAAATGAAGTTTTTTTTTTATTAAATAAAAATAAAAATATTAATGTTTTTTAGTATTATGCCCAAAAAATGGTTTTAACATAGTATTGTTAGTGTTGCCGTTGTTTTTGATATTTTTTTTTTAGGCCAGCCTTAACAATTACAATTTTTACATGTAAGCAACGTTACTTAAAGCCATTTTAAATATATCTTGATTTTTTGATTTCCTTTAATAAATTGAGTTGTAAAATAAATTGTTTTTTTTTTTTTTATAATATTTATATCAAACGGCTGGAAAAAAAGGAACGAAATTTGTGAAAACAAAAACACGTCATAAAGCAAAATAGAGTCTGGTTCCATTTCTTTTGCTTTGGATTATACCTCCTTCCGCTTCTCTTTCTCTCTTATTAGCTAATGAGCTTGTTTTTTGTTTGGATTTTTTCGAAGCTTTCAAAAACAGTCTAAAAGTATGCAATTCGTAGAATTCACGTTCAATTCACGTAATATTTTTGTTTCGATATTTCAAAAGACCGGCCGCGGCACCGCGAAATAAGGCCCCAAAAAAAATTAAATAAATCCCTAAAAAATGAAATAACACCCAAAAATTTGAGAATTTTCGTTGCTATTGTTGCATAGTTTTAGGGCCTTATTTCTTTGGGGTCTTATTTCCTAGGGCTGATTTCGCGGAGCCTCATTTCAGATAAACCTGATTTCTGCTGTTGTGGATCATTCAACATAAAAATATATACCTTGAAGTACCCTATGAAATATTATATTCAATATAATTATGGACAAAATATATAACAAGTACAAATATCTCTTTAAAAGCGGCGTATATGCTTGTATATAGAACGTCAAGCATTTCCGGTTTTGTCAAGCACAGAATATAAAGTATAAGTTAAGTTGCGTGTTAGTTAGAATTTTCCTACCTTAACAGATAGGCAAGTATAACAAAATATAAAGGAAAAACTTTTATGAAATTTATAGTTAACAAACTTCTTATTATATGACTGTTTTTAATGTGTGTATATTACTGGTTGATGAAGATACATACGTATGTTTGTGTGCTTTGAAACTCTAGGTATGCTTAAAATTAAACAAAAATATTTATGTTAGAGGAAGTAAAATTTGTAGGTATACCTGGTTTGCCTTGTTGAATTTGAAAAGAGAATAATAATACCTATAATGTTATCTGGGCTGCTACTTCTAATGAAGATTTTCCTTTATAATTTTAAATGTTTTACTGCTTTATAAATTCTGTTCTTCATTTCATACTTTGTAATAAAAATTATCTACATATATACTTTTTCATCTTTTTATAGTAGGTATATACATTGTACCTACATACATATTTCGGTATAGCTGTTCCTCTGTTCCTTTAAACGTCATGTAACTTTGCTTTTGTTATAACCAAGAAATAATTAATAAGAACAGAGTTATAATTGAGTTTTCAGTTGAGGTCAATAGGGATTCTCTTTCTTCTATTTACTTCTCAATGCGTCAGACATTGGAGGTTTTCTTTATATTTTCAGGCATCCACCCTTGAATGGTAGGTATGCATCAACCTCTTTCATTTTATTTTTTTTGTTTTCTTTCTTTTATAAAATTGCACATCAAGGTGAAATTCTGTTTGTTTATTATAATTATTATTATTATTATTGAGGGAATGGTTGTAATAAAAGATGTTAATAATCATTCAATCCTTTGTCTATATCATAATTGTTATAAGTGAAAAGAAGTAATCAAATGCACGAAAACTGATAAGGAACTGCTTTCCCCTTTTTAGGCAAGCTTACAATTTCTGAAACAAAGTACCTATTATTAATGGTAGATTGTTACTTTAATTCTTTATTTTTATTTTTATTGTACACATTGTGCCTTTTGTTATGTAGCTTATATGGATTATGATATTTTGGTGTATAAAGAATATTATTTTCTATAGAATAAAATTGAATGTAATTTTTAATAAAGCATCAAAAATATTGTTACTTTCACTATATTTTTCAGCAAAAAATAAAACTTATACTTATAAAACAAAATTTTATAAAATTAGCTTTTAAATACAATACAAATGCATTTCAATAAAATGGCAACCTAATTTAAAGTCAATTTATTTTCTCAAATATCTATTTTGCCATTTTTGAATTTCAATTATATTATCATTTTTAACAATTTGTATATTTAACTTTTTTTATTTAGAAACATTTATCGATTCTAAAAAAAAACCTTTCCTTATCAATTATCACCTTCCGTTTAGAATACACCTTCGACTTTTTTCTACGATCATAGTAATTTCCGAACAACAAAATTCCGAACACTTTCGGTATTAATCTCGAATACTCTTATTTTCTTCAATACTTTTTGGACTTTTTCAGTACCTACATTTATTCACTCGATTAATCCAGTTAAAAATTTAAACCCTAAATATATGTGGGAAATTATTTTATATTATTGAAGTTTGTATTAATTTATATCCGGATTTCAGTTTTAAACTGGATAAATCGAGTGAAACTAAAAAAAACGCTTAATTGTGTGTTTAAACGTTTCCCAAAAGAAACACGAAAAATAGAAAACCTGTGTCAAGAAATACATACATTAAACTATATAAGAACTTGAATTTAGACATTTTTTTCCAAAAATACCAGCTTTAAATAAACAACCACAAAGATAAAAGAAAAGAGAAGCAATCAAAGTGGCATGAATTTGAAAAAAAAACTATCGTCATTTAGAAAAGTGAGAATCAAGGAGAACGAACATTTTGAATAAATTCCGAACAAAAGAATCCCATTGGCAAACATTTTCTGGATTTTGTCGTTCGTGACATTGTCATCATTTTGGCATGCCCTTCATCTATACAATGTAATGCTTAAGCTGTTTTTTTCTGAATTTCCTTATTTATATCAGATTTATGACCTGATAAACGGTTTTTAAGTTTTTGCATTGATATTCCCACAAAAACAGAAGGACAATCTACATATTCCATCACCTAAACACTTCATTTTGTATACAAGGTTAGATTTTTCGTCTATTATTATTTTACTTTTAAGATTTGAAAATAAAGATGTTAAGGCTCAAGATAAAAACGTTTGAAACTCAAAAAATGAAAAATAGACGTTGGAAAAAAATCACCTAAAATTAGAGTTAATTTTTGAACAATATTTTTTTTTCTTAAATTTTCGTTGGTTTTTGATATTTTTTCTTTTTATATTCATTGATATTTTCATTTAAAACAACATCGACGTTACCAGTACGATGGTTCTATAATGTTTCCACAAACCGAACTGGAAAACTTTCAACTTTTGATATTTTGAAATTTCTTAGTGTGTTAAAGAAAACAACTCTTATAGTCTCAGAGAGGTGAAATCAAATTTAGGGATCGAAAGTATATAACCAAAATATGAGTAAGTGGGCTGATAGGTACAAGTATCATGAAATCTAATTCAAAAATCTAGCACTTATTTTCTCAGCTTGTGGTAGATCATGGAGATTAAAAACTGCGAGTTTAAAATTATTGTGTCAGAAATATAACCACTTAAATTAATATATTGCAAACAAGAAATGATGGTCTGTTATTTTTTCTAAGCTTAAATACTTCAATTTAATGATCGGATGAATAAAATCCAAGATATAAGCTTTTTAAGTCATCCGTGGATTTTGCAACTCATTGAGCTTACAAAAGTTACCAGCACTCTGGGAGAAAAGTTTAATGGGGGCGACTCTCAAAAGCAAAAACTGTAAATGGATTCTGACAAACAAAACATTGCAGAAGGGTCACACAAAATATCTCAACGTATACATGAGGATAATTTTTAAAAGCCTTCATAAAGTCACAAACCAAAACAAAAAACACCAAACCAAAAGCTTTTAAAAAAAACGAAGATTTCTACTATGTTATAAGCTCATAGGAATTTATTTTTTACCTTAAATAATTCGCTGATAATACAAAAATAATACAAAAAAAAAATTATTTGGGGGTTAAAACATACTTATTATATTAAACCACTGCGTCCAATCTGCATACAAAAATTGATCAAAATCAGTCAAACATTTTTTGAAAGTTTAAAATAAACAAAGGTACGATTAACAACCGTTTTTGGAAAATTTTTATTTTGTTAACAAGCTGACTTTAATAATTAACTGTTTTTTTTTTTAAACCGTTTTTGAGAAAAAAATGTCTTCTTTACGCGAGTTAAAAAAATTGAAAAAAATATAAAAAAAGGCTTTTTAAAGAAAATCGATCAATCCGCTAAGGTTGTAGCCGAAACGACATACAGCCACACTATTTTCCCTTCCATAGTTAAGTTCAAATTTTATCAAAATCTTGAGTTCGATTTTTTTTTAACATATTACTTTTATAAATGTGTATATAACGTAGTCGTTCTATGAAAACTCCCTGAGTCTATTTTCTTCGAAACTAAGATACCTCTCCTAAATATGCCATATACATACATAGTTAATTAAATATAATGATTTAATTTCTGTAAAATCTCTAACTCCAACTGTTATAATATGTCGTTTTGATTTTAAATACAAAATTCCTTAAACTCAAAAATTTTCAAGATCTTGCAATAAAAAAAAACACATGCAAATGTTTCAAAATTACTTAGGAAGTTTTCATAGAATGACGAAGATATAATGCGTGTTTTTCATTTGGCATAACTCATAATAGCTTAGAATCGAAGAGAATTTAACCGCCTCCCTCTCCATCGCACATCCCCACTAGAAATTTTAAATGAATTCTTTTGAATCTTTTATAATTCTCGTTTTTAATGAAAGATTCTTACCAATTTCATATGTGTATAGGAATTTCGTTCAAAGAATTTTCTGAACTATTTTACCTTCCTTTCTTTTTAACCGTTGCTGTTAATGTTAACCACCACACTACGTGCACGGTGATAGTTTTTCAAAATGAAGTTATAGTAAATTCCTCTCTTGTTATCCTTTAGGTGATGAGAAATGATTGAAGTTGCAGAAAAGTACAGGTGAACAAAATATAGAGTTGAACAGGAACCTGTAGGAATGCACATTTTACATCAATATATCGAAAATATCGATGTTTTCTTATTCGATGTATCGAATCAATTCCAATGTATCGCATACTTTCCATGTTTAACGATGCATCGATGTACATATTTAACGCATTTGTAGTATGTATTGTTTGTTTTACGATGGTGATGAGGATGAGTATGATGACGGCGTGGCGATGGGGAACATTGGGCGCCATACAACTACTACATAACTAGTTAATTTTAACTTGCCATAATTTAGATTTAGGTACAATATGGAAAGTTATGGATTCGTAAAAAAATCAAATTCGAGAGTTGACATTACGATGATGGCGAAATAAGTGGGTCTCGAAATTCTGTCTGCCTGTCTGTCCTGCCCTTTCTGCTGCAGCCTAAACGGTTACGTCAATTTTCTTTAAACTTAGTACCTAGCGATTTTTGGGCATTCCCCCGACACATTTTTTAAATTTTTTTCTTAGGACCGAACATAACAGTAGCTGCCGACCAAATTTTTATTTAGCAAAAAATAAAAATCTTATGTTTCTCCAAAACGAGCCTACAACTTAAAAAAAAAAAAATGTTATTTTTTGTACAAAAAGACTACCATTTTATAAAAAAAATTCCAAAAATGGTTATAAATGGTAGCTCCCATAAAAACATTTTTTTTACTTTCGATTTTCTCAAAAACGGTTCAACCGATTTTGATCAATGTTTGAAGAATGTTTTAAAAATTTTGTATACCAAAATTAAATTTTTTTTTTGATTTTTAAAAAAAGTTAAATTTTTTTTTTTTTAGAACTTAATAATTCGAATACGACTTGATCGATTTTTCATCGCACCCAGCAGTTTTTTTAACATTATCTAGGAGATTTTAAATAAAAATTATTCTTGTACAATCAAAAATAACGGTACCTTCTATACAAATTTTTAAAACCCGGTAAGGAAAATCCCATTTTGCTCAAAAACGCCTACGATTTTGATTTAATTTTGTATGTGAGCTGAAATCAGTACCAGCTACCACATTTTTGGAAACAAAATGTGTCTATCGATTAGAAAAGATATATTCTCATAGAACTAATTTTTTTAATTTTCGACTATTTCATTATATTTGTTGTACCAATTTTAATGATTTTTTTACAGAAGAGCTTCTAATAAGTTAAATAAAATTGCATATCAAAATTTTCAAAAAAGAATACATTTGAAAATTTGATATTTCGAAATTGAGAAGATGATTTTTTTCAAAATTCTTTTTTTTTAAATCCGCATTAATGCATATCATTTCTTATTTCTTAAAAATGTTTACAAAATTTTATATATGTACATATAAAAAATAATTTTTTTTTTCAATTTTTTTTCTTATAAATTGATATTTGTTTGAGAAATCAGATGGTAGGTGTGTTTTTTTCCAAGCCCGAAGGGAACTGGTTGAAAAAAAGATTGCGGGGATTAGTGACGCCATTACAGAAAAAAAATGGAGTTTCCATACAAACTATCGATGACAAGTATCTAATTCCCGCCAGTAATACAGTTTTTCTCTGTGCTTAAGTTAAGTCCCGAAAATTATCTGGGTTAAGCTAAGCCCATTGGGGATTAGTTGTTGTTGCTTTAACATGTAAATTATTTAGCCCCGAATCGTTTTTTTCATACAATTTCCTTCGGACTTGGAAAAAAACACGCCTGGTTTACATCACGTTTGTGTAAAATCAATTTCGGAGGTTCAATTTATTTCTAATTATATTGATTTTTTAGCAATTTTCTAAACTGTTAGTTCCATGTATTGTATATGTGTAACACGGTTCTATATTGTTCATATTTACATATGTGCTCACATTTAAATACTACCATAAACTTAACTATGTTTTTAGCAGGTGCCAAAAAATATAGGCTCCCATAATAACTAATTTATTTCTTTTAAAATCAATAGTTCTAAACTATTCAGGTTTTAAAACCACAGTGTGATTTTAAATTAAAATATGTGGAACTGGTCTTGGAAAAAACAAGATTTTCTTTAATGGTTAAAAAAAAAACTTAAAATGTGCAAATGACCAAAATGTATATTACGTTTAAAGGAAATCGAATCATCCGTTCAGGCTGTAGGTATCTGAGAGACGAGACTTACAAAACTGCAAGATACCCACTTTTTTCATAAAGTTTGATCAAAATGTCTCTCTTAAAATGCAATTGCCAAACAAAAGTATGTTTTTTTTATGTAAACGATGACGTTTATTTCATTAACTATGAAAAAAGCAGCTTGACTTTAAGTTTAATTTTGCCACGGGAATGATTTCATATCATATAATAAATAATTAGGATTCAAAAATCGATGGACGTGTTGCTATTTATTTGACAGAATACTTTTACATTAGGCGTGTTTTTTTGCAAGTTCATATGGAGTTTGACGAAAAAACGACATCAGGACTTATCAAGGTCATAACAGCAAACAAGCCTCTCACTTTTATAAAATGCCATCACCACCTTTTCAGCTTTGTGACAAGCATGAAAAACAAAAACTTATCAAGAAACAAGAAACGTCATATTAAAGTCATTCCGCTAAGTAAAATAAAATTAAATAATTTCATAAAACTTAATTTCAAGTCATTAATTCCATGACAATGATAGCCATTTTGTTTATTTAACTAGATGAATTAGATAATTTGACGTTTTCATACAAACTATCGATAAATAATTGCCGGTAATACAGTTTTTATCGGAACTAGTCTCATTCCCGAAAATTATCTGGACTAGCTAAGTTCATATAGACTTAAGTTGTTGTTGTATTTACGTGTAAATCGCTTAGCTCCGATTTCGTTTTTTTTTCGTCCAATGCTAAGTGGAATTCCATAAAAACGCCTATTGTTTATCGTACCAAAACCTACGCCTTATTTAAATCATTTTTGACATCAAAGATATCGATGAGTTTATCTCTGGCCTTGGAGGCTTAGCGAGCGACTTCAAACCCAGACTTGAAATAAATTAAAATCTTCACATTTGCAAATGAATATTTAAAAATAGGAAATAATAGCCGTTTTTTTTGCAAGCCCGGGGGGAATTGGTTGAAAAAAACCATAACGGGGATTAGCGATGCCATCACAGAAACAAAATGGAGTTTTCATACAAACTATCGATAACATGTATGTAATTCACGCCGGTAATACAGTTTTTCGGCGCGCTTAAGTTAAGCCCGGAGAATTCTCTGGGATTAGCTAAGCCCGCAGGGGATGAATTGTTGTTGCATTTAACATGTAAATTGTTTAGCATCGAATTCGTTTTTTTCATCCAATTCCCCCCGTTCTTGCAAAAAAAAAACGCCTAATGACAATAAGTAGCGCGTGGTTTAATTGGGTTCGATTCCCCAGCCTATGCCACCTAAAAACAGAAATGTTTTTCACAGCCCTTTTGCGAGGAATTGACAAATTCTTCAAGAGTATCTCTTGTCATGAAAAAAGTGCTTCTCATCTTAGCCGTTCGGATTTGGCAGAAAATTGTATGTCCCCTTCATTCCTGACAATAACACGCACGCAAGAAAAGTTGAGAGTTGTAAGTCACTAGACTCTAGTTCTACACGAGCTGCTGCGCCACCCAATTTATTTTATTTTATTTATTTAAATAATGACAAACTTCTTAAATCTTAATTAAAAAAATATATAAGAAATAAATAATCCAAACTTATTTTTTTAATAAGATTGAAATTTCAGCGCAATAGAACAATCAAAATTTTTTTCACTTTTAGAGAAAAAAAATTCTTGAAATCCACTTGATATCTAAAAATACATTTGAATGCACTTTGAATTCTATTTAAACTTTCAATTTCTAGATGTAAAATTTAATAGTATCTACTTATTGTTGACATAATTCACTATTTCTTAAGAATTGTACAAAATCTCCAGATAATAGCAGCACACTTCCAATACTTCCATCTTACCATACTCTTTCTGTTGATACTTACAAGTATACTGTTCTACTTATGACATGTTCAATAGACGCCAAAAGAAATGTCTGCGTTACATAAAAACGACAGGGAGTCACATTAAAATTACAAGCGCGGGATACCATCTTCTTCTTCCTTATTCCAACGAAATTATGATATCCGTGGGATGCCATGTTACTAAGGAATATATATAAATTTCATGTTCTGTTCATCATCACCAAGTAAAAAGAATAAAAAGAAAACTGGTGCGGTTCTTCAAAAACAGCAGTCTTTCGATGTAAATTAAATGAAATTAAATACACAAGTTATCCTTAAGTATAAAAAGCAGCTATGCAAAATCAAAATATATATATTCTCAATCCAAAGTTGTGCGATATGTTATATACATACACATATCTGATCTATACCTATATAGAATATTTTCTAGAAGTCATCATACTGACGCATGGTAGAATTTTAAAGCTAAAGAGAGCATAATGAAACCTTAAGCACATTTTGGAGGAATACTTTTAAAATATCTGAAAACTTTATTTTTAATGAAGAATTTTGTTTTGTGTTGTTAAAGGTCTTGAATTTATTTTTAGGGTGGGTTAACCATGGGAATTGCATTTTTGAAATTAAAAAAAAACTTTCTTCGTTATGGGATTTCTTATAATCGTAAATGTGGGTTGAAAATCTTAAGGTTTATTACAGTATTATAGGAATGCATATAATGACTGTTGTACAAAAGATGATGAACATTCGGACCAAGAATTGAATTCTGTTTAGCTAGAGAAAGCTTGTAATTAATTGTCAAATATATACTTGAACCCTGGTTGGACCCTAGTTTATCGGTGGTTTTAAATCTTGATCTGAGAATGAACGACGTTCATTAAACTGGCTCATATTTCTAAACAGTGACAATTGATGATTGAATTAAATCGACAAATATAAAAAAAAAATTCAATCTCAAATAAAAATCTGCTTATTAATTTCTTGAAGAGATAACTCTTCCCGGAATATATGCATATTGCTTGCATATTCCAAAATGGGTCCAAATTAAGAATACTTTTTAGAACATATACAAATAAATGCCTTTACCAAAATTCAGCTACATACTGTAAGAATTTTTTTTTTTAGTTTGGCCTTTTTTTGTCTCATTTTCCTGAGCTAATTTTGTGAAGATCTGAAAATTTGTAAAAGTTATGAGTAAAGCAAGCCGATTTATTTATTTAAGATTTTTATTTTTAGATCGAATAAAATGCTCCAATTGCTTCTTTTGTTATAGTCCATTATATTTTTGTTTGTAAGATGAGACTGGAAAAATTCAAATTTATAACACTTATAACAACTAAATAAATACGTTTCGGGCGACAAAAAAAAACTCCGCATCAACAGTACCCTTATAATCAAAAAACTGTTATAAACTCGCTTCTCTTTAGTCACTTCTTTTTTTTAAATATTTCTTCAGGGGATAAATTTTTGTTCCCCTTTCGAAGGGTACATTATGCAAGTTATGGATTCATAGAATAGATGAAATTCGAAATTTTTATCGAACTTGACATTACGATTATAGAAAAGACAAAAAAAGTGGGTCTCCTAATTCTGTCCGTCTGTTCACAACAGCCTAAATGGGCCGTGGGTCGATTTTCTTAAAACTTGGTATTTGGCATTTTTTGGGAATTCCCCCGACATGACACAATATTATAAATTCTATTAGCATTTTTGGAAAATCCTATTTTCTCAAAAATGGCTCCACAGGATCTTTTAAGTAAAATTATGTTAATTTTAAAAAGTTAAGGATACCCTTTTACGTAAAATAGAACAATTTTTTTAATTTCGCTTTTCTCAAAAAATTTTAAATTTATTTAGATAATTTTTTTGTAAGTTTTATTTTCATGGTCTTATCTGGATTGGATCTGGGAGAAAATAAAGCACAGCTAATATTTCGATAACGAATTGATTTTTACTATTGATTTTATAACATTATCTAGCAGATTTGAAACAAAAAATATTCTTACAATCGAAATTAACAAAAATTTTATTTTTTTTTTTTATCATTTTGATTTATGGAAGCATTAGTTCCACTCCATCACTTAATATAGGAACAAATTTTACATTGGAGATAATTGACAGCAATTTTCATAGAACCATTTTTTTTTATTTTAAACTAACTCATTATCCTTTTATACATATTTTATTATAACCAAAAACAATACATTTCCTTAAGTTAAACCTACCTATTAGGGTGATTAAGAAAAACAGCATCCAGTATAAGTATTCTACCACTCAACAAAATTTTTTTGTTTTTGAAAGTGTAACAGCTGGTTCTGCAGTTTCTTAAAAAGTATAAAATTTATCACAACTTACCTTAAAGTTATGACCATTTGCTATGAAATGTTATTGAGTAGCAGAATATTTATACCAGGGTGCTGTTTCAAACAATTCAAGGATTATCGATTTTAGAAGGTGCGCATTGAAAAATATAGAATTTTAGTCTAACTGCATATTAAGCAATGTTAATAAAAAAATGGGAACAAATAAAGATCAATTTTGGACAGGGTGACCCAAAAATTAAATCAATAATACAGGTTGAAATAATAAAAAAAATGTGTTAACTTAACAACCGTTAGGATATAGTATTAAAATATTAAAATTCTTAAAAAAACTATTTTAAAAACTGAATTTTGACGCAACCAGTACAGTGTACAGTATAATATGAGTTATTTCCAAACCACATTTAAAGTGATTTTTAAAAAATATTGTTTAAACAAGTTTAAGCAAGAAATTCACTTTTATTGGTTATTAGTCACTGAATCCATGTTCGGTGTAAAATTACGTAATTTGAAGTCAACACCATATCCCAGATCCCTTGCTGGGTTTTTCCTACAGACGCAGACCCTTACTTTTTGTTATAAATAAAAATTCTATACAATTTGTATTTAAAATGAAATTATGAATAATTCCTGAAAATCTGAAAATTTAATGCTTTTATATACCAAAACTCGAAAAGAAAAGCAACTTTATCTTTAGAGAATAATTCGGATTTTCAAGTAAAATTATTGAAAAAACGCTGGTAGCGACCTCTAAATGTTGTTCGATTTTGTAGTATAATAAATTGATGAGTCCAAATGATTGTACCTCAACGATGGCAAGTACATCTTATTAATAGAATTGCTGGCAACTTCAGTGTAAATGTAAAAAAACAATCGCAGCCAACTTCAAGTAAACAAATGAAAACAAAGGTATTGAAAATTTGAGAAGCCAACGGCCACTGACGCCATTATTATTAAAATTTTGTAAAAAAACCAAATTTTAACTCTTTAAATAAAGTTAGAATATTTTAAATAAAATTTTACGTATTCAAATTTTGAACTTTTTTGTCTTGATCATTTGGTTTCAATTTAAGCTTCATAATTTCGCCCGGTCCCAGTGGAATTTCGAGAAATTTTTAAGTAAATAGATTTGTTTAATCAATAAAAATATAATATAATAAGTTTTAATTAAAGCATTTGAAAGAAAATCTGCAGTTGAAAACCTCTATTAAAGATAAAAAAAAATGAAAAACAAATTTTCCGTTTAACCAATTTTAATTTATTTTTGAAACAAAATCTTCTAATAAGTTCAAATAATAATGCATTTCAAAATTTTCGAAAAAAAAAAATTGGATTTAAAAAAAATCTAAATTATTGTTTGAAAAATCGTTATTTCTTGGGTAAATGATATTTTTTGAAAATCATTTCATTAATTAATATCATTAATAAAATCTAAAAAATTGTTTTCTTAAAAACGTTTTCAAAATTTAATACGTATACATATATGTAATGTGTACAATGTATGTTAAATTTTATTTTTTTTAAATTTAAACTGTAAGTTCATTGCATACATAATAATATGTGCAACACGGTTCTACAATGTCCATTTTTGTGAAGGTACTTAAATAATACTGCCTGTGGCATAAAACATAGACTCCCGTAGCTAATTTATTTCTTTAAAATTCAGACAAATAGCCACAATGTGTTCGTGCATAAGAAAAAATTTTTGCGACCTAGTCGTGCATTTTATTACATAAATACCTTTATGTATTTTTTCATAACATTATATGTATATTTAACAAGTAATAACCAATTTTATTTAGGTGATTGTGCTAAAAGCAAAAATATTATTTTACCCGAAAAAATCCTGCTTTTTTTAAATTGGTTATCACTCGTTAAATATTCAAAACATGAAACAATTTCATGTTTTCAAAACTGTAGAATCCAATTTTTATCTCAAACATAAAAAAAATGGTTGTAGCATGGAAATCGTTTTTGGACATTTTTGGGAGAACTGCGCAACCAATTTGTTTGTTTTCGTAGCACATTTACTGAACTTCTGGACTAGTTTAAACTTAAATTATCAAAAGTTGTGATGCTAACATAATTATACGGTTACTTAGTATGTGTGATATATAAAAATAATTCTCATTAATTATTGAACTTTTTTTTAATTTTTTAAAGGAGTACCTCTTGATCTGTAGAGTTTTTTAGAACTTTCCGATGACATTAAATTTCTTATACTAAAAAGATAATATCCCTTTAGAATAAATTTTTCCACCATTACTCATTTACACCCTATTTTACCCTATTTGGAACTCGAATTTAAAAATCTCAAGGGTATCTTATAGTTTGAATTTTTAAAATTAATTTTTGTTTTCCGTGGTAACACCGAACAAAAATTCGTTCCTATATACCCATCGTATACGTTAGCTGATATTTATCTCTTGTATTAACTTTTTCATTACATACATTAAATTTGGTAACACTATATTTTTTCTTAAAACGTCCCTAAACGTTTTCAGTATTAAAACAAAGTGTAAAAACCGCACTATTTTAACCTAATTTTTCAACAGAAAGTGATTAACTTTCCTGGATTTGTTTTAATGTTAAAGTAAAAAGTGATTTTATTTTCTTGATAACAAAATTCGTGTTAAAAGCTTACAATAATTAATACTTTGTATAACCTTCTAAAATTATACTCCTATCACTTTAATATAAAAGCATTGTTGCAATGTTATCGTGGTAATTTGCATTTTATGTTACTCATACGCCACCGTGTACAATAATAATCAAATCCGTACACACCCATTTGTCTTTAGTCAAGAAAAAAACTTAAAACGTACATCGTCATGCATACAAAAAAAAACAAAAAAAAAAACAAAACTCTAACAAAACACTTTGTTTCCAGGCACAAAAAGAGCAGATCCGAGAGTTTTTCGAGGACACTCTATCGATAGCTTACTGTTTGCGGAAGTTCCAAGGTTGCCGAGCCCACACACCCACCTCAAAAACTGCATCCGACAGACACACATACACAAATTAAACATTGTCCAAAACCAACGCACAGTGAATATTCTAATAATGTACTGACGCGACATTGTTATACTGAAGGGCCTTATAGCCACCTATCCTTGCCTACTATTGCCACTTGAGACAAATGAAATGGCATAACGCCACGTTCCCTATTTCTGCAATTAATAACCACTGATAAAAAAGCAACACCGCCAGGTGAAAAAAAAAAAAACAAAAATACACAATAATTATGAGGTACTAAATACTGGAGAGGACGTTAATGTGTTCCTACTTTTTTTTTTTTATAATAATATGGAAACACCAATGCACAGTATGAGATGAGGGGATGAAGTATATAATTTTGGAATTTTATATTTACTTTGCTCTTAGCGCCAGCTGTCTATCGCTCGGACACACAAACTTGTGCTCATTTTGATTGCGATTCTGGAAATCCATGTCTTTCTCTTTGTTTTTAAAAGATGATGAAAAGATTTTTTACTTTCTAAGTAAATTTTACACCACAAAAGATATTATATTCTCACGCCAAGTTGTTGGAGGGTGCACGTTTGATTTCGTTTTTTAAGTTAAACCAATTTAAATTTTTGCATAAGGAATTATATTAATTTATATATTTAATCCTGTTATAATTTCACTGAACACAAATTTCACTTTTATACTTTTGGAGGGTTTAATTCACATTTAAGAGGGTGGCTTAAAATCCCATGTTATTCATTTATACTGTTCAACGCCTGTTGCACGACTGAAGTATTCAAAGTAACCATTGGGGCCATTGGGGGTTGGTGCGTGTTTGTAGATGTGAGTTCCTTGCTTAGGGTTCGTCGTTTGTTCCGATTGAAGTAAGTTTTCCAAGTTGCTTTCGTTTGGAACTTACTTTTTTAGTACTTACCACAATAGCTAATAAAAGTTACATCACTTTCTTTTCATGAAAAGAAAAAAAAACGTGTGAATTGAGTCCCAAAGAAATACGCCAATTTTTAAATATAATTAAAATCGTACGTTTGCTTCAAAGAAAATAGAAATAAAAAAAAAAACGAATTAATATTCTGTTACATTATAAATATAAATGGAAACATCTAACTTAAAATTATAAAAAATGAGTAATCGGTGGCAAATCTCTTATCTGGTTTTAAAATTTTTTAACTAAAACGAAGAGACGAGTTATAATTTTCTGAGTGACAGAAGAAAAAACTTGAGAATTGAGGAAAAAGCGACATTTCTGGACACAAAGAAATGTTTTTCAGCTTTCAAATCATTTCTATATTTTATTGAATCCTAAGCGACAAAATACTTTAATGTGAAGAGCTTGTTGAAACGATGCTTAAATTGCATTTTTTAATGGTGGGAATAATTGGGACCTTTTGCAATGGATCAATTGCTTTTCGCTCACTGAGTGGCCGTGTCGACAAAATTTCATTTATGTGTAAAAATTATTGCCAATTGACAAATCTTCATTAAAAATGTTTTGATTGATCCATTCGAATCCTATCGTTATAAATTCAAAAGATCAAAAATTTCAGATATTTAAAAAATGTTTGTTTTAAGCTTCCCCCACACCAACGCGAATTTTCGGTGACGACGACGAA
Source organism: Epistrophe grossulariae (assembly GCA_929447395.1). Lineage (NCBI taxonomy): Eukaryota > Metazoa > Arthropoda > Insecta > Diptera > Syrphidae > Epistrophe > Epistrophe grossulariae. The sequence goes on along the minus strand of OV839568.1, from coordinate 91,904,806 downwards.
AACATCAATAACAACATGTGGTTGTCAATGAAAACAACACGTCGTTTTTATTGTTTTCGTCGTCGCCACCGAAAATTCGCGTTGGTGTGTGAGAACCTTTAAGGTCATGATTAAGAAGAGAGACCGCATGATTGGTTTTAAGAATCGATTTTAATTTAAAAAAGCTTAACATTAATTGATTAAAGAATTTGTACCTTGAAAAATTCTGAATTCTTTCCAAATATATAAATATGTACGATTAAAGATTCTTCTTTGAAATAGAAAAAGTCTGATCTGAAATTTTTTAGTTTGTTTATCTTATTCGATATTTTATTTAAAACCCGAACCCTAATTTTCTCTTTTGCAAAAGTTAAATGGCGTCTGTGTGTATTTAGTACTGAGAAGATAAGAGATTGTGTTCTGTGGCGTCAGAGAATCATAAGAATAGTACTTACATATATTACAAACATACATATATGGGTATTGTTGGGTTGTAGTTGTAGTCGTAGTAGTCGCAGGGTATGAGAATAGGAGAATAGGACTCTAAACCAAAGTTACAAGAGCCATAAGCTAAGCACTCAATGAATAAGATATTGGAGACAAGGCGATAAATTTACACAGCATGGGGTGGTGAGTTATTTGCGAGAGAATCATATTCAAGGGATGAACGACATATATATATATATAAACTTAACACAAGCCAGTCGCTCTGGTCTTAAGGGAGGTAAATAATGTTATTCTATATATGAGTTGCCGTTGATGTTGAAATACAAGTATTGAATAATAATATCAAATTAATCATTTAATTTTTATGTGGATTTTTATACCAACCCAAAAATGTACCTTTATAGGTAGAAATTTATAATATACAGGGTGTCCCGTAAGTCAAAGTCAAGCGGGTAACGGGTGATAGAGTAGGTTGTACCTGTTCTGGAAAAAATAAGAACAAAAATCCATCTCGCTTGGTTAAGTAATAATAGCAATATTTAGGAAAATAGTGAAAATCGATACCCTAGACCACATTTTTAGGTACTGTGGCGTGTTTATTTTTTTTACGTAATCCTAAATAACCATGCTATTGGTTTCAATCACAAATTTAAAAATAAATATTGTAAGTTTCGTAAGAAAAATAAAGTTTGACTGAGTCATGTTTAAACAAAAATTTTTAACCGAACTTTGACACTTCATATTTAAAAAAAAATGTACTACACTACCTTGGAAAGTTTTTTAAAAAATTGGCGCGTTTCATCAAGATTTAAAAATGGTACAACACTTGCTACTTATTCATTCGTAAAAAATATTTTTCATTTTTTATTTGCAAAAAACACCTCAGTTCACTTCAATCACTTTTACCAGAATAATGCTTTTTTGCACTCAAAAATCCATTTTACCAAGGTGTATGTAACATTAATAGAGGCACTATAATCAGACACTGTATGCCGTAAATAAGAGTGGGACAGATCAACATTACATAATATGGTACGCTACGATCTACGTTCGGTACGGTACGTTCCTTGTTTTACTCGCAACTTCTCACAATCATGCGCTTTTGTGATACCCTGGACTCGATTATTGTTGTAAAAATTGTGTCAGTTATTATCTAGTAATAGGAACTAAAAACTTCCATATTTTTCGCCAACATTGTTCTGCAGATATCGACTCTGGGAGCGCTTAGTCACGAGGAGCAAACACGTTGCGTACACGTTGCAGATGGTCCGGGTGGAAGTAGTTCTGTTTTAAAATTCGATGAGCAATGCTTTTCGGTATTCCAGTGGATCGAAAGGTACCAAAATGTGGGGCGTCACCCATGACCACCGGGTGTTCATCTATGCACACCTATCATACTCGCAAGGACGATTGCCTATAGTACTCGTATGGCGGCGCTGCAGAAGGGAGACCCCAAGGACATAACAACGAAGTAGTTTTAAATTAAATTGAATTGAATGTGATCCCAGCGCTTAATCAGTGCGATTGAAAGATCCACTGGAATACCGAAAAGCATTACTCATCGAATTTTAAATCAAAACAACTACCACCCGTGACCCGTACCATATGCAACGTGTATACGAAGTTTGCTTCCTCGTAACTATACGCTCCCAGTGTTGATATTTGCTGAACAATGTTGGCAAAAATTTGTGAAGTTTTTAGTTCCTATTACTAGATAATAACTAATATAATTTCCACAACACTATTCGAGTCCAGGGTAACAAAAGCGCACGATTGTGAGATGTTGCGACTAAAACAAGGATTGTAGCGTACCATATTGTGTAATGTAGATCTGTCTCACTATTATTGACGACAAACAGTGTGATTCTAGTGCCTCTGTTTATGTCACCTTGCTAAAATGGATTTTTGAGTACAAAAAAGCATTATTCTGGTAAAAGTGATTGAAGTGAACTGAGGTGTTTTTTGTAAATAAAAAATGAAAAATATTTTTTACGAATGAATAAGTAGCAAGAGTTGTACCATTTTTAAATCTTGATGAAACGCGCCAATTTTTAAAAAAACTTTCCAAGGTAAAGTAGTACATTTTTTTTTAAATATGAAGTGTCAAAGTTCGCTTAAAAATTTTTTTTGAAACATGACTCAGTCAAACTTTATTTTTCTTACGAAACTTACAATATTTATTTTTAAATTTGTGATTGAAACCAATAGCATGGTTATTTAGGATTACGTAAAAAAATAAACACGTCAAAATTCGGAAATTTTTGACCACAGTACCTAAAAATGTGGTCTAGGGTATCGATTTTCACTATTTTCCTAAATATTGCTATTATTACTTAACCAAGCGAGATAGATTTTTTTTTTAATTTTTTCCAGAACAGGTACAACCTACCCTATCACCCGTTACCCGTTTGACTTTGAGTTACGGGACACCCTGTATATGAAAATTACAACCTTAGAATGAAAAGGACCTAACTAAAAAATTCGGCATCTTTTTTACCACCTGGTTTTAGAGTCAAATTCGCTTTTTAAGGCCAGTTTATTGCAAAATCAAAAGTTACAGGAATTTTGAGTTAGGTCACTTTCATTCTAAGGTTGCGATATAGGTATGTATCAACTCTATAACAAATAAAAGTTATATTGAAATTAATCTAACACCACTACACTATTCATAAAGCTAATTCCTACTAAATATGTATTCCAACAACAAAATGACGTTCCTTGAAGTATTCGAAGAGTGAAAAAAAGGAGTTCGATTTTCTTTTATTAAAATCCACCAAGAGCAATAATATTTCTGCAATCATTCTACAAACTACTACTTCTTTGAGCTCATATTGAGTGAATTTTTTTTTAATTGGGCACATGCCTGTTGCATCAACAAACCGTTATTCATTTGAAATATTTCATATTATATTTTTTTATATAATAATTTAAGGGTCTTTTTTAAACATGGTAATAATTGTCGGTATTTTAAAATAAATACACTAAAAATAAGGTAATTTTAAGCAAAAATCTTAACCGCATTTTTTTAATCACTTTGATCATTACAGGTACAAAGTTTGACCAAAATCTTTACAGTCATTTTGAGAAAATTTTGAAGAGTTGAAATATTTGTATGGCAGCTACCAGTTTTAGACTAAATAAAAAAGTAAGTATACGCCTAAGTGTACTTACCAATTTTTATAGCTGTAATAAATGAATAATAAATCTATTTGTTTACTTTTTTGGCACTAAAACATTTGATAAGAATTTGTTATTAACTCGACCACAGCGCCACCTATGGGATACATATTTTGTTGTTTTATTTCTTGACAATCAGCATTATATTGTGAACATAATATTATTTTGATCCATAAATATGGAATTTGTAAAGACTTACGGTCGTATTTATAAACGTTGTCTATCTTTGGACAACCGTCCAAGTTTTAGATAAACATTTTTATCTGATTTTTTAAAGCTATCTTACTTAGACAAAGGACTCGATTGTTTAAAATAGTCCTGTTAGTGATTTTCTTTGTAAAATGAAGTACTTGCCAATTAGTTTTTGTTAGACGTTGTAATAATTTTTTGAATAAATATTTAGGACAAAAAGTGATACAAACTTCAGATTCAATTAAGTTGTGCCCGACTCACGCCTGCTCTTTTAGCGGATTACCAATTGCGTAAATACATAACAAAAAAAAAAAAAAAACTTTTGTTGAAGGAAGATGTGAATGTTAATATAAAGTTTTTTTTTTTTTTGCTGTGGGAATATTTTGTATTTTTATGATTATTACTTTTGTGATCTGTCAAATCAAGATACCAAAAAAAAAAAAAATAAGCTGAGCGAAAAAAATAAGTTTTTAAAGAAAATCCGAAAATAGTAGCTTTCATTCCGGTTGAGAAATAGACAGTATAAAATATTCGCTTTCGAAAAATTTCACTTTCAGATCGAAATACAAAAATGTATTTTATTTTGGTCAGTAGTGTTAGTCAAATAAAATAACTCAAGAGTGGAAAATTGCAAAAACATTCGTTTCAAGTTCTGTTTATAAGACAACGTGTTGTTTTCTTTGACAACCACGTGTTGTTATTGTTGTTTTCGTCGTCGGCACCGAAAATTAGCGTTGGTGTGGGGGAACCTTTAATTTTAATAATTCGTGGAGTTAATCAATAGTGAGATTTTGTTAGACAGACGATTTTCACTCAAGCATATGTTGGTATCCTATCAACAGTCCAAACAAATCTACCTTTCGCCTTTCGGACTATGGGGAATGAAAATAAAAATAGAGCCAAGGTGTTGTAGCTTTTGAATTTTTTTTTTATTGATTTAATTTTTTTTTTGTGCATACAAAATACGACTACTTTCTGTTGACTTTTAGGAACTAAATCCTTTGTACGTCAATAGATATTAAAAGTTAAAAAAAAAATATAATTGAAGTATGTCACACCACGAAATAATTCTTCTCTGAAGAACTACTATTTCCAGTGATTTTTGGTATCCGTTCCAGTTCGGTGTTTAACAGCACCATATACCATACTTTTGTTTGAAAAATTGTGCAATATTTTTGAAACCAATCATTTATCATAAGAAACCTATTTCAAGGAAAGTAAGAAGGAAATTTTGTCAATCTTTTTGTAAAAAGGAATTCGGAGTAAGGTTTGAATTTTATTATATGGATACGAAATTATTTTCCAATGAGGTCATACAATTTGTATCATTCTTTAAAGGACACATGTATCACGTTCGGAAATCAAATTTAAATGCATGTACAGTATGGATAAGGTAAGTTTAAAAATACATGAGAAAGTAAAGATTTCGAAGAAGACACAGGAGACGTCGTCTTTTCCGACTAAAAAGGCTTTAAAATTAACGGATCTGAAGGATATAAAAAAGCCTTTGATATGAACAGATCTCATAGATATAAATATATACATTATTACTTTATGACCTTGGAAGAACAAAAATTTGTCAACCCAAATTTCTTTTTACAAAAACGATCTCAGTAAATTATCCTCTTTCCTTCGTATAAATGATTTGATTCAAGAAATATTATTTATCTGGGGCCAGATTCTGTAGTAAACGAAACGAAAGAGATCGTTCGTTTTTCATAAACGAAAGAAATTGTGCATAAGCAAATCGTTCGCACTCGCGAAAACGATTGTCTTTTGCCATATAGAATATCACCCCTGTTCTTAAAGAAGTGGTACAGACTCACATTAACACGAACTTTTGAAAACCCTACCAATCCTTTAAAGCTAAACCATAAAGTGTTACCTTCTATAAAAGCTGCCAGTGAAGTATCTTAATCATTCAGTTAATTATAGATTGTTTTTATTTTAGATATTAATTTAAATTTAAATAAAAAAATTAACTGTTTTATGGCCATTCAATGTTGCTTTTTTTGGTTTTTAAGAATTTTTTTTAAATTTGGAATGGTTTATTTGTTTTTCAAAGATAAACTGAATCCACATCCAAATATTCTATAAAATCTTATTAAATTCATATTATCTCATTACACTAATTGATTTACACATGAAATTTAAATTTTATCAAAGCTTATTCAAGAATCAGAACATGCATTTAAATAATTTATTGTTCAAAACAAAAAAAACAAACAATGACATTAAATAATTATTATTTAAAAAGAGTGAAACAAAACAAAAACGGAAAATACAAATTAAATTAATAATGTACATTTATTTGTAAACTAGTCCAGCGGTAAAGGATAAGGGCGTTCAATCTCTAGCGACCTTCTTTAAAACTTTCTTCCCTTTTTTATGAATACGCTTGTGGTAATTCTGCGCCAGTGAGTTCACTATTGACATAACAAAATAGCATACCATGCAAATAACAAACGTCTCAAAGACCTTTGACAGTAGATTGCCGGATTCTTTAATTCCAGCATTCTTTTGGCGATGCAGACGATGCTTTTGATTTTGTAGAAATCCTTTAAATGGTTCTTGAAGCTTCTTTCCGAATACCGGGACTATTTGCAGCATATCGACTGCACGTTCAATAAGTGACTCATTAAATGCAATTATGACGAATACTTTCTGGATGTGCATCTTTATTATGGCTTTTCCAATTAGAGTTGCACCAAAAAATGTCCAAAACGGGACGAGAAAGTGACCGCATGTTATACCAGCCAAATCAAATAAGGGATTTGGAATCTGAAAGAGAAAATAATCACATCAAAAACTTGAAACATAAATTTTTATTTATATCTTACGCTAGCACAAGCTAAAATGCCCAAGAATCCAATCCGCTCGACAACTCGTTCCATTAGCAGCTTTCCTCTATCGACGAATCCAAGGTCTTTTTGGCCTTTTTTTGCTTTAAGCTCTTCAAAGGCGGCAATATCTTCGGCATCTTCTGGATCATAGCCAGACAAACGAGCAGCTTTAGCCATAAAATAAGGCGGCAATTCTCCAAGGGCTGTGCCTGCCCCCCATAAGAATGCTTCCAGTCGAACTTTTCGCATAATATTCCACAAATTAGGAGGTTGTGATAAATTCGGCACATCAGGGCATATAATACTGTAAATAGAGAATGTCAATAAATTCAACACAAGAAATCAATTTTAATTTAATGAAATAAAAAGTGAAAATTGGAGATATTTCTCCTTGTATTTCGATATCACATGATTTAAAGGTATTTTTAATGCTGGATTTAATTTAACTAGAGACAAATTGATACTACTACCCTGGAATACGTTACTGTCCATTTTATGTACGGATGACTGTATTTTCAGTAAAACAGGTAAAATGTCACTTTGAATACATGTGGTATTTTAATGAAATTTGGTTAAATATTCCATTTCCACAACGTTTCAATTTTTTTTATTAAAAAAGGTAGGGTTTCGTTCGACATAAAAACGAAAATCGTTATGTACAGATGCGAATTCCTTAAAATATATAACTGAATTTTTTTTCAGTATGTAACATTTCACGGATTACTGCCTCTTGCGCGGAATTGACAAATCCTCCAAATCCAACAAGAGCTGTAGCGCCACCCAATTTATTTATTTATTTATAACATTTTGTAATTTCACAAAATGTTATAAATAAATAGATAAATTGGGTGGCGCAAAATGTTATAAATAAATAGATAAATTGGGTGGCGCTACAGCTCTTGTAGAAATAGTTGTTTCGAGTTTTTAGACCATTTAGTTTAATGCGTAATCTAATTACATACTTTATTACACACAATTTCCACATCCCGCCTAAATGGACGGGGGAAATAATTGTTTTTTTTTGTTCTTGACCCAACAACAAATTATCGACAAATTATTTAAAATACAAATCACAAAACACTTACTCATCTGGGTATGGTGGCTTTGGGAAATTCAAAGCATTGCACTCGTATGCAGCCAAGGTAACACTAGCTATATGTGGTCCAAGATATAACAAGAACGTATGTAAGCCGGTACCAAGACCCACTGAAGAAAGGATTCCTAAACCAATCCAATAGATAAAGAACCACGTATTTCTACGGATCATTTCTACAGCTATTTGATGGTGTCCAGGAATATTATATAATATGCTTAAAACAATAGCTAACAATAGAAATCCAGCTAAAAGTGTTCGATGCTGCAACAGCCTACAAAAAAAAATACAAGAAGTGGTTATAAACATTTTTTTGGATATTTATACAAATTTTAACTTACTTTCTTCCATATGTTTGTGTAAGTGTAACTATTTCTAATGAGCAATACTTGATGGTTTGAATGGGGCTTCGCAGCAGGACAAGCTGTTCGCGTTCTTCACGTTCTTTATCTTTGTTGGTTTTTTGTGATTTTTTTTTCATGACAATTTGTTGTTGTTGCTGCGGTGGAGATCCATTTGGTGAACCATTGCCATTTGCCTTTTTCTGTGAGCTTATTCCTGTAGTTGACTTTAGGTTTAATTCCATGTTAGAATTGTTTTTTCGGCTACGAGGTGAATTATCAAGACTTTGTTGACCTTTCTTTTGCATTTGAGACATTTTTATGCCGAGACGTTGTAACTTCAGGTGAAAATAAAAATTAATTGTTGTATTATATGAACCATCGCACAGACAAAACAAAATAAATATGCTAAATCAAAGAAACTAAAATATTTAAGCAATCAATCAAAAATAAAAGTTAATTAGGTCAGCCAATCAATCAATATTGAAATTATTTCTAACTGAAATTATAACTTCACTTTTTTCGAGAAATTCACAGTAGGACCAGTCCTATTTCTAGTAAAATGTTCAATTCAATTTCAATAATTAGTCCAAAATCATTTATAAATATTATTATATTAGAAAATAAACACCAACCAATGAAATTAAAATGTCATTTGAAGATGATGTAAAGAAAAGAAATAGAATAAATCGAATTTTCGAATTCTAAACAACTATCCCGTGATAAGTTCTCAAATCCAACTTTATCTTTTAAAACTATACCTACTTCTTTTCAGCCACAAAAAATTTCTAAGGCACAGGAAATTAAATTAGGTGAAAACGTCGCTACGAGACGAACGATAAAAGTCATTGATTTGTGTTCGTAAATACAAAACAATGTACCAATAGCTATCATTACCTATTTTTTATAATGCACTTTGATCTATTCTTTTCATCAAATTTACATGTATGTATGTAAATAAATGGAAAGAGACAACTTGATCTAGATACAATATTTAATGATATTTTTATATTTAATATGGATCAAATCAAAACGGTTATTACGAACTTTGATCCGTACACATCAAATTAATATAGTCGACTGTTCCGGACTGAGATAATGCCGTATAAATATTTCGCGGAGAAAAACTGTGTTACCAGCACGTCGCGTCTTTTTATCGATAGTTTGGAAACTATTTTTTTTGTGATGGTGTCGCTAACGCCCTATGTCATTTTTTTTAACCAAATCCCTCCGGAATTGCAAAAAAATACACAAAAACAAAAAATCATTCAGTCTTTTTTGTTTCATTTTGCTGGATAATCGGGATTCGACCATTTGTTATTACAAAAAATAAAACCTGGATCTCGATCACGTGTTGATGCTTATATATGTACTATTAAAAAAATGACCATAGACAATTTTTTTGGAAGAATCCATAGAAGCAATGCATTGGGGTGCTTATCACGCAAAATTATAATTGATGAAACGATTTTCGCATCAACTCCTGCCAATATACAACTTATGGGATCTTCTTCGCTCAAAAACTTCTTCACTTCAATAGTTCACAGAAAATGATATTCTATGCCATTGGCAAAAATATTAACTGTCGAATAAAATTTGGCGTGTTCAGAAAAATGAGATCTCACAGATTTTTCTCACTCAAAAAGTGAGCAAGCAATTCCAAGATTTTTTTTTCTCAGTGTTTTGACAGCAAAGCTGAGAAATTTTTCTGAGGAATCCTTTTCAGGTTACTGATATTGCTTAGATCTCCAAGATCTCATTTTCCTGAACATGTCGCCTATTATTTTGTGATGAATAGTGAGAAATAGCGTCAAAACTAGTTTTAAAGTTTATGAAACTAGAAACTCGATACCTCTATGCAACTAGTTTTGTAATAAAAGTAGTTTTGAATTACCCATATTGGGCCCTATCGCGAACGAGATTTCCCTGGAAATATTTCCCACGTTCGAAAAATTCGTATCGTGAATGGTGTTCGAAATTCCCCTCGGAATTTATTGCTATCGTGAACAATATTTCCATGGGAAATTTGTTGTGATTTCTCTGGAATTTTTCCGCATTTATTTTGGTGGAGAAATTAAGGCGAGACGGAGCAATGTAAGTTAAATTGAAACTTTTTTGATAAACAAAAACAATTTTTTAATTTTATCATAGGACGAACTCAACAAACCAAAACCAAATAGAACTGCTGGTCAGTATTATGGAAAATAATACAGACATAGCGACTGGATTTACCACCTACAGAGAAAAAGAAGATTTGGCAGCCTGACGATTTTAGGCACAGCAAATAATTTTTTTGTCATGAGGAAGGAATCGGAGAGGGTGTCCAGTAAATATTTGAATAAAACTTTATTTACTCGAAAATTTTTGATAAATCTGAAACAAGAAGAATTGAAAAGAAAATTTGGTGCATTGCTAAATTTTACTCACAATTCTTGTGGTAATTTCAAGGATTTGGAATTATTATCCCTTAGTTCGGTTCGTATTGACCTGAGTTCATTTTTTTTATTTCTTTCTCCTCGACCGCCAAGTAATACCAATCCTATATGCTATCCTATGCATTTAAAACTTAAAATTGTAAAATATTTAAAATTCGATCCAACCAAAACAAAATTTAATCCAAACAACAAGAAATGTTACTATCAAAACAATGTTTTCAGATGGAGGGATTTCATTCTTCTTGGGATTTTCAAATAAAATAAAATATTGAGGACGGCGAAATTTAACCCTCGTTCAAACCAAAATATCTTGTTGGTAACATGAAAAATTACAATTATTTTGTTTTTTTTTTGTGCACGAGAGAGATTTGTCCGTCGAAGGGGACAATTATATGGGATTTTATACAATTTGGTTGAAATGAACGCACCCAATATTCCTTTCTTCTCATGGAATAAAAAAAAACGCATTTAAAATGTTCCGCAATGAATAAAAAAACACAAATCGATAATAGGTGAAATTAAAATCAATTGATAACACTGCACACAATTCGAAATTGATTTTCGAAAATAGTTTTGTTTTTCAAAGTTGGTAGTTTTTTCCGTGGGAAAAATTTATTCCGAAGGAAGTTCACGATAACTAGAAATCTTTCCTGGGAATGAAACTTTCCGTGGGAAATGAAATTCCCCGGGAGATTCCCGATAGGGCCCAAATTTATGGGTATTAAAATTTTAAATATTCTATGTTAAAGAATTTACATAATAACTATGTATTAGAAGGGTATGGTTTGTTTCGTCTTTTTCAGCTCGTTTTTTTGTTGTTTCGTTATAGTCGTTTCGTATTTCGTTTGTTTAGGATTTTCATTAATACGTTTTTCAATTATTTGGTTTATAATTGTTTCGAAAAAAAATCATTTTATCTTTCACTTAGTTCGTTTTAAGGTCATTTCGCCTTTTATTGTTTAGTTTTTCGAATATTTCAATTATTTTCGCCATTGTTTACGATAAACAGTGAGGTATGTATGGGGGCATGCTGCCCCCTGCAACTCCCCTGCTTGGGCATTTCGTCAACGGTTTATTTCGCACTATGTTTTTATTAAACTATTGCTTTAGCGTGGGTTTAATTTGTCAACAGCTGTTAACAAAGGATATATAGGATAAATTCAAAGTTGCAAAAGAAACTTTGCATGCACCCAACCTCGCACCTACCCCAAATCCAATGGGGTAGGTAACTCTTTGCAAGGCGAAATGATCGAAAAACAAAATAAAATAAAAACAAAATAAGGTATTACAAAATAAACAAAAATAATTGTAAGAAAAACGAAACAACAAAAATGCGAAGTGAAAAAGACGAAACAACAGGCACCCGTATAAAACGGTACGTAAGCATGAAAATCGTTTTCTAAATTTCTTTTTCAAAAGTTTTTCAAATAAAAATAAAAAATAGCGTCTGAATTCTTTAAAAAAATATAAATTTATGAAAAAAAAACAAAAATTATTAAAGCTTTTTTTTATATATGTATTTAATAACATGTACCTTCATTTCAAATTAATTCAAAAACCTGTTTTTCAAGAAATTAATTTTTAAAAAAATAGAATTTTTTTTTTAAATCTAAGAAAATATTTTTTCGAAAAATTTTATATGCAACATTTGAATTAAAAGGGCCTCCTCGATTGTCGTCGAAAATAAAATTAAAAAAAAACCGCTTGATGGTTTAAAACTTAATTCCGGATTTAAATTAGACAAATTCAATGTAAATACATTCTGAATTTTAATCCGGATGAATTAAAAAAAAAAAACTTATAAATAGTGAAAAATCACTTTTTTTGCAGAAATTTCGATATTTTTTTGTTTTAAGGTGTAACTATGACCCTATCTAAATTGGGTTTTATGTTTTCTTTGTGCCTCACGAGAGCCCTCACCCCACACTTCTCTTGTCTACGAACTGCCGTGATACCGGCCTCAATCTTCCCAATCTAAACAACGTCTATGAACCTACAAAATATGCACACCCGGTATTTTTTAACGAAAACAAAAAATGTACATTTAAATATACAAATTTATAATAAATTAAAATGTTCTATCTTTTTATCTTTTTATTTTTAATTTTGTTTATACAAGGTGCGTTCATTTGCTTTGAAACTCTGTCCAAAATTGCACATTTTATTTTTGTTTTTCATATGAACTTTGACAGGCATTTAAGTTATAGAAATTGACACAAATGTGCAGAGTTTCAAAGTAAAGAAACAAACCTATAGATTTATTTTATTGAAGAAATTAAAAATAATAATCATGTCGATTATGGAATCCGCAATACTGGATCCGCAGTGATTCCCAGTGCAGTCCTCTCTTTTCTCTTAATCCATTTGTCATGAAAAGAAAAGAGAACACTGTACTGAGAATCACTACGGGTCCAGTATTGCGTATTCCATAATCGACATGAATAGCTGTGTTTTATTTACCCCCAGATACAATCCAGATCAGATCATGAAAATAAAACAACCCAGGATCTCAGTGACACTTGTCATATACCCAACTTTGTTTATTTTTTTACTTGTATACACCCGTTGTCTTTTTTCTTTACACTACTGGCGACATTTACAAATTAAGGGTGTGTGTGTTGTTCGATTTGGAAATCCAAAATAAAAACAAAGTTGGATCTTGTGTTGTTTTTGTAATACATGTATTTTCTTAAGCAAACTCAATCTGGTTCGGATCTCGGGGAAAATAAAACGTAGCTAATTTTTAGGAGTTCAAATCTGTTTAAGATTGTAAATAATTTTAAATGAAACATCAAAAACTTATACATATGTATATTTTCATCAAGTTCTTGACTTATAAATCAAGTACGGAGAAAAAAGAGAGAAACCGAATGTACAACAAACAACTTGTGTGCGGGTGGTAAAATTTCTGGTTGATTGAAATGTAGTTGTGAAACAATGAAAGCTTAATTGAGATGTATTTGATCACGTGACCTAGGTAGCGCAATGCGTAGTGAATATGGCTCTGAGGAAGCTTGGTCTCAGTGGGGAAAAATTAAATTGAACTATAAAATATCATGCACCACTAAAACGAGTCTGATGACCATCCTGGTAGTCATGAAATAGCTAAACCTCCGGCCTATAATAATCTGGTGGTAGCTCACCAAAGTGTTTGTTGTTTCATTCAAACCTTCAATATTAATATCATGGTGCGAAAGCTGGGCAGTCTAACCGCAAGTGTATTATCACACAAAAACTCCTTTCATAAAGAATTTATTTTAACACTTTGTATAAATTATGAAAATAATTCATTCACAAGTAAAAACAAGTATGTTCACAAGTAAAAACAAATAAGTTCCACCAGTGGTGGATTATACTAATCGCGATGATACACGGTATTCACAAAACAATGGCCTATTTTTCAACCAAATTGGTCATGTTTTCGAGTCTTCTTAATGAGATTAAAGATTCAAGGACTCGACAATTAATTCAATTTGTTTGAAGTGCTTGTGTTTATTTAATTTGTATGTTAAAAAAAATTTGTTTCCTCTGACCATAAAAATCAAAATAAAAAAAACTAAATAAAAACACAAGGAACCGAACAAACTAAAAAGAAAATAACTTCTGTTTGAAGATATTTACCAGCTCAAAGCGATTTCCATTTGTTTTCTGACCTCGTTTCCGACACTCAACTTTTAACTGTTCTTTTGTCAATGTCAACAAATGGGCTAATCGCACTTGCTTGTCATCCGGGAAAGAATCAACAGAACATCCTTCACGGTTGTTGCTGTGGCATTGGTGTTGATGATGATTATGATTAGGATGGTTGTGATGAAGATGATGTTGGTGCTTATTTATTGCCAATGTCGTGCAACCACTATTATTATGATGACTTAGATTATTTCCAACGAATCCTCCAGTAAAATACGAAGAAGAATTAGCTGCTTCTGTTGAACTCAACGCCCCCGCAGCCGATGCTGAAGAAGCGGCTTTAAGGTTGTTTTGATTGTTAATATTTAAAAGAGCTTGCGGTGCGCTACTTGTTGATGCGTAGCGTAATCGATGTCGGGATGGCATACTGCGTGTTTTTGTTAATATTTTTTTTTGTTTATTAAACAAAGGAAATAAAGAATAAGTTTTCTTTTTAAAAGTTAAGTGTATGTTTGCTTGTACTTTACTAGCTAGCTTTGTGTGTGTGTGTTTTAAAGCAAACAAAAATTAAAATTTTTAACACAAGCACAAAATTAAAAAAAAGAATATAATGTATTTAAATTTTTTTTTAATTTAGAAGACAAAAGAATACATTTCTAGCACGTTCTAACCACGAAGGTGATTCAATTGATACAAAAAAAAAACTTAAAACAAAAATTTTGATTTTGAAATTTCGTTCAAATGTTGGATTTTGCGACTGAAGGATGTACACATAGTAATAATGGTTCAAGTAAAATTAAGTTTTAAACATTAAGTCCTATCTTAAACTACTAAAATACCTAATTTAATTAAGAAAAAAGAATAAAACTTTAAGTGAACTTTAGTATTTTAACATTGTTTTGAAATAATATTTTTATTTTTTTTTTTTCAAAAATTGACAGTTTCCAAATTTTTATGCAAAAAAGGATCAGACCTATAAACGACCTATAAATTGTCTCAAATTACTGTTCCAAAAAAATTGAAACGAGAAAAAAAAAAAAACCGGCGGCGGCGTACTGTCAAAACACCCAACTTTTCACTGAACAACGAAAAGATGTTTATTTTTTTTTTCAAAATATTTTCATATATCGTAGTAGTTTTGAACTTGAACTAAAGAAGAAACCACGGACAATTCTTTTTCTTATACAGGTCAAACGAGTAATAGTGTCAAATAGATTTCATTGAACACGATCAAAATTTAACTTTTAACATTAACTTTAAATTTAACTTTTAAATTTTATTTAAATTAAATGACTCAATTATTATAATTTAGTATAAAATAACTTTTATTATTTCAATCATTAAACTAGCTTACTTTCTGACTTTTTTTTTGGATCGAAATAATAATTGAATCATCAATAAGAAATTTTTAATGATGAGTTTCGATGAAAGCTATAACTGACATTTAAGGTTTAAAATATTGAATTAAGACAATATATGTATGTACAGTTCTTATTGAAATATTAATCTAAAAGTTGGTATTCAGTTCTAGTTAAGTAATGAGAATCAAGACAATGAACAATTATCCTAAATTCAAATTTAAAAACTCAAAATTAGTTTAAAAATAGAAAGATTAAGCCTTGAAAAGCGGGTGTGGCTGATAAATTTTTGGTCAATTTTGGTATAGAATACTACTTAAATTTTTAAAAACATTTTCCATAAAAAATTGATCCAAGTTATTTGAACCAGCGAAAATAAAAGAAAAAGGTTTTATGAGAGGTACCATCAATAACAATATTTTGTCAAACGGACTTACACTTTTTGACTTCTCCCTTATGGTAATATCAAGTTTTATTCAAATCTTGTTTTACGAATACATAACTTGCAATATACATAGTTATTGTCTATTCTATATATTGCAAGTCAAAACTGATTTAATGGCGCGACAGCTCGTAGAAAAGCAGGGCCAAGTGAACTACACTGTTGTTAGTCGGCGGAAATGGAGGGGACCTTTTATTTTCTGCGGAATTCAAACGACTAAGATGGAAGACACTTTATCACAAGAGATACTTTTGGAGGATTTTTCAATTCTTCGCAAGAGGCAGTACCCCTAAAAAAATATTTTAGTGGAATATGCTGGATTCGAACCTATGACCGTGATCATGAATATATTGTTGCTTTCAAATGTCTATATTTATATTGTGTTCATTTTTATTTCCAGCGTGGATTTATACGATAAGAAAAAACACGGCTTATAACACAAAAATTTTCTTATATGTTAAAGCGATTTATTTTATATATTATGCGTGTACATATAGATGTAAACGTGTGATAAATAAGTGGTATTTAAGAGAGAATACTCATAATACGCAAAGTGAAAGAATTAACAATTACAAATTTATATATTCTTTACACTTTTTTCTGGAAGAAAAGCGGAAAATCTTTTTTTTGTTGCATATCTTGGTTTTACCTCATGCTCACAAAAATTATTCACTTGTTATGAATGTGCGTAATGGTACTTAAGAGCGATAAAACTAAATGTAATCATGTCCTTTTATTATTTGAATAAATTGGTAGCGTTCATTTTTAAAATATCAGCAGATATTCTATTCGTCAAAAACCATTCAAAAACTAAATACGAATTTTAGAATTACGATATAAAGGGAATCCCATAAATGAGTTCATTACCCCACAATACACGCGAAGTGTACAGAAAAAATAAGTTAATAGAATTAAAAAAAAAATTAAAAAAAAAAAAACAGACTAGCTCCATACATATTATAAACAACTAAGCAAGCAAAAGAATACATACATCATAACAATTTACAATCTATTGTTATAATGCCTATGATAATTGTTTTCTTTGAAGTTTGGTCAATGAACTGATAAAGAGATGAGAGAGCAAAAACAATTTTGAATGCAAATTCTGTAGAAAAAAAAGTGTGAGTGCCGCGGTTCACGGTTAAGATGTGTAAACATACGTAACGTAACGTTAGGGTCAGAATCACAAGATACGTCACGTTTTTTTTTCACTCTACCGCGAGTATAGATGTTTACACATCAAAAATATTTTTTATTCGGACCTACATACATATGTAAGTATTATATCGAAGTATTAATGGTTTGTAGTTTTTATAAAGAATTGTAAGCATTTTAAAAATCGAATGCGTTTAAAATTGGTAATGTGACCAAAGAACTAAGTGGGTTGCGGATCAAAGTCTGAGTACGACACATAAGTATTATCTTGAGCTAGAGACACGCAAACAACGCATGAAAAGATAAGATTATTTTTTCCATATCATCGAAATATGGACCATAAGTAAATACATATTATGTACATTGTACATTGCATGTACATACATATGTACATATATAAACATTATTCATGTCATTCAAATAGAGAAATCAACTGTTTTAAAATACGAGACTAGTAAAGAAAATGTAGATACATTAATTGTTAAGTGATGAGAATCCAAAGCATCAAATTGTAAAACCTTTTAAATAAAAATTAAATCTAATACAAAAAATAAAATTAAAAATCAAAATCAAAATCAAAAACAAAACATACTTTGGAAATTTGTTGACAAATAGATCAAAAGCAAATTTTGGGAGTGAATGTATAGTATAACCAAAATATTAATACATACATGAGTTAATAAGTATTAGGATGGCACTTATTTTGGAATATTTTTTTTTCTGTTGCCCCTCCCCTCGTTTAAAGTAATCAAAGTACTTACAACAAGTTATGTGTAAAATTTTATTGAAATCGGTTAACGTCAACACGTGCTACCGAGCACTTGATTGTAAAAAATACTGGGGCCTTATTCCGTAAAACAAAAAACAATCGAACGATATCGTTTTGGCAATAGCTGTCCCTATCTTTCCCTGTTATAGGCCCCTGTTTTTTTTTAACAAAAAATATAAAAATTTGAATTGATCAAAGCGTAGTGACTAAAATCGAAATGAAAATGTTGAGATATTCTAATTTCCTTAAGTCGGCTTTTCACGGCTTAGCCGGCTTTTCAAGAGTCGATTTTTGTCGTGCGGTAAGTCGCCTTCTCAAATCATGTGACTCGCCGCAAAGCCATATCATTTCCATATACATAGGTGACTAAAATCGCATCTGATCACATCAATCACTCCAACAAAACAAAATCTCATCACTGCAAGGCAATAGTCGGTTGTTGCTCTATTTAAGTTAAAATAACATCAGTTAATAAAACAATTACCGTTATTCCGTTCAAAAACAACAGTAAAACGACACGGCTCCAGAAGCATTAATTAGCGTCTAAGTAACACTAAAACTTTATGATTCTCTTCTTTGTTCACCCTTCTAACCTTTAAAACGATAGTCGTTTTACTTATATAAGGGTGAATATACAAATAAACAAGAAAAATTCCACTCGCCGCACGACAAAAGTCGGCTAGCCTGTCGAATTAAAATTTTCAACAATCCATTAACACCACACGGTAAAAATCGACTCGTGAAAAGCCGCCATAAGGACTTTCATCTATACAATATAGAAGTAGTTATACACCTTGCACTTAACCTTTAGGCGGTTAAAAATAGCGACCACCAGAATTTGATAATAAAAAACTGTCTGACTTTTGTATATTATTCAACGGCGTTTACATCTGTATTAATAAAACCACATGGTTTGGTTATACATCCACTTCCAAAATTATCTGTCGCCTCTTAAAATAAAAGGTTTTGATAAAAATATAAATCTCATAAAATAAAAATTAAAATACACAGATAAGAGTCTAGCACATTATATAAAGTTATCAATTATATCACAAAAACAAATATACTACATCACACACATACCCACATAAATAATACAAATTTTATTTTATAAAAGATTAAAATGTGAATCCCCCGTCTTCAAAAGATTGTATTCAGTCGTGTTTTCAGTAACGAGTTTAGTCACGACCCATTAAATAATTTTTTTTTAAATAAGGTAATTATGTCAACAGTTTTACATCAAGGGCCAATACCAAATTTTTAGAGGTTATTTATAACCAAAATATGAGTACGGGTTTATATTATGCATTATGATAGCAAATTAAAAAAAAGTCCCATCTTTTGTTGGTTGTTGCAAATGTTGATGTTTACAATTTTTCTGTCAGAAGTATTACTATTTCATTTCATTTAAAAAAATGGAAATGATACTCTTTCATTTTACTTAAGTCCAAAGACATCAAACTTAACGATTCGATTAAAAGAACTAAGCTATAATAAGCTTTTTAAGCGAACTCTTTTTTGAGACTTTTTTTGTTGATATTTTGCTTTGTATAAAATTTATATATGGTTCGCTTAAAAACTTATACCTTGAGTTCTTTTAATTCAAAAGCTAAGTTATGGAAAAATGATAAACAATTATTTCTAAATTGAAACTTTGTCAGACTTTTGCATTTTAATAAATCCACGTAATCATATTTTGGATATAAAAACACAAAACTCCCAAAACTTGATGTTCGCTCCTTAGAATATTTTCATTTTAAAGGATATAAGCCAAAACTAGTGACTAGTTATTATTATTGAAAAAAAATTTGTATGCAATATTCAATATATCAAACTTACTAGGCTATATTGCCTACTCGTGTTGTTATTGAATTTCAATCGTATGAGGACCAGGGGATATTTAACAACTGTGAAATATTTGAATTACCTTTAAATCGGTGCAGAGCAATTTGTTGTTCTAAATTGATTTTTAATGGACCAAGTTGTTTTGTTTTATTAATTTGTTATCGTTGTATGGTTCTCTTAGTATAGGACTAGTTGTTGCTTTACTGTCTGTTTTATTAGTTGCACTTATTATTTATTTTATTTTGTTTGTATTACATACTTTAATGTATACATATATCTAAATTACTTGTTATTATTAAAACGCTAATGGAAGCAGAAAAAACTATGTTAGGTATTATATTCAATAGTTCACAAATATTAGTATATTTTATAATGGCTAAGAAAAATTTACACAAAAGCAAGACGCAAGAAAGCTAATATAGTAATATTATGACGTCATAAATATAATTGATACTATGGGACATTAATTTGGGACACTAGCTAGTTTAAAAAAAAAAATTACGCAATGGAACGCTGTGCGTTTTGTGGAAAAAAAATTACTAAAGAAATTAACGTTCCCATATAAGCCGATTTCTAGGAAAAGCGATTTACTGTGTTATCTCTTACAGGTTTCTTATTTTTGCTGGTGAATTCACAAGGAAACCATCGAATCTCAATTGTAACAAGAGAAGATAAAGTTCGCATATCTTTTAAGAAGAATTCAGAAATCCAGCCAGTGGTAATTTAAAGGAAATTAGTTTTTTTTTATAATTACAGATTTATTTATTTTCCAATCCCTGACAAATGCTCGTAAATCAATAAAACAAAAGGTCTTTGGTAGGTAGGTAGAAATAGAGGGCACCTGCCTCCTAGACCCAATCAGCACTACAATTCACGTTTTGGTACCCTAACTCGTGTTCAATACTATTCCAAACTAGGCAAACACTATCTGGTTCATTAATGGGAATCATTCAAATACAAAAGAAAGGTTCCGGTTATCTTTCTTGTATAGTTATATTAAGTAATATGGGTGAAAGTACTTAATTTTTGTCGGTGAGGGAGATTTTTTTGTTGAAACTCATATAATATGACCGTTAACCCTCACTGGAACAATTTTACTGTGGCTGACAAGACTAAATAGTTTCGTGCGCTTATGGGAACAACCATTAATTTTTTTGCTAGCAAAATTAAAAGTTTGACAGACAGGACGATAGCAAAGTTTACAATGATATTGCTACGAACTTAGTTATATCTTGCCTGGGTCAAATATTTCGAAGTATAATGGAGTTCGACAAACTGTTAATTGTACGTTTAAATTCGATTATTTAAAACACAAATATATTGCCTTTCATAAATGTAAGGAGAATTTTGACAATTTCCCAAATTAGCAATAAAGGGCTGATCCAGGTCTGATTAAAATAAACGATGGTTGTTAAATTGTTTTCTTGTTTAAAGTTAAAAAATTCATGACCCAGAATGGATGTATGTTGATCACCTAATTTTTTATCACTTGTTTAAGGGGATGTATTTTTTATTTTACAAGTTCCGTTGATTTGTGTTTAAGTTTGTTTTTAATATTCGCAAATATTATTATTATATGCCCTTTATGTCATTCAACAAGCAAACTTGGGGATGTATGAATGAATGAATATTTTGGGGTACTAATTGCACTGCGACCTTAAGATCTATTGCGCCCTCATCTAGAGCTCGTTTACAGCTCTTCAACAACATCACAAACATATAAATGCCAGTAAGACCTAGGGTCTTATAAATTAGACAAATGTTAGAAGGAATAGAAGGATATGATAGATTTTCGTTGGCACAGTGGATTGAGAAATTAGGTTTTGAATATCCCATTAAATCCCAGGGGTGGCGTTCAGTTGAGGGAATGTAGAAAAGAATGCTGCCTAGACTGGGGATCGAACCCACACATCCAGGTTAGCAGTCAAGCACTACTTCCACTGCGCCGGGGCCACCCCCGGCTCTAAATTAAATTCCTCTAAATTAATTTGTATTTTTAGAGGGTAATTCGTTTTAACCAATGTGCTGACGGCTCAGATACCTATGTACAATGTACCTACATGTCTCTGAGGCACAAGTGCTTCACAACTGCCTAAGATATATGTCTCCTGATCATTGCAGAATCTACAAATGCTACTGCTTACCAAGCCCCTGATGCTGATGTATTTTTTAAGTTTGCAGTGGCCAGTGGGGTGACCCGTTATTTTCCTTAGGTTATTTCTAATATGAAATCATAGGCATAGAATATGGGTAGGTTCTTAGAAGCCGACAAAAGGAACAATCGGCTTCTGGCCCTGGGTCGCGATCCTTCTCATCCACTTCTATTACTAAGAGAAGTCAATTCTAAATTAAACCAAAACATAGAGCTCCCACAAGCTAAGAGAACAGACCCCTCATTTGTAAATTGGGTGTGAAATTTTACCAAAAAAAAAGATAATTAATAAATATCACGTTTTATGTGTCGCTCAGAAGCGTGTTATTTGGAGGACACACGACGAAGTGTGTGAAGAAGTGTATAAACTATTTCTGTATGTCATCATTTAAACATTGACGGCTAAACTGCTGCCACTGCCAAACAACTGCTATTGCTCTATTGCAAATTGTAAAACGAGACCAAGGAATCTCAACAAAAACAAAAGAAAAAACAAATCAATACGATAAAAACGCGTGTAGCAATAGCAACGAAAGAGTACAGAATCATCATACGATGCGGAAGCACCAATCAAACAGTTGTAATCGTCCCAATTGTACACGTAATTGAATCAGAAAACTAGAACAAAGTCCAATCAATTTTAGGGTTCACCTCTTGCAGGGGTTTTAAAGGGATTTTTAAAGTTATTTACCAATCCTTGCGTCATTGCTTGTTTTTGTGTGCCTTTTTCGTCCAGTCGCGGGTTGGTATGGATTTTTCTTTTTTATTTTTTTTCTTTGTTTGATTGGAATGGAAAACACTTTTTCACTTAACACACACACTTCGTTTTGGTTAATTTGAAATAACTCTTATAAGTTATGTTATACGAAGAAGAAAAAGTTAAACAACTAATAGAGTCAATGGAAGAAAATGTTTAAGAAATGAATAGAAAAATCTGCGAAAACGCAAGAAACCAAGTTGAATTCTGCGCTGCCGGATTTTGTTTCGTTTGTTCTTTTCTTTGCACACCTCGACCACGACTCGTTCTCGTTGATGATTTCCGCAAAATTCGATTTGTCATTTTTTAGGCTGTTCTTGACAGTTGTCATGTAAAGTGAAGGGGGAGAGGAAGAGACAGAATTTGACAACTGAAAAGGCCAGTTCAGGTTTCATCAAGGCTCCGGAAATTACCTCATTTTTACGGGAACTTCAGTGCTGAAACACAATGGAGCGACATACGGCTCGTTGTCGTCACGCATGAAATAAATTAACTACTTGAAATGCGCTGGCTCTACTTGTTTAATCTTATATATTTTATATCTATTATGAAATGGTTGAAGTTTTTTTTATGTTACAATAATATTAAGTATTGCTCTTTAAAAACTGATTACAAATTTGTATAAATTTAACAATCATTGACCGAAAATGTATGCTTAAATGTATGTGTATGGAATCAGAGCCATCCACATTTATAGCTCAAGTATTGCTGAACCTAGACTCTAGAGTACATAATACCTATGCTTTATTTATAAAATTACTGTACTGTACTGCAGGACCAGGGCACTCCCCCAGTGGAAATATTTCGGACATCCAGAGTTTTTGTTCAAGTAGCGCGGATAGTGAGTGCACCCACTTTTAAAAAACTGTCATAAATTGTCATTTGCTTATCCTAGTCCTGAAAATTATGTCTCAAAATAAAGACTGTTGACTTTTCTCTGAGGGTGCCATACATCTATGTTTGAATTTTTCAAAATTCGAAAAACTTAATAATACAACCGTTTTATAGGAGATACCCATTATAGAAGAGCGTGACTAAAAATTACATTTTCTCCTTATAAGAATTGCATAAAAGTTGCTTTATGCATTTTGTAACCAATTTACGCATAAAATAAAATAAAAAATAAATAAATAAAATAAAACCCACGAGCGAACGAAATCGTAAACAAAAATAAAAGAAACTAATGTCAGATAAAAAGTATTTTGACAAATAGTACAAAATGTTAGGATATGATTCGGAATAGAGATGGAACAAATTTAAAAGTAGTAGATTAGAAAAAAGAATGGAGGCAGGAAACTAGAGAAATGTTGCCGAGTTTACAATCTCAGAGCGGATGTCGTTGAGAGAAAGTAGATTCGAAAACTTTCTCTTTGCGATGAAGATGCTCATAGTACGTAGACACAGACATATTAAAATGGGTATGAAAAGAAAGATACCTGTGTGGATGCAATTCTTAAAACAAAGACTTGTTCTTAGTAGTGGTCAGGGACAAAGAACCTTCTTTATGTTTCCATGAATTGGACACTGTGAGCTAAGTTTTCAGTTCTTTTCCATATTGGATTCTAAGCCGTATAGTTGTGGGTACATTATCTAAGCGTTGTCATAATCGACAAGAAAAATTTCTATTGATTTGATTAACAAATTAATTTAGTTTAAAATAAACTAAAAAGTAAATTTCAAATTTAAATAAAAAGAATAAAACGAAAATTCTTAGTTAAAGAATATATAAGTGAACTGCTTAAGGTAAGGCATTTGATAGTTTAAAGTGCGTTAAGTTTTTTTTTTTAAACAAATCAATTTTTTTAGACCGGTGCTTTTCTGGACCACACCGGTCTCCCGATTTATTTGCCCGAGTTGGTTAATTTGCCATTTGGAGTCATTCGGAAGACACACAAAACAAAAGTTATATAAGTACCCGGCGCTCAGCAAAAGTAATCAGCTGATTGCGCTAAGACTAGCTAGTTAAAAGATAGCTCTTTCAAATTAACAAATTGTCAGCCATCGAGAAACAGAAGCCATAGCCGAATTGGTTAACAGGAAGGAATCTAAGTTCGTTGCCTTAAGGGTCCGGAGTTCAAATCCAGCCAGTGAAAGTTCATTTTTTTTTTTATCTAACTTATACCTATTTTGATTGAATTTTTTTTTACAAGTTACATTTTTTTTGAATAACTAAAATTACAATTTAAAGTTCGATTCAATTATTATAATTTTAACGCGTGAAGTACATAACAGAAAAGTGATTGGCGCGTATTTTAAACTTTAATTAATGTATTATTAAAAAGCTAAATATCTACAAGGACTACGAATTGTATTGGAAATTCCCATGATCTACAAGCAGCAGTGGCCACTTCTTCTTATTTCATGGTAAGTCTTTTTATATATATTAATAAAGAATATTGAAATTAAATAAAAGAGAGTATATTAAATAAACTTTAACATACGCAGTCAAACTGCTCTAAATTAGAGTACACATATATATACATATAAAAAAAAAAGAAGCTATCGATTATTGAAAAAGCA
Source organism: Epistrophe grossulariae (assembly GCA_929447395.1). NCBI lineage: Eukaryota > Metazoa > Arthropoda > Insecta > Diptera > Syrphidae > Epistrophe > Epistrophe grossulariae. Next base: position 91,879,671 of record OV839568.1, on the reverse strand, counting down.
ATCAAAAGTAAAATTATAATTCTTAAATCTGAACAATAAATTTTCATTGTTTTCCGAATTTAAAGTAAAATTGTAAATATATGTTCTTAAAAATAAGATATTAAATTTATAATGATCAAAAATGAAACCGAATAAAAGTTTCAAACGAGAAAATTCTTTTTGAAAATCATAAAACCAAAATGAAGTGGTAAAATTATTTTAAAGAGATGAGTGAGGAATAATAAGGAGGATGATTGAGAGGTAGGAAAACACCGGTGTTCAGGGTCGTCTAGGCGAGTAAGACGACATTGGAAGGGAGGGTAAAGATAATATCTCGCGTATCTTTGACCATCTATAGATACTTAAAGCCTGGTATGATAATTTTTTTTGTAATGAGTTTAAGGGAAAAGAATCACACCCCACCGACGAGCTACAGTGGTGACAAGCATACCAGCGATATCCCTAGCCAACTCAAACAACCCGTTACAAAAATGGCGCCCATAACGTGAGACCCGCTATTTAAAATAGCGAGGCTAGATAATTTTTGAGCCACATCAAGTTTAAAAAAAAAAAAAGAAAAAAAAATTTAGATTTCAATTTAAACAAATTTTTACTTTTATACAGTACATTCATTTTTCTTACAATAGTATATTTTTTTTACAAATCGAAACTGTTCTTATCGGTAAATTTAGATTTTTGTGAGTCCCGATGACTCGAAAGGATATTTTGGTATCGCGTTGCCACAAGAAATTTAAATTTACATCACGGGTTCGAAATAAAAATACAAGAAAGAACTTAAGAGTTCGAGTCTTTGATAAATTAAAAAATTAGTTTTCAAACGACCGAACCAATTAGCCCTTGCTTGGAGATTTTGTTGGAAGAAGACCAGAGGAAGCCAGAGCGTCCTCTCTGATGTCCTTTCAACAAAATACTCAGTATAACTTAAGAATACTTAAAATAAAGATTTTTTTTCCAGAGCCGTCGCAGATGAAATGTTCGTCTGTTGATGTCCTAGAAAAATAATTTGTTCAATTATTAAATCATATTAAATAGTAGTTTCAGATACATACCACTAGTTTATTTTATTTTGCTTTTTATTTTTTTTGGCTCGCAGAAAAACGGTGTTTTCCTTCCTTAATCACTTAATCACGTCCTTTTTATATTTAAGCCACACTCATCTCTTGTTTGATATGAAAATTTTCTGAAAAAAAAAAAAAAAAAAATAAAACATTTTGTTATTTTTGATAAATAATACTTTTTCAAATATATTTTTTTTAAAGTTCAACAATAAAAAAAAAAAAAAAAAAAAGAAGAAAAATTGCGAACGACAAATCTGAATTTGTTTAGCAACTAATTATTTAAATTCAAAGCATATTCTGAACTTGGCAAGTCTGCTGGAGAGAACTTCGAGTTTTTAGGATTTGTTGTGAAATCGTCTGTATTCGTACGGTAGGATTAAAATAGAATTCACAAGTAGTGTGGATTGTGGGGGCTCAATAGCATGAGCCAGGGGAACAATAGAAGTAGTCTCTTAGGTAGTTGGAGTAATCTTCGTGCTATTTCGGAAGCAAGGTTCGAAAGTTTTGTTAGACGGTTTAACACCACGATCGATAGATTCAACTTAGACCATTCTGCGGATTTTTCTCGAGAGTTAAATTCTTTAATTTCAGATTATAGCACAGATATGTCTAACAATAGCGGTTTAGAAGGAAATCAAGGGGGAGTTTTACCTCCAAACAACGAAAACGAAGATTTAAACAATTCTGGGGGTAATAATATTCCGATAGAAGAAAATGGAAATATTAATAACGCGGTAGTTCAAGAGAACACAAATAATAGAACTCATACGGTAGATAGGGAAGATCTAGCTGATAGGGTTGAAAGGAGTTTGGTAGAAAATCAAATGCGAATTTTTCAACAAATGAAAGAATTTATGGACAGTGTCAACAAACGCTTGGATGACTTTGAAAAAGGCGGCAGTGCACAAGGTGGTTCAGATCCACCGAGAAACCGTCAGCAAACTTGTTCGAGACAACAAAGTACCTCTCCGTTAACGAGAGAATTCAGAAATTTTTCATTAGGTAATTATAATGTACCTGATAAATGTCGTTTAGACCGGTGGAACATCCAATATGATGGTACAACAAATATTGGAGATTTCCTGTTCAAAGTTGAGCGGTTACAAGTTTCATCTCGTTATTCAGATGAACAGATGGTTGCAAATTTGCATGTGTTGTTAAAAGATAACGCCAACAAATGGTATTGGCGATATTTAAAGAAAAATACTGAAGCTAGATTCGTAGAGGTTAAATCGGAAATGAAAAGGGAGTTTGGTCGACCCGAAAGTGACGTCGATATATATATGCGATTACTCACTCGTAAACAAGGGTATAAAGAACCTTTTGACGAGTTTTATAACGCAGTCGTTACGATCAATGATCGAATGAAAGAACCTTTTGACAACAAAAAATTAGTGGATGTCTTAAGAAATAATGCGAAAGATAAGCTTGGGGAAATTTTGTTATCTTCGGATGTTAAGACTATTGAACAATTGAAGTTGAAAGCTAGAGAGGCTGAAAAATTTTTAGCCAAAAGATTTCCGAAAGTAGTTCACGAGATCGCTTCCGAGGAAAATATTCAAATTGAAGTTAGTAGTGAAGAGATTGCAGCTATAGCTCATGGAAGCAGAGCAAGTACTTCCTTTAGTTGTTGGAATTGTGACGACAAGGGACATTCCTTTTATAACTGTCCGTCACATACTAGGAATTTGTTTTGTTTCTTGTGTGGGGCTAAAGGAGTGGCTACTCCTGAATGTAGTAATAAGCATTCGGAAAACTTTCGTCGGGACGAGAAGAAGGGCGGAGAGAATCGTCCCGTGAGAAGTTTTACAAGCCCTTCGAATCAATAAATGAAAATAAAAACAAAGATGACATACTCACTGCAGAAGAGTCTCATTCTCATCAGCGCTTAGGAACAGAAGACGGCAGTGAAGTTTTAAGTTTAACACCAAACACTAATACAACCAAAATTTTGCACAAAACAGAATCTCAAGAACTGTTGAGTCATCCAGTTCATCTTTTCTCGCTGAAGTCTCTCCATGAACGTAAACTAAATTATGAAAAGGTCCGAGCTAGAATTTTTGGAAGAAAAGAAAATTTAGTTAGTAAAAAAATTCAGAAAAATAGAAACAGATATAGAAAACGAAAGAAATACCGTAAGTTGATCGTAGATTCAATTATTTCCATTGAAGGTGATAGTCGGATGTACGTTAATGTTCTTCTTAACGAAGAATCCAACTTTGCCTTGTTAGACAGTGGAGCGTCGATTTCGGTTTTGGGAAATGGATGTTGGGACTTAGTAGAAAGAATTGGGGCCGAAGTCAAACCATACAAAAACCACGTCCGTACGGCAGACGGTAAATCGCATGACATTGTCGGATTTTGCTATATTGTAGCTAAATACAATGGTATTTCAAAACTCCTTTCTTTTTATTTGATCCCAAACTTAACCCAAAACGTGTACTTGGGAATGAATTTTTGGAGGGAATTTAATTTAGTACCTCAAATCTGCGAAATATCTTGTGATGCGCAAGACCATGAAAAAGAATCCAACTTCATAGAAGATGCGGAATTGATCGAGTTATCTGTGGAGCAAAAAGTTAGATTAGAAGCAGTCAAAAAAATGTTTCCAAACTTTGTGGAGTTAGGTTTGGGAAAAACTCACCTAGGTCTTCATGTTGTCGATACAGGAGATGCCTCTCCAATCAAGTCTCGTCACTACCCGTTGTCTCCAGTTCGACAAGAAGAAGTGTACAAAGAGTTAGACCGCATGCTGGAATTGGACGTTATCGAGGAGAGCAATTCTCCGTGGTGTTGCCCAATGGTTTTGGTTAGGAAACCCGGAAAAGTTCGTTTATGTCTCGATTTTAGAAAAGTGAATGCGGTAACTGTTAAAGACGCTTACCCAATGCCACACATAGACGGTCTTTTAAGCCGTATTAAGGATACGCATTTTATTTCAGGGATAGATCTCAAGGACGCTTATTGGCAAATTCCTTTAGAGGAACAATCTCGACCAAAAACGGCTTTTGCGGTGCCCGGTAGACCACTCTACCAATTTAAGGTTATGCCTTTCGGTCTAAGTAACGCAGCTCAAACTTTATGCCGTACTCTAGACAAAGTTTTGCCATCACGTCTGAGAGATAATGTATTTCTATATCTCGATGATTTGTTGATATGTACCGCGGATTTCGAAAGTCATATCACCACTTTAAAGGAAGTAGCATCCTGCTTGCGACGGGCTAACCTAACCATAAACCTCGATAAAAGTAAATTCGGCATGCGGGAAATAAAATATCTGGGATACATTGTTGGACAGGGAACATTGAAAACTAATCCGGAGAAGATAGAGGCAATGGTGAGTTTTCCCATTCCTAATTCTCAAAGACAGGTTCGCAGGTTTTTAGGTCTCACTGGGTGGTATCGTCGCTTCATAAGAAGTTATTCCGAGTTGGCTGCACCGTTAACTAATTGTCTTAAAAAGAAAAAATTTGAATTTAGTCCACAAGCGCTTGAAAGTTTTAATCGTTTAAAAGAAGCACTTTCCTCAGCCCCAGTTTTAAGTCAACCCGACTTCAAAAAGTCTTTTACCATTCAATGCGACGCATCATCAGAAGGAATCGGTGGGGTGCTTTTTCAACTTGATGAGAATCAAAATGAAAGACCGATTGCGTACATGTCCAAGAAACTCAACAAAGCCCAAAAAAATTACACAGTGACTGAATTGGAATGTCTTGCTGCGGTCTTGAGTATAAGAAAATTTCGTGCCTATGTTGAGGGATCACCTTTCCGAGTGATAACAGATCACGCAAGTTTAAAATGGCTCATGTCACTTAAAGACCTGAGTGGTAGGCTAGCTCGATGGAGCTTAGAACTACAAGGGTTTGATTTTTCTATCGAGCACAGAAAGGGATCTCTTAATGTAGTGCCGGATGCGCTGTCGCGAGTAGACATGGAAGACATTTCAATTCAGCTACTTGAAGGAAACTGCGAAGAGATTTCTACAACGTCTATCGGGGAAGAAATAGACTTGGACGCGGACGATTTTGATTCGGAGCAATATACCAATTTGAGAAAGAACATTACCGATAACCAAGACTCTCTGCCAGACTTAGTAGTATCGGGAAAATATGTCTATAGGCGAGTTCGGTTTAGAACGGGTGAATTGGGGGAAGAAGATTCGTGCTGGAGACTTTGGTTACCGGAGACACTGACAGAACAAGCCATACAAATGTCTCACGACACAAAGTTAACTCTACACAGTGGGTTCAATAAAACGTACGAACGTATTCGTGAAAAATATTATTGGCCCAAAATGATCGTCGACATAAAACGCTATGTTAACGAGTGTGATATTTGTAAAACTGTTAAAGCTCCGAATACAATTTTACGCGCTCCGATCAAGAACCAAACAATAACTGAAAGACCGATGCAACGATTATTTATAGATCTGTTAGGCCCTTATCCTAGGACAAAAAGGGGAAAAGTTTACATTTTGATAGTTCTAGACCATTTCACAAAATTTACTTTTCTAACCGCGCTTTCAAAAGCTACATCCACTAAAATAATCCATTTTTTAGAAAGTGATGTTTTTCATCAATTTGGAACACCGGAAATTCTCCATTCTGACAATGGTCGGCAGTTTGTTTCAAAAGAATTTGAGAATTTTTTAAATTCGTACGGTGTAAAACACCAGAAAACCGCTCTATATTCTCCACAAGCGAATAACTCTGAACGAGTCAATAGAAGCATTCTAAGTAAATTAAGAATTCTAGTTTCGAAAGGACAAAATGACTGGGATTTACACTTATCGAGTATTGCTTGTTCCTTACGAGCCGATGTACACGATTCAATTGGATGTCAACCGTACTTCGCACTTTTTAATCAAAATATGATTACGCACGCTTCATCGTATAAAATTCTCCGCGACTTGAAATTTCTGGATGATCACGAAGCAATAGTCAAGCCGAACGAAGCCAAAGTAAGTTTCGCGCGAGAAAATATTAAAACGAACTTAAATAAAGCATATTTAAAATCAAAAAAAACTTACAATCTACGTGCGAAGCCTGTTAACTATAAAGTAGGCCAAGAAGTGTTTCATCGTAACTTCACTCAAAGTAGTTTTGTTCGGGGCATCAATGCAAAATTGTTACCCAAATTCATAAAATCCCGTATCAAAAGAGTCGTCGGTACATGTATGTATGAACTCGAGACCCGCGACGGAAAACCGATAGGAATCTTTCACTCCAAAGACATTCGACAATAGAGAATTCTGAAAAGAAAAAAAAAAAAAATCACAAAGAATCGGAACTTAATTCAAGTAAGTTATATCTTATCTGATTGTTGCCCGGCATGAGACTTCAGGAAGTTAGGTACGGCTCCCACGTTTTTTTATTAAAATGATTTAAACTCTAGTCTTACTTTCTCTCAAAATTAAAGAACAAAAAGAAATATACACTGCACTTGAAATACAAACTTTGTGACCGCATTTATCGTGGATGTTAGGATATCTGCATGATCAAGGAAATTTATATATTTTTAACACCAGGCCACAATGAATTCACTTCAAGAAACACTAAAATCTAGATTCGTTCAGGTTGATATACTTGTGGGTTCGTATGCGTAGTTTCCAACAAATTATTGTTAGAAACCAGCATAGCCCTGTAACCAATTTACGCATAAAATAAAATAAAAAATAAATAAATAAAATAAAACCCACGAGCGAACGAAATCGTAAACAAAAATAAAAGAAACTAATGTCAGATAAAAAGTATTTTGACAAATAGTACAAAATGTTAGGATATGATTCGGAATAGAGATGGAACAAATTTAAAAGTAGTAGATTAGAAAAAAGAATGGAGGCAGGAAACTAGAGAAATGTTGCCGAGTTTACAATCTCAGAGCGGATGTCGTTGAGAGAAAGTAGATTCGAAAACTTTCTCTTTGCGATGAAGATGCTCATAGTACGTAGACACAGACATATTAAAATGGGTATGAAAAGAAAGATACCTGTGTGGATGCAATTCTTAAAACAAAGACTTGTTCTTAGTAGTGGTCAGGGACAAAGAACCTTCTTTATGTTTCCATGAATTGGACACTGTGAGCTAAGTTTTCAGTTCTTTTCCATATTGGATTCTAAGCCGTATAGTTGTGGGTACATTATCTAAGCGTTGTCATAATCGACAAGAAAAATTTCTATTGATTTGATTAACAAATTAATTTAGTTTAAAATAAACTAAAAAGTAAATTTCAAATTTAAATAAAAAGAATAAAACGAAAATTCTTAGTTAAAGAATATATAAGTGAACTGCTTAAGGTAAGGCATTTGATAGTTTAAAGTGCGTTAAGTTTTTTTTTTAAACAAATCAATTTTTTTAGACCGGTGCTTTTCTGGACCACACCGGTCTCCCGATTTATTTGCCCGAGTTGGTTAATTTGCCATTTGGAGTCATTCGGAAGACACACAAAACAAAAGTTATATAAGTACCCGGCGCTCAGCAAAAGTAATCAGCTGATTGCGCTAAGACTAGCTAGTTAAAAGATAGCTCTTTCAAATTAACAAATTGTCAGCCATCGAGAAACAGAAGCCATAGCCGAATTGGTTAACAGGAAGGAATCTAAGTTCGTTGCCTTAAGGGTCCGGAGTTCAAATCCAGCCAGTGAAAGTTCATTTTTTTTTTTATCTAACTTATACCTATTTTGATTGAATTTTTTTTTACAAGTTACATTTTTTTTGAATAACTAAAATTACAATTTAAAGTTCGATTCAATTATTATAATTTTAACGCGTGAAGTACATAACAGAAAAGTGATTGGCGCGTATTTTAAACTTTAATTAATGTATTATTAAAAAGCTAAATATCTACAAGGACTACGAATTGTATTGGAAATTCCCATGATCTACAAGCAGCAGTGGCCACTTCTTCTTATTTCATGGTAAGTCTTTTTATATATATTAATAAAGAATATTGAAATTAAATAAAAGAGAGTATATTAAATAAACTTTAACATACTCAGTCAAACTGCTCTAAATTAGAGTACACATATATATACATATAAAAAAAAAAGAAGCTATCGATTATTGAAAAAGCAATCAAAAGTAAAATTATAATTCTTAAATCTGAACAATAAATTTTCATTGTTTTCCGAATTTAAAGTAAAATTGTAAATATATGTTCTTAAAAATAAGATATTAAATTTATAATGATCAAAAATGAAACCGAATAAAAGTTTCAAACGAGAAAATTCTTTTTGAAAATCATAAAACCAAAATGAAGTGGTAAAATTATTTTAAAGAGATGAGTGAGGAATAATAAGGAGGATGATTGAGAGGTAGGAAAACACCGGTGTTCAGGGTCGTCTAGGCGAGTAAGACGACATTGGAAGGGAGGGTAAAGATAATATCTCGCGTATCTTTGACCATCTATAGATACTTAAAGCCTGGTATGATAATTTTTTTTGTAATGAGTTTAAGGGAAAAGAATCACACCCCACCGACGAGCTACAGTGGTGACAAGCATACCAGCGATATCCCTAGCCAACTCAAACAACCCGTTACAATTTTACAAAGTTTGGAATATCTACAGCCAAACCACTCGGCATTTGCTGGCAAGTTTTTGAACATAATGCTATAATTATGACCTCGATAATTTATTTTTCCATAATATTGAATTTGACAACTCTACCTCGTCATTAAAATGAAATGGGTGGCGCGAAAGCTCGTGGCCTAGTGACTTACAGCTCTTAACCATTCCTGTGTGTTATTGGCAGGATTCGATGCCGAATCCAAAGTGCTAAAGTGAGAAGCACTTTTTCATGACAAAATATACTCTCAAATACTATCAATTCTGTTTTTTTTAGGTGGCATAGGAGGCATGACGATGTGTCGTTTTATTAAAGAAGTACAACCTATTAGATGTGTAAGTTCATAGATTCTAAATTTTTATTTTTTGTTACCAGGTAACCCCTCAAATGAAATAACTATTATAATTCAAGAAGATGCTTTAAAATAAGTAGAAAAAATTTAAATTTCATTATCACTATCATCTTCGCGCTTGGCAGCTTGGCCAGCTTCAATTGCCATTGCATGCCATGGTGCTGGGTTCAACCGGTGGACACCGTTTGTCTCCTTGCTAACTAAACTCATTTCGAAACGGAAATCCTTATCCTTTAGCTCATCGTGGACTTGGTAGATTCTATGAACAAAATTCGATTAGATTTGTTTCCAAGTTTATGAAATATATTTACATTTTTCCTGCGTTTTGCACCAGATCTTCTGTGTTCATTTCCACAAATTTGAATTTCTCCATTTCGGTTTTTGCTTGCTGTTTAGCCTTTCCACTTGCACAGCCGAAATAACCCTAGGAAGTGCATATATTAGAAACTATACTTTTGTTTATTTTTAATTCAAAATAAAGACTTACATATGAATGCCCAGAAGGTTCAATTTTATACAGCTGTGCACCTTGATCTTCATCCCAGGCTGACAAAATCACTGTTACACCGAATGGGCGGACGGCACTATACAAAGTGTAAGCATGAATGTACCCAGAAATTCTTTCATTGAGCAGTTTCAAAGGAATAGTACGATCGAATTGTTGCCGGTAATTTGCGGCTTCCTGACGAGCGATATCAACGATGTAACGTCCATCTGCAAGGAGACCAGCCAGGGCCAACCCAATGTTTTTGTCAATGGTAAATATTCTGGTTCCTGCATCTTCTTCATACAAAGGACTAGTGACAATTTTTTCAACGGCCAAAACTACGCCATCTTTGCCGCGCACCCCAATGACTGTTCCACTTTTTTCCACCGCTTTGGATGCATAGTCAATTTGGAAAACTTGACCATCGGGAGAAAATTGGGAAGCAGATAAATCGTACTAAAAGTGAAATTTTCGGTTAGACAGAAAGCTAATTTTGATTGTATCGCGAATTAACTTACTCCTGTACCAATTGAACTCATTTTATTTTATTAAAATTAATAAAAAATTAAAAAAATTGCGAGCGAATAGCGATGACCGATGACGGTTTCCTTCTTTGTTAGTTGAGGTTATGTGCAAACCAAAATCACAAATTTGACAGACAAAATTTGACTTTTCATTGCAGCACTGCCATTCGTCGAGATTTTTTGTTTCGGATGTTACATAGAATTGCTCCGAAGAATTGTGTAGATTCACAATGCAACGGAAAAATGAGACGTGAAATAGAGGCTCATTCACAATGGCCATTGGTACGTTTTTATTTGAGCCGAAAAGATATTTCGCAAATTACAGAAAAGTATTTTCACTGTACTGCAGTTCCGCCGAGTGCGGTTTAAGCTAGGACCGCACTTGGCGGAACTGCACTTCAGCGGAACTGAACTTCACGACTTTTTTGTAGGAAATTGTATGAGCTATATCACACTAAGCGACAACTGCACTTCACTGCGCGACACTATGCGACAATGTTGGTAATCTGACCAACTGTGTCGCGACGTGATGTTTCGTTCAGTTTCGTGCGAAAGTGCGCACGGTGTCGCTGAAGTGCAGTTCCGCCTAGTGCGGTTCTACCTTTAACCTTTAATAGGCGTGTTTTGTTGACTTTCTAATGTGAACATTAAGGGTGGTATTCACCGAACGCTTATAACTTAAAAGCTTCATAAATCTATTCACCAAGCAATAATAGTGAATATTTATTAGCGCTCATAAAACTTATGAGTGCTCCCGACCACTCATAAGTTATAACCGCTCTCTCCGAAAATTTTTCGAAAATTTTTAAAATAATTTGTTTTTTTTTTTCAAATTGTCAACCTGTCACAATTTTGTATTTTTATTTAAATTTTTTTTTGATATTCATTAAATTTATTTTCTTTCGTTGTTAGAAAATCTTTTCTTCTATCAATTAAGTTGAAAAAATATTAATTGGTCTTGATTTTGGTGCTAAAGTTTTTATTTGTGATGCATTTATGTGAAAAAAAAATTTGATTTTACAGTTTGGGTATGCCTGGTTAAGAGAGAGTCGCTCTCATTTTCGAACTATCAAAAATACTTATGAGTATTTGGTGAATAGCTCAAATATTATTTGAGTTATGAGCCTCATAAATTTAAGAGCCGTTTATGAGCGCTTGGTGAATACCGCCCTAAGAAAATCTGACCAACTGTGTCGCGACATGAAGTTTCATGCGAAAGTGTGCGCGTTGTCGCTGAAGTGCAGTTCCGCCGAGTGCGGAAACTAAACGAATACCTACCGCCATATTATTTAATCGATACATTCAGATTCAAACTTAAATCCGGGTAATTTACATCTGAAAATTAAATCTGGATGTAAATTAATTTAAATTCTGCACCAAAGTTCCGGAGGGGATTATTTTGCGATCAGTTAATCTGAAATACCCTAATATGATTATGAAAAAACATAGAATTTCTAAACAAAAAAGACAGTTCCGATTTCCGAGATACAACTGTCGTTTTTTTTGTTTTGTTTTTTTCTTCTGATTGAAAAATTTTTCAATATTTGTTTATACAATAAAAAGAACTAAATGGTTTTAGTAAAATGTCCAATGAACTCGATCAATACTACGAACAGGTTTGTTCAAAAAATGCTCAATAGTTTTGTATTAATTGTTTCTTAAATCCAAGCTACGAACGGTAGAAGAAGCCTTGTTATGTTCAACAGACCCCGTCGAAAAAGAATCCTTGGAAAGTTTAAAAAACGATCTTAACGAGCTCTTGGAACTAACCAGAGAAACAGTTGCTAGCTCAGGAAATCAAAATGGTAAGCTTGTTAAAATTTGAGAACTCGGTATTGCACTAATATTATATTCTGTTTAGATTCAGAATCTAAACCCGAACAACAGGACGAAGACGATGATGAAATGTCTCTTTTCATGAAGGAAATCGGCGAAATTGACAAAAAAAGCGAATCAGATATTAAATCAAAAGAACTTAAGGTATTTTTGTTTTGTGTGTGGGGGGGGGGGGGGGGGGGTGTTACCTATCCAAAACTTGACCATTTTGTTTTAGGAACTTTTGGAATCAAAGATTGGTGAAAAATGCTCCGCGCCACATTATCATTCATGGGGAACTAAAACTTACCATAATGCTATAATTTGTGGCGTGGATGATTCCTCAGAAAATGTAACACTGCGAGTTCTCTTCACTAATCCAACCCACAAAGAAATGATTCCTTGCTCATACTACCTCGAGGGCGAGTGTAGATTTGAAAGCGATAAGTGTCATTTTTCCCATGGAGAATCTATAGCGTTTGCCGACCTAAAAGAGTACAAAGAACCCGAATTTGATAAGCTGGCTAGAAATTGTGTAGTCTTGGCAAAGATGAAGGATCGCATGTGGCATAAGGGACGAGTTTTGTGTGCTAATTTCATTGAGAAAAACTGTCGGGTGCGATTGGATAGTCAAAAAAAAGAAATGGACTTCAATTTCGAAGATTTATTCCCAATATTTCATGGTAAACTTAAAATAATTTATTGATTTTACAAGAAAATAAAACTTTGTATATTTTCCAGATGAAGATCTAAGCAGTGGTAGTAGCTCTGATGATGAATCAGACACTGAATCCGATGAAATCGAAGCAGCCCGAAGAACACGCCTCATCGAACAAAGTCTATTTTCTTACGCTCCAAATCAACCTTTGGGTGCATGGGAGAAGCACACAAAAGGAATTGGTTCCAAGTTGATGTCCAAGATGGGTTATATAACGGGTACAGGCTTAGGGTGGAACGGTGAGGGCATCGTCACGCCAGTTAGTGCTCAGATTCTACCACCGGGAAAGTCCTTAGATCATTGTATGGAACTCCGCGAGGCGGCTAATGGTGATCAAAATCTCTTTAGCGTCGAAAAGAAACTTAAACAGCATCAAAAAAGACAAGACACATTAAATGCCAAGGCATATGCAAGAGAGTCTAAGAAAACAGATGTATTTTCATTTCTAAATGGCACAATATTGGCAAGTGATAGACAGGCAGTGGGTCCAAAACCACCAACTAATCCTCCGATGAAGAACGCCTTTCAAAATCACACTACAAAAACGCTGAACGTAGAGAGTGTGCGAATTTCTGATGATATTCGTAAGAAAGAACGGGAAATAATAAAGGTTAAGGAATCAATGAGACGACATCAAGTAGGTTCCGACGTACACAAACGTTTAAAAATGCAGTTGGAAGCGAAAAATCAAGAGTTGGGTGGCCTTAAAAAAAGTGAGACTTCATTGGCCAAAGAGCAAATGTCGCGGAAAACAAAAGACAAACTTAGTGTTTTTTGATTTTTAAAGTTTTGTAAAATGGAAATAAAGTTTGTTACACAAATTTAATTAGGTTTTACTCAAATTTACTATGTGCAACGATTTTTCGTAAATTTAAAAAAAAGGTTTTACTGTCAGTTTTCTTAAATAACAGCACTTGACCAAATACATGACGGTAAAAATCCAGAATGTCTGGTAAAGAGACCTAAATTAAGGTTGAATTTCCGCAAGTACAATGTTTTTGGAAGATGTCAAAAAATATATGCTCCCATGTTTATATATTTATTTTAAAATCAGATGAATTCCTTTTTACTCAGGTTTTAAAACCAAATTTTCATAGTACATAAGAGCAGTTGTATGGCACCCAGTTGTTCTCTTTATTTAAAATATTTAGCAACAGATCGAGTCCTTCTTATAAACAAATTAGTCTCACAAACGAAGGTAGTGGTGAGTTCTCGCCAAGTAAAACAATTTCACGTATGAACCTGCTCTATTTTTTCATTATATAAATCTCCAAGTGTTTATTTTGATGTTTGGCCTTAAATCTAGGTCGAACGACTGGAAGGATTATAATTAAATTTGACACAGAATCCGGTTATGTATAACACCAGTTAACAGTTATTCTCAAATAAATCAAATTCAAATCACAAACATTAATTATATGATTTATTTAAAAAAATACATTTATGAATCATCCCGGGATTTCTAAGAACTCTTTTCGTTTACCTTAACTATCACGCTCTTAACTTCGGTATAATTTTGAAGTGCATACTCGCCATTTTCGCGTCCGTGGCCTGACATCTTGTAACCACCAAATGGAGTTTGTGCAGATAGAGCATTGTAAGTGTTGACCCAAACAGTGCCTGCACGTAATCCTTGTACCAAGTAGTTTGCCTTATCAATGTTCTTTGTGAAAACAGCGGCAGCCAAACCATATTCAGAATCGTTTGCGCGCTTAATTACTTCATCTAGATTCTTAAAACGAATCAATTGTTGAACGGGACCAAAGATTTCTTCTCGAGCAATTGTCATGTCATCTTTTACATCAGCAAAAACAGTTGGCTCCACAAAGTACCCAGGCAGGTCTTTGTAACGCTGACCTCCAGCTACAAGCTTGGCACCTTGCTTTTTGCCGGTATCTATTAGACCGAGAATTTTGTTCATCTGTTGGTCATCGATTTGAGGACCTTGCTCATTGTTGGCATCGAAAGGATTACCAACAGTTCGCTTCTTAGCACGTTCAGCACTACGTTCAACAAATTCATCGTATATCTTATCCTCTACAAATGTTCTAGAACCAGCACAACAACATTGACCCATGTTGAAGAATAAGCCGAAATGTGATGTCTCAACAGCGTAATCCATATCGCTGTCGGCTAAGATGATATTAGGGCTCTTTCCGCCCAGTTCAAGTGTGACTCGTTTCAAATTTGATTGAGCTGATGCTTGCTGAATCAATTTACCAACTTCAGTTGATCCAGTAAAAGCAACTTTATCTACATCAAGGTGATTGGATAATATGGCACCTGTTTGGCCTTTTCCAGGTACAACATTAACTACCCCTTCTGGAAATCCTGCTTCCTTAACCAACTGAGCTATGTAGAGAGCAGTTAAACTCGTTTGTTCAGCCGGTTTTAGAATAATAGTGTTTCCGGTAGCAAGAGCAGGTCCCAATTTCCATGCCATCATTAGAATGGGGAAATTCCATGGAATGATTTGTGCACAAACACCAACTGGTTCATGGCGAGTGTAACTGAAGTATGGTCCGTCCATTGGAATAGTTTTTCCATGGTTTTTGTCGGCCCAGCCGGCAAAATAACGAAGATTTTTAATAGACATTGGTAAATCAACATTATATGACATTGTGTAGGGCTTTCCGTTGTCCAATGTTTCCAAACTCTGAAAAAGTTTATCAAAATGTTAGTAGTTATTTTTTATTTTAAATTTAATTAAAGACAAAAATTGAATAATCTTTTTTATTTTTGAAGGTTTTTTTTAATAATACAAATTCTATATACAACTGAAATACATCAGCCAAGTAGAAGACTTAGGACTATTTTATTTTGACTTTTGAATTATTGATTCAAAATAGCTTAACGGCCTTTAGTCCTACAAAAATTTGGAGTTTGGTCCCGCCGATCTCACTTGGACTAGTTAGGGCCTTGTCAATACGCAATTGTTTTTTAAGTTCTGTTCATCATACATAGATTTGGTGACGAATGATGAACTGAACGCAACAAAAAATTGCGTATTGACGAGGCCCTCACTCGTCAACTGATGAGTCCAAGTGAGATCGCCGGGACGAAAAGCCAAATTTTTGTAGGAGTAAAGGCCGTTAAAAGCTATTTTGAATCAATAATTCAACAAGTCTCTTCTACTTGGCTGATGTATTTCAGTAGTATATAGAATTTAAACTTACAGCTAAATAGGCTTGATCTCTTTCCATTAGATTAGCAAGACGATATAAGAGTTCGCCTCTCTCAGAAGCATCCATCCGCCGCCATGGAGAGCCCATCCTATAAAATATTTACATAAACAGGTTATTGGAAATGAAATGTATTAATAAAACTCACTCGAAAGCATTCCGTGCAGCTTTAATAGCTAATTCTATGTCCTCCTTACCACCTTCTTGAATTTCAGCAATTGTATTTTCGGTTGACGGGTTTATAGTTGGAAATGTTTTTCCAGACTTGCTCTTGTGCCATTCATTGTTGATGAAAATCTTAACAAAAAAAACATTATTCTTATTAATAAGCTGTTTTATTTTCCCCAGATCCAATCCAGATTAGATCATAAAAATAAAACAACCCAGGATCTCAGTGACAACTTGTTATATACCCAACTCTTTTTTCCTTTTGTTTTTTTTTTTTATTTGTATACCTACACCCGTTGTCTTTTTTCTTTACACTACTGACGAAATTTGTAAAATTAAGGGTGTGTGTTCAAAACGGATTTGGAAATCCAAATCGAAAACAAAGTTGGATCTTGTGTTGTTTTTGTAATACATGTATTTTCGTAAACAAATCCAACACTGCTAATAGTAAATGTATGTAAAAATCAATTTTCGTTTGTGTGTACCCAAGAGATTTATCAAAATAACTAAAAATTCACAAAAATGTATTTCCACTCAAGTTTCTGGCATGAGGGGGACACGGACAATGTGTACCTCGATTACACGAAAGTAAAACTTCCATACCTAAATTTTTATTTTTATCAAGTTTCTTGACGCGACGGTAAGTTTATCTTTTTTAGTTCTACAAGTGAAAAAATTGCCGGGTTAAATAAAAAAATCTATCTTACATTTTCGGATTTTTTGAGCTAAAGCCAACTTTAAAATCATTCATAATACTTCTTGTTTATTAAAAAGTAGCTGGTTCACTCCGGCTTCGCACGGGTTGACAAACCCAGGTATCACAAGAAATTTACAAATTTTGTTAGACAGGAAATGTCAATCACCCCAATGACTGAATCCTCCAACTTATTTCATATTCGGAACTCTACAATCTGTGAATCCAAGCACACCAAAAGTGTTTAGGTTCAAAAACAAAACATAAATTTGCTACGAAAGTCCTCAATTCCCCGGTAGTCAAATATTGTGGATTTCATATCGACATGAGTTATTCATGAGTCGAATTGTTTAATATATTTCTAATAGCTGTTACCCTTCCACTTAGCTGAGCTGCCGGAGCCTGCAACTTTAGTTTATTTAAGAAATTTTTTTAAGGAATCCTAATGAGATTGCTCAGTTCTTAGTATAGCGGGTGTAGCTTTCATGCCCAACAAATTGCAATGTTTTTCTAAGAAAAGAAGTACCTATATAAAAACATGGGCTTATTCGAATGCAATGTAGTGTCAAAATTCCAAAGAAATCGGTGAAGAATTTTCGGAGATTTGAGATTAGATAAAGGAAGCAAATAATAATAGTTTCTAAAGTTTAGTTTTCCAGTAACAAATCTATAACAAATATTTCAAAATTTGAAAAAAAAAATCGACTTACGGAGTTTTCATAGAACGACGACGATATTAGCATTTTGTAAGAACATTCCGCAAAAAAAAAGCTACAGTACATAGCTTTATTGAGACCTGTTACAAGAAAAATCCCTGGGCGTACAAGATTTTCCAGCTTGCTTCTGTAAGAATATGCACTTTTCAGGTTGTAATTTTGGTACTATCTTATAAGGGACTTAAATAAGGTATCAAAAAAAAGAAACTAAGCTCTTTACTTAATCAGTTGTCGGATAGACTTTTGGTGTTTGTTGACGTGAGTCCGATAAGACAAAGAAAGTTCACATTTTCAAAACTCTTGGAAATGGTAATAATATAGAATGCAAATTTTTATTTGGAAAAGGGCATCGAAATGACCTATACTCATAGAGATTTTCTCTTTATTTGGTCTTACTTTTCCTCTCTGGAAGTGCTTTTCCTTTATTGTTTTTGATGTTTTTTATTCTGATGTTTTATTATTTTCGTTTTAAAAAATATTTTTTTCACTTTAATAATAATATGTAGGTAACATAGGTATAATTAAGATATCAATTTATTCATTAAACAATTTGTCAACTGTTTCCACACGTAGGTAGGTAGGTCATAGCAAAATTTTGTCTTTTTGAAAGAAATAAAAAACAATAAAAAAAACAAGAAATAACTCGGCGCTGAGATAGTTTTATCAGGCCGCTTTTAAAATTCCCTGAAACTACTGACTTTCCAGTCGAGTAGCAACTATGTTACGTATTATATAATTAATATTTTGTTATTGTGTAGAATGTAGATTATTACCTTATCGCAATTGAAATTGAATGTTATCTTTCACATAAAATGTTATTGCCTTTTTGCAAAATTAACTTCTTTATCTTAAAAGCTATACATAGGATTGCTAGGAGGTAAGTATGTATTATAAATAAACAACCGTACGTAAATTAAAACCAAGTGGAGCTAGAAGGGATCATAATTCCTTCTCGAAAATTTTTTTTTGAAGCGGTTGAGGCTGCAGGTCGACTTTTAGACAGGCATACATGTACATGGGTACATCATACACACAGGCAGACAGAATTGCACTTTTTAGAGTTCTAGCTATCTATCCTCGCGTTCGAGAAAGTAGAAACAATCCAGAACTATCCGGATTGGTTTGTGTTGTTGAAATTTCTTTTGAGAAAACGTCTGATGCAATAACAACCCAACGTAACCGAAAAATTTTGGGATAGGTGAATAGACGACTATCTGATGGTTTATCGAACGCAAGGCATCGTCCTAATGTTAAGGGCCAGTTTGTTCACAATGAGTTAAATCTGAACGATGACTTTCACAGCTTCTAACTAAATGGCGCTAATCAACCAAAATCGTCTGATTTCCATGATTAACAACTTAAATTATCGATTCCTTGAAAAAAAAATTTGATTACCTTGCATATTCGATAATTTACCAGTTGCAATAATCCTTGATTAAAGATGATCAGCTGTGAACAAACTGGCCCTAAGTTTGATTAAAATTTCCAGTTCGATTTCTTTTAAAATTCTTAAACTATCGCAAGTAAAATTTAATTTACTTTTTTTAAACCAACAGATAAAATGATGACGTGGTTTTACTTTCGACCAAAAAATTCAACAATTTTAGCTTTCCTTTGCACTTGTTTTGTTTACTTTTGACAATGAAGTGGTGTTGAGTTAGGCACATTTTTTAGTCTTCAATAGAAAACTAGCACCAACAACAAAAAACCAAATCGTGTTTTTGGATTCTTTTTGCCACGATACATGACGAGATGACCACCAAATCTGAAGTGTTTGATAGGAAAACCTCAGGATTGTCAAAATGTTAAATAAAAATAAACCCTAAAATTATGTGCCGGCAAGAGTAAAAAAAAAACAAGTTCCAAGGTCAAAGAGAAGAATTCGTTCTATGTACCTAAATGTTTGCAAAAAAAAACGTCTTCCATAAATAGATCAACTTTTATGTGAAAATGAATAATTTTCCTACCTACATATGTACATTATGAATTTTATTTAAGTTTATTAAATTAAATACCCACAGAATGTAGATAAGTACCTTACTACATTATGTAGATTATGATCATGATGTAGGCACATGCAAAAACATCACTTTACTTACCCCTGTATACAATATTTCTGGATTTTGGTTAGGTTGTGCAAGGGCAGATGCCGAGTATGACGGCGCTCCGATTTTCCTTGAAAATTTCCCAACAAAAGCAGGCCTCAAAAGTCGCAACATTTTATTTTTAATTGATTTTATAAAATTACACAAACAAAACTTGAACTGCTACTGCGATCTGCTTAATTGAACCGCTTCCAACGAATTTATTGATACGAAAGACGAAAAATAAGATTACCTCGCCGGCTGGGACTTGGGAGTGGGAAGTGAGTCGTTGCACAGCAAGTGCTTTGTGTAGAAAAAGGTACTCTATACTCTAGAGAAAGACAAACTTCGGCTGTCATTCCGGTTAATGTAAAAGCTCGAAAATCAGCTGTATTCAAATTTGTATATAGTAAAGTATGCGGGATAAAATAATATTTTTTGCTAAGTATGTGTGAAAACACTTTTGAAAATTTCGCATTGTTGTTGGATTTCACATCTATTCATGAAAATTACAGAAAAAACAAATTAAAAAACTGATTTGCACTGCAGAATGCAGGGGCAACGTACGAAGGCTTGGTATAAAATAGAAACGCAAACAAAGAGCTTTTATTGTTTTTTTTTAAGATAGTAAATTTGTACTAAGTAGTATGTACTATCGTAGTGTTGCCGTGATGCATTTAAACTCGGATAATATTTGTTTGTTTATTTTAAACTTTTTTGGAAGAAAAAAATATCTACGATTGATTTAAATGATTATTTTTAAAAGATAAGGCTGAGGTGGGATGGGGTAGTTACCGTCAACAAAATCAAGAGCTCGACTTCAAAGATACGTTCGTTCCTACAAAAATTGTTTTTTTTATAGGTACCTAGGTACTATGTAGTGGATGTGTATAGGTATTCAAAAGGGGAATTCTTTTGTGAAAAGGATCCAAAGGTCATAAATATATAAAATCTTATTCACAACGACCAAGAAGAAATTACTAGCACTTCATTTCACTCTAGATAAAAGGGTGGTTTAGATTTATTTACAGTTTTATTTGTGGACTCCTCGTCATTTTAAGGAATTGGGCTTTTCCACTTTCCAGAAACATGTCAAAATGACGAATCTTTAAGGGCCAGTTGTACAAATATTTAAACCGTGGTTCAGCAATTTTAACATTAGAAATGTTTAAGCGGAGGCATACCTACTAAGTACTACCAATGTGAAAACATCAACAGAATTTCAAAAAAGTGTAACGCCGAGTAGAGAAAGAGGGCGAAACGTCATGGAATAGACAAAATTATTTGCGTTCATGCTTTGTTCTTACTGGTCTGAGGAAACAGAATACGAAGAAGATGATAAAACGGACACCAAAAAAAGGAGAAGTGTTCGTAGGCAGGGATGGCCACTACATTTTTCACATTTGCTATGTAGTTAAAGGTAGTTAAATGTAGTTAATGAAACAAATTGTAGAAAACTTAGTTTAAAATATCAAATGATCTGTCAGTTGTAACTTTATAGCTTGAATTTTGAGTTAAAATGTTAAATTTTTTATTGAAATTTTATTATTTCTCTAAATTTACTTTGCATATATGAAAATGTAACAATTTGTAGAAAATAAGACGTGTAGTTTGTTAAATTAACTACGCGTAGTTAATGATGTAGAAAATGTAGTGTAGTTAATTCAGCCAACCCTGTTCGTAGGCTTTCCAGATTTGTATGTGAAGAGCAAATTTAAAAATAATTTATTCATAGTTTTAAAATACATAAATGATTTTTTCATTTCTAATGTACCTCGAAATGAAAAACCACCTTGGTCTGTTTGGTAACGTGACATACGTTGTATACCCAACTCTTTTTTTCCTTTGGTTCTTTTATTCGTATACACCCTTTGTCTTTTTTCTTTACACTACTGACGACATTTACAAATTAAGGGTGTGTGTTCAAAATGGATTTGGAAATCCAAATTCAAAACAAAGTTGGATCCTGTGTTGTTTTTGTAATACATGTATTTTTGTAATGGCCAGTTGTACAATAGTGGTTCAGCCTCGGTTCAAGATTTTAACTCACCGATTTTGGCGGATTAACTAACGTTCAACGCTGGTTCAAGTATGTAATTGGTTATTATCACACACTTGAACAGTAAACCACTGTTGAAACTCAATTAATCCGCCGAAATCGGTGGATACAAATTGCTGAACCACGGTTTAAATATTTGTACAACTGGCCCTAAGCAAATCCAATCTTGTTCGGATCTCGGTTGAAAATATTTTTAAAAATCTAAAATTTTTACAACAAATGTAAATCAATAGCCGCGTTTTATTATCACCAATAACCCATATGGTTCACCCCGATATAATAAAACGATACGGATCCTAATGAGAACAGTGCTGTATGCTCATCTCTTTTGGTCTTATGTTTGTTTATTTTGCATGTAGATGCTGTCTTTTTTCCTTACACTGCAGTTTGTACTCCCTACCGACTAAAGAGCCGTCTACCCGCCAGAGTAAGAACTTATTTCTGGTTCCATTAATCAAACCCCGATAGGAACCTAGATCCAAATTTGTTTTTGTATTACGTGTTAAAAGATAACCCAGACCCGTAGATAATAAAACGCGGCTAATATCTATCATTAAAACGATTTTTAGATTTTCCGTTAGAAGGATAAAAATCAAAAAGTGGTGAAAATTCACCCCGAAAAATCCGTTTTTGAAACATCAAAAATGATATAAAAAAAATTAAAATCCTAATTTCCTTAAACACGTATAATTTATTTTTCAAATAGCTTTCCAATAGTAAAAAATATATTTCAATCAGACTTAAGGCTTAACTACATAAGCCAAAAAGTACTGAAGTACAAAAGTAAAAATATTTTTTTTACCGCTACCGCCGTTGTTTTGTGAAAAAGAATACACAAATTTGTTTTTAAACCAAAATTTAAGCTTTCTGCATCATTTTTATAAGTTTTCCAGTCAGAAACACTATCCTAAAATGAGTTTGAAAATTTTCACTTTTTTACTTTTTCACTTTTTTGGCTTATGTATGTTAAGCCTTTAGCCCTGATTTATTGGAATTTTTTAATTTTTCAATTTTGAACTTTCTAAAATTTATATCTCACTTTGTAGATTTTATACCATTATTTTTGAATTACTAAAGTTCTAGAATTTTGAATATCTATTAAATGAAAAATAAATCAATGTTCTACGACCTTCCGTTTAGAAGTTAGTTTTTGAACCCTCGACTGCAGTTTTATACTTTTTTACCCTACATAAAATTCGAATTTGAAATTAAAAAAAAATTTAATATACCTATATTTTTTAACAAATGAATGAATCAGTGAGTAAGTTATTATAAAATCAAAATTAAAATAAATTGAATTTTTCCTCTACCAAATAAACGTCCTTGAACATTATTGTTTTATCATTTTTTCTATATCCTACCCCTTTTTAATAGAATTGTATACAAGAAAAAGTCGCAAAATTGTTTTTTTCTTGTCCCACTTCAATTTTCATAAATTTCCTATACATTGTTCTCGTTCTTCTTTTCTGTCTTTAATCTTAATTTTTATTCTTCTATCTTTGATTATCTGTTCTTTCTCAACTGAAATGGTTTGAAATGGAACAAGCTTCTGTTTCGGTTCACCAAACGGAGCGTCGGACGTTCCTCTTCATGAGAGTACAATAGACTGGGAAGATTGAGTCCGGACTGGTGTATTGCCATTGGGCCTTACTAATAACCAAATTTAGTAAATAGTTAAACGAAAATCTCCAGATTACAGAACATTCGCATACTAATAACGAATTTAGTCTCCAGGTTATTCACTAGCAAGACGTTAAAATTTATTACATGGAAATCCATCTTTAAGCTGTACACTAAACTCATGAATTCAAGGAATTCCTAAATGCATCCCGCAGATTGGATACGCGTGTTGTGAAAAGAAGAACCCATCGAACACCAAGTTAAAGATTCTTTGTTTTTAGTTTTTTTTTTTTTTCTTATTTTTTTTTGGAAGTAATAACTTTAAAATGAAATGTCTGATTATTTTAAGTAGTTTTTTTTAGCATATCCTTTGTTGTTACTTAATACATATTTATGACATACAAATAAATGAAAAATATATAATTTATGAGAAGTGCTCCTATAAATTGCGTTCTATATACCCAGTCCCGCGTGCATTTGTTGATAGAATCGGTTCTTAATTTTGCTTCTTTAATTTTTTGAGTTTCCTTGAATAAATTTATATCTTTTGTTACAACTCATTTTTTTAAATATTTGTTTTTGTTGACGCGAAATTAATGAAATTGAAAATCCAAGAAAGTTTGACATTTATTTGACAACATCTGGATAGAAATTGTAGTAGATTCAAGGAAAGTGTGAGGATTTGTTAACGAGAAGGTTAAATATGTTATTAGTAAGATTCCGTTTAAGCTCCGCACTTTATTTTAACCTTGTACTTTACGACAAGTCGACATTAGTGTTTGGTTATTAGTAAGGCCCATTGTGTTTACATTTGAAACTTTGAGGTGCCTTAAAATACATTGAAACAACAACAATTTCAACATTTCACACATTGAAACAACAACAAAGTAGACTCATGAATCCGGTTTTTATGTTTTCTTCGTGCCTCACGAGAGTTTTAACCCCACACTTCTCTTGCCTACGAACTGCCGTGATACCGGCCTCAATATTCCCAATCTAAACAGCGTCATAGAGTTTATATACAAAGCTTGAACTTATGAGTGCTCTCTTCGAAAAATATTCCGACATTTTCGAGACTACTTCCACAACCACCACCCCCACAAACACAAACATCTCCTTCGCTACCATCCCATCTACCGAAAAAGTTTGATTTTAAAGTTTGGGAGTGCCTGGTTGACAGAGAGTGGCTCTCTTTTTCGAAATTCGAAACATATTTATGAGTGGTTGGTGAATACCCCAAAGTTATGAGCCTCATAAACTTATGAGCGCTCGGTGAATACACGCCTCAATCATTAAAATTTTACAAAAGTAAAAAGAGTATACAATTGTCAGTTCTGTGAAGTGAACGAACAGACCTGAGAGAAAAGTTTGTCGTGACATCTCAGAATCATGAACTCGCCAAATAAAATGGTCTTAACACTTCCATACCGACTTTAGTTCAAGTTGTTAAAAAGAGACAAAAGCAGGACTTAAGAGCAGGATAAGTATTTTGTATTTTGTTCTGTCAAATCAATTTAAAAAAAAGCTTGAATCGGTCGCCATAGTTTTTGCTTCATATTGAAATATTTCTTAATTTTATTTAATTAAATAAAAAAAGTTGTATTTTAAACACGCAAAACAAAAAAAACTTAATTGATTAATAAAACTAAAACCAAAAACCGAACAGCATCACAATCGGGGTTTTCTAAAACGCAAAAACCAAGATGGTTGACGCAGCAAGGCAAATGCTTGATGAGCTCATGGGCCGCAATCGTAACCTGGGTCCTTCAGAAAAAGGCAGAAAAGTCAATTGGGATGATCCGGATGTAAGTCGAACTTGTTATAAATTGTATTTTGATATGAAACGTTGCCTTTATTCCAGTTCTGCCAGTATTTTTTGGTGATGTTTTGCCCGCACGATTTGTTTGTGAACACTCGTGCTGACTTGGGTCCATGCCCACGACTTCATGATGAAGAGGCAAAGAAAATGTATGAAAATGCACGTCCTGGTGCTCGAAAGAGACAGTTTGAAGATGATTTTTTGCGTTTTTGCAATAATATGCTGAATGAGGTTGATCGAAAGATTCAAAAAGGGCGCCAGCGTTTGCTTTTAATGAACAAAACAGAAAATGGAATGCCAGCAGCGCCAGTTTACATATCCAAATATCACGAACAGTTAAACAATCTGAATGCCCGCATTAAAAAACTTTTATGCGAGGCGGAGGAAGCAGGTCATAGAGGAGATGTTGACCAGGCGCAAGATTTAATGACACTGTGTGAACAATTGAAAGATGAAAAAGAAGCTTTAATGGCACAGCACGAACAAAACAATGCGAATCCATCGATGGCAAAGTCGCCAGATGGCGAAGATGGTACTTCTCGTGATGGAACTTCAATGGCACAACCACCCCCGGTGGAAAAAAAATTGCCAGCCTGGATGATGGATTTAAACGGCATTCCTGAAAAACAAATGGAAGTTTGTGAAGTTTGTGGAGCTTTCCTAATTGTAGGCGATGCTCAGCAGCGAATCGAAGACCATCTAATGGGTAAGCAACATCTGGGATACTCGAAGCTACGAAACGCTGTAGAGGAAATGCACGAGAAGCGCCAAAAAGAACGCGAAGAAGAAGAGAAGCGTCGTGAGGAAGAACGGAAAATGCGGGGTGATGCTGATTTCAATCGGGAACGTCGTGGAGGTGGAGATCGGAGGAGGTAAGTGTTTATTTTTACATCAAAATCTTAAAAAAATATTTTCGACTGCAGAAACAAACGAATCTATAACAGATTAAAAAAATAAAAACTGCGCATGGCTTTTTAATTCTCAGTAAAAAAGATCTAACGACCACTTGTCTTGGCGAAAGATATTGGCCGTTGTTTTGAAAATTAAACAAGTTTATTTTTTCACTCACTAAAGCGGGGAAACATACATAATTACAATTTATTTTTTAAATGATTTATTATTATAGTAGCCCGTGGCGTAGTGCGTAGGATTGTTACGTCGAAGGTCTTGGATTCGATTCCTAGCCTACGCCACTAAAAAAAACAGAAATGTTACTGCCTCTTGCGAGGAATTGACAAATCCTTTATGAAAAATTGCTTCTCCGTAGTCGTTCGTATTCATCAGAAAATTGTAGGTCCCCTCCATTCCTGCGAATAACACGCACACAGGAATAGCTGAGAGTTGCAAGTCACTAGGCCGTGGTTGTCTAAACGAGCTGTAGCGCCACCCAATTTTATATTTATACAATATATGTACATATTATATCTTTTGACTATGTAGTCAGGGGAAGAGACATCATTAAGATATAATTCATTTTACTACCAACGTAATCATTTTTTTAAGAGACTCCCGTTTCAAATAAAACAACTCAAATACGATTTTTACGATTTTTTTGATTTTTATATCAGTATAACCACCAATTAAATACTTTTTTTAAGTTGGAAATAATACTTTCTAAAGTCTAAACCTGTTAATCTTGACCAAATGATTAGTAAAATACAAGCTATAAACTTTTGGAGATTTTTTTACAAACCTAAAATCAAAAGTAGAAAAGTTTCGTTTAAAAAGCTTGTATCTTCAATTCGTTCTATTAATCCAAGCGATATGGTTCCTATTTGCAACAAATACTGTTTTTTCTTCAATATTTTCATAAATGTTTCCAAGGATTCCAAAATTAAATATACTTATAAATCCTATACATAACAATTTGTATCTCTTGTAGAGAGCTTCGGTTTAGTAGTCGTAAATTTGGGAATCTATTTCTACTTCATAATTCCACCAAAATGTTCACCCCAATTACAGAATCCGATCAATGAGCTGCGAAGGAGTTCAGGCAGATCAGTAATTGTGATGATTGATTTCCATTACTCTACCGTCGTTATTTTAATGCAGTATTCCATTTAAAATTGAGTTTAACCCAAAGTATCAAACAAGACAAACAAATGTATATATATTTTGTCAATTTTATTGTATCATTTATGTAAATAATGTTATGTGTTAATAACTTTTTTTGTAATTTTACTTCAAAGGGACTTCCGTGACCGAAGAGGATATTCCCGAGAACGAGGCGGTGGTCACCGAGATCGTTATCACGATCGTAGACGTGATGATAGATGTAAATGTGCTGAACGTTTTATTTCTATTCAGTTTTTTATAAAACCAATTTTATTTTAGATTCTACTAAATCACACAGACGCTCCCGTTCGCGAAGTCCTAGTCGTCACAGTCGTAACAGTCGCAGCCGTAGCAGGAGCCACAGTCGCAAGTAGATTAGGAGAAATAATCTTACCAGTAGTGCTTCTGTTTCAATCTCCAAAGACGTATCCTTAATCATCAAACGAGGTACCCCAAAATAAAAAAAACAAATTTAACGAAAAACTGTTTACAGTTACTTATCCACTTTCATAAAGGTGAGTTCAATTTGTCAATTATCCAAATTGATAAATGTTATTTTTTCTATAAGCTAGTTAGAGACAGTTTTAGTGCTAAAAACAAAGAAAACGTATTTTTTTAACTTAATCCTCTACATCACCACTATGACTACAAACCAATCAACTCTATCTCCTTTATGGTTGTCTTTGATAAACAATTAAATGAATATAGGAATACATATATCAATTGTCCAGGTTGGTGTATCGGCATAAAATTATCGTAATACATAATTTATAATAGGATTTAGAAAACTTGTGTTTTTATATGAACAAGAGTCTACTTTCGGCTGTGAAACGAGATATAGAGAAACAGGGACATTGTGTAGTAATTGGGAATCATAAATATAAAGGTATTTGCACTTTAACAACTTTTTTATCTTAAATTGCTTTTAAATTGTTAAAACTACTAAACTAAAGGTTTTACAACGAGAGTTCGTCCATTCGTTTATGGTTTCCTTTGCACCAGTACCAATTTCCAGATTCGAGCTAAATTAACAAATGAGGTACATTTGTGTTAAAATCACACATTTCATCAATCGATGAATGTGTTTCTTATTTTTTATTTTTATTTTAGTTACTTATGATTTTTTTTTTGTTTCGAGAATGCTTTTCTAAAGCAAAACCAAATTAAATCCTCTCTTGCGCGTGTCTTAAAGCCACCAGACGACGAACTGAACAAGGGCCAGGCAAGGAAGATGTGTTGACACTGAAAATACATTCATACACATCATCTTTGTGCTCTATGTGCCAAATATGATTAATGAGAGGTAATTGCTAAAATACCCAAACATTTATTTAATAAAAAATCTAAAGCAACTAGAGACCAATCATAGTAGTCGACGCTCGTTTCAAAACGGTGAAGATCGCTAGCTCCACGATGACAGTAGTTTACTGTTTTAAAAGGGATCTTTTCTAAAATGTACTTGATCAATTACAAAAAAAAAGGTAATTTACGAATAAAACAATGCAATGCATCATTATTTTTCTGTTATTATCGGTTGTGGTTCAAAGGAGTTCTTCGGTTCTGAAAAATGAAAAAAAAAAAACGCAAAACGAGGTAATTTATGATAAATCACTATTGAATAATTTTGTTCAGAAGAGAATGAAAGATGTGTTCCCCAATGCAAATAATGAGGTAATTTTTTTTCTTGTTGATTCATTGTTTTTCTCTTAGATTAAGATTTTGGGTTGTTATTGCTAGTGCGTGGAGAATTTTATGATCAGAAATGAAGATGGTATTGTCTGTACATACATAGGTGTTTAAGAGACTAGTAAACTGTTCAAATAAAATAACATTTTCTTGAAAAAATAATAAATTTTGATCCTTAAATTATTGACTCCTACTTATATACTTATTTATAATAATTAAATATACATATAAAGTAATAAGAAAAAATTGTCTGAACAGCTTACTGATCTGAATACAGCCAAACAAACTTTAAATCTGGAAAATAAACAGAAATTATTTGCCCATTGATTTACTCTTAACATGCCAATACCTCACCATAGATAAATAAGTTTAAACCCTATTGCATATTCGAAATTGAGTATAAAGATTATAAACAAGTGAATAAATTATAATATTTGTAATCAAAATTGATAAATAATAACTAAATAATTTTAACAAACATTAGTTGTGAGGCGTCTAAATTTATAATTTCGTAGGATGCCAATTATGTTTTGAAACAGTTTTGCGACATAAAAACCAAAATCAATTGTTTATTGTTGAAAATGGCTATTTTTTTTTTCAAAATATCCTCCATGAAGATAAATACACTTTTGCATGGGTTTGAACATATTCCGGTTTAATTTTTTCACTTCGATTGAGGTATGTACTTCAAAAGCATTCAAATGCACGCGAATGGGTTAAAAAATGATTTAAGATTTTTATTTTTTTTATTTACGGAGCTACGGTATAGTACCAAAAACTATAATCTGTGGTCTACACCAATACCACAATCGAGAGCAACATTATAGAGTCTAATATATTATGTGTTCATCACCCTCTTCGGCTGTATGATTAAGGGCTCTGTAAACGTCCGAATGCGAGTAAATTTGATTCCTTTAAAATTAATTTTTCTTCAAAAAATACATCATTTTTGTTTTCAATTTATTTTTGTAAATCAGCGAAAAATTATTTTTTAATTTATTCCATAATCATGGCGGCAGTATTTATTTGTGTTCAATAATTTCAAATTTAAAACTAAATTGACATATCCGGGTCGAACTTAGTACGAAAAACAGTTACAGCCACGTCTTTGAGCACTGATATACATCAAAGTGCTTTTGATTTCCGTAAGACCAAATTTTAAGTTTGGTGACACTAACAATTGTTACACGAAACAGTCTGCAGAAAAGTAAGAAATAAACTCCAAAATAGTACTAGAACTAAGTTTACTAGGACCATGTTCGAGTGTTTACAGAGCGCCCTTTACGCTGAGCTAAACGCTTAGATTTTAACAGTCCATTAAAATCCTATAATATATCCTATAAAATATTGCATCCGGAATGGAATAAAATGAATTTTATCAACTTTTGCATTATATCTGATGTTTATGTCAAATATAGTATTGCGACCAATCCGATTTTAGTATGTATTTGACGGGTTGTTGTTTCATTTCAATGTCATACGCGTATATTAACGATTCTTTACTTGTCACGATGTTGTGTACGATTATACATATATTTTGATATTTTCTTATGAGCAACTAGCCGGAGCCTTTTTTATTAAAGATAATTATGTCAAATTATGCGAAATGTTCATGAAATAGCTAATGTATGTTTGTCATACTTCTAATGCCTAGGGATCTTCTGATCACACTATAAGTCACATGAGGACTTTTTTTAATATCACTTCGCGTAACTCCACAATTATTCGCAAAGTACAAACAGAACACTCATGTCTAAATGAAAGTGGTATAGAACTTTACACATTTTACTATTACCTCACAGCATTAAAATTTAATGGAATGTGAAACTGTTTTAGAACAAATCTTTAAAATTCACAAGAATTAACACAATATGTAAAATTTTGTGAAATGAACTGTCAAGTTTTATGGTATGAACTTTCAAATTTTGTTTCGACTCTAGGTTAGGTTAGGTTGAATTTACAGTTTTTAACTGGGCAATATTCAATAAATCATTAGTGGTTTTTTTAAATTTTGCAATAACTGTTAGTTAAAAAAATACTTAAAAAAGACCAATTAATTTATTTTTGTATTGGAATTACGGCCCCAGAGAAGACGTGTTTTCAACACATAACATCCGTTGATTTGTTTTAATTTACATTACAGTTTGAATTTTGAATGTGGTTAGACATAATACAGACAATAAAATGAAAAAATATGTATGCTTGTGATGCGGATGTGTTTGTGTAGTTTATGGGGCCTATAAGTTATTGTAAATATCGACGGTTAAAGTTTAGCACTCGTAAGTCAAACAATTTAAAAAAAAATATTATTAATGCAATAAAATCAGAAGAAAAGGCCCACCTTTTGGCAATTTCCGTGTAACATTGTACTTTTGAACATTTTACAGAAAAAGGTAGAATTCACAACGTCTTACTAAGATCGCCCTATAAAATATAACAGTTTTTTTTTGGATTTCTGAAAAATACATGCAAAAGTGACTTACGAGATTCTGCACTTTAACATTCGATATGTGCATATATTTATTTTTATTTATCTCGACCACGTAGCCACAATCGATTCTGTAATGCTATCGGTCTTTTTTAGGAATGTTGTCAGTTGCTTTGCCAATACGCACTGGGAAAAATTTAATACATGAATTTTATTTTATCTTGTGTATTGTTTACCAATCCAAGTGAATTGACGCACACTTAACTGAAATTCAAAACATTGCCAACTTTTTTTTTTTAATTTTTATATCAAAATTAAACATAATTTCAAATTTTTTAACGATTCAACGTCTTTATACTCATTTCGTGAGATTTAAAAAAGAAAAAAAAAAAAAAACCCGTATATACAAACTCCACTGGGCACATGTTTTGGGGTTCAAATCAATATGCTCTTTGATTTAATTTTTCATTTTGTCTAGATGTATGTACATATTTCTCTATGATTGATTAATCTTACAGAAAAGCAACCAAGAAAAAACTTATGCCGCCCCACATCATCTATATATCAAACAGGTAAACGAACAAAATGTTAATCCCATAACCACACAGCCTCTACGAATCACGACAGCAATGGACTTCGTCTCTATCAAATTAACTCTAAATCCTATACCCAAACCAACTGCATCAACTGAACACAAAAATATTGTACCAAGACCAGAGAAGATCTCAATATTAAATGAAGCTGCTGCTGCTGCTAGCTCAACACTACATCCTGAAACTACATAAGGTGATGAATTTTTTTTTGTAAATGAGTTAAAAATTTTCCGATTTTAAAAATTAGTTCTTTGATTAAATTAGAAATAAAAAAAATAGTAAATATTAAAAAAATGGTTAAAATTTGATCGGCAATTAAAAGTGCGGTAAATATTGTTTTTTTTTTTTAAGTATACCCATACTATACTACTTTATTTTTATGAATCTAAACTATCACTTTTATATAAAACAAAATAAAACAAAATAATAATAATAATTAACGTTTGGTAGTGGGAATAAAATGTTTTTATTCCAATAAATATACAAAAAGTTATTTTATTTGAAATGACAAGTTGTTGTTTTTGATTCAAAGATTATGTTCTAAAGGTAAATATGAACAAAATGGACTGGATACTTTGACCGCCTTTCAAAATTGCATATGAAAATCTTGGATATCAATGGAATACTCGAAGTGTTAAAAGTATTGTATTTTCGCACGGGAGAGTCGATATTTCGTTATTAAAAATTTTGGTTTGAGGTCAATCGTTTCCAATCCAAAAAAAAAATAAAGAAATAAATACAAAGCATATAACTAAGTCTGATACGCAGACCGATAGCTAGCATCTTAAGTACTTTAACATACATATATACATAGGTAAGTCTAGCTTCAAAGTAAAAGAATTTTATACAAACTTAATTCTTTGTTAAATGGTCAGATATGTTAAAAAAATGATTTCAAAAAGCTTTCAACCTGCGTCAAATAGATATGCTACCCATCAAGGTTAAAATATTAGTCAATATAAGTTATGGTCCAAACTTAAACTGAAGAATTGAATTACTTGAAGTCCATACCAAATCCTACCCGTTTTTGATCTGCTTCTACCTCTACTTTATTCAAGTTCTTGCACGAGACTATGAAGTTTTTTTAAATGTATTCATAATTTTCATTTTTAGAATTCAATTTCCACTTGTTGTGATATACATACAGGGTGTTTTACATATGATGCGAAAAAAGCAACTTAGTCTCATAACTTCAATAACACGCTTCGTAGCTTGAACACGTCTTCTTTGTTGTGAAATAATGTGCCCATATTTTCTAAAATAAAGCAGAACGCTTATAGCCAGGATGAAAACAGATGATATAATAATATGTAGATATGGACATTCTCAAGCGCACAAATGCTTATTAAAAGAAATTGCACTCGAAACTACACTCTTTTAAACATTCAACCTAGTTTATAATCATATAAATAAAGTTGAATTATTATCATTAAATAAAAGCGACTTTTAAGAGAATAAATAAAACCTACGCCCATTTAAATGTGATTAATCACAATTTTAATTTTATTTATCAACATAATATTTGCGAGCCAAATAGGACATTTTGGTGGGTTGATATAAAGAATTCTATTTTGTATAGAAATTTGTTTGGTTGAAAAAGTCCATTCAGTATAATTATATGCATGCACATATGTATGTACATATGTGCGCTTGAGTTCATTAAATATTCTTGATAATACATAAAAATGTTGGCGACTGGGCATGCAAAATGATTTGAAAATTTTTTTCTTTCCTTTAGATTTTAGTTTGATTCAGAAAATTGTATAATAATATTAAAATTTCAGTTGAACTGTTCATGAGAAAATCGAAAGATAAAATAAATGGTTCTATGGGAGGTACCATTTTTCGGAATTTTTTTTTTACAAAATGGTTGCGTTTTTGTAAAAAAAATTACGGATTTTTTTTTTTTAAGTTGTGGGCACGTTTTTGAGAAAAATAAGATTTTCTGTTTTTGATATTCTTGACCAATTTTTTCGTATAATTTTTCCTCTGTATATTAGGTTTTGGTCTTTATGATGGAAATGCGATTAAAAACAATATTTATTCCATTATTTTTCCCAACGTTTCGTAAGTTTTCCTTATTTCATCAGGGTAATTTTATTCAATAAAGTTATTCAAAAATTACATAATAAATTGCTTCTTTTTTGCCCCCTATTGCATCCTTCCCGGAGACAGCACTGACACAAAATTGAACATAAATAAACAATTATAAATATAAATAAGAACAACTAAGTAAAAAATATCAAACTCAAAATTGACAGCAAAATTATATCACAGTTAGGCATCATGTACTTCTCATTTTCATATTTTGCTAAAAAAAATTTGTACGGCATGTACCGTTATTTATGGTCCTAAAAAGATTAAAAAAATGTGTGGGGGAATGTCCAAAAAACGCACCAAAAGTTTGGGTTGCAGCCGAAAGGACAGGCAGGCGGACAGAATTCCGAGACGACCCACTCGGGCCATTCGCGTCGCGGTCGTAAGGCCGCTCCCAACGGACTTTGGTAGCATACGACAATTATTGATATCACAATTAAAAAAAATTATTATTATTATTTTCAAACCAAATTCAGTTTTTAAAATTGCAAAAGCAGTGATTATTTGTTTTGAATGCCAATATTATAAATTTTTTTTTTCTAATTGATTCTCAATTCTTTGATGAACTTGTTTATAACCAGGGATATGATTTTGCCTTTTTTTGCGCAATCGTATGACACTTTAGACTTTAAACAAACATGTTTCGGTTCCTGGTGATGTCGAATATTTGTAATTTATTTTTCCTTTTCTCATATTTTTCCTCTTTTCAAATATACACACAAAAAGTAAATGTACTCCATTTAAACACATTCATACATCGGATCCACATTATTTTTTGTATGTACTTTGTATGACTAATTATATCAAAACAAAAATTACGAATGAATACAAATAAATCTAGGTATAGCTTGAACCAAATCAGTTGGCCATTCTACTGCGCAGATCTCTTTAAATTTCTTTGCTCATCTCTTTAATTTTAAAAGATACACACAAATCACTGAAAAAAAGAAAAAAAAGATGTACACTCCAACGTTGTTGTCATAACCGCTGCTGCGATCATACTGAAGCACTAAGGAGGGTGAGTTTTGTTTATAGCTTCGCTCAGAGTAAATTAGAAATGGATTTCCAGCGATGGACTTTCCTTCATTGAGAGATGATCATGGAGTAATTTTTTTTCATAGCTTGATGTCTGGTGGGATAAAAGAAAGAGATTTTTTAGGTGTAAACTTTACTTCGAAAAGTTAAGATTAAGAATTTTTGATTTTATTATTGGGACAAATTTAAGTGCACCTATAATAAAAAATAAATCTATTGCTTACACATAAAAAACTACCTGTGACATAGGATTAATTGATAAATAGTTAAGGGATTATTGTTTGTTTCTATGTTTTATGGTTTTATGATTTGTGGCTTAGGAACAGAGGATCCGTGGGTGATGTGTTTATATTTGTTTTATGGCGTTAGTGTTTATTTGATATATTTTTTGACCTGTGGGGTTTTGGGGAATCATTAATAGATCAGCGTTTATGAGTTTGAATAATTTTTACCTACTAGTTTTTAAGAATGAAATTTTTCATCAGAGGGAATTTACGTATTTAAAAGATATTTGCTTTGGTTTGGAAATCAGTTTTTAAAAAACAACAACGAGTTAAACAACTAAATTCATTTAAAAGAAATTTTCATGGATCCATTTAGAAAAGGAAAACCTATTGGAAGCCAGGCACGTATTATAGTTGTTAGAGTATATAATGAGAAAATGGAAGAAGCCAAGAATTTGTTTTTGGAAAATTCTGTGAGTTACGCAACCACACATACTGCCGAAATTTCTGGAATTTCTGAACGATCAATCAGAAGGATTATTAAGGAATACGAAGAGACAGGAGTTGCGAAATCACCAAATAAAAAAGTACCACATACGAAGTGGAAAACTGGACTAGACGAATTTGACATCACAACTATTCGGCGTATAATGCATAACTTCCACCAGGAGGAAAAGATGATGATATCTTTGAAAATGTTAAGAGAACGAGTCCAGGAAGACTTAGAGCTTAACTTAAGTATTACGTCTCTCAACAGGATTTTAAGAAGCAACGGGTTTAGCTACAAGAAAACGCAAAACAACCGGAAACTTCTTTGTGAAAGAAATGATATTAAACTCATGCGAGTGAAGTATCTGAGAAAAATCCGGGAATACAGATCAAAAGGATATGACATCATTTATTTGGACGAAAGCTATATTCACAGCTCACATACAAGGCCAAGGGCTTGGACTGATGACAGTAGCAGTGGGTTGAAGACGCCAATTTCAAAGGGACAGAGGTTGATAATGGCGCACGCTGGTGGTGAAAAAGGTTTTGTGAAAAACGCCTTACTTTTATTCAAATCTGGAACGAAAACGGGAGACTATCACGACGACATGAACTTCGAAAATTTCTGCAAGTGGATGCAAGAACAGGTTTTGAATAACTTGGAGGAACCTTCAGTTATTGTAATGGACAACGCCTCGTATCACAATAAATTAGAAGAAAAACAAATTACTTCTGCTAGCAAGAAATCCGAGATGATACAATGGCTAACCGAAAACAATATTCCGCATACTATACAGATGTTGAAACTTGAACTGTATGAGGTAATAAAACGACACCGAGTTATACACAATCCAAAGCATAAGATTGACGATATTATTCACGATATGGGACATGAGGTTCTACGTTTACCACCCTATCATCCTGATCTCAATCCCCTTGAAAATATTTGGGCAACTGTCAAGGCAAGAGTAGGCTCACGAAACACAACATTCAAAATATTAGATGTTCAAAAGTTAGCAGAAGAAGAATTTTCTAAAATAACGGCTGAGGATTGGCGAAAAGTGTGTGAAAAAGCCATAAGAACTGAGGAAGAATACTTTTCTCACGACCTGATGTGGGACACAATTTCGGATTCAATTATAATTAATCCAGGTGACGACTCTTCAACCGACTATGATAGCGATATTAGTTCTTAAAAATTTGGTATATTTAAATGAATAATTATTATTTAATTTATATTATTGTTATTTATGTTATTTTATTATTTTGTTTTATATTTATTTCTGAAATACAAATGTATAATAATTATTTTAAATTAAAATAAATTAATGTTAATTATTCCTTACTTGCGGGTAAAAGTTATTAAAACCTAAGGAAATTTCATTCTTAAAAACTCGTAGGTAAAAATTATTCAAACTCGTAAACGCTGATCTATTAATGATTCCCCAAAACCCCACAGGTCATAACGCCATAAAACAAATATAAACACATCGCCCACGGATCCTCTGTTCCTAAGCCACAAATCATAAAACCATAAAACATAGAAACAAACAATAATCCCTTAACTATTTATCAATTAATCCTATGTCACAGGTAGTTTTTTATGTTTAACCCAATTGCGTTTTGCAAAATATTTCTTTTTTATAAGTGCGCTGAAATTATGCAAATAAAAAAAAATTAAACTCATACATTCAATCTCATTTAAGATAAAAAAAAAACAAAGTTGAGTTAGGCACTGTAGAATTCAAGGAAAAATCTGGACTCATTAAATATCTTGCGTGCCATTTTTGTTCTCTTAAATCCTCTCTCTGCGCAACCGACCGTTGGCCAACTGAATTGGTTCAAGCTATAACTTTTTTGTGTGCCATGCAGCGTTACTACTTCCGGAAAAAAAGTCGAAGTAGATTTGAAGAAAAAAGTGAAGCAGATTGAGAAAAATCGGAGTAGATTTTAAAATTAACTTTTTTATATAAATCTATATTATAAAAAAAATTAATTAAACTAAAAAATAGCAAAGTAAAACCCTAAACTCTTCTGATTGGTTTATTTCGAAAACGGTTATTTTTATGAAAAAAAGTACGCGTAGAAAATTTTGCAAGCTCCAAATTAATTGACATTTTTTTTTGCAACTTACCATTTGGGAATTATTCCTGAAAAACCGTTTTGGTAAAATTGTTACCGACGTTCATATCGATGGGGACTTTTCTATTTCTTCTCCATGAGGAGGTTATATACCAAAATCCAGCTTTTCCGCGATTGTTTCCTAATGGGGCTGATTTTATGGCTTTATTGACAGGACTATAACTTATATTTTTGGAAATATATAAGCCAATAATTTTTTCTGTGAGCTTATTATTTCGTGTTTTTGAAACATTTTCTTGTTTAATGAATTCTTTGTAGAGCATTCATAGAGCATAGTGTTTTCCACAGTTCCGCAGAGGAGTTTGTTAGTGGTCTCGTATTTGATAAAGTTAATTTCAGAGAACTTGAGCTCTCTATACTTGCGGTGGAAAGGAGGAAAAAGAAGTAGATTTGGCTTTTTTTGTAAAATTGAAGTAGGTTGAAACAGAGATTTTTGAAATGAAGTAGATTTCAATATTTTGGTGATAGTGCGAAGTCGGAAGTAGATTTTAAAAATGTTTGAAAAAATAAGTAGATCTACTTCAATTGAAGTGAAGTGGTACCGCTATTGCCATCCCATTGAGTGCTTTCTATTGGCAGCGCAGCGGCTGGCGGGCACACACACGTGCGGTGACGTTGCCGCATCGTGCGTCATTTTTGCGGGTAAAAAGAATCGCAGTCGCAGGTATCCGCGAGACTGCTGCGTCACCGCACAAGCAGTTGAGTCTTTCAGTAAATTGTTTGTTATTGAGCAGTGCACACATGCGTCATTTTGCGGCTAATTAAATTCGAAAGAAAGATGTCAAACATGGAAGAATTTGAATTATTTATCAATGAGATAAAATAGTTTCCAGAACTATGGAGTGTTGCTTCCGAGGCAATCTAATGGTTGTTCAATGTTACTATAATAAGGTTGGAATAAATACTTTTTTTTGCCTATTTCGATGATTTACTCTGCCTTTTTTAAATATTTAGGTCAATAAAATTCCATCTCTGTTTCCTGACTAAAGGAAAGGAAAATAATCTTAAAGTTTCTCGAAGCGCTAACCGCTTTGATAGTAACGTAATTTTTGGTTCCCATTTCAAACTTTAAGGTGACTATCGAATGCACTTAACCCATATATGTATATGTACATGTTATATACATACCTAAAAAAATTCATAGTTTCCTTGATCATTCTTTTTTAATCAGGGAAACATTGGATTTGTCTGAGTCCTAAAAATAAGTATATTCAAGAACCACCAGTTATTGCATAAATGTTTATCATTTTTGAAAGAATTTTTTTTTGTGTTCCTAAAATAAAAAAAAAAAAACAGGAGACCACTACCTGCATTTTTTAAATAATTTTGCTCGCACAGCACTTCTTTATGAACTTAAAAAAAACAACTGCAACGCAAATCAATTTAAAAAATACGTTTTTTATTTTTGCAAGGACCACAGTTTTTACTTAAAAGTTACGCCCTCGTTAATATTTCCTAAGAAGGATAAACGAATGTTGTTCAATAGAAGTGGAACAGACGTTGCAGTCAGTTTGTTTTTAACATAAATTATATTTCCCTACACAGAAGAAGTTTTCATTTCAATCTTTTCCTTTTTTGTTTTCTGTGAAAGTATTTAGATTTGTTTGCCTTTTACCTTGTTCTTTTTCGGAACACGGAGTTTCGTTGTAGTTTCATACGAAATGAAATTAAAATTGAAAACTAAGCACCAGTAAATAAACAAATTAAAACAAAACTTTCAGTTATACGAAAGGGCATAAATAGTTTTAGATTCTTAAGGGTTGGACATAATCAAAAATATGGTACCTTACCTACCATCTCAAATTGTCAAAAAACCCAATCTTGAGTTTTTGGCCATTTTGAATTTTGAACATTTTCGTCAATTTGTGACAAATAGCCCATTGTTGGCGTCTTAAAATTATCCTA
This sequence comes from Epistrophe grossulariae, assembly GCA_929447395.1. Lineage (NCBI taxonomy): Eukaryota > Metazoa > Arthropoda > Insecta > Diptera > Syrphidae > Epistrophe > Epistrophe grossulariae. The sequence goes on along the minus strand of OV839568.1, from coordinate 91,840,158 downwards.
AATTTCAAATTTTTGATATTTGCTCGAATACTAGTCTTTCGGCAGAAATGTCAAAACCTAATATAATTGTAAGTTAAGCAATTCTACACACAATTTATTGGATCAATTTTTTCGTAAAATCAATATATCAAGACAAAAACGTGCTCAAATGTACCTAAACGAACAATTGATATTGCAACGTTTTCTTAAGTTTTTCTTTAAATCTATTGCTTTTGCGAAAAAAATGTGTTACAGAATTTTTGTTCAGATTTTTTAGCCCGATCATCCTAGACCAAATTCTAAAGAAATTAATCTATGTACTATATTTTTTAACGCATGTAGGTTCCAATGATGGAGTAGAATATGAATGCACAGTTTTAGACCAAAATTTGATATGGCGTATCCCTTTAATTTTTGGATCTTGTGTTTTTTCGATTTGCAGCGAATTTTGCATTTCTCGCTAAAAATGGTGAGCACAAAATTTATAGAGAATTCAATTCTCTGACTTTTTTATATGAACAAATTTATTGTAAAATAATTATTTATTGCTTATAAAAAGTGAAAAATTAGAACTTGGCCCAGTTTTTTTTTTAACTTTTGGATCATTTTTATTGAAAATAAAAGAGAATCTGTCGTTTCGACGACGCACATAGGAGTATTTAACACAAAATTCTGGCCAAAATTATTTTTTATATCTTAATGGAAATAAGTACGTTTTTTAACCATGTTCATGGAATATGAAGTATATTGTGTGAAAATGAGGCTTAAAATTATTCAAAAAAAGTTTTTTTATTAAAAAAATTATAATTTATTCATATATTTTCATAATATCTTATATCTACTATCTATCTCCTAATTCGACATCCATATTTTGAGGGGAGATTTAGTGGATCATTCTAAGGTAAGACAAAAATTATACGGGGGGAAATTCTATCTCCATCCCTGTGGTAGGGGGGGGGCGGCAATTTCTGAAAAATTGAATTTAAATAAAAAAAAATATTAATTAACGAAAGCACATAATATAATGTGCTATACCTTTTTAAAAATTAATACTCCATTCTTTTATTTAGGGACACTCTGTATATCATATAGACAGACGTTTCCTCTATAAGGATTCTTCATCTGGTTCATATGCATCTGTTAACAGCATATCTAGAGCTTCTTTATTGAAGTTTTTCACGGGGTTGTTTTTTGTTGATCTTATACTTGTAATAAATGGATCCGAAGTTAACAGCAGCCTGTTCAGTACATCCATGTTGCAACTCGTTCGTGAAGTTTTTCTTGCATAATTCAATCTGTATACACGAAAATGTTTATTCCTCGCTTCTGCTGCCTCTTCCGATAATTGTCCTATGGGTAATAACGCCTGTTTGACTATAATAGGGCCATGTATTAAGACCTTGTGTAGTGTAGGGGTCATTGGATGCCATCCATACAGATTTACATACAGTTTTGCAGTATCCATTGTAAAGGTAGAACTAGAATAGGCGGAAGCCAACGTACGTGGTCGTACGAAACCGAGCGAAAACAAGAAATTCAGCCATCCGCAAAAATCCGCAAAACTTTTTTTCTACACAATAAACTAGAGCACTTGCACTTTCTAACAAAACAAAAATGACTTCTCAATTCCACCTACAACATCAACAATTTCACCAACACATTTTAAATTTATAACAAAAATCATACACTTTTAAAAATTCGCACCAAATAATGATTAACACAAATTATACTTGTTATAAAAATACATACCTGCTCTCAAATTATCCATTTTTAATAAACAATAAACTTTTTTTTACCAAACTTGACAACACTCTGCCCCTCGATAGTTTAACTTTATGAATGCATGAAAGTATTTTTTTCACGTTTTCTTATCTTCATCTTCAAGCCCTCTTTATCAATTGTAACTCTCTCTCTTATACATATATAAGTCCACTCCAGTGTTTAACGTTTAGTGTATTACCAAACGGTACCTTTATCACGTGTTTAAATGGAACTTTTTAAAATGGACTTTTGGCCAGGTTTTCATCTGAAATACTCCTATGTGCGACGAAAAAAAAATAAGGTGTGGTTTTCATTGACAAACACGTGTTGTTATTGTTGTTTTCGTCGTCGCCACGAAAGATTCGCGTCAGTGTGGGGGAACCTTTATGCTTGAAGTTTTGAATGTTTTAGGCTTGAGTGTGTTAATCGGCGATGCGATAAAATTTTCAATTATTTTAAGTCTTGTGTTAATGAATTTAGGTTTTTAGTGGATCAATTTGTTGAGGTACGAAGGACTAAAATGTTATTATTCGTTATAAAAAGATAAACCACACTCTCAAATTTTCTTCTAAAAATTGCCAAAAAATCTCCGAAATAAAACACATCTTTCAATTATAAATTTCTAGTCAGTATTAATTATTTCGCCCTTCATATGACCTTCAATATAAAAGGTATAATATTTGTTTAGGGATAGTTCAGAGGTTGGCTATGGCAGCATTCAATAATGTAAGTTGAGGTCACTATTAGGGCAGCACCCAACAGTGTGGCTTTACCAAAAATGGGCAAACGAAATGCTTTAAATACACTCGAGAAAGCTTAAATAAATGTTTACCACTCGAAGGTTATTCCAACAATATCGGCAAAAAAAGTTGGAGGAAACGAATTTTTTGTTTACAATTATTTAAGAGAACCCAGGTTCGTATATAAAATAAATATAAAAGAAGAACATTTACAGTGGTTTCAACAGCTGATAGGCCCAAAATCATTCGATAAGCTTTGAATTACAGTCGTTCGATACCAAAAATCATGTTCGAGGTCGGAATAAATGCCAGCAAATCCCCTGTTTGGCATGAGATTCTTTTTGCGTACCTAAAGCGGTTTAAGCTGGTCAAAGAAACTACACTAATTGACGTGCGTATAAGCAGGTTCGACTAGAATTTGCAAAAAAAAAAACCACTTTTAATGGGACAGAGTAAAATTGAAAACGACTGGCGAATGGTTGTCTTTACGGATGAACAGAAGTTTAATTTGGGTTGACCGGATGGTTACAACTTATTTTCTTATGATTTACGAAAAAAAGGTCACCCCTGTTACGTTTGTCGATTATATCAATTGATAGTTGATAAATATTGAAATTTGGTACATTACAACTCAATTTATTAAAAATCGGATCAACTATTCCGTAATAATTATCAATTTTCTTGTATAATTAACAACGTTCTGCAACATTCTCAATGATCAAGAGGTGTACCAATTGGGTTTTTATTATCGATGGTGCGATAAACTATTATAAAGTACTTCAGCTAAGTTTTCAAAGTATTAATAAATGAAGGGAATCATCTGCAAGGAATATTGGAGGCAACATTTCCTAAGTTTTACGAGCTATTTGGACCTTTGTCTTGAATTCTCCACAAAAATAACGAACCAATCCCTTAATATTCACTTGACTTTAATGTTTAAAAAATATTTGAGAATGTCCAACCCACAAATTATATAAAGAAGGAAAGCAATATGAAAATATGGAATAACTTTTTGTCAGCTTGGAAAAAATTCTTCCTTAATTACTTAAAATCATTGTATACCAGATAGATAGATTAGATACCGGTAGTGTAAAACCAAGTATGCAGTTTCAAAAGTCCTGTGCTAACTGCTTGGTGCTCAAAAAACCTCGATTTTTTCGTACTTTTTTCAGTTTTTGGCTTATAACTTTAAAAAGTGCAACTAAGAAAAAGTTATCTGTCACACTTTTAAAGTAAACTAAATTTTCTTTTATTTAAGCGCAAATGCAATTACAATATCGAACTTTTTAAGAAAAATTGATAAGCTTTGAAGTGCTTTATATCTTGAGAACTATTCAACCCTCAGAGCTGCGGTTGTGTTGAAATAATAGCAGTTTTACATTATTGGTATCTGCACTAACAACTTCCAAAAAAAATCAGTACAGTGCAATTTGTTGCTACCTAGGATGTCTTTATTAATTGGTTATAAAAGGTCTTCGAAATCTTAGAAATACAAAACAGAACTCATAAAAAAAATGTCGAGTTTTCATGATGTTCCGAATTTTTCGATCGAAATCTCCAATTTTCGGCTTCTATGAAGTTCAATACAAATAAAAAAAAATGGAAATGAGATGTTGTTCACTTTAGTTCTGTAATCTGTGCGTACACAAAAAAAACTAATTAATTTTTATATATTTAAATATTTTTTAACAGGTTTTTGTGATTGAAGTATTTACACACATACACATACATAGTTCCTTTTAAAAAATTCATAATGCCAAAAATCTACTTAAAACTTCGAAATTATTTCATAGGAACATAGTGTTTGCCTTTTAATTAACTTCCAACTTACCTTTGTGAAGTTAATAGCCTTTTGATATTGGAAACTTCGCCCTTTGATTTAAAAGACTCCACTTAAATGTATTTCAAAACAACCACTAAAGGCCAAAAACTTTTTTATGAGCATACCTACCTATGTACAACTTTGTCACAGAACTCCTGTTTACTATATAATTTCTCTTTGCGGCACTAATCGTCAGCGAAAACTTTATGTTTACAAAAAACACAAAAAAAAAAAACAAAATTCATCGTCAACAAAACAAAGCCCAAACTTTAAGTGAACAACGTAAAATGTCAAAAAAATATGTGTTTGACATGATAGCGTTGAAGCTTAGTAACTTAAATTTTTTTTTTTTACAATTTGCTTTCAGATTTGTATGCAATGACTTTGTGGCTGCATCATATACCTATAGACGTAAAGTGCATCTGCATCTATTTAAGGGGTAAATTTTTTGAAAGTTTTGTTTTGAAGTTTTTTTTCTTTTAACGTACCTCCCTACCTACAACATATATTTCTATGTCAGAAGACAGATGAAGTTAGTTTAGCTTCAGGCATCAAGAGAGTACCTATACATATATTTTTTTCGCTTTTCCAACTTGTAGTCATATTTTCATACTTAACGAATTTTAGCAAGTCAGGTCTGGGTTTATAAAGAAAGGCAAATCTTTTTATAAATATGAACGATTTGTTCCAAGAAAACACAACATCTTTTTGCTTTTAAAAAAGAATTTCAAATAAAATGTCTCCATCGAAATGAAAAACGTTAAAGTGTCTCAATTCAGGAGTGTTTGGAAGTGAATAAAATTAAGTTGTTCAGATGTAATTTAAAGGAAGACATCACTAGATGGATCTGCTCTGCAAGAGAAATGAATGTTAAAGAATGCTATTCAAAATGCTATTCAAAAGTTTTCAATTTTTCCTATAGATGGCTCTGAATACATATTCTAAAAATCATGTTTTAGACATGATGGACTGGACATTTTTAGATACATATACATACATATCTATGTGGTACGCTATGCAACATTACCATCAAATTACCTATCTTAGGTTGACATATAAACCCTCACACTTTTCACATGACGATGGTTTTGTGGGTGAGAGCGGTGAGGAGCTCTGTTCCCTTCACCGATCTCACCCACAAAACCATCGTCATGCTAAAGTCACAATCTAAACAGAGTGATAGTGTTGATAAATTTAAGTTCGGGTGATTATCTCCTTATAGTGAATGTGTCCTGTTCAGTCCCATGTGTCCACAAATCTCTCACCACCTAATTTAATTTCATTTTACCTGTTTTATTTCAAAACGATGCAATCCAGCGCTAATTGCATCCGCACCGAAGTAATTTGCTTTTCGCAACCACTTCTACATTCCTACTATAATCTTACCTCTGAGGATTTAGTGTCGTGTGGTTCTGTTACAATACAGCTAGTTCCAATTTATTGTGACTTAATTTGAAAACTGATTGGAACACCAACACAATATGTGCTGAGAAATTTATATGGTTGGATTCTTATTCATTTCAGAGCCACTTTTTCATAATTTTCCGCTCCGGACATTTATTTCTGCCACTCCTAAACTTTTTTGGTTTCCGTTAAAAATAGTATGTTGCCAAGGGCGACAGCCCCGACAATGCTTTTACATAGGAAAATCGATCTGCGATTGAATCGACGTCGATAGTTTTTGTGATGTCATTTTCAAATCCAATAACAGCTATAGGCTATTTTCTCCTACTGAAGTTAGGACATGTATTAATAAGTGTGTTTTATTCATTGCTACATAGCCAGCGCAGCACAAGTCTAAATAAAACGATTACTCACTCTCTATGTTCATTTCAATGATTCAAAGTTCTATCGCCAGCACAGCCATATTTTTTTTTACTGACTTGTTTTTCGCCAGCAATCAAATTGTTATGCAGCAATGAATAAAACACACCTAATAAGAAAAATTTTGAAAACAGTATAAATTATCGGAAATTAGATAGGAAGAAATTGCGGCCACGAGCACCTAGCTCAGTGAACAAATAAGCGATAAAATACTTTATTGTTCGAAATTTCGGGCGAACACAAAATTTTAAGGTGAAATATTTTTGGAGTGAAACTCACAGTAAGGCTGAATAATATTGATGTGCTGAAACTTTGTACAGCATTTTTGAAAATTTGCGGCTTACAAAATTTTCCGCCAGGACTTAAGTCGAAGTTACGAAACGTTGGGTAGAAGAATGAAATAAAGTCTTTTATTTGCATTAAAATTAAAATTTGGTCTATTTTAATTTGAATGCCTAAACAATAAAATTAGAAAATTAGTTCTATTCAGTTGCCATTTTATATTTTTTTAAATAATTAACTTTATTTTTTGAACTTTTAAATTTTTGATTTTATTTTTTTTTCTTAAATATTTATTTTTAAAAGTCCCATTAATTCACATTTCACAACCAACAATTTTTCCAAAGTCCACACAGTCATATTGATAGACCTGCTGCCAATTTTGTATGGCACTCACTGTAAAAGAACATGCAATCTTACAATAGCCTTCTTTAAATACAAAATGGCATCAAAAGCTTATATAGAAACCAGGAATGTTGCTTGCATCTTCCACCTTTGGTGTGAATTGCCAACGTATGTTTCCATCTATGTTATACATATAGTTAGAAAATGGAATTGTCTAAGGAAATCCTCAAAAGCTAGACAATTTAAGACATCTATTACCGTTTAAATGAATATTCCTATAGGTTCTTACAAAACATTCAAACATACACATATGCACTGCATACATATATATATATATATATATATGCATATATATATATATGTATATACATATGTACATATGTAGCTTCGGATGCTGTTCGGATTTATGAGAAAATCGAAGTCAGAAATTCCTTAAATAATGTTGTTGCCAGGATTGCTGGGAAAATGGAAGTCTGGGTTACTCGGTTTGCAATTCGAATAGGTATTCTACATTTAGCAGATTTATTGCTCTCATTCTTTCTTCCTAACAGACGTATGTACGAGTAGATTTTTTTTTTGGTTTTTATTGTGTTCAAAACAAGATATTTTTTTGTGGAAGAGCTTTCTGTCTGTATCCTTGAGGTTCCTATCAGACCTATATGGACATAATATATAAGTTGATTCATGTGTTTGGGGGTAATTGTAAGAAAGACATCAGTGATAGAGAAATGGGCATTTTAAAAAAATAAAAAGATGGTGTTTGTGGTTGCTTGAAAAGTTAATTTTCTAATAGGAATGACTGCAGATTTATGGGCCTTAGCAAAATCGTAATGAGTGTAGTATACAGGGTGTTCAATAATCAATGGTCCAAACTGAAACTGGTGGTAAGTTATGACCTCTCAGAATTTGGTAACTTTATTCATTCCGAATCATAACGGTTTTCGATTAACGTCTGTTCTTTTGAAAATTAGAGTAATCCATACTTTGAACCAGGTCTTTGATATTTGTTTTTTTTTTGCAATGGGTAGGGGAGACCGGGGATAAAAGTAACATTTTTAACTTTTGAGGTTCCTGCTCTTTCGCTTGTGGAAAAAAAATATCACCTTAAAGATGGGATATTTATCTAGAAAGTGATGAAGTAAAGTGTTAATAAAATGATGAATTCACATAGCTGTTATAATTTTTCCAAGACTCTTCATTTGTTACTTTCGTCCAGGGGGAGACTGGATATGAAAGGGCCTCCCTGGACTTTAACAAAAGAGCCACACAATAATAAAATAAGTAGAAGGAGTGAAAGAGAATAAGCTCCGAAAACGAAGCCAAAAATAATCTGCTCCGAAATTTGTATTATGTGTTTAAGTTAACAAAAAATGTTACTAGATTTTTGAAAACATTAGGTAGGTCCTGTTTACTGTTATAGTACAAAAATTTTAACTGGTGTCTTTTACTGAGACTTCGAAGATGCTCACATAATTTTCTATTCTGTTTCTGCGGCCCTGAAATTTGAAAGCCTCCTTAAGTTACCAATGGGGCCAGAATAATTCAATAATAAAATAAGTGTGGGCACCCCTCACCTTAGCTATAGTTTTCCTTAAAATAATCTAGGGATCCAACAGATTAATGCTTACTCTGGGGGCCACTAACATGAGATGTGTGGGCTTCCTGAGATTCCTTTGAGGCCACAGAAGCTGTAAGGCCCTTAGAAATCCAATTTTATAAGAAAGTTTTCATTAAACGAACAAAAAGTACTGCAGAGACTTTCATAAATTTTTGTATTTTCCCAGGACGAAAGTAAGACGAAGTTAAAGCTAATTTTTCATACCGTATTTAATCGACGATCAATCTGATATGGCATGGGTTTCGTTTATCATATTATTTTGACCAGAGGAGCCTTTGACTTATTGTTTAAATATAACGTGTGTAGTAATAGATAATTAGTCAATCATTCCTTGAATAGTTCTTCTTAAGGGGGTTCACATTCAACGACACGTGCGTCGTCCGACCCGAGTCGTTTTGCTAACGTTCACATTTAACGACTTCCGTACCGATAACCCTTGAAAATAATTTTTCAAAGAGCAAACATGCGATAATATTCGCACCAATACTAGCGCATTAATTTCATTTGTTTCTACTTTTGTTTTAATATTTTACTTTCATTTCAACCTATTCTCTTTTTATTTTACTAACAAAATAGAAATAAAATATAAAACTAAATTTTTGGTCGTCCGACTGGAGTTCACATTTACTACACTAACACTGGTCAGGGCAAATTATCAAAAAATTTGAACTACAGAGCTTGCTTGATCGACAGTCGTTCGACTGGTGTTCACATTACAAAAATCTAACGACACGACACGTGTTTATGAACATGTCGTTGAATGTGAACGCCCCTTTACATGGGAACGAGGCATTCCAATTACGAAAAACATATACGATAACTTTCAAATAAACATTTAAGAAAAATATTGGATGAAATTAACTTGTTACTTTCACCCCGTAACTTTTGTCCGCATGTCCCCATTTTTCGAAAAAAATTTAATAATCTATTCAGATAACAAAAGAATATATTAAAAAATGCTTGGGTAGAAAGTTGTCTTAAAATATTTCATTCCTTTTTTATACAAAAACCCGCCAGCCAAACAAATTTCAAATTATGTACTTTTTCTTTCTTTTTAATGTGGCACTTGCCAATCTCACGACCAATCATCAACAACTGGCAAGTAAAGAGGAGTCAAGTTGTTTACAAAACTGCATACGAGAAAATGCTTCAACACATTTATTGAGGCTGTAAATGGACTTGTTACTTTCATTACGTGTTACGTTTGTCCCCAGTCTCCCCTACTCCTCATTTCGTTTCTAAAATAATTTTTCAAAATAAAGGAAACAATTTCCTCAGGCAACAAACTCTCCAGAGCTAAGCTCACGAAATCTGAAAAAATCTCCCATACAACTATTTATATGATTAAAATAATTTTTCAAAATAAAGGAAACAATTTCCTCAGGCAACAAACTCTCCAGAGCTAAGCTCACGAAATCTGAAAAAATCTCCCATACAACTATTTATATGATATCCCATTTCTATACTTAAGATTTATTATTTTGTTATGAAACTTAAGTAGGTCTCATAGCGATTTTATTTTAATACTTGAACACTTTTATCTCTTTTTCTCTCTTCCAAGTACTTCAATCTTATAGCTAAATCAATTTTTCTTCTTGGAAAAGGATTATATAAACTTATAGTCTTATAAGAATCCTTTTGTGAAAATTCAGCTCTAAACAGATGTTCATAGTCTTTATAATCCCATAACAACACTCATGTGAGAGTTTAAGTCTTTTTGTACTTCTATCTCCTATATCAATAGTTCAAATACCAAAAATATTGGAATTTGTAGGAGGCTTATAAGATCATTAATAAATAATAATCTATCCTATCCTTCTATTCCTTCTAACATTTGCCTAATTTATAAGACCCTAGGTCTTACTGGCATATATATGTTTGTGTTGTTTTTTTTTAATTAAAATACGCATTATTTTGAAGGCGCGTTGTTGTTTTTCGAGGTAAAAGTTCAAATTAGTAGATATATTTTCAACCGCATATGTGAAAAACAATAAATATAAAGTATCGCCATTATAGCGCATAATATTAATTGATTGACTGACAAAATTGGTGTGTTTAGAAAAATGAGATCTCAAAGAATTTTCTCAATCAAAAAGTAAGCAAGCGAATCCAAGATTTTTTTTCCTCAGAGTTTTGACAGCAAAGCTGAGAAATTATGCTGAGGAATCCTGTTCAGGTAACTGAGATTGCTGAGATCTCCGAGATATCATTTTCCTGAACATGCCTAATAAATATTCTCACACAAACCTTTTAGTTTTTTGACATAAGACACACACACACAAATCAAAAAAACAGTTTGTTTCTCTCTGAGAAAATGCTAAATGAGAAAGATATATATAATTTTTTTAAAGTTTACAAAATATGTAATATGAGCGAATCTCATTGGAAGAGACGCATTCTCATGGAAAGACTTAAGCTAAGTACAGACGATTGTCAGATCTTACAATATTGTTAGAACTCTGTCAATGGTCTGACAATAGCTAACAATTAGCTGACAATTGACATATTTCTTACAATGAAGAATTTTCCGTTCACACGGTTGATAGATTTCTTCCCAAAGTCTGACAATTTGATTGTCAGCTCTTTTTTTATTTCTCTCTAGCCAACTCATTGAAATTTCGGAAAATGAAGAAATTGTCAGCAATTGTAAGATGTTTTCAATGAAAACATCTGACAATGACCAATGAGTCTGACAATGTCCTATTTCCTAATCGACTGACAATGATAAAAATTGTGTGTTCAGACGATTGTAAGTTAGATTATCGTCTGACAATGACGTTTCTGACAATATTGACAGACAAAATTGTGTGTTCAGACGATTGTAAGACATTTGGAACAGTTTTTTCACTGACAGATCTGACAATATTGTAAGATCTGACAATCGTCTGTACTTAGCTTTAGTTGAGGTGACAGTCTCCCATAACCAGGCCATTTTACGCTTTTAACAGTGTTATAACAATCTAGGAGTATTCTTCAAGATTACTTTTAGCTCCCTTACTATAGTCCAGTTAAGCTCTTGGAGCATCTTATGAGAGGAAAAATGTTACCTGGGGACTAGATAGGTAACATTTATATAAAAGTTGGCAGTTTTAATCACTTGTCCATTGCCCAAAGCGAAGTATAGAACTAACTCAAAAATGTCGTTGTTGTTGCTGAATGTTGATCACAATTAATATTCGGTTTCTGTTGAAGCCTAAATTGGTACTTTGCCAACCAATACTATCATCAACTAGTTGGTTGAAAACATTTAAGATTCAAATTTAAAATTAAGCTTATTATTACCTACAAAGCAAGAAAGTTCTTATTTTAAATCCAATTTATGTTATAATTATGGATGACAGGATTAAATATGTGTTTCAGAAAATATTTTGAAGTGCAACCCATTCATTCCAATAATAACATCTACCTAGTATTAATATTAATGTGATTATGGAAAAGATATACATACATATATGCAAGTATTTTGAATGGAATATACGCTTCAGTAATACATTTAAATGAGAACCATAAAACTTGAGGTGATAATAGAGAGGTAAACCAAAATCTAACTAAAGGGAATACTAATTAATTAATACATATATAACAGAGAAATCGATTGTCATGAAGTAGTCTAATAATACGATAGTACGAGAAATTTTGAGAGGACTAGCAAAAGGATAAGAGCCACAAAAAAATATGAAATAAAATTCTATGTAAAACTAAGCCTGGAAAGCCTAAAACAGAAATAATAATTTTAAGACGTGCGTCGGTCGTGTCAAGTGAAAATTGTTTAAACAAATTCCATACCAAGAAAATCTCTTACAGCCATATTATTCCATAAATTCAATGAAAATATATCCGGATGCAAGTTTTAATCTGGATGTATTGAGTGTATATTATGGGTAATGGGCGTTAGATAATAAACGTGAAAAATGCAATTTTTATTTTGTCACGCATGGACAAAAAAGGCCAAAGGGTGTGACAAATTATTTTTTGACACAACTTATTTAAGGACGTCGAGCGACAATTATTACAAACAAATTTCACATTAAAAATTCGTGTAGGAAAAAAATATAGATAATTAAAGCTGTGGTAAAACTGGATTCATTGATGCAATGTTAAAGATTTTTTGGAATTAAGAAACAAAAATCCGACAATTTAATATACGACAGATTCACGTTATTTAATAAAATATTCCTTTTTTTTAAATATATTTTGAGGTGTTGTAATGCTAACTTGACTGTCAATCAAAAAAAAACACAAGTGCGACACACAAATGGTTATAATAAATAAATACAAATACAAACACTGACTGACAAATACTAAATACTGAAGGACAGTAAACGTCAAATAAGGTTTACTAAAAGTTCGAGTTCTAGCTCTATAGAGCAAGTTTGGTTTTTTGTGTTTTCAAAATTTTGAAGTTTTATAAAATTTAAAATTTTGACAGTGAAGCAGTCTAAGAAAATAATTTTTGCACGATCAGGGCCTGTAACAAAGTGACAAGTACTTGTCGGTCAAGTAAAAGCGACAACTTGTCCAAAATTCTGTAACACAAGGCGACGATCAAAAGTTGTCACGATAAAATATTAAGTGGGAACCCTTTTGTTTTTTCTGTAACAGAAAGTGACAAGTTTAAATTATTTTTTTTTAAATATGAAATTCAGGACATGACGTATCAAATAATATAAATTCACTTCTAAAATAAAGACTTGTCGAACAAGTACATGTTACATGAAAATGTACATGTTGGGCAGGTGTACAAAATTTGTTGTTGCTTGCTTTAAGCTCTCTGCGACAAAAAACCGATAATGTAAAAAAAAATGCTGTAACACAATTTAAACTTGTTAACTTGTCAGAATAAAAAAATTTGCCCAACTTGTCCACAAAGTTAGGCAATGCACTAATGCAACTCTGTGTGTAAAGTTGTAATAAAAATTAATATGTAATACATATAACGAAAATAAAATAATTTATCATAAATTTTTTTTCCTTGATAGAATTTCAATTACATACGTCCCTTTTTCTGTACCTAATTTAAGTTTCTTCTAAAATAAGTCTGAAGTTTGCTTTTTTAGCCTAAATTTGAAGCTTTTGAAATGCGAATTTGTACCGAATTTTTTAGCTTTTATGGATCAATTTTTATTTCAAACTATAGCTGTTACCCACCCGCTTCGCTGGGCGTTGTTTAAATAAAATGGCCAGAGGTTCATAACTTCACACTTCTTATCATTCAAATCTTTTACAATAATTAGTATTTTTACAAAAGTATCTTTTATTTATTAAATACTATTCATCTTCTAAATTATTTACTATACTTCCATTTTTACTTTTGCAAACAGGAACAGTGTTTATTTTTTCTACTTATTCTTCGACCTATTCATTTTAAAATAAATTTTGAATTTTTCTTTCTTGTCACTAAGTATTTTGTTTATTATTTGTTCTTCATTTTCTAACGATTCGTTATACAATCTCGCTATTTTCTTTGGTACATCTTTAAGCAAGAAACAAATTAATTTACATTCTATAAATTCTATAATAGTCGGTCCAATCAGTTTTACCTTCATAGATTTCCATTTTAGTGGCTTAATAAATATTTTTAAAAACAATTTTAAAATTATTTATAGTTCTTTAATCATAACAACATAATAAACGATTTGTTTCCAAGTTTTATTCTAATTTTCAAGTGATTAAAATAAATGCTAATCTAATCAATCTCATTCATATATACTTACAACAAATAAAACAATGCCCTAACCCTTCTTTAGGTTTTTATGTCTTTCTGCTTTGTGGTTCACGCGAGATGCTTCCACATTGCAACGATAATTTTTTTGTTTTTTTTTTTTATTAAAAAATAATAATAAACAATAGTTGTTGCTCTCATGTAACTTAAAAATTTTGTTTCACAAAGTTGTTTTAATAATGCTTTGGAAACGCTTGATTTTGTAATAGGTTTCTCCATTACTTTTATGTATGTACTCGTAAGACTATTTGGTAGAATTCAAATTATGTGTATGTGTGAACAAAATGGGTTGGGGTCATTATTCTGTAGTTGCCAAAATTCAGTTTTCAAAATTCTGTATTTCAAAATTCTGTAATTTAAAATTCTGTAAAACTAAAATTTGGTATTTCAAAATTCTGAAAATCTAAAATTCTGTAAAACCATTATTCTGTATTTCAAAATTCTTTATTCCAAAATTTTGTTTTCCAAAATTCTGTAAATTATAAAAGAAAAATGGTTTTGACTTTTTTTCATTATCAAACCATTTTTATTTTATAATTTACAGAATTTTTTAAATTCAGCATTTTGGAGTTCAGAATATACAGTTTATATAATTTTCCAGAATTTTGTATATAAAGAATTTTGATAAACAGAATTCTAGTTTTACAGAATTTTGATATAAATAATTCTGGATTTACAATACAAAATACAGAATTATGATCATACAGAATTTTTAATTCATTTACAGAATTTTGGTCATACAGAATTTTGTAATACAGAATAACGACCCGTTCCCGAACAAAATTATGACACCATAATGTCTTACACTGTGGCGTATACGCACTTTTTTATTCAATTTTCAGCAAAAATGTTCCTCCGGTTTTGTTTGTGCACGTTACGTTGGTTTAAGTCAATTGAAGAACATTTATTATTAAAAGTAAGTTCAAGGTTGCAAACTTGTTTGTTTGTTTGTTCTTGCCTTATGCGCTGCTAAACCATTCATCCGACTGGGTTCAAACTTTGTCAACTTATTGCTTGCATTTCCGTGAAGATAATAGTCATAGTAAAATAAAACTAAATAAAGCTATCTGAATAGGTTTGCGTTTTTCTAATTTCTTCTTATTTATTATTCTATCTTATTTATTTTGTATTCAAATTATTATTTTTTGAGAAACAAATATGAGAATTTTTTTGATGTATAAAGTTCCTGTATTGCTTTTATATCAGTATAGCGGGTGTTGTGTTTATGCCCAACATATCGCGTAAAAAATGTCCATGAAAGATAAAAACAAAAAAATAGCATTTAATTAAAGAAGCCAAAATTATTTGATTCCGCCGAAAAGTGTTTCTCAAAATATAAGGACGTATGGAAATTATAGTCAGCCCTATGACAAATTCCATCGTAATAGAAAATATGCTACGAATCATGAAAACTGAATTGCAGAATCCATTCGTAGTGAATTTGCGTGAAAAATCTATTAAACGAATTTCGAACTGCAGGGAATTTTTAATGACAAATTCCGAATGAAACGGAAATATAACGTGCGTTTCAACGACAACTGACTCTTGTCGTAGCCAAGTAGAAAACGATTGTGTTTCAGTAAAAAAAGAATTTTTTTTTTATAAATTCTAAAATTTGCAATGGTTGCAAATGCAAATTAATCAATTTTTATTTTGTTAAAAAAATTTTATAACTCTTAAAATAATTGAATGCTATGCCAATAAGAATCAAATAGTTGATGTTGAATATGTTTTCAATAGAATCATAAAATTAAAAGAACGATATAACATCAATTTAATTAAAATACGTCTTATTAACTCCACTTGAGTCAGTACAAGTATGTTCATTTACGTTTAACAAAGAAAAATAAATTAAAACAAACACGACACTAACCTTGAATGCATTTCGAAGCAGTTGGGCTTCATCTTCAGCAAGTCGTGATCGAACATCACGCCGTTCAACATAGTTTTGTGAACGATATAATACTTCTTGTGTCACATCCGACAATATTTTAATATCCAATTTAGCCTCCTAAATATACCATTTCTAAATTACTGCTTTCTGTTTATGAATTATTTATTCTTATTTATTCTTATTTTTTTTTTTTTTATTATTTTAGTTATTTATTTATTAATTTATTACCTAAATTAAGACTGATAAATGTTTGTTTAACTAATTACTGTTTTCAATTATTTATTAATTTATTTATTTATATATTTATTTATTTATTTAGTCATATATTTAATTATTTATTAACTTATTTAAACATAACCTTTGTTAAGGCTGATAAATGTTTGTTTTGTTTAGCTATTTATTTGTTTATTTATTTATTTTTTTATTTAATAATTTATGTACATATGTATTTATCTAAATGTTAATTTATTCAAATACTTATTTACCTATGTATATTTTATTTGTTACCTAAGTTCAGTGAATTATTGTTAATTATATAAAGACCATATAAGGTGTAAAAGCTATTTTTTTATTGTTGGTTTCAGTTCATAAACCACCCCTTCTCTCTCTATTTGTATTATATCTTTTATTATTATATTTTTCTCTTTAATGGAGGTTTTAAATGTAGCTTTTCCTCCAATTCGATAATTTAAATCACCTCATTTCTTTATAAACTAAATGTTTACTTGGCAGTAGTAGGTAGTTTACATATACATATATTCAAAAAAACAATGATTTCGCTACAGTAAAAACATATAAGAATCAGAAAATATTGTATATAGGTAAGGTATACGTGAAATCGTAAACTTGTTGTTGAATTTGTTTCAGGTATGCAGTATATAATGGACGGTATTTTTATACGTACCATCTCTTTTTAATATAAAAATTAAGTTCAATATATTTGATGAACAAATTTATTTAAAATATGTAAATTGAAAAAAAAAAAATTAGTCAATATTTCGTTTAAAGTTACAAAAAAGTGAAATTAGTGTGTAGTAGGTACCGTTTTAAATGTTTTTATCGGATTTCATTTATTTACTGAGTACATAATGTTAAATTAATTTTTTAAACGTCATCCACACATATAGTATTTCAATGGAATGAACTAACTCTCTGCATAAACGCCACCACACTATATACCTACCTTACTCAACCACCTACTAGATAGATAGATAGATACCCTCAAAACGTTTTGGTCAATCATTTCAGTAGCATTAACATTGCATTACTTTCACCCCCATTGATTGTACGTATACTCCTACTCGTATGTCATATCCTTCTTTGAACGTTCATCATCACCATTTCTTGTGTATACCTTACCTAACCTACATACTATATATATGCTGCATGTGGTTTGTTAAATTTCTTTGCATAAAACCACTCAGCTTCCAGTTGAATAGCAATTTTGGCTGGTTTCCAACCTGCAACTAAAAGGGCAAGCTGTCTGTTGCAATTAATGCCATCACTTTAGATATTCATTGCATAAAAGCATGTTTATGCTATAAGTTTAGCTAAAACCAAAACCAACCCTAATTTAATCTATTCGTTCATTTATTTATAAACTATCTATGAGATTTTGATTATGGCACAGATCCATCTTCGTCTGTATTCACAGAGGTCCCCTTTAGTCATTATCTAAAAACCCCAAAATTGTTTCGACTGAGTTTATAATATATACTGACACATACCCTGATAGTTTTTGGTTAATTGAATAGTGAAGTCAGAAGGGCAAAAACCTATATACCCACAAAATCAATTAAAATAATCAAAAAGGTTTCGTTTAGTGCCCCAGTAAATATAATTTATTTTCAATAAATAACGATAACCAATAAATTGAAAATTCAATTGAAAGTTATTTTTGTAACTTTTATTCCAAATAAGTATTTCGCTGTGACTTTTTTCATTTTTTGGTTTTCGGATTGAAAAATTTTAATTGAGATACAAAATTTAAAAATTGGGCAAGGAATTAAACTTCATTTTATTACACTTTCTAGTATGACTAAAAGATGGGTAATTTTTTCACATTATCTTGCAAAGTATGATTTTTCAGATATAAATTACAAAAATTAGAAGAATAATCAGAATCAGGGCCCTCCTCTGTATCTCGTTCCGAAAGTGAAATTTTCCGAAAACGAATATTTTGTACTCTCTATTTCTAAAGCGGAATGAAATCTTCTACTTACGGATTGACAGTTCCGAAAAGTGAAATTTTGATACTAGGCAACTCGTTTCCGAATGTCAAAATCATTGAAATGCGGAAAATTTGTTTCTACAACAAATGTGATAGTGAAACGAACAAGGAAAGTTGCAAAATGTAAGTTTTTTTTTAAGAAAATCTTAGTGAAAACAGCAATTTAAGCAAATAAAATTTATTTACAGGGAATATTTAAGCAAAAATTTATCTTATCACACATTTCCATTATTTTACATTTGTTGCGTATAATTTTTTCCCTCTATTCGTCTGCATCCATCCACAGGGCAACCGAATCCATTTTATATTATATTAACTTTTTTATATTAATTTTTTTTATTTTAAAACAAAAATTTTGTCTTTTACACATTGTTTTTTTTTTTTTTGTTTCTTGATTTGACATATCTCAAAAGAAATAGTTCGAGACTCGAAAAAAACTAATCCGTAAGTGGGAAAAGTATTAAGTACTATTTTTTTGATTCCGAAAGTTTTACAGTGTTCCAATTCAAAAGCGGAACGAAAAGCACTTTCGAACAGGATTGACTTTCGGAACGAGGTACGGAGTAGGGCCCCAGTAGATCCTTTGGCGTTATGGTAAGTCAGTTTGACTATCAAGCTAGAAGGGTTCCGGAATTGAGTCACAGTATATTCCACCTCAAAAGAAGAAAAAAGTTGATTGAACTGCCTCTTGAGAGGAAGTGACAAATTCCCCAAAAGAATCGATTGCCTTTGATCTTCCTTTTAAATCGGCAGAAAATTGTTGCTCCCCTCCATTCCTGTCAATAAGTAACACAAATACAGAAATTGTTAAGAGTGTAAGTCACTAGGCTATGGTTTTCTAGAACTTTTCTCACCACTATAATTTACATAATTTTTGACTTTAACCTTGAATCAGAACAATGCAAAGAGAAGTTACTAAAAATCTGATATTTCCAACCAAAATTCAAGTTTAAAATATTACAATTTCGCTGTAAAAATCACGAGTTTCAAAGTCCCGATTTTGGAAATTCCCAATAATTGAATTGAAGGAAGGAACGGTGATACATAAATTGATGCATCTATAATAACCCCATGCTGCTATATCTATTATTTCCAGAACGACTGTTTCATATTACAGTAAAACCCGCTTAAGAGAAACAATAAATTGTCACTGTATTTCTTTCACCTAAGCGGGTTTTTCACTTAAACGAACCCCGCTTAAAACGCAGAGTCTTGCGGGCTGTGGGGCTCGGCAAAGCGGGTTGGTAAAAACTATTCAAAATATAATAAAATTTCGACTTTGGAGTTATTGAAATAGCGCCTGCAACAGCAATCATTGAAATCATCATTGGAAATTTAAATTTTTAATTTTGAGACATTTAGGGCAAGTTTGTTCACAGTGGGTTAAATTTGAACCATGACTTCCAAGGGCTCTAATTAAATGCCGTTAATCTACGAAATCGACTGATTAGAGAATTACGTGATTAAGAAGCCTTTCCTTATATTTGAAGAAAAAACGCTGATTCGCTCTACAATTTCACGAAGGCGTTTGTGTGCGCATGGCAATAAGTTAAAAAGCATATGAAAGAACCATTTATTCTCTTTAAACGTGTGTAACCAGTTTTTGAATAATTGGCACACAGCAAAAGATATTTAAAAAATGTACTGATGTATTTTCAGACTTTTGCTGAAATTGCTTATCCGTCTACAAGTTCATAGATAAATTAGTGCTTTGATTAAAACGAATTTGGTCTTATTATAAAAGTATTAAAAGTATCTTCAAACGTGAGTGAGCCAAAAATCATAATACAGTAAGATTTCGAAAATATCACGTACCTACAATCAACGAATTTACTTTCAATTACAATAAATAAATTGAAGGATTAGGTACCTATGAATGTCGCCTTTATGCCATAAAATTGTGAATCTCACTTACCTATACCTATATCATACAACTTAGGTACACATAGCATAACTATACCTACTTACCTTTTTTATTCTAAAAATTTCTTTCAACTATTAATCCAAGCCAAACGAAATGCATATTTACAAAAAATAAGTCTCTTTCTATTTCAGAAAACAGAATAAATTCAATAGCTTTCAACACCCTACTATTTTGAAGCTAAAATTTCTAAATTCGACAAAATTGTTAGTTTTATTGTTGAGCTTACTCTTCCCGGTCCGCTAATATATACATACATAGTTATTACTAATCCCTTTGAAAAGATATCTATGCAGAAAATGTAGGTACATACCAGCTAAACAAATCTCAATTCCCAAACAGACAACACCAAATCAGTATGACCAGTTGATGTGAATTTATAAATGAAAAAATGAAAAAAGATAATCAAAAACTAATATAATAAAAGTACCTGGGTCACACTTAGCTAAAGAAAAAAATGCCTGCACTGCCAACGAAACTCTTTTTTTTTGCATAAAAAGCAACACACAAGTAAAGCACTCTTATCAAAAAAAAATGTAATGTGTTCTCTTTTCTTCTTTAGCGATCGTACTCAATTTTTTTGTTTCTATTGTGCTACAAAGAAGAAAAAACACACAAAATATACACACACTCTTGAATTCGGAGATCAACCGTTGGTTGTGTGGGTTTCAGTGACCTGTAAATGGGATGAGTAGGTGTATATAATTGGTGGTGGATGTTTTTTTTTCTTGTGTGGATTGTGGATAAAGGTGAGAATCTTAGATGATGAATAGGTTCTATAAATAGTTCCACAATTTAGGTGAAGGGCTCATTATGGATTTCTTGATAACAATACAATTATGGTTACTATGTTCATTAGATGAGTTACCAGTTGGTATAATCCTTGATTAAAGTTGATCGGCTGTATGCTGATGCAACATAAAGCTGGTGGCTTTAATTATTACTTTATTAAAATAAAAATTTAAATGTTGGTTTTGAATTAAAGCTATAACCAACGCCTAACACATAACACTGTTATTTTTATATATGCATATATTTTATTTTGTTAATTTTTTACGAAGCTTAAATTTTTGAATCCGTGCGAAGCCGGGGTGGGCCAGCTAGTATTATATATTTCTCTATGTACAATTTTGTGTTTTTCTATTCTAAACATACCTATATTAATAAATAGCTTATTGTTGCTGCATGTTATAAAAAATATAATATTTTAACATCTTTTACAGAATATTTGATGGTTGTAATAGTTTCTTTCTCTTTTATAAACACGCTCGAACAATTGGCAGTAAGTAACAGAAAGTTATGGTGCCCAACTCAGACTATCGAAATAGTTTAGGGATAAATAAAAGGATGTTGTTTTATTTGTCCCTAACAAAAGTCTTTTTTATTTCTCCAATCTCCAATCACATGATTTAATTTGTCCTGGGATCAAAATCAAACATTGCCTTATTCCTGGGGTGAAATCTTAATCATTTATTTTTCATTACATTTGGGGATTTCCAAAAAAGTTTGTACTTTCTTTGTACATACAATACATATGTATATGTGTACAAGTATGTATGTATATGTTTATTTGGAGTTCTCAAAGTTATAAATATGTAATGTAACGATTTGTATTTTCATGTTCATTCTAAAATATATTTTATAGCATGTGGACTATCATGAGTGTCTCCAGTCCCCGAACACTGTCATACATACATACATACATATATGAGTTGGTACACAAAAAAAATATTATTTCTCACATCCCCATATATATGTATGTGGGGATTTCCTGCAATTTGGATGTGTTTATACTTGGCAACATCCTTGCGGCAACGTCTTTCTATATCTTCTGTTATAGAAAATAGATGACTCATCGGACAAAAAGCAGCACGATAGTTTGCTAACAAAAGTTTTGAAAATTTTGCTACAAACACCCACACACTGTGTGAACTTTAAGATGAGTGGTGGATTTTTAGAGATTTTTAAGGCAGAACAAGTTTAAATTGAAATTTATTATTAAATCTTAAAATTCGCCTTAATGATTAGAAATGACAACATGTTGAGTGACATTAAAGGATTTTGACAAAAACAGAAAAAAAAGGACAAGAAAGTTTGTTGTTTTGAGAAACGATGAGATTTACATAAAATCTTGTGAGTTGGAAACTAAAAACTTTTGATAAAAAAATACGTATGTACGTATATTGATTTTAGGCTAAACATTTGCGTTGATTATGCTTTAATTTTCGGGTTTAAAATAATTGGTAGATTAGGGATTCAAATTTAAGAGCATGATAAGCTTAATGCATTAAATAAGGTGTTATGGTCTTTAATGTCTTAAAGGTCGTGACGCCAACTAGAAATTGATATCTCCAACGATGGAGTTAGTGTTGACTCAACTAAGCCATGTATGTTGAGGTGAGCAGTAGTGTGGAGCGGATCTGAGGTTAAGTAGATGGCTACATGGAATTTGAAAAATGGCCCAAACTATAAAAATGCCGAATATATAGATCCGAAAATTTGTATGAAAAGTAACAATAAAAAAAACACAATTAACTTTTGCGAATTAAGATGATTTTTTAGGGGTTTTAATACATTTTTTCATTTTTATATTTTAAGTTTAAATTTCATTAAGAAGAATGGCCCCATACATTTGATCTTTTGACCAAAAAAAAAAAAAAATAAAATAAAATACAATACAATAAAGTAAAATAAAATAAAATAAAATAAAATAAAATAAAATAAAATAAAATAAAATAAAATAAAAATAAAATAAAAATAAAATAAAATAAAATAAAATAAAATAAAATAAAATAAAATATAAATAAAATAAAATAAAATAAAATAAAATAAAATAAAATAAAAATAAAAATAAAATAAAATAAAATAAAATAAAATAAAATAAAATAAAATAAAATAAAATAAAATAAAACAAAACAAAACAAAACAAAACAAAATAAAATAAAATAAAATAAAATAAAATAAAATAAAATAAAATAAGATAAAATAAAATGCAATAAAATAAAATACAATAAAATAAAATAAAATAACATACAAAAAATAAAATAAAATAAAATAAAATAAAATAGAATAAAATATATAAGAAGTTTACAAGTTGTGTCACATCTATAGGCATTTTTTTGTCAATTTTTCTTTTTTGTTTCTCCGTATTTTTGGGGAGATTTTTCCGTTTTTAAATTATAACCCCAATTTATATATAAAAAGGAATTTTGTAGGCAATTTTTAGATTGATGACACTTTTTATTATGCTCAAATTTCGTGTTCTTAGAGTTTAGGGCCATTTTTCATAATAACAAAATTTCACCCCAAACTGAAAAATGAAAAAAGGCCTTAAAATTATAAAAATAATGAGAAAAAATTGATTGAACAACTTCTGAAATTAATCAGCCTTATTGTGAGTTTCACCCGAAAAATATTTCACCTTAAAATTTTTTGTTCCCCCGGAATTTTAAAAGCTTTAAGCTATTGTGAGCTTCGCCCGAACGAAATTTTGTTCGCCTACTAAAAATAAGTGAACATTTAGGCTGTCAATAACATTACATTCCACCCGAAATGAATGTTGACAATAAGGGGAATTTTTTTCACACAAAATTTCGGGTGAAACTCATAATATGCGAAAAGTGAAATATCAAATTTTCCGGGTGGAATGTTGTTCGGGCGAAACTCAGAATAAGGCTGAATTTGACACCAACGCAAACCACACCATCTTTTCTTTTACAAATCTTAATCAGGGTTGTCAGGTTTGAAAAATCGGAATCGGCAAACGTAAAGTCTAAATCGCCAAAAAATCCCCAAATTTCAATATCTTCCACCCAATAAATCACCAAAATCTAAAATTAAAAAATTTTGCAACTTTTAGTTTTAACATAAAAAAACCGTTCTTTTAAAAAAAAAAAACAAAAGAAAACAATTCAAAAACTTAAAAATTAAAGAAAAAAATACGCTTTTGTTTACCTAGTCTTCCTCAATAAATTCAATGTATGTATCAATTGTTGTCCATTGGATTTTTTTCATATAAAAAATTAAATCGCCGAAAACTAAAAATATCACCTTTTTGGTGGTATATCGCCAAATCGATTTTCGTGTCGCCAAATGAAATTTCAAATCGCCTGTTTGGCGATAAATCGCACAATCTGACAAGTCTGATCTTAATTTACGAGAAATAAATTTTAAAAATCGTTGAGGTGAGTTTTTTTAAATGAATTGTATGTTTTGTTAACATTTTATTAGAAAAAATTGGAACATCAGGTTTTTACTCCATTTATTAATATGAAGTTAAAAATTGAATTTAGAATTATGAAATATCGAATTTTAAATTCTTTTTCATAAATCCAAAAATTAAATTGGCTTTTGTAAAATCCTCCCGCTTCCACGCCCACTGCTCTGCGACGCACGATTTGAATGAAATTCTTAGAATTTATATGTAGTGATAAACTAGAACAAAAATTTAGAAAATATTTTAGTAAAATCCGTAAAAAATATTTCATACTTCAAGTTTATCTATATAGGTTTTATCCAAGGCCAAAGCCCGTCTTCAACAATTTGGATGAAATGTTCATAGTTTTTTCTGATGAACGAAAAAAAAATTAAATTGGTAACGAAGTAAAATCTGTCTACTGCCACGCCCAATTATCTTATTTATTTTTTTCTTTCACGGAAACGGTAGGAAACGGATCTATTTCTCGGAAAAGACTCAAAAAATTAGGATGAAATGGACAAAATTTTGAAATTGGTTTTATTAAAATCCGCCCACTGTTATTCCCACTTTATTAAAAAAATCAGTGGCAGCACCACGTCTTCGGGATTTAGTACTTTTTACGATATTTTTTGTTCTTTAAAATTAATATGCTCTTACGCATTTAATACTATGTGTATTTAAAAACAAATAAAATCAAAAAATTAATTTTCAATGACTTTTAGTTTTAGCAAAATTTTTATTTAAAAAATTACATTTGGCTGAGAATCACCCACATATAATTGAGATGCACAATTAATTTTTAAGAAGGTATGCACTACTTATTTATATCCAAACATAATTCATATTTCATACTAAAGTTCTTATATTTGAAGAAATTACTTAATTTTAAGGTGAAATCGCCAAAGGACTTACAAGTTTGATAAGAATCACTCAAACCTATGTACAAGGCAGATGCTATAACATTAAATTTCTGTAACTGTGTTACAACTTTAAAAATTTCTGATACTGTGTTTACAACTTTAAAAATGTTTTTATGCAATGTTAACTTTACTTAATTTTCAAATTTAAGCATAAGAATATAACTATAAGTAGGTATATTTGTGTTTAAATCGCATTATACGCCTTAAAATATTTGTGTTTCTATGTTAAAAATATTTAATATATTCACCTAAGCATTTCTTATCTAAAATTACCTATCTAAAGGCCCCCTGTTATTAAATACCCGATAACCTGGATTTTTTTTTCTTTGTTTTTTTTTTTTTTGTTATAAGAAAACATTATTGTTCTCATTTGCATATCTTCGTTTGAAAAGATTTTATCATCGTTAAACACCTCAAAGCTATCATGTGTTACAAAGCATCTGCCACAGTAAGTAGATTGTTATGAGAATTTCCTTGAAATCAACCTTAACAGATTTTCAGCCCAAGGTTTACCTATATACGTAAGCTTATAGTCCTTTCCTTCGAAAACAATGTTGACGATAAAAAAAAAGAAAAATAAACACAAATACGGGTAAGGGAAAAAGAAAACTTCCGCATCTTGTTCTTGTTCTTTTTTCTTGTTTTTTTTATTTAAATTGGGAATCTTAAGCATTTAAGCCTATTACCAACAATTTGGCACGGATTATATTTAAATTAACACAAACATCTCATTGAGTTCGGGATCATGTTTCGGCTTTATATATGTTGAATATATCTAAAGACGTATAGTATATGCAGGGGTTTATGTATTTCCGTTATTGTAGGTATAAGGAATGCGTGAAATTCCTTGGAGGTACATTGCTTGTACAATTGCAATTTGCAATTACATTTAATTATAAAAGCATGTGTTGTCTAATGTATATGTATATGTATATGTATGTGAAAGATTACATTTAATTAAAATCATTTTACATACATTTTTGCTAGAAATAATAACATTAATAAGATAAATCTTTAACTTTAGTGAATTACATAAAAAAGCTTCATATTCTCTTTACTGTCTAATCAAGAATTGAACTCTTTTTCGATTTAAATATTTTCAAAAAAAATACTATAAAGGTGCTTAAGGTAGGAGTAAGGATATAATACTTTTCTATATTGCGGTAGATATAAACTATTTCAACTTCATCTGTGAAATATGCAACAAAACAAAATTCAAAAATATATCCTCTCTCATAAAACTGTCAAAGACAATTGTAGTTTTGCACTACTAGCACTATGGTCCTTTTTGTCAAAAGATATTGATTCAATCTAAATGTTGGATGGGTTTGATATTATAAAAACCATCGAAACAAAAATGTTATCTAAATATAAAAAAGGCGAAATAAGAATATTAAATGGAGTTTTATTTCATACACATAGGTTGGCTCTTATTTGATTTTTTTTTAAAGAAAAAATAGTTTTCCCCTTGAAATCATTTTTAAAATATCATGTTTTTTTCTTATTTTTGCGTCAGTCGAAATTTTCAAAAAAAAATCGCAATTTCTTCTTGGACGCTCGCTTGAAACTTGAAAACAAATTTTATCAAAAAAAGTAAAAAAAAAGTTCCACTGTATTCATAGTTCTAAATCGGATAAAGATTTGGTTGCTTTCTATTAACTATATACCTATGTATATATATATAATGTTGCCTTATGAGTGATTATGCAGATGCAGGATAACTTAGTGGCAAGTTAGATATTTTGTGGGATTGTGATTGTATATTATAGTGCTGCGCTTTGAGATTGATCTACTTTAAAGCGATTATTGTTTGAGAAAGTTCTTTGAGGTATTAAAATTGCAAACTAAGAGATATTACACAAGTATATATGTATGTATCTGTAATACAAGTGAAAGGAAGAATTAACATTCATTATCCCGTCAACAAAGGCAATGGTTGGGTGTATTCTTGTGATAAACATATAGTTTAGTTATATTTTGATGTTTAGGTATAGGAACAGTCATTCTTAAATCAGAGAGTTCTAAACTCTTGTTCATAAACTTAAGAAGCATTTCGAACAAGATTGTAGTTTTCAGTTTTGTAAAGTGGATGCGTTTCGATGAATGTCAGGTTTAGCGAAGCAGTAATCGGCGATCGAAAAGTGTTAGTGTGGGTAATTTTCTATGTTTTTTTTTGCTGCTTTCTTAAACTGATAACAAGTTAGCGAAGCATCCCCTTAATTTGGTCTAAAAAATTTCTTTATTGAATGGTTTATTGCTACATAATTAAACATTAGCTAGTGGTGTTTAACTTCTTGCGACAATTTCAGCTTTGTCGTGCAATGTTTTTTTATGTTTTTAGGGATTTTTGCTAAATTTATAAATTTAGGAAAGCACCCCTCGAAAACAACTTGTTTAAAACTTGTTATATTGAAATGGGTATTGCAACAATTTCTCGTCCATATACGGTCGCCTTCTAACCTAACCTAACCTTAGTTAGTTTTGACAGTACGCATTTTATCGTATGCAATGTTTTCTATGTTTTTATTCACCAACTATAACTTGTGCTATTAATAAACCTAATTTTTTAAATTGTTTAAATTTAACCTTTCGTATACAGGAGCTTAAAATCTTTTAAAAATTTCCCCGTGTTATATGTTTTCTATGTTTCTTGTTTTTAACTCTTCATTTTGAAAAAAAAAAAAAATAATTTCTAGAAGATGATTTCGATGATTGTATTCCACAGCAAAATAAATGACTTGTATTAAAGATGAGGAAGAACGAGAGTATCGGGTAAAGTAAGGGCCAGGGTTTTTTTTTTAAATATATACTTATATATACTTACTTTAAACGAACAATTCTTGTATATTCGTATATATAAGGCTACGACGATTTGAATCGAATTTTCAGAGATTGTTCTTATAACCGAAAAAAAATAAAAAAAATTGATTAATTAGGATCCGCCCTGTGCCACGCTCATTTTTCCTACTCCATAGTTTCTCAGAAACGTTCGGAAATGTCTATATTCTTCGGAAACGCCTCAAAAGATTTTAATTAAATTTTGTAGAGTTTATTTTTATGAGAAATTAAAAAAAAAAATTTGTAAAATCCGCCCACTTTTATTAGTTTTTGGTTTATCAGAAAAGGCTCTGACAATTTGGATGAAATTTTCAGGGTTTATTTTTATGAACGAAAAAAAAGTTTTTAAAATAGGTGTAGTTAGATCCGCCCACGGCCACGCCCACTTTTACTAGATTTTGGTTTATCGGAAACAGCTTCAATGATTTGGATGAATTTATTTACTTCTTATATATTCGTAGTTCCTTGGGCACGAGAAAAAAATATTGAAAATATGGTTTACAGCCCTATTCTGGCAAACTTCACTGATACATCACAAGTCACAACAACCTCACTAGGTGAACTCGATTTTGTGAGGTTTTCGTATTCTGGCAGCACCCTCACAACTGTGAGCCTCACAAAAACTATCGAAATTGTGATCTTCTCCAGAGCAGGTCAAAAGTCACAAATTTGGCATTTGAAATACAATTATATAAGTCACTTTTGTTTTTTTTTCTTATCTGAAAAAATGTATCCTCTGTCTTCGAAATCGAAAAAAATTTATTTGTCCATAAAAGAAAATTTTTCTTATTTATTCAGAAAATTCTCTAACGATTTGGATGAAAAAAAATTTGAAGTGCTTAATTCCGCCCACTGTTACGCCCCCTTTTTTTAATCTTCGTTCTTCGAAAATTTCTCCTATTGTATGGATAAAGTTTTATGCGTAGATAATATTTTACATTCCAAGTTTATGCAGATAGGTTTTATCCAAGGCCAAAAATCGCTGAGTGCCATATATATTTTTTATGTTTAGCTTGGAGACCTTTTTAGGTGTATTTTTTGTTTTAAAAGCGACAGTGTAATAATGTGAGATGTGAAAGAGGCATGGTGACAGGGTTGGCTAATGTTTTCAAACATGTTAATAAATGGAGATACATGTGGACATAACTCCACAAATGTGGACATACCTCAATATATGTATGTCAAGATAAATGTGGAGACACCTTGACACATGTAAAGATATATATGGAGACACTTAAATATTGTATATGTTGAGATACCTTGACATATGTATTTATGTGGAGGTACTTCCATATATGTAGAGTTAAATGCGGAGAAGCCTTGGAAATATGTGAAAATACATGTGGAAATATTTACAAATATGTATATTTTTGGAGTTAAATGTGGAACTACCTTGACATAATGTGGAAATGCCTCCAGATATGCGGAGATTAATGTGGAGATACTTACACACATGTGGAGATAAATTTAGAGATACCTCCACATATGTGGAGATAAATGCGGAAAAACATGTAGAGATACTTCCATATACAAGTAAATAATTTATTCAATTATTTTATTAAAAAAAATTTATTTTTATTTTTAATTGGGCAGCGTTTCCGCCTTCTTATAATTACGAATGACAAAATATTCTTACAATCTAAACTTTTTATACTATTAAAATGCTGATTCAGTACACCTGTTGATCTACTCTTTCCCACGATGCATACAGCGATCACATTCCATGGCAGCACCACATTAATTGGAATTGTCACGTGGCACAATGATTACATTCTAAAGTAACACAATATTATCTGGAATTATAATGCATTAACCTGTGGGAAGCAACGTCAGCAGTTCTTCTTCAATTTAAATTTATGTGTTGTTAACTTACATATGTACATATATGTGGAGATACCTTGATATTGTGTGGAGATAGGTGTGTTGAGTTACATTTGGAGAGGCCTCTACTTATGTGGAGATACATGTTTAGATAAATTTGTGGAGATACATGGTGTGATATCTCTTTATGTGTGAAGGCGAAAATGGAACCATAGTTCCTGGATGGCACTCTTCTCGGGATCAACGGATTTTAACTCCCCTTTTGGGTCCTTTGTACCACTCAACGAGCTACGTTACTGCGCATAAAGTATATGTACAGTAGACAGTCATGCCAATTTGACGGGTGTTCCCTGGAATGACATCAATTTTCAGTGCGATTTGCTTTTTCCATGACAGTACATAGAACTTAAAACCTATTTTTTTTTATTTTGTTAGAGCAGATTTAAAAAAAAAGTATCCGAGCGAAGCTCGGTCGCCCAGTTACATGTTAATGTTCTGTTTATAATTTTATTTAATTATTTATATTTTAATTTAGGCTAATAGATTATTTGATTCCAACGGAAAATATTCTTGCAAAAAAAAAAAAATCAGGGACTATCAACGAAATGTCCGGATAAAGATAAAATATATGTGTTTTATTTGCATTACAAAATAATCGATTTGCAAGCCTAAAGTATGTAAATTATAAAAATTAAAAAAAAAATTATACTTTGTTTGCATTAATTTTCGATTTAAGCATAGTTAAATACAAACACTAAGCTCTTTACAAATATGAAGAGAAGCATCTGCTACAGTTCCATCAGCTGATTCAAGAACCTCAAATCTCATGAAAATATCATCTATCTATCCTTTCATAGAAGTTTCGTAAACAATGCCTAAAGTCTGAATACAATTTTGAGTTCAACCGACCAATGAACTCATTGGCTACGGTATGGTCGTATGAGGTATAGGTGGTGCATTGTTTTTCCATTTTCACATCTATCTCTACAGAGAATCAGGCAAAAAATTCTCCCATCAAAAAATGATTTTCAATTAATCACATGACCAGTCACATGCCAAAGGTAATCGAAAGAATCCCGCACACGCATTCTGCATCAGTTTTGCAGGAGGAATCAGAACTCACAGAAGCAACAACGTCCATATATGTATGTACATATAGGTATGGATAGATATAAAAGCTCAAAAAAAATAACAGACAAAAAACGAGCCACCACAAATCAATTTCATTTTTCCGCTATCCTGTATATTCAGGTTCCCATTCTCCAGATGTGATGGTAGGTATAGGTATAACCTTTAGTGTGAGTGTCCTTCCCTATGGCAACTCTGAACATCTCGCACATTTAATTGAATTTTTGGATACAAAATGTGATTCAGTGCTTGATCTAGCGTTCAGTTTTTTTTTTTTTTTCTTTTCTTTTCGATTTGATTGGAGTGCCCTGGAGCAACTACTCTAGTCTATACTCGTCCTGTTTGTACCATGTGGCATGGAGAGAATGAGTTCGATGAGCCTTCAGATATTTAATATCAATTTTTCTTCTTCCGTTCAAATTCGCTGAGGGTAACTTTGGTGCCACAATATTCTGCGTTTTCAATTTTTTTGTAACGAAACAGTCTCAGAAATATGTAAGACAACAGTAAACGACAATTGAAGATAATATTTGCGATTTAATGTCTTGGCCATAGAATAAATTTACAATAAGGTCAGCTTGCACCATCATGTAACTTCCATTACTCATGCTTATTCTGTTCCGCAATCCGAATTTTGCACGATAACATTTTTAATTTTAATTTATCATTTTAAAAAATTATCAAAATTTAGCTATTTATAGGGTGAAATGGGGTAAACACAAAAAATGGTTTCCGAATTGAAAAACAAAAGTGTAAAAGTTCACACTTTGAGAGGATGAATATTTTTTAAATTAATTATAATTATAGGGGGGAAATGGGTAAAAATGGCAGAATTCAAGAAAGCTAATATTTATATATTATATTTATAGACATTTCAAAATTTTTCTTTTTGAGAATGGCTTTATAATAAAATAATTTTCAATGTGTCTGACAGTTTTTGAAGAATTTTTTGTAAGACAACGTGTTTTGTTTTCAATTATGCCCAGCAACGCACAACGGATACCCGCTATTACCTATAGATTCAAAAACTACCAAATAGAATTCTATGAAATTTTAAGATATCGCTTCTAGAAGCGATTTGGCGCGCGGGAAGATTTGTAAGGTGGTTTCAATTTGATCCACCCACTGCCACGCCCATATTTTATATTTTTGAATGTTTTTTTTTATGTTCAACGTCATTAAAGTAATCATTTTTGAAATAAAATTTCTTGAAAATAAAGTAAGACATGTGTAATATTTTTAGAAATTCGCCTACTACCACGCCCACTTTTCTTATATTTTATTTTTCTCTTTATTGATAATATCTAGAAAATTTAAATTTGATAAATGACCCTTCATTAAAATAAAGCATGGCAATATGTAATTTTTTTAAGAGCCCGCCTCCTGCCACACCCACATTGTTGCTAAATAGTTTTTTTTTTACACTTCAGATTTAAATTGATTTATTCACACCTAAAGCCTTAAATCAACTTTAAAAAAAGGTAATTAGTGTCATTATTGAGTGTCAAATAATTTTATCGTTAAAACTCAAGAATTAACTTCATTCCGGTACAGTAAGAGAATTTGCCATTAAACTTCAATTATGCCTCAGGACAATCAAAAGCCAATTCGATTTTATTCCCCAAAAAATATAAATGTATATAAATCTACGAGTAGGTAAGGAAAAACACATCCTTTTTGTCAAAGATAAGGGCGGATGCAATGAATTCGCGAGTGGGATACTGAAAATAAATTAGCTTTTACCATAATTACGTCGCTTCGCGAGGAATATGGTCATATACATACATACATAAAATGGGGTAGGTACTGTACAGAGGGTGTTTGAATATGTACATAAAGTATAAACATTTAGTTAATATTTGTTAAATGACATTTTACGTATTCTCTTGAATTCTGAAATTCTTGAATAGTTAAAAAGGATCATGTACATAAGTGGTGGATTGCCCGAAGGAATATGTACCGCGTGGTAATATGGGGTTATAATTAGCATTTAACGTTTATTGCGACAACTAAGTTGAAAACTGTGTTAAGGTATTTAGAAGATAGCTTTATATTTGCTAAGTAATTGCAAATAGAAAATTTATTTTCTTCTTTACGAGACTGAGTAAAAGATGTTAGGAGGGTAATAATTGTATAAGATATGGCATGGTTATGTACCTAACACAGAGAAACAGGTTTGCAACCAGGAGTTGTTTAGTTTTAACTATTTGTTTAACACCATATGCAAAATAAACAAATCTTCCTAGAATATCTCTTGTCATAGCCGTTTCATCTTGGTCGTTTGGATTCGGTAATTAATTGTAGGTCACCTTTACTCCTTCTGACATGCACGGGTTAATGGGCCACCAAAATTATTTTATATTCAGTTGACAAAATTTAAGTCTTTATTAGTCTCGATGAGGCCCATTTTTTCAGTGCGAGATCTTCCCAGTTTCGGAGTTAAACCCAATGTGAAAAAATGTTTTCATTCAATTTAGATCCCGAGTTAACTCATCGAATTTTTTGAGTTGACTTTTGATTAACTGGGGGTCTAATACTGTAAAACGATAACTATCGAATGATATCGTTTTGATAATAACCATCTCTATCATTCTAAAGGTAAATATAGAAACACCTGAACGATGGACCGTTCGATCGTTTTCGTTTTACGAAATTAGGCCCCTGAATAGATAGGTATGACAGAAGTTGAATGGTTCACCGAGTAGGAAGAAAGTTTCCTAGATTCCTGTGGTATCATAATGGGTCAACCAATGGTCTAATTGTGTCCAGCGTTCTGCTGACAACCACATAAACCTAACCTAACCTCTGACAGAAGTGTGTCAAAAAATTACAGAAATAGGACGCCATTTTGGATTTTGAAATTTTTCTATACTGGCCTCTCTGTTCTCGATAGTCAAAGCCCATTTCCATAGTGTTGCACTTTCATTTCGATAGATTTTTGATAACTGAAAGTTGAGTTATTCCCACATTGAAAATCTGGGGCCGAGTTACGGCATCAGTGACTGAACGACACGTGAGAAAAATTTCATACGAAATATCGAATATCATCGATGCCGGGTTATTTAATTTATTTCTAGGATAAATTAAATCTGGTTTAACTGAGAATTAATTCAATTTTTGAATAATGGGCCTCAAATTTCTCAAAATACTTTGTACGTCTTTTCAAGTAGCAACCCTTTTGTCATCACCCTGATTATTTAAACAAAATCCGCCCACTCCTACGCCCTTTTTTAAACAAATAATCATCTAAATAAACAACAATAAACGTCAATTAAAAAAGAAAATAGAAATAATTCGGTGGTAGATAATATTGAATCTCGCCTAAAGAATAGTTTCAAAACAAAGAAAAAACATACTTATGCTCAAACAATTGACTTCAATCAAGTGTTTCGAGTTGTTTAACTAAACAAACATAAACAAAACCGTAATATATGATATTCTTGTTATGTTGTTGTTCTACCTACCTATTTGTCCTCTTTATTTAAACTTCTAATGCAAAACATAAAAAGAATAAAAAAAAAATCTCGTTCGTTGGTTTTGCTATTTTGTATCATTCCTATACACCCTGCGGGAGAAGCTTCAACTTTCAGACTTTCAGGTTCAGAGATACACAACTAAACGTTTCTCTGATATAAAATCATTTTCATGGCATTTTAACTTTATATTTTTCAATTATTGCTGCACTTTGCAGTGCAGCATCCTATTTATACTATACTACCAGTTTGTGCAAGAGTAAACAAGGACAAAGTGTGGTTATTTTGTCGAACATATATGGGAGGAAAATGAAGTTGATACAGATATAGGATGGCATTTTGAGCGGTGGTGGTGGGTTTTTAAATGTTTTTTAAACTTATATGAGCATGCCATTTTGTTTAGTCGAATCAATTTATATTCAATGTCAAAATACAAAAAATAAAGCAGCATATAGGTGAGTCAGTAGTTTAATTTAATTTAACATCAGTAAAGGAAATTCTGTTTAGTCAATTATAATTGGGCGGATGGTACAAGTATAAGAGTTGGCCATTAGTTAATTTCTTTTTAAATTTGTCATGAAAATTAAACCGTTTAATATTTTTTAAATTTGTTTGTATTATTTTAGAGAACACATCTTCTAATTAAAAATTATTGTATATGTTAATTGGGCTGTTTGATCTTTTATTTTTGTATGCAATTAATTATTCAATTTAAATTTTTACTTGCTATATTTATAGGTACAGTGAACTCTCTCATAACCGGACACTGATACTGACCAAGAATTTGTCCGGTTATGAGAAAACAAAAAAAATTTAACTGAGAACCTTTAAAATAACACATACATAAGTATGGGGGTATTCAAAATTCTTTTAAGTATTTTAAAATAGAATAGAGATTGAGGGAATTTCACCTTTGAATAAATTTCTATCCCTGGAATTTTTTGTGAATTTTCTATTGCGAGGATTACACCAAATCAACTAGTTATGAGTTAGATACTATCCAAAAAGCACCAAAAAGGACCTTATATAAATTATTAAAAATAGTTGACGTGCAATTTGTCCACCTAAGAGATAGCCGAACCTTATTACGGATATTACATTTGATGTTCGATTCCGGCTTTTAGACAGCCCGCTTATGGGAGAGTTATTTCTTTAAAAAATTATGAATTCAATTCCGTTCTTTGAAATCTGTCGGATTATGAGAGTTGTTCGCTTATGGGAGGTGTCCGTTTGGAGAGATTACACTGTATCTACAGTGTCTAAGCTAAAAATCCAAAAATTAATGATAACACTTTGGTCACATGACCGACAAAAAAAGAAAAATCTACGAAACATTGCCAGAACAAATACCTAACACTCCTTTAAATACTAACGGACCGTATAAAATTTTTAAATCTTGTCAAAAAATGGCTATGACTCAAGAAGATTTTCAAACGATCAAAGGTATTATCGATAATTCTCTACAAGTTGCCATGTCCAACTTAGCAACTAAGGATGACCTCAATAAAATGAGCCAAGAAGTCGATCATCTGCGGAAACAGAACCT
Organism: Epistrophe grossulariae; assembly: GCA_929447395.1. Taxonomy (NCBI): domain Eukaryota; kingdom Metazoa; phylum Arthropoda; class Insecta; order Diptera; family Syrphidae; genus Epistrophe; species Epistrophe grossulariae. Next base: position 91,804,099 of record OV839568.1, on the reverse strand, counting down.
AGAGCTGGCAAAACAAATTCATGAGTTTGAAATACGTTGCTGTGTAATGGAAGAAGAACTTGAGTTGCAAAGCCGTGAAATACGTGGAAAAAATTTAATATTTTCATTTCCTAATGATACGGGTAATCCACAAGAAAAAATTGAAGGCATAACCCAACTTTTGTTGGATAACAACGCTCCCACAATGTCACAAGCAGTTAAGCTCAGTGAAAACAACAATTTCATTAAAATGAAATTAAACACGGGATCTAACGAAACCGCAACAAAAATGTTAAAAAATGCACACAAACTGAAAGGCACAGGTTCTTTTATTCAGCGCGATTTAAGTAAACAAGCTCAACTCAAACACCGAATCCTACTTGGTTATCGAAAAGCGATAAGAACACGCAACCCAGATGAAATAATATCAATTAAAAATAATACACTGATAATTCGTGATAAAATATTTTATTTAAACAAAAATAATATCCTTAAATATCAAAATACAGACGGAGAAACAGAATTGCAAAATATGTTTGGAAGTTTAAACTTTGAAGTTGTCACTTCTATCAACAAGAGCACACTGCCAAGCAGACGTCAGGTTGGGCCGAATGTACTAGATGATCCAGAGATGTTATATGAAAAACAAAATCATAAAAATACAAATTTTAAAAATAATAATTGTAATAGATCAGCTAAGAATTGAGATTTTGATGCCGTCAGCCAAATTAATAGTAATAATTATTTAAAAATTTTATCTTACAATATTGCAGGATTAAATAATAAACTTTTGTTTTTAAACTTTTTTGAATATTTTAAGAATTTTGAAATATTTTTTTTGTTCGAAACTCACGTTACAAATGAAAATTTTACTAAATTTGAAAAATATTTTTGTGGGTATAAGCTTTTGTGGGGTGAAGCAATTAAAACTTCTGTCAAAGGTCGTGCAAGTGAAGGTAGTATATATGGCATAAGAACATCAGTCTTAAATACATACACTTTTGGTGAGTGTGAGGGTACAACAATAGTAAAATGTCTGAAGGAGGAGAATATGTGTATCATACCTTATTACATAAATTGCAATAAATGGGCAAATGATTTTGAAAATTTATGTAATATAATGCAAATTCTAGCTAGCAAGAGTGTTTTACTGATTGGTGATTTGAACGCGAGAATTGGTAATTCGCAAACAACAACATCAACAAATATATCGAATACTTCAATTTCTCTTGCTATCAGGAACTCAGCGGACGTAATTTGTAATAAGAATGGAGTAGATCTTCTTCAGTTACTGCAATTGTATGATTTGATAGTTTTGAATGGCTGTACGGAAGGTGATATGGAGGGACACTTCACTTTCATTGGAGGGCAAGGAAAATCTGTCATCGACTTTTGTGCCGTTAACAATGACTGGATCGAAAGGATCCATAAATTCGAAGTTGGTTGCGAGACCTTTTCAGATCACATGCCTATTGAAGTAAACGTCTCATATGAATCTTCACCTTCCTCGTCTTCACTGGAAAAATGAACAAATAGCATTTTATCAACGTGAATTAGATGGTTTCTTTATAAACAACGAGCTGAATACAGAGTCCACAGATGCACTATCTAATCAACTTACTGAGTCTATTCAAAACGCCGCACAAAACAAAACTACAGGCACGAAGAAAGTATCTTTTAAACAAAAATGGTTCGATAAAGACTGCTGGAAAGCACGTACTAAATCATTTGCCCTTCTTCGAGCCCTGCGATCTACGAATAATGATTGTATAAAAAATTGGTACGTTAAAAGTAATATATATTACAAAAACTTGTGTTTTCAAAAGAAAATCGAATTTGAAAATCAACAAGCCTTAACATTAGGTCGAACACAAAACTCGAAAGAATTCTGGAAAATTGCGAGGGAAATCAATGGAATGAGTTTTAAGATTGGCGTAGGTGTATCTGCTGAAGATCTTGCAGCACATTTTAGACTTCTTCTCTCCAACGATGATAATTTGACGTTCTTCTATGCTGAACCACTAACTCTTGATGAAATTTTAGACGTTGAATTATCAATTGATGAAATACAATCCGTGATATTTAATGCGAAAGATAGAAAAGCTCCAGGGGAAGACGGTATCCCATACGAATTCTTCAAAAATGCAACACCTACATTTTGGAATAACCTTCAAATTCTCTTTAACAAAATCTTCTCTACAGCCGAAATACCCTCCTCATTCAAAAAATCTGTGATATTTCCCATACACAGAAAGGGCTCTTTTGACGTTGTGGAAAATTATAGAGGGATTTCTTTCATGAATGTGATATCAAAAATATTTTGCGGTGTTTTGGTAAAAAGGCTGGAAAAGTGGGTAGAAATGAAAAGTATTCTAACAGAGTTACAAGCTGGCTTTAGAAAGAATTATTCAACGACTGATCAGATTTTTACACTTTCATCCATTGTCAAAGCGTTTCATGCAAGAAACAAAAAAATATATTCATTTTTTGTCGACTTCAAAGCAGCTTTTGACCTTGTTAATAGAAATGCGCTTTTCTACAAGCTCTCTCAAATTGGCATATCCTCAAAATTTATTAATGTGGTTAAAAATATGTACACGGATACAACTGCAGCAGTTTGGAATGGCACCTCTTATTCTGAATGGTTTGGCACAAATACAGGTGTGAAGCAAGGATGTCTTCTCAGTGCACTGTTGTTTTCCTTATTTATAAACGACATAGTAGATGAACTGCCTGGAGGTGTAAGGATTGCGAATGTCACAATAAATGTGTTGCTGTATGCAGATGACCTAGTCATACTCTCTGAATCGCCGGAACACATGCAACTAATGATTAATCGCTTATCATGTTACTGCAAAAGATGGGGACTAACAATCAATACAGAAAAGTCGAAGATAATGGTTTTTGCACGATCCGGAAGAGTTCACACTGAAAGACAATGGAAGTATGATGGGCATCCTCTGGAATCAGTTAAAGATGTTAAATACTTGGGAGTTAAACTGAACTCAAACTTAAATTTCAAACAACATCTAACTGAAAAAGCCAAAAGCTCTCAAAGTTTGCTCAACTTTTCATGGAAAAATGTGTTTTCAAACAAAAGAATAAGTTTATCTGCGAAATATAAAATATTTGATTCAGTGGTTAAATCAACTCTTTGTTACGCTTCACAAATTTGGGGAGCATATGAGTATGAAGAAATTGAAAAAATTAATAGGAACTTCATAAAAAAGCTTTTTAACCTGCCCCAAAATACACCTAGTTACGCTATTTACCTAGAAACCGGACTGCCAAAAATCTTAACATATACACTTAAATCACAAGCCGAGTTCATAATTAAGGTATGCAGTCAATATGGTGAATCCAGACTTTCAAAGAAACTCTTTTTGTATGAGATGAGAAATAAAGACTGGTGGTATGCAAGGTGGCAAACTCTGGGTAACACTTGTGGAGAAACCTTTCAAATTGATTTATGCAACATAGGTAATCTGAAAGATCAACTATACCGCATTATTCAAAAACATGAAGACATCACTCGTGATACGTTCATCAAAGCAGGATACTATACAGCCAACTTAATTTCAACTTGAACAAAAGAAACTACTTTCATGACTCACTAAACTATAGTGAAATATCATTGATATTTAAAGCAAGGTGTGAGGTTCTCTCTTTAAATGGCAACCCTTACAATGGAAGCTTCAACCAATTTTGTTCCCTGTGTAATCTACACGCGAAAGAGGATTGCTTTCACTTTATAAGTATATGCCCAATACTCAGACCACAAAGGTTGATTTTCTTCGGAAAACATTCATTATCCATGAAAGAGACTATTGATCTACTAAACACCTGCGAGTGGGAAAAAATAAGTAATTATTTAAAATCTATTTATAAATATAGAATGTTATTAATTTCAGAATACGTTTAAATATTTATTGTTTTTCTAAATTTTTGTTTTGAAAAATTAATTTTTATATTCAAATACACATTTAAAAATTTGCTAACCAGGCTGACGGCTTAGCCATAGCTTTTAAATTCATTTTTGTAATTTAATTGTAAGTTAATGTGTAAATAAAATGAATTACTTACTTACTTACTTACTGTATCTACTACATTGTAAGTTATGAATTCGTAAAAAAACAAATTCGGAATTTTAATCAAACTTGACATTGCGATGATACACTCAGAAAAGCATCAGATAAGAATTTAACAATTGTCTTGTTAAATTGACAAGGTGCACCGTCCCTTATAAAGATGTAGAAAGATCTAAAACTTACAAAATTTCAATAACATTATATTGATGGTTAAATTAAGACGACACTATTTTATAAAATTATAGTTGATTTCAGCAGATGTTTCATGTAGAAAAACATGAAAGTCTTGTAAATGAAATAATTTTAATTTTTAATTTTTTTTTTTTTTAATAATACAAATTATTTATACTACTCAAATACATCAGCCAAATAGAAAAAGATTAACTCAACTTATAAAAAATTGCGTATTGACAAGGTCCATTTATAGTCAACTGATGAGTCCAAGTGACATCGCCGGAACCAAATGCCAATTTGTGTACACTAAAGGCCGTTTTGAAATCATTTTCAGAATTTTGGCATGATCCCAGTGAAAGTTTTAATCAATTTCATGCTATTTTAACATCTTGTAAATTTTAATTTTGTTACATGTATCCATTGTACCTATGTTGATTTAACGTTTCATAGAGTTGTTTTCACAATTTTTACTTGATGAACTTAACCTAGTCTGAAGTTAACTTAAGCCTGTGCCTGTTTAAATAACCTGATTATCTTGTTGGTTTATAAAATGTACCAATAATTTTTTCTGTATTTAGCTTGATTGAAATTTTGATGTTTAGCGCCACATGTGTTATTAACTGGTGTATTGCTTTATTTTGATGTTCTTAAGAACCTGTACAAATTTCGAGCAGAAATGTTTACAATTTTTCAGGGGGTCAAATGTCCCCTCAATAGTTATTCACGAACATATATGTATAAGGTTGAATTTTGGTATAATTTATGGGCCTGAAAACATAGCTACAAATTATTGGATAATGCAAGGAATGTGATAGAAACTGAAATCCACCTACATTTATATCTGGGAAACGCATTTAAAGCAAATCAAAAATGAGAAGAAAAAAATGAGTTAACAACAACTTGGGTGCATAGATAAAATTCGAAGAAACAGTTTTAAAATTCGATACAGACAAATTACGTATACGCCCGAGTGAACGATAATTTTTATTTGTTACTTATAAGTGTTGAAAATTATTCCTGGTTTTATTTATTAGGAAGAGAATATTTTTCTATTCAATAAATATTTTTATTTCGTATTCATCACCTAATCGATTGTTAAATTATTTTTATTTATCAATAGAATTGAAATAAATTCTATCACTTTTTTTATAGTACAGTAGAATCTCGAAAAGATGAACAGATATAAAACAGGGCCCGTTCATCTTTTCAAATTGTTCATCTTTTCGAGCATCAACGTATGTTTGAGGAAGAAGATATAGTAAACATTAAAAATTATTTACATAACAAATTAAAACAAGCTCAAAAGTATTGTTCAGGAGGAACTATAAAGAGCAAAGAAAAAGTAAAAATTATGTTGGGAATAAAGTATTCATCTTTTCGAGTACAAAATTTTAACCCTTTCATATTTTTGAACACTGAAAAGTTAACATTTTCCGTTCATCTTTCCGAGCTTTTCATCTTTTAGAACCGTTCATCTTTCTGAGATTCTTCTGTACTTATATATTAGGTATAGCAAACAATAAGCAGCTTATTCTACCATTTCACAAAATAACTCTCCATTCTGGAAGTTAATAATTTCCTAAAAACATTTTGAACGAAAAAGAGTTTTGCAATAATGTACATGCAAAAATACTACCTTATTAGTATGTCCTTAATTCTATATCTCTGAAGTCCTGCGTTTGTTCATAATAATTTATAACCAAAATTGTTTAAAAGTTCGTTATAAACCTTTGTGTACAAAAGGTACTTTGCAATGCTAATTATCCAGATTTTCATGTTGATTTAAAAGAATTATTTATTTTCGACAAAGAAAAAGTTACAAGGTGTCATGTAGATTTTAAAATTAAAACTCTGGTATCTTATTAAGTATTTAATACGATCAACCATGTTGAAATATTACAACCTGATAATGACTAAGTTTTTGGTTAATATAACCTGATATTTATTCTGAGTGCGGGGAACACTTAAGAAGTGGGTATCGTAGCCTGTCCTCGTTTCTGTCTATTTGGCTTCAGCCTAAATGGATAGGTCAATTTTCTTTAAACTTGGTATCTAGTTTTATTGCTAAAAGTCTCTTTTTGATGTTTTAGGGCCAAAAATAAGGGTTCTTGTGATATATTTTTATAGTATTTTTGGAGAACCTTAATATTCTCAAAAATGGCTCTTCAGATTAAAAAAAAAAACTTCAAATCTACACACACGACCTTTTCATGGACTTCAAGGCCGTTTATAATTGTATCAATAGAGACTATAACTATATCAAATAATATATAATTTTGAAGTACCGGCTAGACTCGTCCGTGTGCGTGCAGAATGACAATAAAGCTCGTATTTTGGTTTCGCTATCAGGTAATACAACGATACTTTTGCTGAGATCAAACGAGAAATAACTCTTTTATAAGACACTTACTATCCCGGCCTGCTATCCGGTCCAATGACAGGTGACCTTCTCAAAGGTGAGGAAAGACAACGCTTCGCTTAAAGAAGCTTCTTCGCGAGATTTGTCGTCGGAGTGAAGGACACCGATCTAGCCAAAAAAGGTAAAAAGCCAACGACTGAGGTGGCTGTGCCATGGACACCAATGATTCGCTCGAGAAAATCCATAGTTGTACAACGACACACAGTAGGGCCGAAGTGCAAAGAAATCAATTTTCCTAAAATTCTATTTTCAATAAGCTGATTCATATTTCTCACAGTTCATTAGCCAGAATGTCTAGGTGCATCAAGAATTTGGGTAAAAATTGAAGTAAAACACCTTAAAATAAGCCCATAGTCAAAATATTTAAAATTATATTACACAAAGTGCACCACTGTACTGAGCAGTTTAAGAAACACCGTGAGCAGGCTGGAAGAAGCTTTTTGGCTGTTTTGGTCGCCAACAAACTGTAGCGTCACGTTAGAACTAAGAAAGTTAGAATAGATTCATTGTCTCTATATTTATTTTCGCGGTAAAAGTTAGCCTACAAGATTTAAGATGTTTTAAAAGTAATGGAGAAGTATTACAGTAGAAGATCCCGCCATAGGACGACTTATACCCTCATCGAGATACCAGATGAGGAGTAAAACAATTTTTTTTTTATTTAAAATACGTGATTTTTTTTAAATCGACATTTCAAAGAGTCAACGGTAACATAGACTCTTTGCACCTTCTGTCTCGTATTAACTTTAATATTCCACAAAGAAACTTGAGGTACCGGATAGTATACTTATTCAAAACTATCGTACCAATTACGAAAAATGTTCTCCTTTAAATAATATGTTTAAACTATTTAATTTTTACAATAATAAATATAACAATCTGTTTGATAAAACAATAATTAATTCATGTAAATTAAAATCAACATTTTTTTTTTGCAATTAATTAAAATCTTAATATAAACTATGGTAAGAATTATGTAAATTTTTTTTTGTAAACTAGCAATTTAGTTATGTTAAATAAATAATTAAATAAAAGTAAATTAGGGTAAACAACTAAAAAGGTTGAGGTTCTTTTTTCTTAACCGAAAATAATAGAGAGTTGAATTTTTTGTGTAGTCGATAGATCTAATAAATACAAGAAAGCTGTACATGCTAAAGAAAATTTTAGAAAATCAAAACTCTAGATACAAACATTTAAAAGTAAAAAAGATGAAAAATAGATGTTGGGGAAAAAAATCACCTTAAATAAGGTTAATGTTTTCTAGAAATAAATTTTATATTTTTGAAAAGTAGATAAGAAATTAAAAGACCTATTTTTGCAAAATTTTCGATTTAAGCTTTTTTCTTGTGTATATATTTTGTTCATCAATTTTCGTTGGATTTAAATTTTTTCCTTTTTACTCTCATTGGTATTTTCATTAAAAAAATTTACCCGATTTGCTATTCCAGCATAGTTGAGGTACATTAGAAATGAAAAAAAGCATTTATGTATTTTAAAACTTTGAATAAATTCTTTTTTAAATTTGCTCTTCTTCACATACAAATCTGGAAAGCCTTCGAACAGGGTTGGCCGAATTAACTACACTACATTTTCTACATCATTAACTACGCGTAGTTAATTTAACAAACTACGTCTTATTTTCTACAAATTGTTACGTTTTCATATATGTACATACAAAGTAAATTTAGAGAAATAATAAAATTTCAATAAAAATTTGAACATTTTAACTCAAAATTCAAGCTTCAAAGTTATAACTGACAGATCATTTGATATTTAGAACTAAGTTTGCTACAATTTGTTTCATTAACTACATTTAACTACATAAACTACGTAGCAAATATGAAAAATGTAGTGGCCATCTCTGCCTACGAACACTTCTCTATTTTTTGGTGTCCGTTTTATCATCTTCGTATTCTGTTTCCTCAGACCAGTAAGAACAAAGCACGAACGCAATAATTTTGTATATTCCCCTGACGTTTCGCTCTCTTTCTCTACTCGGCGTTACACTTTTTAGAAATTCTGTTGATTTTTTCACATTGTTAGTAGGTATGCCTCCGCTTAAACATTTCTAATGTTAAAAATACTTAAGCATAACGAGTACGGTGGTAGGTACTATATTGTTTTCAAAAAAGATATCCAGGCTCAGAGTTTCCGAACATTTTTCACAATCTATATTTTCAAATTTCTCAATGCGTTAAAGAAACAGTTTTAACAGTCTCAAAGAGATGACAGCAATTTAGTGGATTGAAAGTATCTATAACCAAAATCAAAGTAAAAGGGTTAATTGGTATAAGTTTCATTAAATTGATTTTAAAAGTGTAGCAGATTTTTTCTCCCTGTGGTAGATTTGAGGGGTTAAAAACTGCGATATTCCCAATTATTTTGTTAGGAGTGTAACCACTTAAATTCATATATTAAAAAAAGAATGATACGGCTAAGCTTAAAGACCTCAATCTTTTCGATATACATACCTACCAAGTTCAAAGTAGGTGCCTTAAGACGCTTCTGAAATAAATCTTCCCGAAACATAAAAAAGCTCAACATATAAATCAGATTAACATCGTAGGTAATTAATGTACAGAATATACACAATACCAATTTATATATGTACATATGTACTTCTTACAGTTTTTCAACACGAGGAACAGATTGTTATACCTTGAGGATAATTTTTCACTCATCAAAGTCAATTTAAACTGGACATCTGCAATTTGGAACACCTAGAACTGCCATTTGAACCAAAACCTGGATCATCTTGCCAATTTTTTTTTTCCCGTATTTTTCCAGTCAATAACCTTACTATATCCGTTCGTTGCTTTCCCTGAATCAGTTGAACAATAAAAAAAATCAATCGCAAACGATAAAAGTTTGCTCACTGTGTGAAAACCATTGCTCAACAACAGCAGAAACTCAAGTGAGGCAAAAAAAAAAAAAAAAAAAAAAAAACAAACCTATAGACAATGGCAGTTGCAATCAATTTAAAAAAACATTTTGCCAACTTATCCCTTTTTGACACGAGGGGCACAAAAAAAAAGTAGGAGGTAGGTATGCGGGATGAGCATTATCACCGTTCCATTTGGAGTGATTCCAAACTGTTTCCGCTTGTATCAGGGAACCAGGAAATCTTCATATATAGATACACATACCTATACCAATGCAGGGAAGCTTATCCTTAGAGAATTTTTTTGTTGTTTTAAATTCAACGACTGCTCTGCTACGGCTGCAGAAGCTTTGTCTCATGTAAAATGTAATGAGGTGACAATGTGCTCAACTCCTTATGGGCCTTGATGGAATCAATAAAAATACAAGAAGAAAAAAAAATGTATCAGGACAAGCAGTATAAGGAAATATTCAACCTAAGTAGAACTATATGTACATTCTCTTTATAAGAAAACTAAACTACTTCTTTGCTTCCGTGATACATTATATCGATGAAAGGTTGTTTTTTATAAGGTTTTTCATTGAGATTTGCTGTCGGCTTTAATGTTTAACAGTGTAATTTTAGATATGAAAAACTGCATTTAGAGAAAGTGCAAATTAACGATGTCAAAGGTTTCAATGATGAAGACGCTATGAAAATGTATTTTTTTTAAATTCAAAGTGAGTTGACGCCAATTTTCTTAAAAGAAAAATTTATGAAATTTTTATCCTGTAGGTCAAAATGAATCTGAACTCTTATAACGTCTGTAGTCTTCCAAAAAGATTATAATTAATATTAGGTTTGGGTTGAAGTTGTAATACAACATCCATGTATGAGTTGATTTAATAATCGTGATACGTATAGCTAATCTGTCTAAAACATCAATGACTAACATCCACCATACTCTGGAATAAAACTTATATCAAATGTGTCAAACAAAGAACTCTCATTATTTTGCAGACATTTTTATATTCTTTACCTATAATAGCGTCCGTGAAAAACTTCTGCTTGTACGTACGTGATTGGTGTGAATAACTTTTGTAATTTAACATAGAATTTTATGCCAAACATTATTTTTATGGCTTACGAGCGTTAGTAGAAGAAGCAGGTAAATTTAACGGTACTATGTCAAACCAACCGAACCTTTTTTACCAAAAATGTCAAAGTGCCACTTTGCTCAAAACTTTAAGTTAAATGTCATCACCCAAAAATTAAACGAAATGCACAAATGATTCGCACAGATTTGCTCTTTTGGTTGAAAAATGTAATGCAGCTTACATATTGAAGGTTCATGTATGTGGATCAATAAGGCCAAAAATGTAAAATAAAGTCAAAGATAGTAAATTTGTTAAAAATGCAATAAAATAAAAAAGATGCGTATGCGCCCCACTGTTTTATCGTTGGTTTTAGAGAAAATAAAGCTTTGGTACGTGTGGTTCGACTTTTCGTTAAGTAAGAATCATCACCATTTATGAAAAAAAGTGAAATTGCAGAAAAAATCCCCCCTAGGTCTAGGGGTTTTCGTTTTTGATTTTTTTTTGTTGACACAACATTATGATTTAGTACTTGCGATTTATACATAGGTAGATACCTCCCATGGAACCATTTTTTTGATTTTCGATTTTCTTAAAAACGGTTCAACCGATTTTGACTTGATCAAAAGAAGAATTTCTTAATGTTTTAAAAATTTTGTATTGCAAAATTTTCAAAATTTGTTATTTTGTATTTTTTAAAAAAATCAAAAATTTTTTTGAGAACTTAATAATTCGAAAACGATTTGTTTTTTATTAAACTTGACACCCAGCAGTTTCTTATGATTATCTAGCATGCAAACTATTTTGATATCCATAAATTACGGTACCTACCATACAAGTGTTTAAAAACCGATAGGGAAAATCTCATTTTTCTCAGAAACGGCTCTTATGATTTTGTTTAAAATTTTGAAGCGTGTTTATATCATTAATTAATATAGTAGATCGTCTATATTAATGAAAAAAAAAATTATTCATCGACTAAAAATGGTACATCTCATAGAACCATTTCTTTGGTTATCAACTATCTCGTTATCTGTTGAACAAAGGTAAGAATGATACATTTTGATTTATATATTTTTTAGTTTTATATTTATTAGTTCTATGACTTCTAGACAGGGCCGGCCTAAGCCAAACTTGCGCCCTGTGCAAGATTTGAAAAAGGCGCGTTTTTTAAAACTATATATTTAATAAGTACTTAATGTAATCAATCAAGTTTTTTTATATAATTGTCAATCAGGCAGACGGCAAAGCCATGCTTATTACGATTGAAGAAATATGTAAATATTATATTACTTATAGAATAAATTACAAATTACTACTACTACTACTTTATTTAATAAGCTCATCAGACAAATTTCTCCAATTATTGGGTTCATCAAAAAGTTCATCCGTTAACATTAAAGATTCTCCTTTAATGCATAGATTTAAGTGATATTATAGTTAGTGTGCAAGAAATAACTTAGCACAGTTGTGATGGATGATATTTTGGGATTATTATTGAACAAGTTTAGTGGTTAAAATGAAAATGGAAGTACATATTTGTTTGCGCAAGATCAGGTTACATTTTCTTGCTCCTGGTAACGCGCCCCCAGAATTTTGGGCCCGGTGCATTTGCACATCTTGCACATATGGTTGGTCCGGCCCTGCTTCTAGTTAAGTTAAATTTGATATTAGTTTTGTGGTTGATACTTATTTATTTAAATATTTTCCCAAATGCAACTATCCCAAAATGAAAAACCTACTAAAGACGTAAAAATAAAGCCGAGAAATTCCAAAAGAGTTGTAACAAATAACGACTAAATTGCAAAGAGGAAACGCCCTTTTAAAATTTGACGAATGATTCATCCAAAGATTTATTTGTTCTTGTTTGACTTGATACCCAAACACAAGCTTTAAATGTTTATTTGTATGTTTTTGTTTTTAAACTCAACCTTTTAATGGTTTTCAAAATCGATTTTGATTGTTTTAGCTTCAAAGCCAAAGCTTCACATTTTAATCCCAACCAAAATTATTATATTCATTCATATATAAATATAGTATGTACGTATATCAAATAGTAATGAATTTCGGATAACTTTTTCCTAAAGTTGCATTAAGTTCTGATGAAAACTTATCTTTGAGTTTGTCATTTTTGGCTTTAAGAAAGTTTTTTTTTATTCCTAAAAGTATTTCATTAACAAGACATAATTCAAAAAATGAAAAGCATGAAACATTTTTCCACCCAAGTACATCGACCTTTACAAAAAAAAAAAAACTTAGGCCATATAAAATTTCGCTCCCAAAAGGATTTTGCTTTGAAACATCGTTTAAATGAATTACCCAAAAGTTATCCACGTACATACATATTATACTCTCTCGTTAGTTTCGTGTTCTACTATTTGGCACAGTGGTGGTTGTTCACTCGTGTAGGTAGAATATATATTTTGTTTATATGTGTGTCGTGAAAGTTTTCCACTTTAATCTCATGTTTTATCCTAGGGATATTAGAAAAAGTACACTTTTTTCCGCTTAAGCATCATGAAAGTCCATGCCGACGACGCCCGCCACCCCGCCTCAGTTGGTCCGAAGTTTTAATTGAAGGTCCTTTTTGCAGGGCCCTAATAAATTCTTGTGCTTAAGCGAACTTCTACACCTGGCCAATTGAAAAGTGTCCTTTTGGGTCACGTAACAGCTTAAAGCCGGCAAAGTCTGAGTTGCATTCGCGCGTTGTATTTCAATCTTTCAACTTGAACATGATTTAGCACTTAAGTGGGTTTTAAAGTGAAAAAAGGTTTCCAGTATACATATAGTATGTATGTATGTTTGTGCGATGCAAGCGGAGAAATCCTCCCCTTTGCTTTTGAGGACAAACCGGATGTGAAAAAGTAGAAAACTGAAATATCAATGGAATGCATCTCGTTTTTGCCATCGTTCGTGCCTTCTATGACGGCGACGATGACGATGACGACGACGACGCTTCGTCATCGCATTATACGTATTGTGTTTGGATTCCAGAACATATAGAGCCAAGAAGTAGGAAGCTATATCTATACTTATCCATTCCATTTTAAGATCGTGCAGAGCATAAGTTTTTCAGTGACTTTGCGAATTGCATGATTGGAGAAATAAGTGGAGACATTACCATGTCATATGCCTACTTGATGGTGACAAGCAAGATATGTTACTCCTTATAAGAATTTACAGCAGCAGCAGCACACTATGAAGGTCGAGTGTGCAAACTTGAACCAACCACCAACTTATTTTGGAGTAAAAAATTATACGACATACGAGTAGCTATGTGTGTTGTTACAATTTATTGAAGAAAGTTGTTTCGAGAAGATGAATAGTTATAAAGTTTTTATATAAATAAAGTAGGGAGTAATCCAGGGTGAAAATCTTTCGAAATAACTATGGAAAATCTTAGATAAAGATTGGAAGAAAGGAGAAGTAGATAACTTTCTCAGATAATCTACTACAGAACTATGCAGGCAATTCTGATTATCTTGACGATTTTTCTTTTTAACATTTTTCTATTCGCCAACTTAATAGCTTTGAAAACAATGGGGCAAAATTTTAGTCGATTCAGTGCGATGGTAAAGAACTTTTTTGTTGCTAGTTTAAAAACAGGATTTTACAAATTTTAAATGAGTAAGCATCATGCTTTTTCAAATTTTTAGTATCATGTACTAACCCTAAATGTCACTTTGACAATTACAAATGTGAAAATGGTATGTTTGCTTACTTGTTTGCACGAACTGTCAATTTTTAGGCGTGTTCAGCTGAAGCTTATATTTCGAAGATAGGTTTAGTATGATACTATAGTTAAAAAATGTTGATTAAGAATATTTTAGTAAAGAGCTTTAAAGTTAGTAAAATATTAAGAAGTATCATGCTAATACCTAAACATTAGACTGTAAAATATTTTGTGCCAATTTTATTATGTTAGGTACTGATGAAAATAATTAGCAAATCTGCTGCACAAATTCAAGCTCAAGAAGTTTTAACTGAAAGTAGATATGGTATTTGAAATATCTAGAGTCGATATTCTAGAAACATTTTACGACTGGTGGTTATACTAATCAAGAAGTAAAGTAATTGTCCGCATACAAGTCTGTTGGCAAGTTAAGTCGTCTCTAAGTTTTGTTATTGGTAGGGCCGTTAGTGCCAAAAATATACCGATGGAAGTTTTTGATAGAAATACTATTTTGCAACTACTATTTTGGAACTGGAATTATTTCTTGCATAGAAGGTGCATTAAATAATGTTGAAAACAGTGCAGTTAAGCAATCCAATCCAACGCTGTCCAATTTTGATTGGTTCCATGCTTCAACGAGACGTGTTAGGAAGAAATTGATACAAATTTTGAAGTTTTAAGGAATTCTCTCAAACAGGGACTCGCTAATTCACATTTTAGTTAAACTAATGGCCATTTTATTCACTATAGCCCAGCTTGCAAAAAACATAAAAGTTGGGACCAAACCCTCTATGGCAATATAAAATTCGCCTTTTATTCACTACTTTATTCTTTAACTATTTCTAACTGAAAAGTTAAGTTGACCAACTTGTAATTTATAAAATTTCATAACACATAAAATGTAAGTTTTAAACTTAAGATTTGGTAATGTCACTGCTATTTTCTAATTTTTATCGAAAAATAAGTCGACGCCATGGCAGTTTCGATCACGATAACGGGTATCACGGAACAAAAATGCGATCAAAAACCTGCTCACATCAATGTGATATATTTAACCTTATTATAATAGGAGTTCTTTTTGAACGACAAATGTAATTTTCAAACAGTTTTATTACAAATGGCGTTGTGTGGAGTCGTTTTACTTGCCTTACTTTGAGGGGAATGTAAATTTTTGTGAGAAAATTGTCACTCGTCCTCATTATGACTGTCGTTTAAGTTGCATTCAACGGCAGCTAAAGCGCTATTTTTTGTCGAATACAAATTCTCAACCGACTGGCCGGTAGAATTCACTAAAAAAGGGTTGGCTACGTTTTCCCGCGGCACGTTTTCCCGCGTACATTTTCCCGCAAAACATTTTCCCGCAAAACGTTTTCCCGCAGAACGATATCCCGAATCACAGTTTCCCGTGTAACGTTTGCCCGCCGATTCCTACTTTTTTTAATACAAATCCACAGCGCATATGAACAAAATTCATTTCAATAGTAGTTTTCTTGTACAAAAGTCTTTTCTTGTGTTGAGGTGAGGTATGTATGGGGGGGCATGCAACCCCCTGCTTGGTACACTATAGGATTTGGGGAAGGTGCGAGGTTAAGTGTATGAAAAGTTTTTTTTATCATTTGGTAGTAGAAAATAAAAAAAAATAAAAAACCCTTAAATGAAAAAAAAATTAGATATTTTAACAAACATAAAATATTTATTGCATAAATGCAAAATAGTATTGTCAAAAAGTATTAATTAGTATTGCCTATCCCGCCGCCAATCCCGTGGAAAATTTCATAGGCATTCGTTCCGCGGGATATCGTGCTGCGGGATTGTAGCAAAAAAAACTACCTTTCAAATCGGCGGGCAAACGTTACACGGGAAAACGATCGCGGGAAAACGTAGTGATCCCAATGAAACGTCTCTTAGAGTTATTGGAAGAAAATCCATCACAAGAAACGAAATTCTAGATATAGGGCTCTCGCAAACCGAGGAAAAAAACCAAATGTGAATCTAAATTGCTTCAAACTGACCACCAGTTAGAGTAGAAAAAGAGTGATGAAAAGAACAAATATAAAAGCAATACCGACTCTTAAACGCCTTAACGAGGAGTTTGAAATAACTATACAGACATACTTTTCAAATCTTTAAATGCAGTTCAAATTGATTTTACAGAATTTAAGTATAAAACAGCGTATTTTGCTAAAAAATAAACGACTCTTATTTAAAAGTATTCAAAAACAATAATTAGACTTTATAATCTCCATTTCGATAACCTTATAACAAGATTATGCAGTAAAAACTCATCAAATAACCCAAGAGAATTGCAGTTTTTTTGTATGTTAATCAGTTAATTTTATGCGGATAAATGATTCCTGTAGGTACCTTTTTTAAGTAAAATTTTGATGATGGGGAAAGGACATTTTTCAAAAAAAATGTATTAATAATATTAATAAATGTTAAAGTTTTCAAAAAAAAATAAATTAGGCTCCTGTCTTTTGTGGTTTTTGATGAAAATCAAGTTTTGAGAATACCTACTCTACCCTAGTTTTTATATCAACATTTGCACTTATATAAACTTTCTTAAAATATGGTGAGTTAGGTTGGCAAAAATTATTTGCCATCCTTTGCTATATTTTATTTTAACGCGCCTGAAAATCTCATACAAATCGGCTAGATCGTTCAGATTTTATAGAACTTAGACTGCAACTCAATACAAAAAAATATTTGGTCAAAAAAACCCGTGCCAAAAACCTTTGTATCTAAAAATTGTTAAAGACAACATTATTTATAAAATTTTATAAGAACACAACCCAATTATCAGCCAATTTTGAAAAAAATATTACTTTTTTTTTTAAGTCGGCCGCGGCGTGTCAGTGGGAAATTTATTTTCATGACTTGTTGTGCCATTTTGTTTTTTATTGGAAAGTTTCATAAAATTCGGATGAGAAGTTCAGATTTTAATGAATTAAGACTGCCTTTGCATACAACAGGATCCCATGGGCGTTAGGTTATAACGCCCACATCGATTTGGAAATATCTGAACAATTTTTGTTGACTGTTTTTCTCGATTTGGGCCTTATTTAAAATTTTTGAATTTTTTTGTAAAGGAAAGAATGCCAAAAATAAATTTTTTTAAATCAAATGGCAAGTAGCGCCAAAATTGGATATATATCACCCAAAAAAAATCCATAAAAGGAAATAACGCCCAAACCTTAGGAATGAACGCCCAAATAATAATAAAACTCAATACTAACATTTACAATATGGATTTTTGAAAATTAAAACCGCGTAAAGTGAAGTATGTATGGGGGGCATGTTGTCCCTCAGCAACCCCCTGCTTGGGCACACTATAGAATTTGGGGTAGATGCGAGGCTGGGTGTATGCAAAGTTTCTTTAAATTCAGATTCTTTAAATAAGACTTTGCATACATCCAGACTAGCACCTACCCCAAATCCTATAATGCCCCCAAGCAGGGGGTTGCAGTGGGGCACATACCTCACTGTTTATGTGCCGCGATTTTTTTTAAGATTATCTTATCATTGAAATTTCGTTTTGGAAATATCGCCTAAAATTTAGGAAAAAACGTCCGAATTAAAAAAATGTTTGGAAATATCGCCCAAATTTTACAAAAACAATTTTCATTGAAAATATTTGGGCGATATTTCCAACTAAAGATTTGGAAAAACATAAATTTGCAATTTTGTTTGTTTGGGCAGTAAAAAAAAATTTGAGTGATATTTCCAAATAGATTTGGGCGTTATTTCCTTGAGCGTTATTGCCTAACGCCGATCCACAGTGCCTTAATGGTCACAATAAATGATACTTTTTAGGAAATGCTTATAGACTAAGATCCCACAGCTATTTTTGGATGTGAGTGATGGTAAAAATTTCATGGTATTTCAGATAGATCTTGGATAACCATAATATTTTGTTATCAAAGGGAAAGCTTCTATCAGTAAGAACATTTTTCTAAATGCTATCACATTTTATTTAGAGAACGGTTTCATGCTCATCTTTAAGTTCGTCTTGGATGCAGAAGACCCCGTCCTAGACTTCTTGGACACCCATTTTCATGTCTATGGCGCTCAGATATTTTATTAAATATAATGATTTAGTTGCTACGATTTTTATCTGGACTTAAAAAAAAAAAAAAAAAAAACCATTTTCAATGCACCATTACCGACAAAGGCGCCAACCAAGAAATGTAAGAAATATTTTCTTATGTAAAGTTGCAATTTGGTAAACATTTAGTAATTTACCAGCTCTTCGAAAATCTGAATCCTTTTTTTTCATTTTACTAACTAGTAAAATACTAATTCCCTTTTAAGAAGTCAAAATGACAACCTACAATTTATTTTGTTATTTGTGACAACGTACAATACAAGTACATATTTTGTTATTTTATTTTGCCTCGGTGCTGTTCGTTGAAGGTTTGTATTTATTTTAAATTATTATTTCCTTTTTAAAAATAGCAATCTCCTATTGTTTTATTGGTTGTATTGGCCACATCGATTAGGCAGATTTGCCCATCATTTGAAATTGTAATGTCTATTTACGAGACACGAAACATACCTACTCATGTATGTGATTTTGTACAAAATATTCTAAGTTTGTACATAACAAATGTTTTAATTATGGTTAATTTAAATATGTGCAGCAATTTAATTTAATTCATTTCACACAATTTAACTCTTTAAAATAAAATTGCCAATACATTTTTTTCGAGTATAATACTAATATAAAAATAGTAAGTTGCTAAAATCGTTTAAAATTAGCAAAATCTTCTTTTTCACTTAGTAACCTACTAAAATGGCTTAAACATCGTTTAAAGTTTTGCGCCAAAATCTATATAAAATCTATATAAAAATACCAGTGAATGTTTGCTATAATTCACACCCAAAATTTGCTGTAGGCTCTCGGTCTTTAAGGACATAAAATAACGTTCTCCACCAAAACTCAGCTTGTAGATTTTTTTTCAAACTTCTGCATTTTTTTGTGTAATTTTTCTTGTCTATATCGCGGGCTTTTAAATGAAAATTTCTTTGTACTATTTTGACAAAAATTGTTTTGGATTTGACTTTAAGATTGAGATTTTGAAATTGCAGACTTCTTCATTAATTTCAATTAAAATAAATTGAACAACTACATTTGTAATTCTTACATTGGTACACTGACATTGTTTTTTTTTTAATTTTATTTTATCTATTAATTGCACCTATCTTTCCTGCAAGCTATTCTTTTTATTAGACAGGGTTGCCATGTAACAGCATAATTCGTTCTGATGTAAAATATCTTGTTTTTTTTTTTTTCTAAAATGTTCTTTTTAATACAAAAAAACGAAAAGTAGATATGTATGTACCTTCATAAGGACGCAATGCTACGATTTTGAGCTTTTGAACTTGTTTTTAACAAGTTCGTTATGAAAAGCTCAAGTTACTAATTTATCTGTCTTTTTTATTAAAAACACTAATTTTGGGGAATGTATATAAAGTTATATTTAGTAACACTGCTGACAACCATCTCCTTTGGGATATTTTACTCGTATAAAGGATATAAGCTTTACATTTTCACATTTTTCACTTTTCATTACATATTTTTTTGTTTGTTGTTTTTGAGAAAACGTATGCGAGTACGCTGAGGAAAATTTAACAATTTATATACCTTGCGTGAGAATATATCCTTTGTCGAGGTTTTATATGAACGAACACAGAACCAGGATATACTAACTTCAAATGCAGCAACAGCAGCGGTATTAGTAAGTAACTCACTTTTAGACATAATAATGTAATAATATTTTTCCACGTCGTTAGCTAACGACGACGACAACGCTAAGGTTTTATAGATAGAAGTGTTTACCTACAGTATGTGGGTGTTCCAAAGGCATGAGAGCGTGATGTGCGATATAAATAACACATACCGAACCGACTAATATACCTATATACTCGCATACCCAAGTCGGTCATGATAGGAAACATCTGCGGCAGATCCCGAGGGATGCAGACAGATTTATGTTCGCACATATGTGTTTTTCACATTTGCTATTTGTTTGTTTATATATTTAACTGGGCTTGGACTGAGCAGTGAGCAGGAGCTGCAGGCGATATACAGGAAGATTCGTAAACGAATCGTGGTGATGTGTTAAAGCCCTATAGTGAAAACTGAGAAGATATATGTTCTTATATAAAAATTCTTAGGTAAGATATAGGTGGTGCAGCTAGAAAGGCGCAGCAGTTATCAGTATTATAGGATGTTGGAGTACCTACATATTACGTAGAAGGTGTGGGCTTGCTTAATGAACAACTTTTTTTTTTTTTTTTTTTTTTTTTTTTTTTTTTTTTTTTTTTTTTTTTAACATCCAACGAGAAAAAAAGTCAGACAATTTTTGCAGGAATTTAGTTTCCAGTAACTGTTTTCCTTGAGAAGTTCTATAAAAAGGGGGTATAGTTTGTCTGCATTTGAACCACCATCATTTAGTGAAAATGATTTTAAGCAAAATAGTTTATAGAACTTTCGTCCAAAAATATGTATCCTTTAGATTTTTAGATTTATTTAAAAAAAAAAAACTTATTTTTAAATTTTTTTAAATACAATATTATTTGAATTCTTAAGACGCACAGATTTCAAAATTATAACAAAATCAGTATGGCAATTTAAAAGATTTACGGAAATAATACAAAAATAAGGCGATTTTCTTAAAAAAAAAGGTCTTAATCCCGTTACGTGAATTGTATGCCAAACACCTGCAACGCGCTTTTCTTACAATCATTTGGTTTGCACGTACGAAGTTTAATCAAAATCGTTGGAACCGTTTCCGAGAAAAATTGTGAAACCCAAATCGTTGTATGCCAGCTAAAAAAAAATTTAAATGTTTTCTCTAGGAAATCACATCAAAATATTGTGTACCGAATTTGAAGCCAATCGGTCCAGGCGTTTAGGATTTAGCTCAAATTAGAGTGACCCTAAGACCCACAGCAGACTAACAGACGAACAGTTGCACAGCAGACCAAAGAACGGTATATGCTGAAACTCACCTTTTTGGAGTTCTCTATCATCGTATTCTTAATTTTGATTAAAACCTCAAAATTTGTATTTGCGATATACATGGGTGATTGATATAAGGTGCACCAAAAAGCTAGAGTGAGTTGGTTGGCTTAAGACAAGAAAAAAATCGTATAGGTGGTGGGGTCTATTTCCCCCCGTTTGACGGGAGGGGCAATTTTCTAAAAAATTGACTTAAAACGAAAAAAATTATTTAAAAACAACGGTTAATCTTACAATGCCATGCTATACCGTTTTGGAAAGCCAGAAATCTCTTCTTTAATTATTTTTAATTAAGTTATGTTAGTGAATAGTTTTTGAAAAATTAATTTTCAAACTCGAAATTTTGAAAAAAAAAATTTCAAACTAATTTTTTTCAAAGTTTTAGGTAGTTAAGTATAATTTTTGTTTTCAAAATTCAATGCTCTTGTTAATTTTCAATAAAAAAACAGAAAACCGGATGCTAAAATGTATCGCAGCTTTTGAGAAATAAAAAAAAAATGAAAAATACTTTTTTCCAAGAAATACAATTTTTTTTGTTTTCCTAAGTTTTATCTGCTCAGATCAATTATTAAATTAGAGGATTATCCCTTTTTTCATTTTTTTTGCTTACCATCCGGTTTTTAGCAAAAAAAAAATAAACTGGATTAAATAGATTTCACCTTTACTACTTTTCATTTTTTTTAATTTCTCAAAAATTAAGATACATTTTAGCATCCGGTTTTCTTTGTTTTTTGAAAATTAATAAGAGCATTGAATTTTGGAAACAAAAATTGTACTTAATTACTTA
The DNA here is from genome assembly GCA_929447395.1 of Epistrophe grossulariae. NCBI lineage: Eukaryota > Metazoa > Arthropoda > Insecta > Diptera > Syrphidae > Epistrophe > Epistrophe grossulariae. The sequence continues at coordinate 91,782,001 of OV839568.1, read as the reverse complement.
AATTTTGAAAAAAATTAGTTTGAAATAAAAAAAAAATTTTTTTTCAAAATTTTGAGTTTGAAAACTAATTTTTAAAAAATTATTCACTAACACAACTTAATTTAAAATGAAAATTAAAGAAGAGATTTCTGGCTTTCCAAAACGGTATAGCATGGCATTGTTAGTTTAACCGTTGTTTGTAAATAATTTCTTGTCCGTTTTAAGTCAATTTTTTAGAAAATTACCCCTCCCGCCTAAACGGGGGGAAATAGACCCCCCTCCAATGCGATTTTTTTCTTTTGTTTTAACCCAACCTACTCACTCTAGCTTTTTGGTGCACCTTATACCAATCACCCTGTATAGGTTCTATATGGAAAGTTATGGATTCGTAGAAAAAAAATCGACATCGGGACCAAAGTTGACATTACGATGATAGCGAAGTCGAAAAAAGTGGGTCTCGTAATTCTATCCGTCTGTCTGTCCGTCCGCCTGCAGCCTAAACGGGTAGGTTGATTTTCTTCAAAGTTGGTACCGATAGCGTTTTTTGGGCACCCCCCCACACTTTTTTTCCATTTTGTTTTTAAGACCAAATAAACGGTACCTGCCGTACAAACTTTTTTTTAGCAAAAAATGAAAATCTTATATTTTATTCAAAAACGTGCCCAGAACTTTAAAAAAAATTCAATAATTTTTTTTACAAAAAGGCAACCGCATTAAAAAAAAAATCCGAAAAATAGTTTAAAATGGTACCTCCCATAGAACCATTTTTATGATTATCGATTTTTTCAAAAACAGTTCAACCTGATATTGATCATTTTGTTTGTGGAAAATGTTTGAAAAAGTTTGAAAAGTTTTGTATACCAAAATTTTCAAAAAAATTTTTTTTTGGATTTTTAAAAAAAGTTTCAATTTTTTTTGAGCATTAATTCGAAAACGACTAGGTCAATTTTTATTAACTTTGGCGTCCAGCAGTTTTTTTAAATTATCTATAGCAGATTTAAAATGAAAATTATTTTTATATCCAAAAATAACGGTACCTCCCATACAAATGTTTAAAAACCGGTATTGAAAATCTCATTTTTCTCAAAAACGGCTCCTACGATTTCGATTAAAACTGTTATGTGAACTAATATCTGTACGATCTACCATATTATTGAAAAAAAAAATGATCTATAGTTTAAAAATGGTATCTCTCATAGAACCATATTATTTTGATTTTTGGCTATCTTATCAGTTGAACTGATTTTAATGAATTTTTTTGCACAAAAGCTTCAAATAAGTTCTAATAATATTGCATACCTAGTACCTACCAAAATTTTCAAAAGAACAAATTATTGATTTTTAAAAAAAATTCTAAAATTATTTTTTGAAAATTCCATGTTTCGAAAATGGATAGATGATATTTTTTTAAATTAATTTTAATCAATTTATGTTTAATTACATATTTTTTTCTTATAATTTTTCAGTCTAAACTGTAAGTTCCATGCTTATTTGCAACGTACGGTGCTATATTGATTTTAATAATATATAAACATAAAATAAGTTTTAAGCAGGTGGTATACAATATAGGCTCCGATAACTAATTTATTTCTTTTATAAGAGAAATTATATATTTTGAAATATTAAAATTTGAAAAACACAGTGTGATCGCACATAAGAGGAAGTTCTTGCGACCCACTCTTACACCAATTTTTCTTACACGAATCCAATACTTTCCTACACTGGAGCAAGTAAAAAATTTCAGATATTTTTTGAACCAAATTTAAGAAATTTTTATTAAATGTCTTTGCGGAACTTTTTTTTAAATAAAAAAGTTTTTTTTATAAAGTCTCTAAGGACTCACATTCCATAAGCCTTATTGATCCGTTTATAAAATCTTTAAGTTAATTTATGATTTTTCTTTGCTGCTTTAAAACTTTATTGCTGGAAATCTTATATATACTCATGCCCAGCCCACCCACTTGCCTTCTTATAGAGATTCTCAATTTTTGATAAGAACATCGTACATATAGCCAGGAAATTCTATCACCCTGATTATATGGGAGCAATTTTAACTTCAATAGGACGACTTTCTTAAGTGCTGAACTAACTGTTGTTGTTGTTTTGAAGGTGCTATAAAGGTGGTTATCAGAAGTCATTATTCGTTAATAGAAGGTAAAGAGGAAATGAGAAAATATTATGAAGACTGTACTCCTGGGAAGGGAAACCAGATACGGAAGATGTGCTTTTAGTTTTTTTTGGAAGGACAATAAATAGGATATCTTACTTTGCTGTGAAATATGCTTTTAAAGTTTCAAGAATCTTACCTTAATACGTTGGAATGTCTTAGAATAGGTATTTATAATATAAATTAGAAAGTTTCTTATTTCTATAGTGTCTCAATAATATATTAAATGCCCTCTTAAACAACTTGAAGTTTGCATAAGTAATTAATTGTCTGGCCTTAGGTTGATATCAAGGACATTAAATATAAGCTGTTAAATAGACCATTAGCATTATAGCATTATAACGCCTTTTTCGATATGGCGGAAAACACCAACTTTTTTTTCAAAACTTTTAGATTTATTTACGAAATAAATACGATACAGTATTTTTTAAAATATAAATGTGTAATTTTATTGAATTAATTGACAAATGTGAATTTTTGGCAACGTTGTTAGCGTGGGAAAATCATGCTTGATCTCAATTGCAGTAGTAGTATCAACTATTTCCGATGGTAACGATAGTTGCAACAATAAAAAACAAAAAAGTAACGAACTTTTTATACAACTGCCCTGATTTAAACTAAACTTTACTCTCGAAATATGCGTTCAGCATTCAAACCAAATGAGGACGCTGGAAAGGTGAAGGGTGAAGAAATGTGGCCTATTTGCCAGAGGGCATATTCGCATATAGAATTGTATATTTATTTTTAAGTTGACTTAAGGAATAAACTTTAACTGAACTTTTAACGAAAAAAATTAAAATAGACGAGAGATGTGTCGGTTCTCGTTTTGGGATACTGAGACGAAACTACTTCCAAGGCATTCGAGACGCGACTGTTTTTTTTGTGGTCTAAAAAAAGGATCTGATAGTGTATAAAAAAAATTTATAGAGCCTTGGCGGTCTAAATGGCCTTGGCAGAAATAGTTATCAAAAACATTTTTAAATTATAAAATTGAATTTTTCAATTGAAGCAGCTTCTAGATTCAAACTTAAGTTCAATATTTCTTGCAGAAAAAAAAGAGAGACGAGACGGAGATGATATCAAGTAAATACTAAGAGAAGATCGCGACTATACCCGGACCAATACTGAAATGTTCCGATTTAAAACAGTAAGAGACGGGATTTACAAAATTTGTCGTGTGACGTGGTGTACCGAAAGTTAAAAACTAGTACTTCCGTACTGAGAAGATTTTTTTACAGATTTGAGTTATGAGTACAATATTAAGCTTAGCCTTTTTCCAACCGTGCATGATATACAATGCGACGAGAAAACGAGAGGCGAGACTTGCTATCATCTTTTTCTAGTTTTATAAAATTATATAATGCAATGAGCTTTTTCAAAGCTATATGTTGTTTTTCTACTAAATTATAAATTAAGTTAAATTTTATTTAGCTTATTAATTACTTTTTTTGTTAATTTCAACCAGGGTTGCAAAGCTGTAGTTACGTCTTAGTTTAAGCTTGGCTTTAATTCAAAAGCTATAGTAGGTGACTTATGAATTAAGAAAATTTAATTCGCAACCCTGATTCCAACACATTGTAAAAATTATGAATATCAGTTTTTTTTTGGAAAAAATAAAGGCCACCATTTGTAGCTTAAGATTGTCGACAAAAAAGAACATCTTTTTGTAAGAGTGCCCAAAATTTCAATCCGTCCTCACTATAATAGATTTACATATATTTAAATTTTTTCACTATATCGTATAAAGTATTGGGCGCTTTTGCACACATTTTTTCTCAAAAATTATTAATCTGACGAAAACAAAAATTAATTCTTTCCCAAAAGCATTGGTAAAAATTATTTTTTTTAATTTTCTTTTTATCGAAATTAACATATGTATACGCAATTTGGAACAAACGTTTCCTAAAGTTGGACTAAAGTTGTAGGCTATGAACTCATTCATATTTTTACATATGCATTTTTACTTGTGATATATAAATTTGTATATATGTATGACGTATGTATGTATTATATGGAAAATTGTGGATTCTTAAAAAATCGAACTCGAGATTGAAATTACGATGAAAGCGAAGTCGAAAAATTCCACCTGTCCGTCGATTTTCCTTAAACTTGCTACTTGGCGTTTTTTTAGGAATTCCCCCGACACATTTTGTTATAGGACCATAAATAACGGTACCTGCCGAACAATTTTTTTTAACAAATACTGAAAACCTTATTTTTCTCAAAAATGTGCCAAACTTAAAAAAAATTCAGTAATTTTTTTTACAAAAAGGCAGGCTATGAACAAAAATGTCCGAAAAATGGTTATAAATGGTATCTCCCATAGAACCATTTTTTTGATTTTCGATTTTATCAAAAATGGTCCAACTGATTTTGATCAATATGTTTATTGAGAATATTTCAAAAAGTTGTCACATTATTTTATACCAAATTTTTATATCTTTTTTTGTCAATTAAAAAAAAAAATTTAATATTTATTGCGATTTTTATTAAACTTGGCACCTAGCAGTTTTTTTTTTATATTATCTAACAAAGTGTTTAAAAACTGGAAAAGGAAAATCTTATTGTTCTCAAAAACGACTGCTTCGATTTTGATTAAAATTTTTTTGTGAGCTAATATCAGTACGATCTATGTATTACATTATTGGAAAAAAAAAATGTATTTATCGATTAAAAACCGTATATCTCATAGAACCATTTTTTTTCGTTTTCGACTAGGTATTTCATTAATGTTTTGAAAATTCGATTTTTTTTTCAAAATTCAGTTTTTAACTCCGCATTGATTAATACTAAAAAATGGCATACCAATTTGTTTCATTCAAAAATGTTTATAAAACTTTATACATAAATAATTAATTTTTTAAAAATCCACTCCATGGATTTTTGAAATTAAGATTTGTTAAAAAAATCCGATGGTGTACAAAGCGTTGGTGCCAAAACAATTTCAGAAGTTATTTGATCAATTTATTCCTAAATATACTGATTTTTTCGGTTTAAAATGTAAATAAAGGTTAAAATAGTATAAGTTCTCCTGAAAATGTATTTCCGACCGTGACGTCTGAAATTTTATATGCGATCGATAAACATAAAAACTGTTGTAAGAAGTATAACTTCTTATGGCGTAAGTTATTTTTATAAGACATTACTAGGTTAACAGGTCAAAGGTATGCCAAACAAATAATTATCTCCCCGACCGATAAATTTATGGGCAATAAATATTGTTGAAAAAGAAATTCCGAAATCGTTGGGTTGTTTTCTGAATCACCTGATAAAATTGAAAAAGAATTGTTCCATAATGCTTAAATAAACCCCACTTTTTCGATTTTGTCAGGTGATTCACAAAAAGACCCAACGATTGCGGAATTTGCTTTTCAACATTTTACCCATAAATTTATTTGTCGGGGGGTAATTATTTGTTTGATAAACTTTTGACCTTATTATGTATCTTCTAAAATCATGATGATGATGATAGCAACTAAAAATGAAAATAACTGATTTTCGCTATAAAATTTTATTTCTGAAAGAAGAGTAGACAGGTTTTCAAAAATTTTCAAAATTACCAGTAACTTTTGACACGATTGATCCGTATTCGTGTACTATTAAATCAGCAATTATTAAGGCTTTGCCAGCTTCCATAAAATATCCATATCGACTTTATAAGTTAAGTGGCGGATTTTCAAACTATTAAGTCAAAAATTATTTAGGCTTAACGTCAGTTTTTTCAAAAACACCCAATAAATAACAAATCAATTTAATGCAGTGGCTTCCATATATCAGCTGTTTTAATTTTCTCCGATAGATTGACAGCAATTTGGAGTAGAATCAAAGTAGAATATAACTCTTTTTTAGACCCGTTCCTATAACAAAATATAGCTGTCAAATTCTTAATGAAAGGCAGATGCGTCTGGCTTATGATAGTCAACTATATAAATATTATATTATCTATATTATGCAAACAAAAAGTAAACAGAAGCTTATTCACCAGTATAAAAATTGATTACTGATGCAAATTAATAAATGTTTTCCCCTGTATGCCTTTTAAAGCAAACACTCTTATCATCATAATTACAAAAAAAAATTCAAAAGCCTTTCAAATTGGATTAAAATTAAATTTATAAAATAAATCAAAATTTTATTGAATTTTCTAAAAGGATTGCAAAATATTCTACCCACTTTGAAATTATTTTATCACAATTATTATAATTCCATTGAAACTTCATGCCTACAATATACATAACAAAAATATCCAACACAAAGCCAAATAGGACATTTGGCCGTATGGCTGATGTTTTACGGCACTTCCAGCTGCCAACTACGAGTATATGAATATGTATATGATTATGAGTGCGTTGGCATTCAGTATACGCTCGTTTGAATTTGTTTAATGTTTTGGAAAATATATTTAAATTCAAAAATGTTGGCGTCATGATTTTCATTGTTTTTTTTTTTTTTGCTACCCACTTTTGCCTCCTGTTTATATCCTTAACCGAACCGACATAACGAAGGACGTGGTTGTTTTTCATTTTATTTTTTTTTTATGTTCTATTTTTGGTTCGTTTGAAGTCATATCTCTTCGCCCGCGATACTGGAGAATCTACTTTTTGTGGGGTGCGAACTTTTAACGTTATATAGAGTTTTATCCCAGGACCCAGACCGACCCTAAGAATATGAAGCAGACGACGACAATGACGACGACGACCGCGACGTTTAAATGACCTCGATTTTCAACAGTTTTCTCCCGTTGATATCTAAAAAACACTGAATGTTTCAAACGAACATTAAAAACGCAAAATGCATTCATTTATCATTTTTTTCAAACAATTAAAAAAAAAAAAAACGATAGGGCACCAACCAAAGGACACACACAAATGTCTTTTAAAGCTCTCGTTATATGGGAATAAAAAGTAGTTGAGTTGTTATCCCCCCCCTATTTTTTTTGCTAGAAAAACACTTTGAAAGTTTGCGAAAATAATTTATCGACAACAATCGAAGGGGTGTTTTTGAGGGCATATTTCATTTTTGTTTCTGGCGCTGTATACCAGTACGCAGCGAGTATAAAGTTTAATAATTTATTGCCCGACTTAAGTCTCTATTTATATACGTTGAAGTGAGGGTATTGGAATGATTTCTATTTAATTACGAATGCCTTGGGGGCAAAATGATTCATTTTTCTTTGTAACATAAAATGAAACAAAAGGGTGGGATATGGAAGTTACTGTTAATTCAGTTTCAATTCTAGATTAAAAAAATGAAGATGAGTATAAATATATTAAATTTTAAAAATAATGTCATTGACAGATCACATTATTTTCAGGTTAAAATATTTCCTAAATTTGTACGTTAATATTTATCAGTAAATTTTAAACATTGCACTTTATATACAGCTATTCAAGATGCAGATATTACACCTATGTATATTTGATTGATAATTATACATCCCTTCTTCATTTCTCCAAATCTTTTCAATTTTTTCTTTAAAAGATTGCAAAAAAAAAATGCTATGTAAAAGTTTCTTTGTAAACTTTCTTACATCCAAATGTCCCAATTCATTCATCATAAAAAGGATATCATCCTAAATCTAGGTATCTATATGGTTAGATAACTTATTTTGGTGACTTCTTGCAAAAAACAAAATTAACTAAGGTAAAACTCATTAAATATGTGTATATGCACGCATGGTGTAACAGCTTTTTTCATTTTTTTATTTTTTTGATAAAACGACAAAAAATAAATCTTTCGTAGATTCTCAAATGTTGGAAGTCTTTACTTAACATATTTGCATCTTGTCGCCGAAGTAGTTTCCATAAGCAGGTATATTGCGGGTAAAGTTAGTCTTTTGGAGAAATAATTTCAAAAAGTTTGTTTTTTTATCATGGTATAGCTAAACTTACTTTTGCTGATAAAAAACACATCACCTGGATAAAATTCTTCAAACCCACACAGCAAAAAAAAAACAAATAGTGAAGTACCTATGTATCTGTATACTTCATCTTAGCTAATTTTTTTAAAGGGTCTTTCAATAGGGACGCTCAAATTCTTTTTTAAATTACAGTAGCTATATTATTTAAGTAATGTTTGTCATCATTTGTCAAATTAACTAATATGTCAAATTGTCCAGAAGTGCATGTCAACTCTTCACCATTCTCAAAATTAAAAAAGAAAAAAGAAAAAAAAAAGGCAGAAATACTGAAAAAAGTGCCAGGCTGATACCTATACGGAAAAAAGCTGGAAATCGGAATGTAAATTTTGCCAGAATCTATCTAATCTGACTTTATTTTAAAAATTCTGGTTGCAGCTCGTTTTAGGCATTCATTATAGGAAATAATTTTTATTTTAAGCTTAAATTTCATACAACCGTTGTGTGTTTATGTGCCCCACTCGTTTTTTTTTTGACAACACATGTGTGGCTGGCTTCGCGGGTTAAAAGAATTTTAACTCTTTTATCGGGTCCTCTGTTCCACTATTCGAACGGAGTATTTTTGTTCAAGAAAACTTTGGATATATAGGCGCCTGAGTAGCAACTAGCGACTGAACGGAACATACCCTATAAACGGAGATGGTAAAGAGAATCCAAAGAGTGAGTTAAATTAAAATCCTTTGAATCCTCATAGCATGCTAAACACGCATACAGTTTTTTGCTCTTTTTAAAAAAAACAGAATGGAAAAATGGCAAGAAAACTTAAAAAAAAAAAAATGTCAGAAACCCTGGAAAGATTGTTTAGTCTTTTTTTTATAGAAAAAAAGAAATAGAATTGTAGCGTAAATTCCTCTGGCGTGAATTTCAGGGAGCCCAAAACGATTTGATAGTAGGTGTGTTTTATTTCCAATCCCGGGGGCAATTGGTTGAAAAAAATGACAACGGGGATTAGCAACACCATCACCGAAAAAAACATCGAGTTTCAATACAAACTATCGATAACATGTATGCAATTCATGTCGGTAACACAGTTTTTCAGTGCGCTTCAGTTAAGCCCCGAGAATTCTCTGGGATTAGCTAAGCCCGCAGGGGATTAGTTGTTGCATTTTACATGTAAATTTTTTAGCACCGACGTCGTTTTTTTTCATCCAATTCCCCCCGGGCTTGCAAAAAAACACGCCTAGTACATATGTGATAATTTCACGCATCGCCGACGGACCTTTATTATTCGTAGGGATTGTGTTTTTTAAACCTACATATTATATTATAAGGCAGTTTTCAAAAACTTCATTTGGGTCAGAATGAATTTGCAAGAAAATTGACTGAAGTTGATCAAACAGAACTTGTGCAAGTAGGACGATTGCCTATTTGACGATAGCAATATCTGCGTCAAAAAAAACGAATAACAAAGAAACAAATGTATAGATGTCTTTATTTGAAGCTATCTTAAAAGGTAGGTACATATATAAATAAACAGAAAACAATTGATTCACGCCATCCAGCAAATGTATCCACCAAGTAAATCTTTTTTTCCATTGAAGATTAATCGGGTCACTCTACCCGTGCAAAAAGGGCATGATTACGATTCGTACGGCGGGCACCGTTTTTTTTTGAGTGACCAAATACAAGCATTTTATACTAGATATAGGCATTTTATACGTTTAAATAAAAAGTGTTTTAAATAAAAAAAACAATATTAAAAACAACGGCAGCACCTTCAGTAACGTACTATACCAATTTTGAAAGCCAGAAGTTTGTTTTTTTATAATATTTTCAAATCAGGTTATTTTTAACAAAAAAATTACTTTAAAATACAAAATTAAAAAAACAAATGTAAAAATAAAATTTATACTGAATTTATTCCAATTTGTGAAAAAAAGTACGACATTGGCATTAAGTATTTACTGCTCCAATTAATTATTAATTTGATACTAAAACCAGTTGGGGCTTCTAGCTCTGAGAAAATCAGAAATTACGAAAAGAAGCCACAATTTTTTTATTTATATTTATTAATGTGCTAATGACCAAATTTGGTCATTATTTTTTCACTTGGTCACGTGGTCATTTTTTATTCTATTTAGTCATTTTTTTACGAAATGAAAAAAAACTCCATTTTATGCTTATACTGTGATCTCATTTTAAAATGCTGCGTGAGAAGTTAATATTTTTATGTTTCGTTATTTATGATTCGTTACTTTTATTTATTTATGTTAATTTAATTAAGTTTGTTAGGTATGTACTTAATGAATTTGTTTTTACTTGTTTCTTATTTTTTATTATTAATAATTCGAAAAAAAAATAATATTTCAAAAAATAATACTGGCCCTAAACAGGCGCCCTATAAGTTAAACTAATTAATACTAATGCCTTTCGGCCTAAAAACTAATTAATCCTAAAATTCCTTATCGGTTTTATTTTTCACCAAGAAAGATTTAAAAAGTAATTGTAATTTTTGCTTGTATTCTATTGTTTTCAAATTTTGATTATAATTATTTATTTAGAGTGCGTTTGTTGTAGTTATTTGCTTACTAACTACTAACACTGCACTAAGTGATGAGCCAGTATTCACAATTTTGTGTTGGCAAATCTTTGGTCCCTAGTTGTAGCTTGCCTTAAGCTCTCTTCGACAAAGATCTGATAGTGTACTTGCGGAAAATTCCCTTAAATGGACACATTTTCGGGAACAAACTTTTTTTTCGAATTTCTCTTACAAATTACTTTCTTTATTTAGGGATTATTTTGTATCAACTAAACAGAAAAAAACAGAAGGGGCGTTCTCAGTATAGTTTCTGTTTTATTTCGAATACATAAGCAAATCCATAGCCTTGTCTCGGATGCAAAACTGTAATATTTTGTAATCCCCTTATTAGGGGATTTCTCGAGTAACTAAGTTTGTTTCTTGTTTCATTTAATTTTATACGCCATTGTTGCCTCCAACCTCTTACTTTATCGGTTGTATTTTGCAATTTTTCTGTAGCCTTCACAACTCATTTATCAGGCACTAAAATGGCAGTATTATCTGCAAATGTGGCCATGATAGCATTATTGTCCACTGGAATATCCCTAGTATATAACAAATACAGTGTTGGTCCTAGGACACTTCCTTGTGGTACACCGGCTTTAATTTTATTAAGTTCCGAATACTCGTACCGTACTCTAAAGAATCGGTCGGTAACATAGGTATTTCGTAGAACTGCGTTGGGAGGTCTCTATACAGTTTGTACTCAAGTCCCAAATGCCAAACCTTGTCAAAGGCTTGAGCAACATCTAGAAATAGAGCGGCACAAACTTGCTTTTCTTCAAGTGCCTTTTCAACAACATCCGTAATTCGATGCACTTGGTCTATCGTGGAATGTTTGTTTCTGAATCCAAACTGATGGTTTGGGAATTGTGATTAGCTTTTTTTCTTCTATTACTTTGCTAAGCCTTTTCAGGAGCAGTTTTTCGAAAACTTTTGCCATTATTGGTATAAGAGATATTGGCCTGTAGGAAACTACTTCTGTTGGTGGCTTGCCTTGCTTAGGAATAACAACGACTTCTGCAATTTTTCAATGATGTGGTTCATATCGGAGCTTAAGGCATGTATTTATTATAGTTTTTTGAAGGCTACTGTTGGCATTTCTTTCAAAACCTGAGCAGTAATTAGTTCATACCCGGGTGCTTTTTTATTTGACACCTTGTGTTGACACATGCTTCTTACTTCTTTGAAGGGAATTTCCAATTCGTCGTTTCTATCAACAAAATTTTAGTTACATGTAACTGCACTTTCTGGAAAGGGCTTAAAAACATTCGAGAGATGTTCCGCGAAGAGTTCAGTCTTCAGTTTCGGGTTTGCAATCCATTTTCCGTCTTCTTTAGTATAAAGTTAAACAATTGTTTTTTTGAGGGGCCATGAGTGTCCGATTATTAGAGCTTTCACTGCATATATTTATCTTTGTATACATTCATATTTCATATATTTGGACACGAAAAACTGTTATTAGCCACTCTTATTCGAATAATTTTTACTTTTACTCAGTATAGGTACTTGCTGCGGACGATAGTCAAATTTCATTAAACTCTCTATTTTTCCTTCACTTATCTTCGCTATTACCTGTATTTTTTTGTATGTACGGTAGGTACGTTACGTACTATGCATATTTTCTGTTGAACTTGTATATTAACTAAATTTACTTGGACATTCATTTTCCATTCACATTCGAATGCACCTATACGGTTTTGTATTTTCAAAGTTCACTGCATTTAATCTTACAGCGATTTCATTAAGTTTACTAACTATCCTTGAATTGATATGAAAATGTACATTCAACTTCGTAGGAATTTTGCGCAGCGTTGTTATATAAGGGTGGACATTTGCCGACAAAAAAAAAGGGCATGAGATCTAAATGTTATCCTGGGACAAAAGAATCGTTATACCGGTGGTGATCTGATTGTTACTATGTAAAATGTACATGCACACTGCACAGGTTATACGTTTGATGAAGTTAAATCAGGAAATTGCACTAACAAACGTTCCAACATCCTCGCAATTCCACATCTCCTATCTTTCAAAACGTTTTATTGACACGTATTTTCTTCGTAATTATCAATTATCAATAGATAGGTACCTTTCGGAAGGTATTATATTATATTACAATATTTTACAAGCCTTTGAATTATTTTTTGCAGAACGGTTTGATAATCGTAGAAAAGTTACCGATGTTTTGTTTTTACACCAACTACTGATTGGATCCATTGATTCACATGTACTTTTGGACCAAATTTGTTTAATATGTTAGAAGTCACAGTTCTCGGAACTCTGAAATTTTTCATCTCGATTTCCATCGTACCAATTATGGACTCGAATGAAACACGGAGCGAATAAAAAATCATAATCAACCTTATCGCCAACTAATTACTAAATGGGAACTTTTTTCCCCGGAAAAACAAAAAATACCGGGAAAGAATATTTCCAATCGCGAATCTCCCACGAAATAATTTTTCCCCAAGAACTTAATTGGGGAAATGTTTGCATTAACATAAGGAAAAAGTTGACTGGAAAAATTATTCACGATAGCTTTTTTGCTGAACGGAATATTTTCCCAAGATGATTCGTGATAGCGAATTTCCCAAAATAGGCAAAAAACTCCGGGGAAATTTTATTCGCGATAGGGCTTAACGTTTTCGACTTCAGTTACTCAAAGCTTACACATAAGAACAAGTTGTACGGATGTTCTTAGTATTTCTAATTGTTTGTCACCAATCATCGTATTTAATGTTTCCCTTTTTATTGTAACAGTGATTCCACTATTTGTTTAATTAATGTAATTTAATGTGTAATATTTTGACTTGTAGTTATTTTTGTAGCTTATTTGTTGTCTTTAGTAGTGTGTTAGGCTTTTTTATTCAACTGACAACTAATACCACGCTAAATGATGACTGTAACAAGTTGATATTTCCCAGTATCTGAAGGTGAAAAAACCCGAAGAGAAAAGAAATGTAATGTTACAAATGCTTGCATTAACCGCAGTACTGATAGCGTTAAATAATCACATCGCAATTAATTTACGATTTCTACTTAATATTTTGGTATTATAGGATATTTTTTGTGTTTAAAATATAATCTAATATGCATAAAAGCTTCTGCTACATATAGAAAAATAAGGAAGTTCCCTACGTAATAAGATTGTTTGTAAGGTTATATGACTGACGTATAAATACTCTTTTACCGCAGATTTATTTTTTAACCATATCAAACAGATTGGGCTTTGTTTGATCCTATATTTGATTGAATCTCTACATTTTCCATCACATTTCCTTGATTTTTCAGCAGCTCACTGGATATTTTCACAATTTCTTTTATAACAACGCTGTCTGTATCAGATTTGCATTCCGCTAGAAGAGCCACTATCACTTTTTATCCGCATTGCACTGGTGAACTGAAATTGCAAAATTCCAAAGAAATCCCATAATTTGATCCGAGAAATGGTATTATACGGACAATAGCTGATGCCTGATGGTCTCTATCTCTATTATACGCACCAAGTTCACTGAATACTGCAAGGCCAAGTCAACCTTATCCGACTAAAAATAACCAACCATATATATCGAATCTAAACATCGCGTCGTGTCGCGTCTCCCCAACTTGGACACTATACGATTGAATTAAAAACCAACTCTATCGAGTACTCAATAGGTATAGAGCACAATGTAGGATGTTGCAACACATAATATACGACATATGTTCATATCTACACCTATTTCATCGATATATTTTCATTGACATATACATATATGTACATTGTATACTTATTGTACTTTGGAATAGAAATCGATTTGAATATAGTGAATACTCTTGTCTGACTTTTCAATGAAAACTCTAGTTTGCAATGAAGTACTCGTATAGAAAGAAAATCGGGATCAAAATATATCTATGTTATATATTATACGAGTATAGTACAGGTCTACTGGATGATTCATATACTACATTTGGTGTGTATTAGGATTCTCAATGGCACAACTGATTCCTAAAGAATTTATTGCCAGTGAGCGGTGACAAATTGTTTTTGCAATATGAGACAGTAACATTAGGTATAGACGCATTGGACTTTTTGCAAATAAAGAAATCCTCGGAATGGGGTATATTTTTTTTGTTGTTGTTAAATTTGCAATATGTTCACTATGTTCAGAAATTCAATTGAAGACGTCCTTGCATATTTCATGTTTGAAGAACAAAATATGCTGCATTAATTATGAAAGGATTGAGCAGTGGGATAGGCAGGATTTGTATTAAAGGGGAATGGGTGAAGGAAGGGAAGGAAAATTGATGAATTAGAAGAAAAAATATAACGTTTTTCGGAAAAGAAGCGACAAATTGAAGAAAAACAAACATTCAGAGAGTTCAGTTTTTAAACCAATACACAAGTCACAAAGGTTGTTAATTTATTAGCGTGATGATTATGTTAAGATTTTAAATGGCAGTTATATATCGACTGTTAAAGTGCAGGACCTCGTAAGCAAATATTAATGCAAAATAATCAGAAAAATCGAAGCCACCTATTGGCGATTTCAGCGTTACAATGTTGTTGTGAACATTTTACTGAAAAATGTAGAATTATAAAAACCTATAAATGTAAATACATAATTGAAATAGTTCAATTAAACAATTTTAAGTATATTCTGTTTTTCTAATTAACTTCAGAATTACCCATAAAGAAATTGTATTATAAAATCGTACTTATATGAAAACAAATGCTTGCCAAAATATCAAAATTTATCTCTTAATAATAAATTAGTTTTGGTGTTTTGCAGCAATCCGGAGTGTTTTTTGTTAATACCAATCATCAAGATCGTCATTGACCATAAAATTCAAATGCTAACGCAAAAATCTGGGTTAGATCATTCGGGCGGACTCCTCTCGATGCGACATCGGCGGGGTTGTCTTTAGATGGAACGTAATTCCAACATTCAGAGTTAGTGAGTTCTTGGATTTCTGCCAGTGTATATGCAACGAACTTCTTTCTAATGTATGGTGCGCTTCGAATCCATGCAAGTGTGATTTGGGAATTACATCACATAAACATTTTTGCCGATTGGAGTTCCATCGTATCTGTAGTGTGCACCAACAGCTTTGCCAACAAAAGAGCTCCAAAAAGCTCCAAACGATCTAAGTATTTTTTAGAGGTGCTACTCTAGTCTTTGACACGACGAAATTTGTAAAAGTTTCATTACCGGTGGTAAGCCGGTATAAGGTATATTGTTGCCGCATATGCCTTTTGAAATGCATCGCAGAATCCGTGGACTTCAATCTTTGAAGCGGTGATAAAATTAATCCAACGAGAAATCTCGATGGCATGTAAAAGGCATAACTCAGTTTTCAACGTTTGTCACGCAGAGATTATTGTTCGTGGGAGTTCAGAATCCCATGTTTGTTTCTCTTTCCAAATATCTTGCATTATTATTTCTCCAACGATGACGCACGGTGCTATCCAACCCGTTGGATCGTAAAGGCAAGGTCTGAAAGGATAGTCTGCTTTGTAATAACTTTATTTTCGGGAAGTGAGATTTTGAAGGTGGAGATATCCTTTGCAGGGTGCCACTGGATGTCGAGTGCTTTGATCCCATTTTTTTCACCGAGTGAGTGAATTTGAACCTCTCTATCCTCCTCAGGGACTGCCATGAGTAGCTTCTCGCCCCATTCATTAAATTAATGAACCCCGTTCATTAAATTAATTAATGAACCCCATTCATTAAATTAATTAATGAACCCCATTCATTAAATTAATGAACCCCATTCATTAAATTAATGAACCCTATTCATCAAATTAATGAACCCCATTCATTGAATTAATGAACCCCATTCATTAAATTAATGAACTCTATTCATAAAATTAACGAATCTCGGTGCTATATTGTTCATAATTAAATGTTCCCACTCGCATAATACAACCCTAAACTTAACTACGTTTTAAGCAGGTGGTATACAATAGCTGTGTTTTATTCATTGCTGCATAGCCAGCGCAGCACAAGTCTGAATAAAACTATTACTCCCTCAATACGTTCATTTAAATAATTCAAAGTTCTATCGCCAGCACAGCCATCTTTTTTTTACTGACTTCTTTTTCGGCAGCAATCAATTTGTTTTTGTTTGCCAAGGGAAATTTTGCTGCGCTAAATGCAGGAATTTGACACAATGACTTTTGGCTGAAATTTCAGATTTTTTTTTGCGTTCAACCACATAAATTCAGAAATCTGAAAATTCAGATGTTAAGCGATTTTTATTGAAGCTGCCCATTGAAAATGATTGGTCTTTGGTTAAAAGATGATGTTTTCTATTAATCTCTTCTTCAAAGTGTTTTTTTTTTTAATTCTTTTTTTTTAATTTTTCCTTAAAGTTCTATTTTATTCGAAATTTCATAAGTGAATTTGTGTGCATTATGTAGAAAGCCTGAAGAAGATTTTGGATTTTCAAAAATTAAATTGGTAAGTCAATAAATTTTGTAATGCGAAGGTATTTAAAAGTTATTATTATATACCTAAGTAAATAAACAATTAAATGAAAACAATGCGAGAATTCAATAAAACTTTCTGTTCACAAAATACAAACAAATATTTGTGAACATCGTGGTCAGATATGTAGGTATACAGGGTGTCCCGAAATTATTGCCACCAAAGAAAACAATGAGTTATTTCAAGACGAAAAACTTAATACAAAATTATAATTAATAACGTATTTTTGTGAAAAAAAATCATATCGAATTAAAAAAAAAACAACCTAAAAATGCTCAAAAATTGTGTTTGATAATAAATTGCGGGAAAACCGTTATTCAAACAAAAATGTTGTGTGGTAGATACAAATTTCTAACTGTTCAAAAGTTAGAGCCAGTCAAAGGAAAAAAAAAATAAAAATCACATAAACCGTTATAAATCGAAAACGAAGCGAAAATGAGAAAATGACCTCAGGAATTCATTGTTTTCTTCTGTTGTGGTGATTTGAGGAAAGCTTGTATGTATATAAAATGTAAAAAACTTATACCCAACTTCATAGTGTAAACTTATCGGAATAAGTGACAGTTAAGTCTCCCATATTGGTCATTTAAGTGCCACTTACTCAGGCAGTAAAACTGCGCCTAAAAAAAAAAATGTCCTATGGTAGGTAATACGTTAGATTATCATGAAAGAAAAAAAATTGTGGCAAACTTTTTTTTCAATTTCAAAAAATCTTTAATATTTCATTGTATCAATCAATCCCGCATTACAACAATTTTGCTTTGCTGTATTTTTTATGTAAGTAATTTTTTGATATGGAATTTGTCGCAACTTAAAGAAGTCCATTGTTAGGCAAATTTCATATCAAAAATTACTGAGAAGAAAAAATGCATCAAATCAAATGGTAATGCGTTGAAAAATGCAATGATCAAGATTTTTTGGTAAGCAAAATTTAAGACAATTTTTTTTTAAATTTTTAATTAATGCAATTCAGTGAAATAGGTAGGTACTCGTTTTTTAAATTTATTTTGAGGGGTGGTAATGCTAACTTGACTGTCAAGGTAGCGTTACCAGGAGTTATTTCTTAAAAAATAAACGCTACTTTCTTGGCGTTTTTTAAACCTTATTTTTTGGTTTTCCAAGAATGTTTCAAAACGTTTTAAAAGTATTGTATACCAAAAATCTTAATAATTCGAAAACGCCTTGATCGATTTTTATCAAACTTGGCAGCCAGCATTTCTTTTATGCAGATTTTTATCTAGCAGATTTTAAATAAAAATTATTTTTATAACCAAAAATTACGGCAACTCCCATACAAGTAGGTAATTAAAAACCGGTATGGAAAATCTCATTTTTCTCAAAAACTACTGCTTTGATTTTCATTAAATGTTTTATGTGAGCTAATATCAGTACCTATGGTCTATAATATTATCGGAAAAAAATTTCGATTAAAAATGGTATCTCCCATAGAACCATTTTTTTTGGTTTTCGACTATTTTATTATTTGTTAAACCAATTTTAATGACATTTTTAACACAGAACTTTCTAATAAGTTTGAATATTACTGCACTTCAAAATTTTCAAAAAATTAATTTTGGATTTAAAAAAAATTATTTTTTTGAAAATTCGATATTTTGAAAATATTTAGATGATTTTTTTTCTAAATAAATTTTTTAACTCCCCATTAATAAATTCTAAAAAATTGTAAACCAACTTTTTTTTCTCTAAAATATTTACAAAATTTTATATATAGAAAATCAATTTTTAAAAACCGCTCAACGATTTTCATTTTTTGTCTCATAAATTAAGATTTATTTAATAAATCAAATGGTGTACATCACGTTTGTGTAAAATCAATTTCAGGGGTTATTTTATCAATTGACAATTTATTTCTAATTACCTATATTGATTTTTTAACAATTTTTCAGTCTTAACTGTAAGTTCCATGTATATGTGCAACACGGTGCTTATTGTTCATATAAATAAATACTCACATAATACTATACCCTAAACTTAACTACGTTTTTAGCAGGTGGCATAACTAATTTATTTCTTTTAAAATTAGACGAATATACATAGATTTAAACTATTCAGACTTTAAAAACAGTGTGATCGCACATAAGAGCAAGCTCGTGTGACCCAGTCGTGCATTTAATTTTCTTTCACATACAAATTTACGACAAATTCACGAACATTTTTTTTTTTATTAAAAAAAAAACGCGAAAATTTTATTTTCCTTCAGGGTGAATTTACTACAAATTCACAACTTTTTTTTTAAATTTTTTTTTGATGGGTGGTGTTGACTTTCAAGTCAAGGGCAATTTTTGTTAAGTTCGGTTCATATTGCATAAATTTCATGACGAATGTTTTTTTTTCTTTCATGACAAAAATTTTAAATTAAAGTCTTAGAAAGAGTAGACCAAGTAATCTTAAACAATATACCGAAAATGAATCTGAAGTTGAAAATTTAAGTTTTTACTAATGAAATGTCAATCCAAACTAAAATGCCACAATATGCATTGCCATTATCAGTGTCGCCAATATATCGCCTGCCTGCGTAATCAATGTGTTAAGGGAACAATTAAAGCACCCAAAAATAAGCTGAACGTGAAAAAACAAAAACATCTATTTCCTCAACTTCTTTGAATATAAATATCGGAGTTAAGGTACCTAAACCTTAGTACATAATATAATGCGTTTAAAAAAAAAAAAATTTTAATTTCCAAACAAAACTTTAAACTGACGCGACGGGTAAAACTAAAATCCCAATGAGAGCTGGCTGTGTATAGATGATACAACCACAAAGTAATTGCATTACATTAAGAAGAAAAAAAAAAATGAGAAAATAACTTTCATGGTTTCAAAAAGTTAACTGCGAAGCTGTCCTGTCAAATACCTTTACTTTGTAGGTAGAGGTACGTGGAAGAATTTTTGTTGTCGTTGTTTTAATTTACTTGACGTTAACTTTATTTTGCCTTTTCGTTGAAAGTCATTTGCTTTTTCCTTGTGATATAATAAAATTTATATAAAGGCAACTTATGGTTTGGATATTGAAAATCTCACCAAACTTAATTGTGTCAGTTTACTGTTTATGTGACTGTTTTTAACTCTTCTTAATCATCATCTAAATGACGTCATATTTGAATGTCCAGCTTGCTTCGGTTACGAAAGCTTAAATTGCAGCAAGTACAGTATAACGTATAATGTACATATACCCGTGTTATACGTGTAATTAAATTATTCGTGTATTTATGTTTACACGTGTATTAATTGTTACACGTGTATTTAGACAATACACGTGTTATTACTTCTGAATCGTACTTACGATGTTTTATGGTTCAAAAGATGTAAAATATAGATACAATGACGTAACTAATTTTTTGGAAAATATTATTTTCTTCGTGTGACATAATATCAAGTAATACCTAAAAATTGTTCTGTAAAAATAAAAATATACTGTAAAAATAACTTAAAATCGCTCCGTCAGTCAAAAGCAAAATTACAGTTTTATAATTACAAGTGTATTTTTGTTTACACGTTGTTTAAAACCTACACGTGTAAACATATGTTGAATTTTTTTAATACACGTCTAAACGTGATACGAATACTCGTAGGTATAACTAGTTTTAAAGTTATACCTGTAGCTTGAATTAGAAGGAATAAATGGGGGTTAAGCCCCCACTCAAATATATACATATAAAATCAAGAGCTCTAATTTATAACTATTTTCAAGAAATATATCATTAAAGTTTAATACTTGTCTCATCGAAAACAAATTAAATCAACTCAATGATGATTTTAATCCTTCCTGATGGTCTCCCCGCCATACTTCTAAAAAAATGCTCTTCCATCCTCTCTCTACCTCTTTCTAAAATCTTCAGCCTATCGCTAAGGTGAATTTCCTCAAATATGGAAAACTTCTTTCATAATCCCAATTCTCATAGATGGTCCGAAGAGCGATTTTAAAAATTATCGCCCCATTGCCAAGCTTTTTCATTTACCAAAGCTATTCGAAAGTATTTTGCTTGAAATTTTAAGTTTTCATGGCAAATCTTTCATCTCCCCTAGACAACACGGTTTTCTTAAATGTAGATCAACAACCACTAATCTTGTTGAATTTTACCATCTCAGCCTTAGAGAAAGGTTGCGGTGTCGATGTTTTTGCCACCGATTTTAGTAAAGCCTTTGACGAAATATCGCATACACTAATACTCTTCAAATTTTCCGCTCTCGGCTTTGAACCCTCCTTGTTAAAATGGATTTCCTATTACCTTGAAAACCGTTATTTTAGTGTGCGTTTCAGATTTGCCCTTTCGAGCCCATTCTTAGCTATGTACCTCCGGTGTCCCCGAAGGAAGTCAATTAGGTCCACTTCTTTTCATTCTTACTATATTAATGATGTTGAAATGGTCATCAAACATTCCTCTGTCTCACTATACGCCATACCAAGTTTTTCAAGCAATTTCTTCGTTTGATGACTCTTCCTCTATTCAAAACGATCTTGACAGTTTTCCAGGATGGTGCTTCAAAAAAAACTTGGAACTTAACATTTCCAAATGCCAATCTTTCACTTTTTCACGCAAACGTATTAAATCTGCTCCCATCTTTATTTTCTCCATCATCAACTCATACCCACTTCAAAATATTCGAGACCTTGGCATATTTATTTGACCAGGAACTCAACATCGTCACCCATATAGACGAAATAATTCTTAAAGCTAATTCAGCACTTGGCTTCGTGAAACGATGGTCCAAAAAATTCTCCAACCCCTATGTGATCCGGTCCCTATACATAACGTTTGTTCGCCCTCTCCTTGAATATTCCTGTCAAGTATGGTCCCCTTATCAAGATATTCATATTTCCAGAATGGAGAGCGTACAACATAGTTTTCTTCGCTTTGCCCTTCGTGATCTATCTTTGAACAATCCATTGATCCTACCTCCCCATTTGGACCGCCTTTAACTAAGTAACCTAAATTCACTGGAAGATCGTAGAGAAATTTCTGACATTCTCTTCATTCATCGTTTACTCTCCGGATCCAATGATTGCAGTTCGCTCTTCAACTCTACCTTTTTTATCACTAACCATCGTTATATACGAAATCCTCGTCTGTTCTATCTTCCCACCCACCGCACTGCTTATGGGTCCAACGAACCTATCTATCGCATGCTACGGAGTGTTAATTCGAACTTGAACTGTTTCGACTTTAACCTCTTAGCTTCAGTTCTTAGTTTTTAAGTCAATTAGCTTGAATTAAGCTAAATAAATAGGGGTTTTGTCCCCACCAAAATTAAAATTAAATTACTCTGAAATTATATTTTTCTTGAAAACTTTCGTCTATTTTTACTTATTATGTTTTTTTTTTATCAATTTATCGGTAAAAGGTGTCTTAGCCAAAATTGTACAATAAATTTAATTCTCTAGAAAAAAAGTGCTGAGATATTGTTATTGCGAATTATTGTTCTCAAGATATCACAAACAACTATTTATAAACCCATTTCTAAGATAAAATGAGAGGGTTTTCAACCCCGAAAACCTAGTTTTATACTCACACATCTTCCTCCAACACTTGTCCTCCCAAAAATTCAAGGTTTGGCCAAAATTTTGTAACATTTTGATGGACTAATTACCTATGTACAAAAATGGTGAAAAAAATTTAATAAATAATTAATTTATTATCTTAATGGAAATTTCTGCGCAAGTTTTATGACCTTCCAATCTGCAAAAACTTGGTCATTGGGCTGGTGACTATATTGGTCCATATAAAGAAGTAGCTAAGTATATTTTTTGATCCTGAAGTAGGTAAGTATGTATGTACGACCTAGTTGTGAACTTTATCTTCAATATATTTGAAAACAATTAGTGCTTTGAAGTGCAATATGGCAGTATAGAGTTTAAGTTACTTATATATTTCATGAGAGAGAGTTATTTAGTATGAAGATTATTTTTTGTGGCCTTTAGTGGTCTTATGCGAAATGTCACAGCATATACAATCTTTTAAGTTAATTGAAAGAAAAATTTTTTTTTTACGAAAATCTTCAAAAATTCAATAAATGAATTGTTATTTAATTTGGAAACAAATTCACAGATTTCATTCATAGGGTAACTATAGGGACATTGAAAACGACTTGGGCTATAATCTTTAGGAGTTGTTCAACGTTAAAACCATGCACCCCACTTTGCTCCGGTGTTTTTTTTTTGTTTGTATAAGAATCTTACACAATCAAATGAAATTTCCTGAATAAAGTTCCACAGTGAACTATAATGCCAAACATAATGCATTTTTAGTTGACACATCATATTACCGCAAGCTAAAACTGTATTCCATTCCATAGTATTCTAGTTATATAAAATACAGATATAGAATTTAACAACACAATCCAAAAAGTTTCTTCAAATTCCAAGCGAAATAAGCACTCAGAAGCATTATAATTACGACACAAATACCCGAAGGATATTAAGGACTTGAACAATATAAAGGGACAAAATCTATGCTAATGCATTTTGCCAGATAACAAACTAGAGATATGGGTTTCCATTTAAATGGATCTCGTGTTTCAAATTCAAATTTAGCCTCAAGTCTTAAAATAGTTATTTATATTTTTATAAATAACATTATATAATCTGGCACAACAGAAATAATATTTTATTACTTAAACATCATAGTATTGCGTTCGTGTGGTGCATTTAGGTGGAAACTATGAAACATTGCAGCAACAAAAAAGTTTTGGCGTTCTTAGGAAATACTTTCACTCTATATTTTTGCTAGCAATACATAAAATATTGCGTAATATCCTAAGACTCTAGCTCCTTTGAGTTTTATGATATATTATGGTGCATTATGGTGAAGAAGAATGCACTTATTCTTAACAGACCATCAACGTTGTGTCGGTCGCCACTAATTGAGCCTGATGACGGCACGATCGTAGCGAGGTATCAATAGTAGCCTTGGCTATAGGACTATAGTATGTCGGTATGATTTTCTTAGCGTGGATTACCTTTCGGGACGAATACCATCCAACAATCGGTAAGAATAAACACGTATTACCGGCAACAACACCAGCAACCACCTTTGGGTTTGCGTGAAGGAATCGCTCTCGTAGAGCTCAATGGAAGGAGAGCTAGTCCTGGGACCAGGATAGCGGGCATAAAAGAAAAAGGAAAAAAATTATTGTGTGAGAAAAATATTATTCGAAAAATATACCTATCATGCGATAAAAATGTCATGCGAGAAATATATCATGCGAAATATATATCATGCGAAAAAAATATCATGCGCGAAATATATTATGCGAGAAAACATCATGCGAAAAAAAATCATGCGAGAAAAATAGAATTCCAAAAATTTATTATGCTAAAAAAACATCTTTCGAAAAATGTATTATGCGAGAAAAATATCATTCGAAAAATATATCATGCGAGAAAAATATCATGCGAGGAAAATATCATACAAGAAAAATATCATTCGAAAAATATTTCGTGCGAGAAAAATATCATATAACAAAAATATCACCATGCGAAAAATATATCATCATGCGAAAAAAACATCTTGCGAAAAATATCATGCGAGGAAAATATTATTCGACAAAAATATCATGCGAAAAATATATGTATTATGCGTGAAAAATATTATTCGAAAAATATATCATGCGAGAAAAAAATTTTGCGAAGAAAATATCGTGCGAAAAATGTATAATGCGAAGTTTTCTTAGTGATTTTATTATTTTGACGCAGACTGTTCGTGCAACCTGCATTTTTTTTAAATAAAAATGCAACTTTTTATTAGGCCTCCTTAATATCAAGTAAAGCTGCAACAAGAAAGTTGAAAATTGAAAATCCTGCATCTAACACCTTTGGTATGAATTGCAAAAGACCTTATGTCTCTGTCTACGTAGGTAATGGAATTGTCTAAAAAAAAGAAATCTAAGCTATGTTACCTAAGCTACCTATTACCACACACATATAAATGTTGAACGTACAAGGAAATCGAAGCAGGAAATACCTTGAATATAATGCTACTGCTTGTTGGATGAAAAGACCGTACTCCTGGTTACCCGGCTTGCAATCGTTAAATTGTCCAATTTATTGGCATTCTTTTTATGCACATCTGTACGATTCGTTTTTTTTTTTTTTTTTTTTTTTTTTTTTTTTGCGGCTTTGAATACTTTTGGTCTTTTTCTATCTTTCTCTCTGACTCTCTCTATATTTCGTTCCATTAAACCCACATGTCTTTTATAGTTCTCTAGGAGTACAAGTTATTTTGGATCTCCTCCGGCTGGATCCTTGTTCAAGGAACTTGAGGCTCCTTAAACCACGTGTGATTCATGTGTTTGTGGTGGAAGTAGGACAACAGAAGATAAACGGACTTTTAAAGATAAAGAAGAAGGTGAGTATGGTGTGGGTTATCTGTAGAATTATTTTTCGAGAACCATTTAATGGCATAAAAAGATTTATATACCGGTGATTGTATTGATTTGTATAAAATCAATCGGAATTAAAGCATCTTCATAGAGAAGAATTGTAGAAGGTTGGTTGTGTTAAATAAGTTGTGATAAGTGTCGGCATTTTGAATGAAGCAATTTTGTCTAAAGAGATTGAATGTAATTAGTTAAGGTACTAATTTCAGTTTTGACAAAGGTGGAGAAATTTATCTATCTACGTTATCATCCAATTTATCGCCTTGAAACTGGCACCGTTATACCTCTTTGGACTTTCCCAAATTAAAACAAGGGAAAGGATGTAAAGTAAAGCTTAAGCCTCGAGGCTTTTCACTCAAGATTGTTGATAGACAATATTTGAGAAGAACTTTATAATAAGGGAGTGAACATCAGTGGAATAATCTTCCGTTTGTTTGTTAATTGCTTTCATAAACGTTAATTATTCTATTCATGAAAAAAAAAAACAAATAAATCCTGAAAATTCAATTCTTTGACTCATAAATTTTCTATTAAAAAAAAATAAATGTAATTATCTTTGTTATTTTCTTGACGAGAAGAGCATCAGAGTGCTGTTACTATTTAAAGCTCTTTAGCGGATTAAAAAACGATTACAGGAAAACTTGATAAAAAACAAAATCGTTTCGCCTGAGAAAAATTGAATAAAATGGTCTTTAAACGGAAGTACGTTTTTTTTTTTTATTATCTGAATCTACTTGATCCGCAGGAGGAAGATATTACTCCAAAAAAAGTGCCAAGAACTTAGTGCTAATGAAAAAGAAAGGGCGAAAAAAAAACAATAGAAAAACTTTGCTGCGAGTTAAATGGACAAAACCCATTTGAACAATGAGAAACAAATGCTGTAAGGAATAAGGATATACTTATACTGTTCGAATACGAAGAATAATATATAATTGCTCCCAAAGGAAGCATTTGGATTGTAGATTCAAAGTCTATTTTCTGTTTTAAAGCATACCTACCTTTGTAGAAAGGACATACCAAAAAATGTTCAAGACCTTAAACTTTCCTTATAAAAGTTTGCAGACTAGCTATATACGAGTAGGAATGACAGTGTTCTCAATTGGTTTATAATTATAAAAGGTTTATATTTCAGATTCAAGAGATGTCCATTCTCAAGACAAGTTGGTCGAAGAATAATTAAGTGAAGAAAAGTATGTCTATATTTCAAGTTAGATGCAATAAGAAGTTATTTTATATTGAAATAAAAATAAAATACATTACGTATGTATTACGTGCATGTATACCAATAATTTAATATTATAAAGCAGGATTTCAAAGAGAAAAATATAAAAATCGATATTATAGGCATGTTCCTTTACTTTAAAACTCTGTGCATTTGTGTGAATTTCTACGTCATTTTATTTTTTTTTGTATGAACTTTGACAGACTTTGGTGTAGAAATTCACAGAAATGCACAGAGTTTCAAAGTAAAGGAACTAGGCTTAGGGGTATATTCGTCATTCATGATTGGAGGCATGATTCACTTTAAATGTTTATTTTTTTTAATATTTATGTATTTACTTTAGGTGCATGTTTTTTATTCATGGAACAATCAAGTCGTAAATTTATCAAAATTAATCCAACAATAAATAAGTGACAATATTATTTTGTTTTTAATAGAGTTGAATGAAAAATCAAAAAATAATTAAATAAATTTACTGAAAATTTATATAAAATTGTTAAGTGAGTCGAACATAAACGTACATTTTATAATAACGTATTATTATAAGACTCATTTTATTATTTAAAAGAATACTGTTATATATTAAAAATAACATTTCCAACAAAAGGACGACGATATTGTTTTAATTGAAATGTGAATAGACGAACTCATGTTCAGTTATTTGCTTTTGACAAATGTTTGAGGTAAAGTATTAAGTCCATTTCCTATGCAAAGAAAGTCGTATTTCAGTAGAAGATTCTAAAATACTTAGTAAATATTTTTTTTCTTAAAATTCATAAACCTTGTAGCCTTGCAAATTTCCTTCAAGCTGAAAAAAAAATTATCACGTCTTTATTCGTTTAATATGACCCACTGTGCTGTGGAGAAGAAATTTGAACTTAATATTTTTCATTCTACCCCTAAACAAAAAATTAACATTGTTTTTCAAAAAGTTATACCAAGCTCAAAAAATCGAAATTCGTTGTTATGAAAAATTCTTGCCACATAGTAGATTTTTAAAATGTTGTATTTATTTTGTCTCATCTCGAAAATGAGATTCTTAAAAATATTTTTGATACACTAACAAACCATCTTAGAATAAGTATGAGAGACTAAAGAATATAATTTACCTAAATCTAATACGAATTGATTATAATATTAAGATAGAATGCGAAATAATATCAATTTCAGCCAAACTTGCGCTCTGTGCAAGATTTGTAGAAAGCGCCCCTTTTTATATTTGCACCCATACATACATACATACACTGATATACATGCATTAGACTTTTCCACATTACCCCGATCAAAGGAAGAGATAAAAACTGCCCTTTTCTTCATCTGACTCTATAGATATGAGGATTTCTGTGAAGAAGAGTAATTTATCCTTTCATCAGTCAACAACTTTTATCATACATTCAGCTGAGTATTAAAAGTGTCTGAGTTTAAACAAATTCTCCTAGAAAAATTTACCCGATTTGCCATTTCAGCATAGTTGAGGTACATTAGAAATGAAAAAAGCATTTATGTATTTTAAAGCTTTGAATAAATTCTTTTTTAAATTTGGTCTTCTTCACATACAAATCTGGAAAGCCTTCGAACAGGGTTGGCCAAATTAACTACACTACATTTTCTACATCATTAACTACGCGTAGTTAATTTAATAAACTACACGTCTTATTTTCTACAAATTGTTACGTTTTCATATACATACAAAGTAAAGTTAGAGAAATAATAAAATTTCAATACAAATTTGAACATTTTAACTAAAAATTCAAGCTTCAAAGTTCCAACTGACAGATCATTTGATATTTGAAACTAAGTTTGCTACAATTTGTTTTATTAACTACATTTAACTACATAAACTACGTAGCAAATGTGAAAAATGTAGTGGCCATCCCTGTCTACGAACACTTCTCCTTTTTTGGTGTCCGTTTTATCATCTTCTTCGTATTCTGTTTCCTTAGACCAGTAAGAACATAGCATGAACGCAAAAATTTTGTCTATTCCCCTGACGTTTCGCCCTCTTTTTCTACTCGGCGTTACACTTTTTTGAAATTCTGTTTAATTTTTTCACATTGTTACTTGTTAGTAGGTATGCCTCCGCTTAAACATTTCTAATGTTAAAAATAAAAGTCACAGTATGTTCATGCTGTGGTTTTTATAAGAATCGGTAAACATTTGCATAGTTTACATCTTAGAGACGCAAGTTGACGTCACTTGAACATTTAATTGAATTATATTCAATCGCTCCAATTATTCTATTTTTCTTATTAATAAATGAGGGAGGTAGTCATTAAGTAGCCCCCAATTCCCTACTAAATTTTCATCATAATTTCAATCAAAAATATTGAGCTGATCAATAACCAAGTAATACTCATTTAGTGATTTCTTTGTTGAATTTGTATCATATTTTTCATCGGAAAATATTGAGGTATTGATAAAAAAAGTCCAAATTATCATCATATTTTTAATCAGAGTACTCACTCCTCCATCCAAGTGGTGAATAAGAAACTTCCAAGGAAGTAGTGATTTAGTTGTGGAATTTTCATTGAGAAAGCGGCATGTGCAGTGTGCACCCCGCCAATGACATGCGCATGTTAAATTCCTCAATGTATTCCGAACAAAAGAAGCGGTTGCAGTTCCCTTTCCTCAAGGAAAAGCAGGTTATTCCTCAATGAATTTTTAGAAATTTCCCACAGGTCCTATTTTCTTTTTCGAAAACATTTTGTTGTTGTTTTTTTTTTTCGTAGATGAGAAGTCCCATACACAGGTACGGTGTATAACACAAAAGTATTTAAATTTAAATTTTTGTTTGTCAAATTTTCCCATGTTAATTTTGGGACTCAGTGTGTTTGAAATAAAACTTGCACAGATGAGGTGGCGTGGAACTTTTATGTGTTGAGATTTAAAATTTTTTTTTTCTTTTGTACAAACAGGGTGGAATATTTTGAGATTAGGTAGGTAAGATTGAACTAGCATAGGTCTAGTGGGATCTTCAATTTTACGATATTTCGAGTTAAATTTTCCTTGAATGCTACAGTGAAAGTGATGTTAGTTAGTGTGTAGGAAATAACTTAGCCCAGTTGTAATGGATGTTTTTTTGGAATTATTTGAACAAGTTTTGTGGTTAAAATGCAAATGGCAGTACATTTTTGTATGCGCAAGATCGCATTACATTTTCTTGCTTCTGGTATTGCGCCCCCAGAATTTTGCGCCCTGTGCATTTGCACATCTTGCACATATGGTTGGTCCGGCCCTGAGTACCACAACCCTTATATTATCGAAAACTATTTTACAAAATCTTTAAATTTCCAAAAACACCTCATTTAGATTGATTGGTGTGCAAAGTATATTTACTATGGTTTGATAGTGATGGGCATTATACAAACTATAAGCTAAATATAATGATTATTTTGCAAACAACAAAAGGGAGATATATAAATACATATGTGTAGGTAGGTATAGCTAAAGCTATATTATCCACAGACGGCAGGTTTTAAATTTCTAAATTAATGAGGATTTCAGAATAAATTAAATGCTTTCAACATTTTAGCGGTATGTGTGGTTACGACACATAATAATCACGAGATAAAACAATTTTACCTCATATAAATTTTGTGGCTGTTTTCGTTTAACATTGATAGATACAACTTTATATATTGTATGTACAAGCTGCAATGGTCTTATTTACGGTTTTAAACTGGTTAAGCATTGCAGATGTATGTTATTGATTTTATTTTGGAAGAATGTTTTCAATTTTTTTGGAATTATAAAAAGGACCTACCTGTTTGCAACGAGAAATATGAGATACAAAATGTGTATCAGCAAGTTTTGGGATATTTAAGGTACATTTTAGTTTTATTTCCCACACACGCCTTTCGTGGTTTATCTACATATTACCTTCACCTCTTATTACCATATCCAAAGTTCATTACAAAATACCTCAAAAAATAATTCACTATAACATGAAATCTTTGTCAAAATTTCTACCAAACATTTTTTTTTTATAAAAAAATCCTCAAGCTTAAGATATACGAGGACATACAATAACATGACTTTTCCCTAAAAAAACGGTAAAATTTATCTTACAAAAAAAAAAAAAATAAAAAAAATAACCACTTATAAATGAGTTTGCCACAAAGTGACATTTTCGCAGGATATCCTTTCACTTCCTTCTTTTCAAGTAGAATGCAGAGCAGATAATGAAGTTCAAGAACACCACTTTGTCAGGCTGCATCTTATTCGTCTTTTACCCTCATCTTGAACTGAATCTTTTTCTTATACTCGTATATACTATGTCACTTCTTTTGCAGAGTCACCTTCGCATCAACATTGTGTCACTCAAGTCAACTAAAGTAGAATTCCAGGATCCCATATCCGTTGTATGTCTTAAATGGAGTTTGTTGCTAGCTATACATACCTACTTCGAAATAGTGAACATCCTTCCATCAGAGCTGTTATGACAATTGCCTTCTCTCTCTCTCTATGGTTTTATAGAAAGAATATCCTTTCCGAAGTAGGATGAGTATGATGAGTCGGCATAATCATACCTACTATGTCTGATGTGTATATGACATTTGTACTCAGCAGAGCGTGTTTTCATGTTTTTCTTCCAACACGAAGGAACATTTATAATAAAAAAGAACTAAGGTGCTTAAGGTCATATGTTTAAAAATAGAAAGAGCTTGTAGTCAATTGTGATATTTAAATATATATTTGATGACTTTCCTAAAGTATCTGGTTGAGCGACAGCTAAAATTACACAATCAGGTTAATCTCACATCAACTAAACTGTGGTGTTTATTATGTGTTTCAACTCGAATTCAATTCAATTCAATTCAATTCAATTCAATTCAATTCAATTCAATTCAATTCAATTCAATTCAATTCAATTCAATTCAATTCAATTCAATTCAATTCAATTCAATTCAATTCAATTCAATTCAATTCAATTCAATTCAATTCAATTCAATTCAATTCAATTCAATTCAATTCAATTCAATTCAATTCAATTCAATTCAATTCAATTCAATTCAATTCAATTCAATTCAATTCAATTCAATTCAATTCAATTCAATTCAATTCAATTCAATTCAATTCAATTCAATTCAATTCAATTCAATTCAATTCAATTCAATTCAATTCAATTCAATTCAATTCAATTCAATTCAATTCAATTCAATTCAATTCAATTCAATTCAATTCAATTCAATTCAATTCAATTCAATTCAATTCAATTCAATTCAATTCAATTCAATTCAATTCAATTCAATTCAATTCAATTCAATTCAATTCAATTCAATTCAATTCAATTCAATTCAATTCAATTCAATTCAATTCAATTCAATTCAATTCAATTCAATTCAATTCAATTCAATTCAATTCAATTCAATTCAATTCAATTCAATTCAATTCAATTCAATTCAATTCAATTCAATTCAATTCAATTCAATTCAATTCAATTCAATTCAATTCAATTCAATTCAATTCAATTCAATTCAATTCAATTCAATTCAATTCAATTCAATTCAATTCAATTCAATTCAATTCAATTCAATTCAATTCAATTCAATTCAATTCAATTCAATTCAATTCAATTCAATTCAATTCAATTTCTACAAGAGAACTCTTGTCATGAATAAGTGTCTCTACTTAGCCGTTCAAATTCGGCAAAAAATATTCTAGGTCCCTCTATTATTGCCGACAAACAACACGCAAACAGGAATGGTTGAGAGTTCTAAGTATTGTAGGTTCTGGCTCGCCACGAGCTGTCGTGATTCGTGCCACCAAATTTATTTATTATACCTTATACCTACTTTGAAAAAAAAGTCTGGCAAAGTCATTTCATTTTGATATTCTCTCATAACCATAACAAAGTTAAATCACAAAATGAAGTCATAAAAGCACGTCGTATTCTACAAGAATTATATTGTTCATTATTATTCACAAGAATTTTTTGTTTCGAAACAAGAAATAGCTATAATAAAATACCAAGAGTATCTGATGAATTCAATCGGTAGCGCAGTAAAATGTTGAAACTTTAATATAGATATTGTAGGTACATTTTATGCAAGAATATCAAAGGTCTTCTAAATTATATGAAAATAGTTTTATGAGAAATGCTATAGGTAAATATAATTAAAAAAACAAAAGCTTATTGGTTTCAGTTTTTCAAATGAAATGAAATCAATTCTTTCCAATCAAATTCTTTCTGGATTATAGAGAATTCATTTGTCATGAAGTTAAATCCTAGAAGCAGAAGGAAAACTTCCATAGAGGTATTGTGTTTACATTTAAAAATATATGTACTTATGTACATCGAAGGAATTCAAACAAAAGCATTGCATTTTAATTGGTATTTGCTTGTTGAGTTATTAAAAGTAGATTAACTTTTCAGATCACACAAATTATTTGTCTTAAATTTTGTTTGCTTAGTTTTGATTTTTTTTTTGAAAATAAATTTTTACTTTTTTTTAAATTATTTAATTTAAGGTTTTAAGGGTGACGTGAAATAAGACCCAACGAAATGAGACCAAATCTCAAATTTTATTTCGTTTTGAAAATGGAAGTAAGGCCAAATTTCATTTGGAAATAGAGCCAAATGTTTTTGTCCAACACTTTAACTACACCCAACCTACCCCAAATCCTGTAGTGTGCCCTAACGGGGGGGTTGCATACACACATACCTCACATACCTCACTGTTTATATGCCGCACAGTGGTTCCCTCCGTAGGCCAAAAGGGGAAATCTCAAGGTTAAAATTATTTATTATTTTGTATGAAAATGTTATCTCTAATAACGGAACAAATAAATCCCAGCCATCTTTTTTCTCTAAATTGCAAATTGTGTGTTTTTCCAATTTTAATGAAGTTATAATTTGCATTTTTGGCATTTACAATATAATATATTTTTTTTTAATAATTACTTTTGAATTTTGAGTTATGAAATTGAGACAAGGTTTGCACCTAGATAATTTGTGTATATTTTTTATTATGAAATAAGTCAGGTTTTTATGTAAAAACAGGTACTCAATTGAATTTTTTGTCTACCACTAGCCCGGACAATGCAAGCGAAAGGACAACACAGGACTTGACGTATGGTGTGCCAACTGCCAGAAAGAAGGACATCCGGCGAGCTTCAAGGGCTGCCCCACTCTAAAGGCACGCTTAACAGAGAGGAACAAGGTGATTGCAGAGAAGAAGGCGCACAAAGAGTTCGCCGCTAAGTCAGCCTGTGTGGTAACCCGTCCAGCTGTCAGCTACGCAGCAATGGCCAGACAAAACTCAACACCCAGACCATCATTAACGAAAACGCAGCATCAACAGCAGCCAAGAACCCCAGCCAAAAACATCCCTGTGAAGACAGCGCCAGTCAAACCATCCAAAACTTCAGCAACTTCCCCAACCATGAACCTCAACAGTGAAGTCCAGCGACTCCTCGGGTCCAACCTCATCTCCATCATGGATAAAGCCCGGAATGCCGTCCCATCCAACTACAACCAACTTAGTGATAAAGACAAGTCCGCGGTCTTGGCCGCCTTCGTCTTCGAAATATGCCATTGAAGAAACTCCGCATCTTGACGTATAATGTTAATTCATTATACAGCCTAGATAAAAGGACGTCATTCAATCTATTCATGAAGAACAACACCCCAGATATTGCCCTCATCAGCGAGACAAACGTCACTAAACGAAACAACATCAACATCAAAGGATTCAAAACGTACCGGCAAGACAAAAACGAGGACCGCGTTGGAACAGCAGTCTTCATAAAAGACAAATTCTCCCCCAATACAACAGAAGTCATCATCCCCGGACTACAGACTAGCGAAGCCACTGCCATCACGATGACCCTGGAAAGAGGTGAGACCCTTACAGTCATCAGTACTTACTTCAAGTGCTCATCCTCTGCAAGAAACATGCAAAGTGACCTGCTCATCCTCAACGGAATCCTGAAGCAAAGTACCTATGGCATCATTGGCGGTGATTTCAATGCGAGACATCACCTTTGGTTAGACACAAAAATCAGCAGTGAAGGCAAAGCAATCGTAGACTGGATGGAACTGAACAGCAAAGAACATTCTCTGGTCGTTATATCCCAGCCGAAACCCACTTTCCCAAGAACGCCTTCGACACTGGACTTCTTCCTGGCTTCCTTCAACCTAGTACATATTCTTCCGGAAATCCGGAATTATATCTGTACAATAGTGCAAAGCGACTCAGACCATGAAGCTGTTCAGCTCTCCATCAACCTCAACCAACCCATACTCCTTACGACAGAAGCTCCTGAGAACTTCATCAACTTCAGACGGCTGGATATTGAAAAACTTCACAGGGACATCGAAGACAGCATTACTCTTCCACCTTCAAACAGGAATCTGCTGGATACCGAAATCGACGCAGCTATTGACAATCTCCAACATGCCGTATCTGAAGCCGTGGAGAAGCAAAAGCGCCCTAGGACGTCAAAGGACAGGTATCAGCATCTTCCTGAGTACATCCAGAATTTGTATGCTCACAGACAGCGGCTAAGAAAACGACTCCAGCGGATCCATCAAAGCGAGCTAAATACAACTACCAGACAGTTTGGAATGAGCTAAAGCAAGTCAATATTATATACACCACAACAATATTCAGTACCAGAGAAGATTGTAAGCAATTAAGCCAGGACCTGATGCCTTCAAAAACATCAATAGGATCATTGGAAAACAGCCACAGTTGCCAGAATCCATCATCAGCAACAACATTGAAGCAACCTCATCCCAGGACAAGGTGGAAGCGTTCGCCGACTACTTCGAAGGAAACTTCAAGCCGAACCCACCTACTGATCCAACGTTCCTATAAGAAGTCGAGGCATCAATTCAGCAGACCCTACAGCCAAATCCGGATATAATCAGTTTCGATGACACCAATCTAGCAAGTGATCCCACCGATAATCCACATCTATGCAATCTAGAGGAGGTAGCAGAGATCATCGGCAATTCCAAGCAAAAAAAATCAGATGGACCAGATGGTGTCTCCAATTACATCCTGAAAAGGTTTCCACAAGCAGTAATGATTTTTCTCACAATCATCCACAACAACTGCATCAACAACTGTTACTTTCCCCGGACGTGGAAAACAGCGAAGATTGTGGCAATCCCAAAGAAAGGTGCTTCCAACCTAGTATCCAACTACAGGCCAATATCACTTCTCAACAATATCAGCAAATTATAACTGGAAGAAGTAATCCTCCGGAGACTGAAGAAATTCTGCAGTGAAAACTCCATCATCCCTGACATGCAGTTTGGCTTTCGAGAAAAACACTCAACGCTGCATCCACTGCTGAAGTTCCAACACGACATCACCACCTCCCTCAACAGTCATCGTGTCACCGTCGGTTGCTTTCTGGATGTTGAGAAAGCATTTGATAGCGTTTGGATAGAAGCCCTTATACATAAGCTTCATCTATTACAGGTACCTCCGCCACTAATAAAAATTCTTTTTTCTTTTCTTTCTTTCAGGAAATTTTTCGTACAACTAGACAACTGTAAATCAAACATGAAGAACATCAGAGCCGGAGTCGCCCAAGGCTCAAAACTTGGCCCCTTCCTCTACAGCCTGATGACATCCGACCAACCTGTCCCAATTGGATGCGAGAACCTGCTATATGCTGATGACTCGCTCACCTATGCATCGTCAATGTCACCGCTTATCGCTGTCCGAAGAGTAGAGGCCCACATCAGCAGACTCTTCAATTTCTACAAGAAATGGGGCATCCGGATCAACACTTCCAAATCGGAACTTGTCTGCTTCAGGAGGCCTACAACTGGTAGAGGTAGCCGCACCGCAGCCAATTGCAGAAACCTGGTCTTGAGACTCCCTGACGGATCCACTATAGCTGCCAAACAGAATGTGAAGTACCTTGGAATCCACTTCAATGAGTTGCTAAGGTTCAACCCACACTCAAGAAATGTACTCAGAAAAGCCAGCTGGGCCTTCCACCGCCTACACCCATTGATGAAGAAAAGAACAGGACTAAGTCAACCAACGAAGTTACTGATCTACAAGCAGCTCTTACGACCAGTCATCAGCTACACCATTGACAACCGGGAATGAACACCCTGAGGACGATTAAGTCAACCGACTTTTAAATTAAATTTTTTTTTTTTTGACATATAATTTATATATCTATAATTTGTTAAACTTAAGACATTGTATAACGTTAGGCCCCTTATGTGCCAACAAATGTAAATTTATCATAGAATCATATTAGTTATAAGCCAAATTGTATATATATTTGTTCAATAAAAACTAACTAACTAAAAACTAACTAACTGAATTTTTTGTCTTTTTTGGTGGCTTTCAAAAGTGCATAACTTCTTTAACCCCTACTTGCCCCTAACAAAAGTTACATATATATTTAGTCTAATTTATATCACCTTTCAAGACGTATGTCTTATGAGTAATTTTTTGCGAAAATATGCTAAAGTTTAAAAAATCGAACGTTTATTGGACAAAGAAATTTGTTTTTATTCACTTTTAGAATCCACTAAAATCTTTAAACGACTTGATATATTTAATATTTGGCGTAAGGTGAGGAAGGTAGGAGATGCTTCCAAGCAAAACGAAACTTTAAAGATGTTTTTAGAAGTCTAGAACTTTATAGAACATTGTGAAGATTTAGTTGCAAAGATTAATGTTCTATGCAAGTCCTTTTCAAAAAGATGGAATAAACCTTCAAAATATGAGAACTTTTTTTAACAAAGAACGATGATTGGCTTAAGGCCACAGAAGATTTCAGCTATGAGAATAATGATCCATGTACCAGAAGGTCGCAAGACAGGCAAAAAAAAAACAGTTTTGGAATGCTCTTCTAGAACAAAGAGAAGACGTATTGCAAGCATTGCATCTATATAGATCCAGATATAGCCTCAGCTTTAAGAAATTGCTAAGACACAGATATTTCGCATATAGAAAAACACTTATTGCACTAACAACTTCAATAAAAATATTTAAAAAGTAAAAACACGACTTTATTTATATACATATATTCAGTGTTATTTGTCATTAATTACGTATTTATTAATTTTGACCGCTCTTCCCATATAAATGAAACCACTGTGCGCGATAGGTGATGAATCATAGTTCTGCAAATTTTTGAAAAAAAAAACATAAAAACGAAATAAAGCCAAACTAACCTTATTTCGTTTTCAAAAGCGAAATAAAGCCAAATCGAAAATTTCTCATTACAGTAGAATCTCAAAAAGATGAACAGATATAAAACAGGGCCCGTTCATCTTTTCGAGCATCAACATTTGGTTGAGGAAAAAGATATGGTTATAAATAAAAACTTTAAAAATTATTTACATAACAAGTTAAAATAAGCCCCAAAACACTGTTCAGGAGGAACTAAATGCAAAGAAAAAGAACATTATAATGTTTGGAATAAAGTTTTCATCTTTTCGAGTACAAAATTTCAACCTGTTCATCTTTTTGAGCACTCAAAAGTAGAAATATTTCATCTTATTGAACCGTTCATCTTTCCGAGATTCTACTGTATTTCCATTTTAAGAACGAAACAAGCCAAATTTTTGAAATTTGGCTTTATTTCGTTGGGCCTTATTTCACGTCGCCGGTATTTAGCTCAACGGAAAATACATTCATATAAAATTTGTTAACATAAATTCAAGAAGAAACTTACATAGATGCTGCGCTATACAGATTTGACTTGACAAATGGACGGCCATTTTTGTTGTGATGTCATTGTGAGAATATTCTTTTAAGGTTCAAGGTAATTGAAAACAAATTGTTTCTTAATTTGTTTGATTTATTTGTCCTTTTTTTCTTAAATAAATTAAAAAAAAAAAAATATTTTCTGGAACTCCGATAGTTTCCAATCCAAACTCAACGAAGATTTAATTCAATATAGGTGTTTATTTTAAAACCAAAGAATTATTTAGCATAAATTTGCATAAAGCTGAGCTAGAGAGATTTCATTTGAAGATAAGTCTTTCTATTTTTTTTCTTTTAGCGTACTAAGGTAGAATTTTGGATGTAATTTTGGGTTACTTTTTGCTGTACGATTTTACTTATGTTTTTTTTTTACTGAAAATCTTGAACTTTTGATTATTTATAAAAAATATAATGAGCAAACCTTAGCTTAAGAGAAGATCCTGAAACATCACAAAAAGCATTTTTTTTAAATCAAAGGTTTAACGGCCTTAAATTTTTATCACAAGGAATGGGCATGTGGTTGGGGTAATAATTCTGTATTTTTCAAAATTCGGTTTCTAAAATTCTGTATTTTAAAATTTTGTCAATCTTAAATTCTATATTCCAAAATTCTGAAAGTTTAAAAATACATTTTTTTCAAAATTTTTGTAAATGTATAATAATGTATCCAACTACAGGCCAATATCACTTCTCAACAATATCAGCAAATTACTGGAAGAAGTAATCCTCCGGAGACTGAAGAAATTCTGCAGTGAAGACTCCATCATCCCTGACATGCAGTTTGGCTTTCGAGAAAAACACTCAACGCTGCATCCACTGCTGAAGTTCCAACACGACATCACCACCTCCCTCAACAGTCATCGTGTCACCGTCGGTTGCTTTCTGGATGTTGAGAAAGCATTTGATAGCGTTTGGATAGAAGCCCTTATACATAAGCTTCATCTATTACAGGTACCTCCGCCACTAATAAAAATTCTTTTTTCTTTTCTTTCTTTCAGGAAATTTTTCGTACAACTAGACAACTGTAAATCAAACATGAAGAACATCAGAGCCGGAGTCGCCCAAGGCTCAAAACTTGGCCCCTTCCTCTACAGCCTGATGACATCCGACCAACCTGTCCCAATTGGATGCGAGAACCTGCTATATGCTGATGACTCGCTCACCTATGCATCGTCAATGTCACCGCTTATCGCTGTCCGAAGAGTAGAGGCCCACATCAGCAGACTCTTCAATTTCTACAAGAAATGGGGCATCCGGATCAACACTTCCAAATCGGAACTTGTCTGCTTCAGGAGGCCTACAACTGGTAGAGGTAGCCGCACCGCAGCCAATTGCAGAAATCTGGTCTTGAGACTCCCTGACGGATCCACTATAGCTGCCAAACAGAATGCGAAGTACCTGGGAATCCACTTCAATGAGTTGCTAAGGTTCAACCCACACTCAAGAAATGTACTCAGAAAAGCCAGCTGGGCCTTCCACCGCCTACACCCATTGATGAAGAAAAGAACAGGACTAAGTCAACCAACGAAGTTACTGATCTACAAGCAGCTCTTACGACCAGTCATCAGCTACACCATTGACAACCGGGAATGAACACCCTGAGGACGATTAAGTC
Source organism: Epistrophe grossulariae (assembly GCA_929447395.1). Classification (NCBI taxonomy): domain Eukaryota; kingdom Metazoa; phylum Arthropoda; class Insecta; order Diptera; family Syrphidae; genus Epistrophe; species Epistrophe grossulariae. The sequence goes on along the minus strand of OV839568.1, from coordinate 91,742,023 downwards.
AACCGACTTTTAAATTAAATTTTTTTTTTTTTTGACATATAATTTATATATCTATAATTTGTTAAACTTAAGACATTGTTGGCCCCTTATGTGCCAACAAATGTAAATTTATCATAGAATCATATTAGTTATAAGCCAAATTGTATATATATTTGTTCAATAAAAACTAACTAACTAAAAACTAACTAACTGAATTTTTTGTCTTTTTTGGTGGCTTTCAAAAGTGCATAACTTCTTTAACCCCTACTTGCCCCTAACAAAAGTTACATATATATTTAGTCTAATTTATATCACCTTTCAAGACGTATGTCTTATGAGTAATTTTTTGCGAAAATATGCTAAAGTTTAAAAAATCGAACGTTTATTGGACAAAGAAATTTGTTTTTATTCACTTTTAGAATCCACTAAAATCTTTAAACGACTTGATATATTTAATATTTGGCGTAAGGTGAGGAAGGTAGGAGATGCTTCCAAGCAAAACGAAACTTTAAAGATGTTTTTAGAAGTCTAGAACTTTATAGAACATTGTGAAGATTTAGTTGCAAAGATTAATGTTCTATGCAAGTCCTTTTCAAAAAGATGGAATAAACCTTCAAAATATGAGAACTTTTTTTAACAAAGAACGATGATTGGCTTAAGGCCACAGAAGATTTCAGCTATGAGAATAATGATCCATGTACCAGAAGGTCGCAAGACAGGCAAAAAAAAAACAGTTTTGGAATGCTCTTCTAGAACAAAGAGAAGACGTATTGCAAGCATTGCATCTATATAGATCCAGATATAGCCTCAGCTTTAAGAAATTGCTAAGACACAGATATTTCGCATATAGAAAAACACTTATTGCACTAACAACTTCAATAAAAATATTTAAAAAGTAAAAACACGACTTTATTTATATACATATATTCAGTGTTATTTGTCATTAATTACGTATTTATTAATTTTGACCGCTCTTCCCATATAAATGAAACCACTGTGCGCGATAGGTGATGAATCATAGTTCTGCAAATTTTTGAAAAAAAAAACATAAAAACGAAATAAAGCCAAACTAACCTTATTTCGTTTTCAAAAGCGAAATAAAGCCAAATCGAAAATTTCTCATTACAGTAGAATCTCAAAAAGATGAACAGATATAAAACAGGGCCCGTTCATCTTTTCGAGCATCAACATTTGGTTGAGGAAAAAGATATGGTTATAAATAAAAACTTTAAAAATTATTTACATAACAAGTTAAAATAAGCCCCAAAACACTGTTCAGGAGGAACTAAATGCAAAGAAAAAGAACATTATAATGTTTGGAATAAAGTTTTCATCTTTTCGAGTACAAAATTTCAACCTGTTCATCTTTTTGAGCACTCAAAAGTAGAAATATTTCATCTTATTGAACCGTTCATCTTTCCGAGATTCTACTGTATTTCCATTTTAAGAACGAAACAAGCCAAATTTTTGAAATTTGGCTTTATTTCGTTGGGCCTTATTTCACGTCGCCGGTTTTTAGCTCAACGGAAAATACATTCATATAAAATTTGTTAACATAAATTCAAGAAGAAACTTACATAGATGCTGCGCTATACAGATTTGACTTGACAAATGGACGGCCATTTTTGTTGTGATGTCATTGTGAGAATATTCTTTTAAGGTTCAAGGTAATTGAAAACAAATTGTTTCTTAATTTGTTTGATTTATTTGTCCTTTTTTTCTTAAATAAATTAAAAAAAAAAAATATTTTCTGGAACTCCGATAGTTTCCAATCCAAACTCAACGAAGATTTAATTCAATATAGGTGTTTATTTTAAAACCAAAGAATTATTTAGCATAAATTTGCATAAAGCTGAGCTAGAGAGATTTCATTTGAAGATAAGTCTTTCTATTTTTTTTCTTTTAGCGTACTAAGGTAGAATTTTGGATGTAATTTTGGGTTACTTTTTGCTGTACGATTTTACTTATGTTTTTTTTTTACTGAAAATCTTGAACTTTTGATTATTTAAAAAAAATATAATGAGCAAACCTTAGCTTAAGAGAAGATCCTGAAACATCACAAAAAGCATTTTTTTTAAATCAAAGATTTAACGGCCTTAAATTTTTATCACAAGGAATGGGCATGTGGTTGGGGTAATAATTCTGTATTTTTCAAAATTCGGTTTCTAAAATTCTGTATTTTAAAATTTTGTCAATCTTAAATTCTATATTCCAAAATTCTGAAAGTTTAAAAATACATTTTTTTCAAAATTTTTGTAAATGTATAATAATGTATTTCAAAATTATTTAAATAATAAAAGGACAAAATTTATTGATAACGAAAAACAATGCGCATTTTTTTTCGTTACCATTTTCTAAATTAACCAATCGGAAGTGTTCAGGGTTTTACTTTTCTATATGGTAGAATCGATTAGTTAAAAAAAATTTATATGATTATGGCATTATTGAATGGGCTAAAAAAATGTTCTGTTTTGAAAACTTAATAATTTGAAAACGATTCCGTAGATTTTTATTAAGCTTTCCATTTTTACATTATCTAGAAGATTTTAAACAAAAAATATTCTTATAACCAAAAATAACGGTACCTTCCATACAAGTGTTAAAAAAATCACTAAAGGAACATTTTATTTTTCTCGAGAACGACTTTTACGATTTTGATTAAATTTTTATCAGTAACCATTGTTTTTTTCATTACTGTTTAACCAATTTTAATAAAAAACATTTAAACAAGAGCTTTAAATAAGTTTTAATAATATTGAGTATCTAAATATGTATTCCAAAAAACAAATTTTGGATTTAAAAAAAAAATATTATTAATTATTTTTTTGAAAATTCGATATATTATGTAGGTATGTATTTCGAAAATGAGTACATGATTTTTTTTTAGTAATTTTGTAATTCCGCATTAATAAACACTGAAAACAGCGTAATATTTTTTTAAAAATTGTTTTCAAAATTTGTAAATAAAAAAATCACAAAAATTACTCCAACAATTTTTAATTTTTTCCAATAACTTAAAATTTTTCATAAAAATCATCGTACATCGCGTTGTTGGCAATACAATTTCAGAAGCTTTTTAATCAATTATATATTTCTAATTATGTTTTTACCAATTTTTTAGTGCAATACTTTCCTATATTGTAAATTTTTGTGTACTTTTAATCTTAACTAAATTTTTCTCAGGTTGCATAAAAAATAGGCTCTCATTACTAAATTATTTCTTCTAAAATCAGATAAAAGTTTTAAAATATTCAGACTTTTAAACCAGTAATCACATACATAGTATGTGCCAGTTCGTGAGACCAGCCGTGCATTTTATTTTTCATGTCTCTAGTAAATTAATAAAATTTAAGTTATTCCCCAGTGTACAATTTTTTCCGCTACGCTTTGCAGGAATTTGAATTTAAATTATTATACTTTAAATTTTATCTCTTAACATAAGTAGTATATTAGTAGCATATCGATAATTATTTCCTGTAAATAAATTAATAGTTAATTGTCGTTTTATAATTGTTTTAAAATCAATTAATAGCATAAAATAAAAATAAAAGAGAAATGAAAAGGAAGAAGAGAAAACAAATTATCCAGGGAATATCAATTTATTCTGTGAAAATTAAAAATTTTGTGATTAAATTTTACTTTTAAATTCTTCTGAAATTAATTCATCATACTGGCTACTTCCATACATTTTCTCCAGTTTATCAGTTAATTAATGCCTTTTCGTTCAGGACCAAAATATACAAAAATGTGTAATATTTTATTATTTAATGACTATTTTTCACAATAATTCACCATTCATAATTGAAAATTTTAATATTGTCTTGGTTATACATCACATTTAAGACAAATTAGACAAACGTCCACAATGAGAATTTGGCAAAACTGTGTTGTGGTCAATAACGTTTGATTTCGTCAGCGTGATGTGAGTTGTGTTGGTAAGAAGTCTGGTAGTCTGGTGAAGGTATTTTTGTTATTGCTTTTTTAAGCTTGTGGTATACATATTTTGTTACTTCGGAAGCCTTTGATAGACGTAGGTAAATGCACAAGGAGATCACAATTTAAATTGTCATTTCATTGACAACAAAAAAAAAAACATCAACTCATAGCTGCAAAAGTCTGCTTAATATAAGATCCTACATGATGCTAACAAAAATGAACAAAAGAAATTCCATACCTACACGACACACATACTTACATCATCCTATTTTGATTATACACATATATGAATACATATAGCTTTAGCTGTTCCGTTAGTGGCTTCTAGTATGTTTAAACGAACATTGCACCCGGCAATAAAATCAAATTGTAAGTACTTTTTGTTGCTTGGATGTTTCGCTTTTGAGACGACTATAAAGCAATCCACATCTATAATCTATATCTATCTATAATCTATAACATTATATAAAGACGAAACGATTATTTAGTTTGTCACGCGAAATCTCAGAAACTATTTACCTGATTAACTTGAAATTTTTTCTACAATATTCTTTATCTTTAGAAGATTGTAATAAGATAGTTTTTGTTTATCTAATTCGATTGTTTAATACTAAAATAAATTTTTTTAAATTGATAGTCAACTTTTTTCTTGATTTTGACTTACATATTCACTTATAAATACGAAACTAATTGATAATTGAAAAAAACAAAAATTATTTCATAAAGTACATTTTTGTATGCAAATTTTAAGCCCTAAATCTTTTCTTAATTATGCATACAACCTGAGAAATAAATATAAACAAATCTCTAAGTCATTAACTTTTCTATTTTTTTAAATCCAGAAATTTAATTCAATCGCATTCACGAGGTCGCTGCTTTGTTTCATTTCATATCATTTCCACCCTTTTGCATTTTCTCTACCTCCCTTATATTTTTTTATTTATGTTGTGCAGGTTTCTCTTTGTTTACTCTTTTTCCACAATGGAACATTTTGAGTATAACGCTGCAGGCAGGGATGGCCGAACTACGCTTTTTGGAATAAACTACATTTTTTACATTTGCTACGTAGTTTAGATATATAGTAAACTTTGAAGATTGTATTTGAGTTGAACTGTTTTTATTGAAATTTTATTATTTACCTAGCTTTACTATGTATGTAGCAAACATTTTGTAGTACATACATACAAATTAGCTACGCGTAGTTAATCATGTAGAAAATGAAGTGTAGTTAATTCGGCCAACCCTGGTTGCAGGTAGTCAGGCAAGAAGAAGATGTTTACTTGGGTGCGAAGTATTATATGTATATTTGTATATGCAATAAGAAAATCAACGGGAGATAAAGATTCTGTTTATGTGTCAAACATGAACCTACTTAACATACACATAGGTAAACCATTTTTTAAGAACTCACATTTATCAAATGTATAATGTATAAACTTTTTGTTAAAAAGATGAAATAGAAATTAGGTACGGGTAGCGGTAGCCCTATTTAGTACTATCGGTATATATGTAGGTATGTTAATATTAATTCTTAAATTTTTGCGAAGCAAGGCGAGCACGGGTCTACTAGTCCTCTATAATATTAAAGGATCCTTCGTTATGGGATGCTACCTATATGTATTTGCTAATTTGCTTTGTTTTTGTGTGTTTGTCTTACTTCTGTATACTATACAAAGTTTTGCTCTCATTCGTCGACTTGGAGTGTTTGTTAAGAATTAACCTATATGAATGTAGGTAGGTAGGTAGGTTGGTATAGTCCTTATATAGGTGCTGCTGAAGGATTCTATGATTCTGTGTGGTAGGTAGTACAGATGTATTTACTGGATGATGCTTGCACTGCACTAATTGTTTTTCGGGTTCTATGAGAGTTTTTGGTAGGTATATTCAGTGTGCTATCCTTTTTGTGTTGCACAGTGCAAATGTGATGATTGCTTGAGAGGGTACCATATACCTTTAGCCAGGATCTAACACAAATGTTCTGTTTTAGTGCACACATCACATCAAATAGGTACTTACCTTCTATAAGAAGGATTATGTCTTTGTGATTTTTTTTTGTAAGCATTGCTTGTAATTATCAAACATTTAAAGGTTTTTTTTTTATTTATGAAAAACAAGAAACCAAAGGATTTAATAGTCATTCATATATAGGTATGTATAAGTACATTAAAAAAACATATTATAATATTGTGAAAGAGTTTTTTTTTTTTAATTTTAGGTTAAATTCTTTAGAAAACTTGAACTATAGATGAACAATTCTGAGGAGGAATTCATATTCAAGACATAATAAGCCATTGCAACCTTAAACCTGCATATTAGAAGTTGATTTCAAGACGAAAATCTGATTTCAAGGAAACTGTTGAATTCTTGACAAAATTTGAATTCTTCAGGAGCCTAGAAAGGATTTTTTGCGGAGAGCTTTGGTTTACTATAGACATTTTTTTTAGGTTTTACTATAGAAATAATTTTTAATACAATTTCTCAAGAGTTTTTAAGAAGATCCACCACATTTTTCGATTTTTTTGTGTAGTTTGTTTTTGTTTGTAATGAGTTATTTGTATTTAATATATCAAAAAAATTTTGTTTGTATTATTATTTATATAAAACTTACTGACGATGGAATCATAGCTTCCGAAATGCATTTAAGAAAATAAATAAATAAAATAAGTGTTTTTAAGATATTTAAAATAACATCTTTTATTTAATAAGTATAATCCGTTTAGCCTGTTTTCTATATTGTTGTGACCCTATCCTATGTTTAAATCATTCCAGAGTAAAATTTGAGTCGATTCTCGGCAATTAAAAAAAAAATTAAAATTAAATATTTTCTGTCAAATTTTCATAAAAGTTCAACTATTTTTACAGGTTCAACAGTTATTACAGGCTCCGGGATCTAAGCGCCTCATATGAAGGATATTCGCAAAAAAGACCTATACCATTTGTAAGTCTACAAATTGTCTTAAAAGGTTAACTATTATTAAAGACTCAATTACAGTTATTACATGCTCCGGGATCCTAGCTCCTTACAAGTGGGATATGCGCAAAAAAGTATACCATTTGAAAGTCCACCAAACTGTAAAAAAATTTTAACTATTACTATCGGTTGAACAGTAATTGTTATAAAGGGTGTTTTATTTAGACGTGTGGTTTTCAGTCTGGCAATACTTTTTTCGGAGTTGGTCTTTTTGACAGCTGTCACTTGCTTTATGCTCAGTTTAGTTTGTCAATTTCACAATGAATAGACTTACTCCTGAACAACGTTTGCAAATCGTGCAAATTTATTACCAAAACAATGGGTTAGGTTCGCGCGACGCATCGGGGAGGTGTCGTCTCCATGTTGTGTGTTTATGAACGATTTCAATGTAAAGAGTATAAAACTTAAATAAAAGAATTTTAAAAACGTTTAATTTAAGTATTATTTAACTTTATTATTATTTAATGATATCACGACTTAAAGTCAACGAATTAAGCCCGAAGATGGATGAACAAAATCCGAAACGCGTAGCTTAAAATAAAAAATAAAAATAAAATTTTATGTGTTGTGACTTGTGATATCATTAAATAATAATAAATAAAATTAAATAATACTTAAATTAAACGTTTTTTAAAATTCTTTTATTTAAGTTTTATACTCTTTACATTGAAATCGAAAATAAACCATCTAAAAGTCCACCAAATGGTCATAAAATATCAATTATGTGGTTCCAATAATTGGTTAGTGGTATTTTTTTTTATAAATTATATAAAATTTTTGAAATTGTGGGAAAGTTCAGTTTATCATCAAAGGTTAGGTTAGGATAGGAGGGGCGTACCCAGCTCTGAGGCTGTTGCGAACTCGGGGGCCTATTGGTCCATTGTGATCCCCTATAATAAACAGAGATACCACCTAAACTAGAGGTTAACATAGACTGGTTCATTTACGAACCAGTCCGTGCTTTCTATATATTTCGGTCATTTTTGCTATTGAGACCTGCGTTAGATCGTCCAGTTCTCCAACAAACCTGTTTCCAAGCTAACAGAGGCGATTTTTTTTGGGATTAGGGCAGTCGCAGAGTAGGTGTTTAATGGTCTCTATTTCCTCAACATCCTGACAGCTCCTACAGAAATCGGGTGCGTATAATACACCCAATCTAGTGGCCATTGCGCCAATGGCACAGTGTGTCGTTAGTACACCTATCAGGGTTCTAATATTCTTTTTACTCAGCGATAAAATATACTGAGTTTCTCTTTCGTTAATTCTAGGCCATAAACTTCTAGAGATGACGCAATCGTTCCTGGATATCCAGGAGTTGTTGATTTTCTCTTTTGTTATTAGGTCTATCTTTCTTTTGATCAAGCCAATCGGGACGTCCGGTCTCGTGTCTGATTGGCTACTACTGCCTCTATTTGACATAGACCCTTTCCTTGCCAGTCCATCTGCTATGTCATTCCCTTCTTTAGTGCTATGTCCTGGAACCCGGAAGAGTTTGAGTTGGTTGGAGTTGCAAATTTTGTTTAAAATGTCTCATTTATTTATCATCATAAAAGCTCAACTAGTTTAAAAATTTCTCAATCATACATTTTTTTTGCGAATTAAAAAAATTATCAAACAAATCATTTAGTGGTCTTTCAGGTAGAATTTGTTTTTTAATTTTTTTAAGAATATCCCACAAATGAAGAGCAAACAATCTTTAATCATCTTAAAAACTTTAACCATTGATTAAAAATTTTCTATGGCTGACCAATTTTTGAAAGTAGTTGACTTTTTTTGATTAATTATTGAAGGTTTAGATGGTATCCTTTTTTTTGCGAATATCTCACAAATATGAGGTGTTTAAATTCTCTAATGACTTCGCAATCTTCAAGCATTGGTTTTCTATGGCGGACTAGTTTTGGAAAGTGGTTGACTTTTTTGAATTTTTATTGACCTTTTAGATGTCATACTTTTTTTTTGGTAATATTCCACAATTGAGGATTAAAAATTTTATATAGCTAAGAAAATGTTGGTTGACTTTTTTTTGACCAATTACTGATCTTTTAGATGACATCCTTGTTTTGCGGATATCCCGTATATCTATATGAGGTGCTAAGACCCTGGATGTGTCGTTACAGTTTATGATAGATCCACATTGTTGAATTTCCAGCGGGTGCCAGCTGTTGTAGGTTACTTTATGCGATTTTGTTTCGCCATATAGATTTACATATATTCTTAAAATTTGATGTGTTATTTTGTGTATAAAAACTCCCTACAAAAATCATATAATAATTAGGTATTGATATTTTACCCTGTTTGGACGCTCTATATAGGTAAGCTAGATTATGATTGCATTATCAAAATTGACAATACCCTCCTGGGGCATACTACAAATTCTCCATTAAATTTACTTTTACATCAGAGCTTCGTCGCTTCTTATACTTTGGCAATGGGACAAACAATTCTCAGAAGACTTCATTAAATTGGTATCAAAAATTCCAGTTATCCCAGAGAGCGTTCCTGATGATTCTTTCAACATCCTATACTGCACCTATACAATGAAATTGAAATGAAAATTTTTGTTATAAGGTCCAAAGTACTGTGAAAACCGAAAAAGTGGTAGATATGTATAAGTAAAGCATACCTAAAACTTGAATTTATCTTCATAACCAGAGTTACGCCACCTTGGAGTAAGGGAGGATACAAAAAAAGAAGAAAAACAACTGAATAGCTCTCATTTTGCTTTTTCTATAACTTTGGGAATGAATTCGAGTTCAAATTCCCAAAGGGCATTTTTTAAGGCGAATCAGAGACGGATTTTTTTACTTCTGGCCTGTAAGCATTATTTTTTATAAATATACATTTTCGTGCAATTTAAAATTGATACACAGTAGAACTGATAGACAGAGAAACTATGGCCAGTTTTTTCAGATTGTGTTAAATCTATCAATCAAAATCGGTTGATTAGCGATTTTCATGATAAACAACTAAGACTTGGATTCTTTAATAAAAAAATTGGTTAGCATACACATTCGATGATTTACCTGTTCCAGTAATCCTTGAAATATAATCAGCTGTGAACAAACTGGGCCTAAGAATAGTTGCTTAAACAAGCTTGAGTTGCAAAATGCTTCTTAACTTTTCGCGCCATGTAAAAACTTATCAAATGTCTTGACTAACCTGGTTATATTTTCTTATACAAAATGCAAAATTATATTACAAAAAATAATAAAGGTTTTGCCACTTCTAAAAAATTCCACAATTATAAGTTCAATTATATCGCACGTTTTACCAAATCCGCTCTTGACAAGAATATATTATTTTCTGGATAGAAAAAGTTCTATCTTTGTAGACGGATTTTATTTTGAACATCCAACGCGTAACTTCATTCGTTAGGGATTTCAGGAATATTAAATTTAAATTAACGAGATACGATGATGTGCGGGGTATAAGGAGAAGCTAAAGCTAAAAATTTGATTTCAATCCTTTTAACTCGGGTGCTGTCAGCTGTGTAGGATTAACACAAAATTTCTATATTTAGTTTCTTTGAAAAAAAAAGTTATTGCGCAGGTGACTTCATACAATATACACAATGGTACATATATGAACCGCACGTTCAGTTGAAAAATAAAATAAAATGATGAAAATCCAATTTAATATGCAAGCTTGTAAGTAGACTTGGATGTAAAAATCCTTATTTGGTAATGTTGGCTGACATAAAACTCTTTTTTTGTAGCTTTTGTATGAAATGTATCTACCTAAATAAGAGACCTGGAAAATTCTTTTGATATGAATCATGTGTTAATGTTTCTGCAAATTCATATTCTAGATTTTTCCATATGTCTCTATATATATAAATCTTGATAAACTTTTGCATTTAACAAAAAAAAAAATACACATTGCATATACAGGGTGTTACCGTCTTAATGGCCTTACTTACTTGGCCTTATATGATTGTGGGATTTGTTCTATGAAAAACATGCACAAGTACACAACTGTATTTTGTTTTTAATATTATGTTATCAAGGTCAAGTTGCAAAAACATTTAAGCAGTTGCAGTTGTTAAGCAAATAAAAGTGATTCAGTTTCGGTTCACGATTTAAACTCATCAATTTCGGTGAGTTAACTGACTTTCAATTGTGGTTCAGTACATGTTTGGACATGCTTTAAACCTTACTTAATCCAACGAAATCGGTAAACCGCGGCTGGACTACGTTAATGCAATTGGCCCTAAATGCCGTTTGATGATACGAAACTTAAATTCAGTGCGAGATAAATCTTATTTCGGAGTAAAACTCGAGTTAACTCCTGAAAATCGTTATTAAGTGAATTGATATCCTGAATTAATTAATCGAATTCGGGAGATCTGATATTTCTCAAAAAGTATAAGACATTTTAGCATCTGGTTTTTAGCATTTGACTTAAAATTGATTAGATAATTAAATAACAAACACAAAAATACTATACTTAATTGAGAAATTCTTTAAAAAAAATAGTTTTTTTTTTTTATTTTGAGTTTTAAAATTAATTTTCGAAAAAATATTCACTTAAATAATTTGATTTAAAAACAGAATTCAAGAATGGATTTTTAGCTCTATAAAACATAACATTGTAAGTTTTGCCGTTATTTTTAATTTTTTTCTACTTTTTAGAAAATTCAAAATGGCGGCTTAAGCTCCACCTCGATTTTCCCAAAAAACCACAAATATGCTTTCAACAAGCCCCTCTAACGAATTGTGAAAGAGAACTGTGCATACATTTCCTATAATTTAGCTTCAATACTTGGTTGAAATTGCTCTAAAAATCCAATTTCCACTAAAAAAGTAATAAAGTACATTTTGTTATTTTCAATTTTCTCAAAAACTAAAGACATTAGAGCATCTGGCTTTTAGCGTTTGACTTATAATTGATAAGGGCATTGAATTTTAGAAATACATTTTTTTTAAGATATAACATGACACTGTAAGTGTTGCCGTTGTTTTTAAACTTAACTTAAACTCCAGCCCGATTTTCCCGAAAAATATACACATATGCTCCTAATAACCCCCCTCTAACGAATTAAGAAAGAAAAGTGTATAGTAAAATTTTTCCCAGGTCAGGCCTTTTTTTGTGCATACATAGCGACTGGGCTATAATGTCGCACTTCGATACGAATATATTTTCGACAGAAAAAGGTTTAATTAATGCAGGTTTAATTTATAGAGGTGATCAAAAGAGTACCCCGCAGGTCCAGGGCTCTCCGCCGAACTTTGGTTCAAAATAATAATTTTTTTTTTGCCAAAATAATAACTTTTAACCGCATGAAGATATCGCTACAATTTTTCTGCCTCCTAAAGGAAATATCCAAAGTACCTATAGCTTGGTTTTTAAGAAAATAACTTCACGGGTGTTTCTAAATAATAGGCTGAAGTAAAATTTCCTTTGAAAAAAGAATTAACAGAGAAAGGAATAAAAGCAAAACTTTATAAACAGTTAAAATTTTGCGAATTTTATAAAAAAAAAAAATCCGCAGCTATTTATTTGTTTACAGGGTGTTCCGAAATAAAATTGTTCACAAAAGTGGATCTATAAAAATAACAAACCAATTATTGATGTTTTTAGCAAGTATTTAAATAGTATTTTTTCTTTTTTATGGCTCAACAACATATCTTTCAAACTGTGACCAATTTTATGTGAAACAGTGTAGCAAAAAAGTAAATGTACCCAAATTTTAATAAATACATTTTTTTTATAAAATAAAATAAAATTGAATACATAATATGTCTTTTTCCAATTAATTATAGATTTTAATTTTCAGAAAAAAAAACAATAATAAGCACAATCATCATATTTTCAACATTTAAAATTCTTACTATGTCCTGGGCAGTAACTCTTTTTCAGCTTTTTTTGAGAACTTAAATATGAAATAACTGGATCCTTATTTTCACGTTCTTTCCGCTATTTTGAGAAAGGACACTCCAAAGGTAAATTTGTTTTGAAGCCCGAAATGTCGGCAGCGGGAATATGCTTTTTTAAATAAATTATAATTTTGTTATGAATTATCTCAAAACATTGCAAAAGTTTCCACCTCCAGTTTATCATAATGGTTTCACAAATAGTTATTATTATTATTCTGGCAATTTTTCAGCGGGATATAGTGAAATTTTTTTTGTAGCTCTATTCAAACATCAAAAACTAATAAAAAGGTTTTTTTGTTTTAATAATACATTTTATCTTAATTTAAATTTACTTACAAACATTTACTTACTTAACATTGAAGAAAAGTAAGATTTTTATGGAATATGCCTTAAGTGTAAAAATAAAAACAAAATAATTCTTTTTTTTTAAGTTTTTTTGTAACTGTGTAGAACGAAATTGCCCAACTTTGAAAAGCTTTATAAACCAAACAATTTACCAAAAACTTAAACAAAAAACATCGGGTTTTTGTCAAGACTTGTCATTAATTTCTATCCTTAATTTATTTACACTGTTTTTAGGGATGGTAATACTTTTTTAAGAAAATTGAAAATTATACAAAATATGGCAAAACAGAGGAAAGCGTTTGGGAGAGGGGATACGTCAAATTAGTATTTAAATCTTTGACCTTGAGGAACAAACAGGGATCATGACGTAATCTCGAATGAACAAAAACTTCGAAAGACTATCTATATCTAGAAAAATTATTCTATATTTTTTTTTGTACCTATATTTAAGGAATTCAAAGGCGCAGGGACATAAGGCACATGGGACATAAAGCTCAAATAGGTCCCACGTGGGACCTAAGCCCCAAAAATAAAATTTGGGGCTTATATCGCTGCGCCGCTTTCCTTTTGAGTTTGATGTCAAAAATTTAAGAAAATTAATTTTCATTGAAATTTTGTGCGTTTTATAAAACAAAACAAAAGTAAGTACGTTCTAGATTTTTGCATTCTAGATTTTTTTTTTCTAGATTTTGCTTTCTAAGTTTTTTTTCGAGATTTTTTCAATTCTAGGTTATTGTTTTCGAGATTTTAACTTTCAAGATTTTTGCTTTCTAGATTATTTGTTTCTAGATATCGTGATAAACCCGAACAAACAAAATTAAAATTCGGTTTGTTCGAAATTACGATTTGAATTTTTAATTAAGAACAAAGTATTTTTTCATATTCAGTATATGTTATAGTTGATCTATTCTGAGTACATCACATTAAATTTTAACAGACCGGACTTTGCATTTTATTGTTCCCTCCCACTGTTTTCCCCCTTTTGCCCCATTATTTTTTAAAATGCATTTATTGCATTGCAATTCCTATTTCCCGGAGAGAAAGTGTGTAGGCTTCAACCGACTCTCTGTTGCTAAGAACTACAGTAGCAGTAGTAGCTGAAGTATGTATACTGATACTTTCATACTGGTAGGTTTCTATAAAGTTTAAACAAAATGAAGTTGTTTAAAAGTGGGCTCCAGATCGACCTGGAGCCCACTTTTAAACAACTTCATTTTGTATCAACTTGAGAGGTCACCAATTAATTCCTATACTAGTACGTCCAGCCCATAGAGTACGTATATTATCTAGAGAACCGACTTAAGGGGTTTGTTCTCTTTCGACCTACAAGCTGCTAGAACACTGAAATCTACTTTTTCATAAGCCTGTATTAGTGGTCCCGTGCATTTTAAATGGGAGCCCATGCCAACACTTCTTTGAGCAAAAGTAGACACGCTCAGTTTGAAATATGGAGGATTATGCGCTCAGATATTCAAAATAAGAGTCCGTTAAATTCAAAAAATAAAAATTAAATTAATTTTTTGCTTTTTGATTTTTATCTTTTTGACGGATGCTTAAAAAAATCTCAAAATCATACAGATGATAGATATTGGTTATCTTATTGTTTTGTAAAATTTTTAGATTTTTCAATTTTTTTTTAACCGAGATATAGACATACTTCTGTTGTTTTATTTATCACCTCATAACTCTTAAGTTATTGCATCCATAGGATTAGTTTTTTTTTAATTCGCATCTAGAAAAATAGACAATTAATTTGATATATAGTACATAACTGTACACCCTACACGACCTTCACAATAGTTAAATAGGAAACCAAAAAAATCTCGGAAAAATTGAAAAAAAATGGGGTTGTTGTTCATTGCCAACCGACGTGTTTCAGTGGGAATTGCCCAATTTTTGCTAAAATTGAAAAACACCCGATTTGCGGTCACTTAAAAGCTTATATCTTTGGATCCAATTGTCGGATTTTCAAAATTTAAAATTCAAATTAAAGCCAGAATGATAGTCGAGTACCAGCTATAAAAAAATTTTCAAAACCGTCAAAAATTCTTTACTAAAAAAATTTAATTAATTTTTGGAGAATAATTTTCGTCGAGGCAAACGTAACGAAGAAGAGGAATACACAAGAAAAAAAATAAAAAATTTTGCTATTAAGAATATACTGGTTGGAGGGAGATAGTTATTCTAAAGACGGTGGAGTGTGTGCAACAAAACAGCATAACCTTGGCAAATTGGGTTCGCATCGGAAAATAATTTGCTATACATATGTAGGTATCCATGTTTGTGGTAGGTATTTTTCATTCATTATTTGTTAAGGTGCCTTCATATGCTTGGTTTGGTTGGCTGATAACTTTTATTCTAATAGTCGGATCGTTAAGGTTGAGGTCTTAAAATTTAGGTTCAGGCTACATATTTTTTACAAAATCATTGCAGAGTAATATAAAAGTACATATGTTTACAATACAATATGTGTAAGATAGGTACAATATATTAATAATTATCATTAATCATTAATTTTGTCTATTAAGGTAGCCATTTCTTTTTCTTTCTTTTACAATCTTTAAAGCTATTGACTATAGTTAATAATCAATTGTATCTTACACATACTGTATGTGTATTGTAAACATACTTTTATGTCACTCTGCAATGATTTTGTAAAAAATATGTAGGTAGCCTGATATTCAACCTGAATTTTTGGACAAAATTAATGATTAATGATAACTAATTATATATTGTATCTTACACATATTGTATTGTAAACATACTTTTGTGAATTACTCTGCAGTGATTTTGTAAGAAATATGTAGCCTGATATTCAACCTGAATTTTAAGACCTCAACCTTAACGATCCGACTATTAGAATAAAAGTTATCAGCCAACCAAACTAAGCATATGAAGGCACCTTAACAAATAATGAATGAAAAATACCTACCACAAACATGGATACCTACATATGTATAGCAAATTATTTTCCGATGCGAACCCAATTTGCCAAGGTTATGCTGTTTTGTTGCACACACTCCACCGTCTTTAGAATAACTATCTCCCTCCAACCAGTATATTCTTAATAGCAAACTTTTTTTTATTTTTTTTTCTTGTGTATTCCTCTTCTTCGTTACGTTTGCCTCGATGAAAATTATTCTCCAAAAATTAATTAAATTTTTTTAGTAAAGAATTTTTGACGGTTTTGAAAATTTTTTTATAGCTGGTACTCGACTATCATTCTGGCTTTAATTTGAATTTTAAATTTTGAAAATCCAACCATTGGATCCAAAGATATAAGCATTAAAATGATCGCAAATCGGGTGTTTTTCAATTTTTCAACTTCTTGAGCTACTGGTACCAATTGTTGTTGTATCAACAATTCACACGTATTCACGGACAGGGAATTTAAGAGAGTTTTCTCTCATTGAGCTAAAATAAATTTTGAGGGTGTTTCAGGCAAGGGGGGTACGAGTCGGTTCTCTAGATAATATAGGTACTCTATGGTCCAGCCCCCGAAACTCGAGTGCTAATAACATTATCGTCTAATTGAAAAACAACTTCTAGAAAATATATTGTAATTCACATGAAATTCTAGAAAACTTTATTTTTCGATGCATACGATTATTGGAGGTGGATACTCCAACATTAAGTAAAAAATCGCAAGAATAATATCATCGTTTAAAAGCAGTCTTGAGCGTGGAGAAAAACTGAGCTAATTATTATTATATGAGCTACTTTTTATTATTTCCTGCAGCACTGAACACCGCGCTGCCGGGTTGGGTTTAGCCGATCCCAGAACCACTGGTCCCAAGACCATCCCGGAAGTAGTCAATAAAGACCAATTAAATTTATATCGAAAATAATACTCGTCGAATGTATTGATTCGTGTATTTAATATATTCGTTAAGATGGTTAGTGAATAAAAAGTTATTGTTCCACGCCTCAGCTTAAACATCCCTCACACTACATCTACAAATTGAAAGCATTCTTTCTTTTTTTGCTCACATTTTATTTCAATTTAAAAAACAACACCCAATGAGCGAGAGACACAATAGATTGCAGAATATTTCCATGCAAAACCAATATACCTACAACTATACATAATTTATGCTTCCTTGCATTAAATCGACCAATGGCCGAAAATCCAACACAACAGAAAAAAATCCTCAGAAATAAAATTCTTCCCACAAAAATCCCTCACTCGAATTCACTAACCATCTTAACGAATATATTTAATGCACGAACCATTGCATTTAACGAAAATATAATAAGTTTGTGAACAAATACTCGGTCTCGCTCTGGCTCTTGCTATGGTTCTCGCTCTCCTCGCACTTATGATGCAATTTTACTTTATTGATTTTTAGTCTTTGTGGTAAAATTATTTAATAAATGTTTGCTTTGTGCACTTCTATGCAAAAAAACCTTTCCATCGACATATAATTTATATACTTTCGGCTTTTGTAGACCGCGTAAATGGTACCCCAAAATTCGTGTTTGTCGTTTTATTATATTAATATATATTAAAATAATTCCTATATTTATAAAGTTTAACTTCATCTTGTTGTAATAGGTTACTACAGATATGAAAAAATTGATTTAAAGGCCGATAAAGTGCCTTTAAAAACGAAGTAAAATTAAGCCATCCATATCGTTTGAATTAAAAGAACGTCGGCATGCTCGTCAATTCTACCAGTCATCCAGAACATCATTGAAGTGAAAGGATATTGTGAAACAATGTTATTCACTTTCAAACAACCTAAAGCTTCAGCAAAAAAGAAGAAGAAAAAAAAAAAACTCCTCTTGGAAAAAAATTTTAGCAAAACGATAAATTTTATTCTCCCGACAGGAGTAGACGTTTGTCATTGATGTCTAACATGTTCCCAGGATGTAGGTGTTTGTAGGCATGTACAAGTACATTACTCACACACTGGATCCATTCCATATGTATAGCTCTCTGGCTCTTAAACATTTTGATTTACACAGAATTTTTTCTTTTTGTCAGCGTTCTTGTCATCCTTATTTACAAGTGATCCTTGCTCTTTTGGTGCAAAGCTTGACAAAAAAAAAAAACGAAAAAAAAAGGATGTCATTTAAGTAAATACGTAT
The DNA here is from genome assembly GCA_929447395.1 of Epistrophe grossulariae. NCBI lineage: Eukaryota > Metazoa > Arthropoda > Insecta > Diptera > Syrphidae > Epistrophe > Epistrophe grossulariae. Next base: position 91,723,825 of record OV839568.1, on the reverse strand, counting down.
AGCAGGACAACATTTTTTGAATTTTTATTATTTCATCAGTGTTCATTGCGTCCGTTCATTCTAATATTAACAACTTAGTCCTAAAGTCATATAAAATACTTAGGTACCTTTGGGCTTTGGAGGATTAAGAAAAACAATTTTGGAAATATTAATAATAATTCTACATAGTTCGTTTCAAAGAAAATTCAAATTTAATTTATTTTAAATTATTTCATTGAGGATTTAGAAAATTTTTTTAAAAGGAATAGTCCTTGAAAATTTTCTTTTAAATCTTTAATAAAACCAATTTCTGGGTTGCAAGCAAGCACGTAGCCAGGATAAGGGGTTTTGAGAGACTGAGGCCCGTAAGAAATTGTTTTAATATTAGCCAGCCTTCAATTCGCTTAAAAAAGTTTGGTTGGGACATTATTCCCAATGGATTGTTTTGGAACTTATATTTCCCTTGCGAGTGGGACAAAAATTTTGAACTTATGTCCCATTTAAATGGACAATGACGATAAAGGGCCTACTTCTATAAAGAAATATGGACCGATTATGCCAGCCCAAAATCCACACCTTTTTTGGATCTCATGTGAATTGGTATCGTCCCCCAAATTAGAAAATTTTGTTTATTGACGTACCTATTCATGCAGAAATGGCCCTCATTACTGAAGATGATTTTCGGTTAAAATTAGGGTCAATTTCCAACTGTTCCAGAGCCCATTCAGGGAACACACATCGTTGTTTATAGTCGTTTACCTTCAGCTCCTAAGTCAGTAGAATTTTTTACGGGTGCATGCCCAAATCACGACTTAAAATTCACCAAGTTGTGGTCTGCGAAAGACCGAGTTCTTGTGAGCGACACGAAATCGACTTCCTCGGATTCTCCTGCATACTCTCACATACAACGGCGATGTTTTCAACAGGTGGTGGTTGATCGTTTACTGACTCAAATGTATCCACCACATTGCAAATAGTCCTCTCAGTAGGACGATTATGGACGAAATGGGCCAAGCGCGCTGAACGTTTCCCCACCGGAATACCCATTTTAATAAAACAATTTTATCATTTCCAGGTATTTTTGAATGCCATCTATGGTGATTTGGCAAAATAATCTGAATAAATTCCAGCCAATTTGACAGATGTATCTGTAGATGTATGATTGCCGCTATCCATTGTCAAAGTTCGGAAGTTCCTATTGGAAGACCCGATAGATACCATTCAATCTAATGATGACGTACACTTACAATTCCATTCACCCGGCGGCGCGACGGCGGCAATGGCGAGATCCATTTCTTTATAGATTAAGCAATGCACATGACCTTTTGTAGCTTTGAAGTAGCATCATTATGTCATATTTTTTGCGATGTAAGACCATATCGAAATATTGCCTCATGACAGTGTCCTTAGGTGGCATAATACAATATTTAAAAAAAATTAGGTCTCTCGGTACGAAAACAAATATTTTTGTTTGGGACACTCATAAGTTAATCAATGTTATCCAAGAAAACTGTACACAAAAGTCTACAGCTTTTAAAGTTGTTATATCTATCAGGTAAAGAAACACCATTATGGCTCTAAGTCGCACTTATTGAAAGGGTGATTCATGTGATTTCACGAAAGTGCGAGTTCAAGTTGAAATTAGTTTGATCTGGATAAAAGTTTTGTTGATGTCATCGAAACTGTTGCGGAAAAGTAACGATACCACCACAGATAATTAAAGTTCCTTATTTTTTCGTATCGCTTCGCTTAAACCTTCAGAAATAAAATAAATTTTAGGGACTTAAATGAATTATGTTTCATTAGAAGAAAACAACATCCAAACATATACAAAACTACATAAACATATAAGTATCATCAATTTAATTTAAAAAATAAGCACAGCCACCCTAATGAATAAAAGGACTATTCATTCTAAGACCCAGCTATGTAGGAAAACATCCCTTAATATGTATAAGATGTCCTTGTATTTTTACCCTTATAGCTTCGTGATTATAAGAAATTATAGTCCAGTTTATTTCTATCCTACGTATACGATGTCTGAAGGGCGGGCGCATCACTACGATTTTTCTCAATTTATGGAGAGCTAAAGCTTTTAGTGACGCATATAAATGAAATTTGTTTCTTTTTCCATATATATACATATAGTACATTTATATATAAAATTATAAATGGTGTTGGTGAAGGAAGGCGGAAGTTTGAAATTTTCTGGCTGAATTATCCGTCAGGCAACAACGTAGTCATACATAAACCGTACCGTACAAAGGAAGTTTTTCTCCCGGTAAATGTGGGCATCTATTATGGGGATACAACATTTTGTTTCATATAGATACACTTTATACTTGGAGTGAGATCTATAGAAGAGTGTATATGTTTATATAGGTAAGGTACCTATAGCATCATCATCAGTCATCCAGTCAAGTTCGTCTGGTGTTTTGATCTTTGTTATTTTCGTTTTTTGACTTTTAAGGTTAAATGGCAGACACTCTTGGCTGTTCATTTTATTTGCCTCTTTTCTATTCACTGACAGAACAAATCAAATGGATAGACATACGTATAGAGCATAATTTGTGCTGGAGTTCATTTGTCAAATTTTGAGTTACTTTTTTATAAGAAAAAATATGTAATTTGGTTTAGATATTTTGGTAAACATCACGGCATTAAATTTGTATACTTTATGGTTTGTAGGTCAAAATATAAATATTTAACAATTTGTACTTTTATATATATGTATACAGCTATAGATTTTTGAGTGATTTAAGGTAATGCATAGTAAAAAAATAATAAAATGTCATCTTAAAGTGTATGGATTGAAAAAACTGTTGATGAGAGTTATACATTATAATCTATAATCCATAAGCACACTCTGACGCAAGTACGCTTTGACTAGCGCACGCTCTGACGCATGCACGCTCTGACTCACGCACACTCTGAAGAACGCACGCTCTGACGCACGCACGTCATGACTCACGCAGATTCTGACGAGCGCAAGCTCTGACGTACGCAAGCTCTGTACCACGTAGTCTGCAGTGACCCACGCATGCTCTGACGTATGCACGGAAGCTCTGATGCACGCACGTTCTGAAGCAAGCACGCTCTGACGTACGAACGCTCTGTCTGAACCACGCACGCTTTGACGCACCCATGATCTGAAGTACGCACGCTGTGACCCACGCATGCTCTGACGCACTACCTAGTATACATTCTATACTTTTACCTCTAGCTTTATAATTTACCTTAATTAAAAGATCTTAAATCTTGAAGATTAGTCCATTAGAACTAAAGTTTTAAGTTTCCTGAAGAGGTCCAAGAAGGTACCTTACGTCATTTTCTAGATAAAATAATCGAATTAATTTAGACGTAAATCAAGTTATTTGTAGAAATTTTAAGCCTGATATTTTACCTTCATTTTAAGACCTTAATCCGATTATTAGAATTCAAGTTATAAACTTCCTTAACCCAGTGGCTCCGTTGGCAATACTTGAAGAAATAATTTGCTTGGCTCACTGCCATTGCATTGAATATTTCCAATAGAGACGCTTTGGCAATGACAATGGTAAAATTGCTCGGTAGATGAAAGGCAATCAATTTTTAACGTTCAACCTCTCTTAAAATGGATTCTCCGCAATTTTAAATGACTTTGGCTTCGTTTTTAAATTAAAGTAGAAAATATGTGAAATTTAGTGAATTAATGCCCATATTCTGCACTTCGAACGAAATCGAAATAAAATCCATTTTGAATTTCACTACAAATGAAATTCCATGTTTTACAATTTGTTCGTTTTCTAAAAAATTTCGCAATGACTTCAACTGTCAAAATTTAAGGTGCATCATTTTTTAATTGTTTTGAGAAGTGAAATTACACTGCGGATGAAATTGGATTCAGAATTATTTGTATTTTTAAGGGAAATAAGAAAGTGAAAATCTGTAAAAAAAATTAGGTGAACAATTTTACAAGAAAAATCTAATAATATAGCGTGATTTATTTATTCGTGTCGATTATGGAATCCGCAATACTGGATCCGCAGTGATGCTCAGTAGAATGTTCTATTTTGTTTTCACGACAAATGGGTAGAGAAAAAAGAGTACTGCTCTGCGAATCACTGCGGATGCATTATCGCGGATTCCATAATAGAAATGATTAAGAAATGTTTTGACAAATCGTCCATTCTTATATTCGTATGTTCCTATGTTTTAGTCTTAAAATAAATAATAAATAAAAAATACTAAAAAGGAATAAAAATATAAAGTTTGCTTATATTTTGCACCAATAAATATAAAACTACCAATTTCAGAAAGTTTAAACAAAGTGAATGGATCAGAAAACGGAATGAAACGAAATGCAAAACACCAAATTTTACTTTCGAAATTCTAATTCACAATTATAAGCATTTCGAACGAATTGTAGAACAACCGAAATCATTTTCGTCATGTGTATTCACAATAAAGTTAATGCAGAATATGGGTGTAAAATTTTGTATTATCAAGAATATTGAATTTAAAGTGCAAAAAAAAAAGACAATATCGTTGCGATGCGATTTATATGTACATTGACTTTTGACAACTGATATTAACCTTGTTCGTTTAAGCCCACATCACACGACGCTTGTTTTCCTGATAGAAATGCTTGCTGGTTTTCTTGCTGGCTAATGGCTATTGAGCTGGAAAATGGCGTCACTGCTGGCTCTCTTGATAGAAGCGCTGCTAGATTTCAAAGTTAGAACCAGTGCTATTTTTCTTGCTTGTTTTGCTGCTGGATTTTAGCAGACGTCAAAAGGTACGTGTATATTTTCAAATGTCATTTTTTCTATTTTGTTTTTGTTTATTTTCTAATAGAATTAAATGTGATTTCATTAATTTGTATATTGAGTATTTTTTGTGAAAATTTGTTAAGAAAAATATTGTGTACTGTGTTCTCTTGATTTAGCAAACGTCAAGAAATGTCAAAAAACCATCAGCGAATCCAGCTCCAAAACAATCATCGAGTGAAGCCAAAGAATTCAAACCAGCAAAACATCCAGCACATCACCATGCAACAAAACCAGCACGAAAGCCAACAAGCATTTCTAGCAGGAAAACAAGCGTCGTGTGATTCGGGCTTTACTTCCCAAATCTAGGTACCCATTTCTACCATTTTTAATTTTTATCTGTCAAAGTTCATTTACAAAAAAGACTAATGGAATTTGACAGTTTTGGGCAAGAAAGCGAACACACCCTTTGAAATTGACTCAAATATTTCGAATGGAGCCACAGCGTGAAACGGCTTATTAAAAGTTTCTCACTCGAACCAAAATACCTACCTATACAAATTTGAAAAAGACGCCAGGAAAAACTACTTACCAAAAAACTTTATATTATGTAGAAGGTTTGTATTTATATTGCTATAGTTTTGAGACAGAAGAGCAAGTACGTGCGACGAAGTTGTGTGTTTTAAATTTATTATTTTTTCGTTCACGTTTGTTGTCATTCTGTGCATACAAAATGTAGATAGCTCTTTGCTCTTCCACCATTTGCGTTAGTATATCTACCTATGTACATATACTGATGAATTAAATATGAAATATAGAATAAAATAATAATAATGAAATTCAAAGGAAGAGCCACATGGGACGAGGAATAAAGGAATTCAATTCGAACTCTCCGTACCATATGGTTTGTAGGAAACTTATCTGCTGGGTTTGGGTTGTTGAACTTTTTTTGTTGTTAAGGTTTATCAAACACTCTGAGCTATAAGGGATTTAAATAGGTTTTTTGTGTAAAATAAAATCTATTGGAATTAACTAGAATACTGAATACTGCAGCATTGTATTGATTTTTTATATGGTTTAAATATTTTTATTTGCTGCCACATCAACTGGGATGTTGAACTTTTGAAACTTATGGTGGGTTTTGAATTCTATATGTACCTATACTCATAATGTTTATACAAGCATAGAGTCGTTCGTAGATAAAGAAATATTTATAGAAGAACAAAAATAAAACAAACTCATCAGAAATGCAAAAGTTAAGTTATGCATCCAGATTTAAAAAATTGAATATTGACAAAAAGAAAAAAAAAAGAATTTAAGAATATTTTAATAAAATTTCGTTCATTGCTCTTTGAAAAATTCAAAAGCTTTATCTCGTCATCATGTGGAATGGATTATTATTGAAATGTTTTATAATAAGGGTATTCACGCAACGTCGTAAGTTTAGAAATTGTGTAAGATGATAAGTTTACGCAAAAGTTTGCATGAACGTCCTTTTTTATTCTTTTGGTTAAATGCTGTGTAATTGAATCAGCTGTTCGTTAAATGTCAAATATTAGACTTCAAAATTTGTATACAAATAAGCGTGTTCAGATTTCGAAGTCATTTTTAAATGGAGAATCTCTCCCAAACCAACTTGAAATCGGAGCCGAATGTCTCGGAACGGAACAAAATGTAAGATACACGACTAAAGTCACGTTTTTTTTTTTAAGCCCGACAGGAAATAAACGAGAAAACGATTTCGGGCTAAATGTAGAATAGTCGCAAGCTCTTAGCTCACGGTAGTGATCGAACGAAAATAAGCGAATACAAGAAAAATCATATGGCGCGCCCATAATGGTGGATATCTGCTTTTCTTTCAGTTTAGTTAACTTTCGTTTTCGGTAGTTGTTGTTGTCCAGAGCTGAACTCAACTGAAATTTGGTGAAAGAGGAATCAAAAAAAAGAAGGTTCCTTTCAATTCGATGACACTTCGGAAAACATAGCAAATAGAAAATAGAAGTAAACGCATTTACTTTTGTTTACCCATATAGCCCATTATATGAATTTGTGTAAATAATCAATGCTGATCAATAATAGTTATAAAATGTAGACGTCCTAATTATCATTTCTTGTATATAAACTACGTTTTTATTCACAACTTTTTATCGTCAACTAATCTCAATACGATAGTTACAGAACACGGGCGGGCAGAGTTGTTTTTTCAGTTCTCTGAGATACCCAATATATCATATTTCTGAACACGCCCAATTCTAAAAGTCACAATGACGTTTGGTTAAGCTTACTAACAAATTTCGGTTACTTTTATCCAGTAAAATCCTTGGAGAATTTTAACCAAATTGTGTAAATCATTTCTCATACAAAATTTGACAGTTCATTAACCAAATGGTAAACTTATCCAGTGTTTTAAATCATTGCATGAATACCTTAATATTTCTTGACAGTGGAATATTTGTAAGCTGATGGGTATCTCAGATATTGTTTTGTTTTTGCTCAATGGGACACTAATGAGATTTGTTTGGTATTTGTATTCGTATTTATTTTTCTTTAAAAACCAGATGCATAGGAAATAATTTTCATCGAATGTTATCGGATATAAATATAATGTCATTCTAAGGTAACTTACAAGTAACACAACACATTTCAGTCTTATGGAATAATGTCTAATCAACTTACCACAGCCATTTTGGTTATAAATCCAATTTTTTGTCAGGAAACACATTTATGAAAACAAATGGCATAATATGTTAGAAATAATGGCATTTTGTTCTGTAAGTCATTCTTCTTCTTCATAAAACAAGACAATTATAGCAATAAATAGTAAACAAATTGGGAAGCTCTTAATAATAAATTATCTTGGGTGTTTTAGATGGAACAGAACATTTATCTACCGAATTAAAAAAAAAAACATTGCATATTTTCCAGCGAACTTAACCTTCCATTTCGTTATTTTCTGAGAAAAAATGTCAATTCATCTGCAGTCAGCACTCGTTGGTTCGTTGTGTTGAGGAGTGTTGTTGTTTATTTACTTGATCGCTGAAAAAAAAAAAAATAATTTAAAGTGTTAATTTTCAAGTTCCTTAAAAAAAAACGCGAAATAAACATTTCTTAAAGTTGTGTGTTCATACTTTAATAAAATTCCATTCGGTTTGAAAAACAAATCTTTGCTTTTTTGTGAAATTAAAAATTAAATCGTGTTCGTTCTTGTTTATTTGTTGGTTCTTCTTTATGAGCCGATGGAATTCGTTATTTTCGTGACGTGCATCGATTTCAGGTCTGTTCGCGTACTTGCTCGAAACTGCCAGATTCTATCAACTTAATTATTTTTTTACATGAACTTTGACAGTTTTTCGGGCTAAAAAGGTTTTTGTAAGTTGTACTGAGGGCCAGTTTCACAGTGCACACTTAACAAAATAAGTGCCACTTAATTTACCCATTTTGGCACTTTAACCGTAGTTTTACTACCTGAGTAAGTGGAACTTAAGTGGCCAACATGGAAGACTTAAGTGTCACTTATTCCGATAAGTTTACACTGTGAAATTGGGAATTAGTTTTCCATATTTTTCACTTAAGTGACACTTACTTCACTGTGAAACTGGCCCTGAGTGTTTCAGTTCCAGTTTCTGTTTTTTGATTTCCCTCATTAGGCGTTTTTCTTTTTTAGCCCCGAGCGGGGCACAGAGCGGACTCTGAGCGAATAGAGCTCACTCCGAACAGAGCGTGACCTGAGCGCACCGATCTATTTAGGAAACTCAATTGAGCACTGAACTCTCATATCTGTCAAATTACATGAAAATTATATGAAGTTAGCCGCGCTCAGCTTTGTGCTCGATGTGCTCGGTCATTTTTTTCCGAGCTCATCGAGCGAGCCCCGGTCGAGCTCTGAGCTAAAAAAGAAATGCAAGTTGAGAGCTCGGAGCGCTCCGAGTTAAAAAGTAACACAGTTTTCTTTTTGACAGCTCAGTGCCACGCTCGGGGCCAAAAAAGAAAAACGCCTATTGAAGTGCTTTTAGTTGTGCTATAGATACTGTTAAAGTTCGGTGATCGGTCTTCGGTTAAAATAATTACAAATTTATGATGTTTTCTTTAATCTGTTCTTTAAAGTGTTTTTTTTTCTTTCTTTTTTTTCAATTCTTCCTTAAAATGCTATTTTATTCTAAATTTTATAAATGATTGTGTGTGCATTATACGGAAAGCTTTAATAAGATTTTGGATTTAAAAAAATTAAATTGGTAAGTTATTGACTTAGGTAATGCGCATTTCAATTTTATAATTATACAAGTAAATAAACAATTAAATAAAAAATATGCGAGAACTCAATAAAAGTTTCTGGTCACAAAAATACACCCATATTTTGTAAAATTCGGGGGGAAAATATCCATGGGCCAGAAAACATATTAATTCTTATAACTTATAAGATTTGCAACTTACTAATACCAACTTAAAAAAATAATAATACAGTTTATTGGCCACGTGTGTCCATCATTTTGCCATGTTTTTCTATTTATTTTAAAGCGGAATTAAAAAAAATATCTTCTACCCATTTTCGAAATATGGAATTTTCAAAAAATAATTTTGAATTTTTTTTTTTAAATCAATTATTTATTTTTTTGAGAATTTTGGTATGCAAATTATTAGAACTAATTTGAAGCTTTTGTGCAAAAAAAATTCATTAAAATGAGTTCAACTGATAATTAGATAGTCGAAAATCCAAAAAAGTGGTTCTACGAGAGATACCATTTTTGAACGATAGATAATTTTTTTTCCAATAATATGGTAGATCGTTCAGATATTAGTTCACACAAAAATTTTTATCAAAATCGTAGGAGTCATTTTTGAGAAAATGAGATTTTCAATACCGGTTTTTAAACATACCTACAAATTATGGGAAATACCGTTATTTTTGGGTATAAGAATAATTTTCATTTAAAATCTGCTAGATAATGTTAAGGAACTGCTGGGTGCCTAGTTTAATAAAAATTGAGCTAGTATTTTTCGAATATGATCTCAAAAAAAAATAAATTTGAAACTAATTTTTAGAAATCCAAAAAAAATTGTTTTGAAAATTTTGGTATACAAAACTTTTACAAATTTTTCAAACATTCTTCGGAAAAAAATTAATCACTATCAGTTGAACTATTTTTGAGAAAATCGAAAATCGGAAAAATGGTCTACGGGAGGTACCATTTTTCGGAATTTTTTTTATAAAATGGTTGCCTTTTTGTAAAAAAATTACAGAATTTTTTTTTAAGTTGTGGGCACGTTTTTGAAAAAAAATAAGATTTTCATTTCAAAAAATTTGTACGGCAGGTACCGTTATTTTTGGTCTTAAAAAAAATGAAAAAAAAAAAAAACGGGTGGGGGAATGCCCAAAAAAACGCTAGGTAATTTGGAGGAAAATCGACGGACCCTTTAGGCTACAGCCTAACCCACTTTTTTCAACTTCGCTATCCTCGTAATGTCAACTTTGATCAAAATCCCGAGTTCGATTTTTTTTACGAATCTATAACTTGCCATATAGTACCTATGTAAATATCGCAAGTAAAAATAATAAAATGTTTTTGCTAGCTATTTTTCAAAAAAAAGAAAACAAAAATCTCGACAAGCACTCCCAATAAAATCTATTCAGTTATTGTTATTATGTATTATTATTAAAAATTTATTTTCTGTAGCAACTTTCCATGTAAACTTGACAGTCAAGTAACCATTACCACCCCGATAAATGAACTCAAATATACAAATGAAGCATTTTATTAATTGTTAGCAACGGTAGCTAATGGGTTAGGTTTAGAATTAGTACAACATTAAGTACAACCAAATCTAATAGTACCTACAATAGTTTTATGTTCGCAGTACAACCTCAAGTAAAATAAAAGTTATATTTTTTCCAAATAAAATAAAATATTTGTTTAAAAATTAAATGTCATAACGTAAGCTTTGAATGCTTCTGAGATAAAAGTAGTTTTTGTAATTTTCAATTTTTTTAAAAACTAAAAGACAGTCATCTGGGTTTTTTGCATTTTATTAAAAATTAATAACAGTATCGAAAATTATAACCAAAATTTGTATTTAATAATTTAAAATTCTTAAAAAAAAACTTCTTTTTGGAGTTTTATTTTCAAATAATTGAGTTTGAAAATAATTTATTAAAAAACTAAGCACTAAAATAACTTTATTTATAAAACGTAATCAAACAATAAGTTCCTGAAGACAAGCAAAAATTGTTCATAATGGGAGTCTATTTCACCCTGTTTAGATTGTGACATGCTCACTACGTAGTGAAAAGTCATGTCGTGTCTACACTCGAAATTTCTCAGTCATGAGTATCGCCGAACTCTGATGGAATATCTCTGAATTGAAACATTTGATTCTGAGCACCATGAACCATGAGTTTAATATTAAATAAATAAGTAGTTGCAAAATATAGCAGAAATTGCAATTTTAATAATTAAATCTGCTTCAGCATCTTTGCTGTTATCAATCTAATTACACATTTTTAATTTTTATTCTCATCTACCTTACCCTTCAACGAACATGCCAAAAATAAAAAAAATGGCATTAAATGGAACATGTCGGATATGAAACATGACTGCTCACTACAATCTTTATGTTTTCTTCCTGACTGTCGCCTCCCTTTCTACCTCACCGATTTCACCAAGAAAATGCCGTCACTACGTAGTGAGCAGTCACAATCTAAACAGGGTCTTTGCAACTGTTTAGGCGGGAGGGGCAATTTTTTTCAAAAAGTGATTTGAAATAAAAAAAAAAAAATTTTTTATCAACGGCAATACTTACAATAACATGTGCTTTTTTATCTCACAAATGTGGTAATAAAGGGTGTTTTTTTTATTTCAAGAAGAAATAAAACGCATATAATTTAATTTTATGGCCAAGAATTTAGCTTTATTATAAAGATAAGGGTTTGCCATTATGTTTTAAAAATGATTTCGGGCAAGTGGCCGACACGGCTGTCAAAATCTTCCTTAAAGTGGATGGGCATAGCTCCACTTGTTGCGCGCGATGGCGGATGGACTAATTCGGGTATTCTTCGATACTCTGCTCCACAGCAGCAATAGCGTCTTCGGTGCACACAGGGCGTCTCTGAGGATGCGCATTATCCACTAGAGTAAACGTGTTGCGAAACCGATCCATGGTTGCTCGAATTACCGACTCTGCTGGGCGATTATGTCGACCGAATATTGGACGCAGCGGAACTGAACCATTATTTTGGTTATAAATTTGTACGATTTGCAAACCTTGTTCAGGAGTAGGTCTATTTATTATGAAATGGCAAACCAAACTGAGCATAAATCAAGTGACAGCTTTCAAAAAGACCAACTCCGAAAGAAGTATTGCCAGATTGAAAACCGCACGTCTAAAAAAACACCCTGTATAATCCCAACTTTAAACTTTAAAGATTCACTATAAAAATATATATCAATGGCTGTCCAATAAATGAAACTGACTGATTTCACACCTCAGTTCAAAATCAACTTTAAAGCTTTATAAGCTATGTGTCAAAGCAACGGACGACTGAACTGAACTAATTGAAGTTTAAATATACCTACCTATTTAAATTATTCCTTCGGCTTTTCTAATTAGTCCCTGGAGTCGCCAAACCTTTTTTTTAAATTATTTGATAATTTTAAAATATGTACAATAAAAACTATCTAGAAAAAAAAAACGAACAATTTAAGGCCTCAACCATAAGAAATGTCTAAAAAGCTAAAATTAAATGCTAAAAGAAACCAAAAAATAATCAAAATAATTTAATTTTTCGCTTACAGTTGAATGGTTTCTGCATATTCTAGAATGGAGATTATCCTCGGTTTTATGACATTGAATCCAAAAGAATGCGCACATTTGTTTTTTTTTTTTGAGGTTACACAGACAGTCTCCAGCTAACTTTGCCAAGAGTTAATTAAAGGAAAAGTCTAGCACCACGAACCCACAAAAAAAAAATTAGAGTCGTCTATCTAGGACAATTAAATGGAGGTTTTCGGTAGCCGCACGAAACGATGAAGTCGGAATGAGAATGAAAGAGGAGTAGGTCTAGGTATATGATATATGCGGAGAGACTTTTGGATTAGAAATCTGAGGATATATACCTACTTTTGTGCCCTTTAAGGCAGACATTATACTTATGTATATATTTAGCTTTAGGTATGTATTTATAACAGCTATACATCGAGTTAAACGAATTAAGCTGAAACTTCGTATATAATAAAACAGAAAGTTGTGTGGTAGTTTTATGTGAAATGTTGATGGGTATTGTGTGCTTGTGTTATAAGTTAAGCTTTAATAAACTGTAAGAAAAATGTTTTGACTGGATGGAAAAATTTATGAATGTTATTTGTTCTGTTCACATTTGAGAGAAGAGTGTTTCAGATAACATAGTATCTTGTGAGGATGTGGCAAGTGCGGTGGACTGTCTCGCCGGAGGTCTGGGTATATCGAATCCTAGTCCATTTTATACCTAAAAACAAACATATTTTTTCAGAGTAACTGCCTCTTGGGAGGAAGTGAAATATTCTCAAAACAATGTTTTTGAAAAAAAGTCACTGAAATGTCTTTTCATTCTACATACATTTATTTTTAAGGATTCTGTTACATTGTGTTCAATTCCCAAACAGTTTTTTTAGTTCAAAAACAACATTTTCAAGTTATGAAGTGTAAAGCTTTACGAGAGGTCATTGGTTCATTTTTGGGTTTTTTTTTTGGAAGGAGTTTGCGATAAATGTATCTACCTATACCAACAAAAACATTTAATCTCATCCTTGAAGCAATTTGAAAGGAAACAAAAGAAAAGGTCCAGAAAAGGGCTAACTACTCTCGTTGTATATATGGAAGGAAAAACATCCAAAGGGATGCAAGAAAAAAAAAATAAAGTCAAATAAAATAGAAAACCCCTTGGAGCGCTGAAATAAATTGCACTCCTGGTGCATTTAATTACATTCAAGAAACTTACGGGCAGGTGCAGTAGTAGCATAATAGCAGTATGTGTCTGTTTGTATTTCAACAGAGACGTTACGTTGTCGTAGGTTAAGGGAAGCTGCTATAGAGCTATAGAATGAAACAAACACTTTATGTACGCATATAGATGTAGATGTAGATGAGTGCACTTTCAGCAATTTTATTTAATTGTTCTTACTTTTTTTTTGTTCCTCTATTATATAAGTCCACATTCACCCCCAGGGCTCAGGAGACTTATTGTAGTTTCTTTTGTTCATTCGTATATATCCGGTAAGTTGTTTTTTTTTTTTTTTCTTTATTGCAAGTGTTGGACCATTGTGTTGAGCTGTTAAGTGATATGTGAGTAAAGACATTTAAAGCAGTTTTATTTTCAGTTAGGATAAAGGAGACTTTTATGTGACTTATGTCAAATTTTTACTATTGCAAACTTGGTATATGCAGCCTAACTTTGTTACTATTTTTTGTTTGAAGAAAAAATGAGCTAAGCTATAAGAGTTTAATATTTTGTGTTGTCGAAAGGTATCGTCCCAATATGGAATTCTTTGCTGCATTGAATATTTACATGTAACTTTTTTTTCAAATTTGTTTTCAATAGTTTTTCTTATAAGATATTCTCCAAAAATATGCCTTTTCTGTTCTTAATAGTAGGTACCACTAGTCTAGTCATAATATATTAGACATAAAAACAACCCAATATATTATAATACTATGTAGTAAATAATCGCCGGAAAGCTGAATTTTGATATATAGCTGTTTCATGGTGTTTCTAAGAAACTGTAAAAACTCCCCATCGATATGAGGGCCGCTACCAATTGAACGAGGGGTTGAAGGTCCTCAAAAGTATTTTTTTTTTAGGAATATCTCCCAAAAGGTTAGTTGTATACACGAAATATCAAGGACTAATTTGTATAGCTTAGAAAATTTCATACAAAAAACAAATTGTTACTTTTCTTCATAAAAATTTTCGTTTTCGAAATAAATCAATCGGTAGAGTTAAGGGTTTTACTTTTTTATATGTTGGAGTGAATTAGTTAAAAAATTGTGTATTTTGTAAAAAAAAAGTAGGTATATAATTTTGTAAACTATTGGTATTTGGTACATTATATGAACATGATTTAAAGACATTGCGCCACTTTATATGTCCACCTCTTGAAGTAGGAGGAACAAATTAAAAAATATATCTAAAATTAAAATTAAAAAAACAACGGCAACACTTACAATATGTTATATTTAGATTTTTTTAAAGCCAGGTATTCATTCTTTAATTATGCAATTTTGAACAATTTTTGTAATTTTGTTGAAAAATAAAAATGAAAAAAGGAATAAAAATAAAGATTAATATTCTATAAACTTTTAAATTTGTTTTTTATTTATTTAAAAAAGGCGTCACAACATTTATTTAATTTCAATTTTAATTATTTTGCTTAGAAAAGATATGAAATTAAATGACAAATTTACAATAAAAAACAAAACACTATATACAACACAGCAGTTAAGCACCGAAACAGACAGCGATAAAATGAGACAACTAATCAAATTGGCACTTTCACCACGTCAACAATATAAGACCGATGAAGGATTAAAAAATATCCGAAACGGGTCGCTGTTGAATAATTAAAATTAAATAAATGTTGTGACGCCTTTTTTAAATAAATAAAAAACAAATTTAAAAAGTTTATAGAATATTAATATTTATTTTTATTTCTATTTCTATTTTTATTTTTATTTTTATTTTTATTTTTCGACAAAATCCTATACACAACATGGAGACAACACCACTTAACAATTTTTTTAAATTGAGAATAAAATAAAGGACAATGGGCAAATTTGGCCCAGCTCCAATAAGAACGACCTTTATATCATATATAGGTACGTATTTATACATTATTTATCAGTCAACCGTTTGCCTAAATTCGTTGTGTGGCGGAAGTTATTTAATTTTTAGTAAAATGAGTTTCAGGTTTCCCAATCTCTGTTTTCATTAATTTCCTTTAATATTTTGTGGTTTCTTTATGTTTACTTATGTAAACTAACAAATAAAACATTAATCAGTACATTATCAGTTAAGTTTTAGTCAAAATATATAATGTCAGTGTAATATTAATTTATTAAATTATACGAAAAAATTGTTTTTTTTACACATTAACGCTTCCTCCTTATGTTTGTTATTATCTGACCCAGCTTATATGGTAGGTTTTAGTGATATAACAAAAATATTATGTGAAAGAAAACTTTATTTAAAAATTTCAAAATACGTGATTTTTTTAAATCGGAATTTCAGTAGGGTAAATTGGGGTAAACAATGAAAAAGGTCTAGATTCTATTTTCTGAACCAAAAAAGATAGAGAATTGATTTTTCTTGTAATCGATAGATCTTTTTAATAAAAAAAGTCATGCATACAAAAGAAAATTCTAGAAAATCTAAAACTCGAGATAAAAACGTTTGAAAGCAAAAAAGTTAAAAATAGACTTTGGAGAAAAAAATTACCTAAAATCAGGGGTATATTTTGAAGAAACAAGTTTTATAGTTTTGAGAAGCAAATAAGAAACTAAAAGACCCGTATTTGCAAAATTTTTAAACAAAATATATTTTTTGTCATCAATTTTTGTTGGATTTTGATTTTTTTCCTTTTCACTCTCACACTCATTTTCATTGAAAATAACATCAACATACGGAGAATTCTGTTACGAATACGAAGGTGCTATGTTGTTTCCAAAAACATTGTCCATACTCGGATTTTCCAAACTTTTAACTATCAATATTTTGAACTTTTTCAGTGGGTTAATTAATAAAATTCTAATAGTCAGAGAGGTGAACGAAAATTTTGGAGAATGAAAGTATGGCTAAAATGTAATTAGATGGGTTAAAAGGTAGAAGTGACATGATATCAAATTCTAAAGTCTGCCAGTTTTTTCTCCCAAAATCAAAATCCAACAAAAATTGATGACAAAAAATATATTTTGTTTAAAAATTCACTTACCCAATAAATTAGCTTAAATCGAAAATTTTGCAAACACGGGTCTTTTAGTTTCTTATTCTTATAAATTAGGCAATGATAAAATATCTCTAAAAATATTGGTAAGTCCTAGAACCTTCTGGTTTTCAGTTTTTGACTTCAAATTGATAAGAACATTGAATATTTAAATTAAAAATAGTACTTAATAACGTAAAATTTTGAAAAAATTCAGTTTGAACAAAAAATGTAAGTTTTTTTTTCAAAGTTTTTGAGTTTGAAAATTAATTCCTCAAAAACTATTTGGTCAAACAATTTGAATTGAAAAGCAAAATAAAGAATGGATTTAAAAAAAAAAATATGAGATTATATTGTGAGACTTGCCATTGTTTTTAATATTTTTTTAAAATAGCTAAAATAGCGATTTTTAATTTTCTCGCTTTCATTACTGTTTTGCTGATAACTTCCGAAAAAGCACGTTTCCTCAGCTAATTCTTATAAACTTTTTTTTATAAAAACCTAAGCCATAAATAACAACAAAATGTAAAGCGTGGTAAGGCGTGGGTAACTACTAAAAGTCTCGGTGAACTTAAAAAATATTTTTTTTTATTTTATTTTACATATTAATTAATTACTTGTGAAATTATTCATACAATTAAAAACCAAAAGTTGTTTTAATATCTCCTAAAAGCTTTTCTGAAATGTACTTCATACCTATTCCTACAAAGTCTTATAGAAAACTAACTTACAATGTGATGAACCAAACGGACTTCAATTGAAAACCCAAAAAAATAATAAACAATAATGCTTCAAACAAATTTTTCTTAAAAATATTGTTTAAAATTCTTGCATTATCGTACAGATTGACAATTTAGCTTTAAAATAAAATTGAAATGTAATGTGAGAAGCGACTTTAGTAAAAAACCATTTATGATTATTGTTCTATCATTTTCCACTGTGCGGGGCCATCCCCGGAAAACCTTTGGAAACCTGTCTTATTGTGTTCAATTTGTTATAACTCTGACCTAAGCCTGGCTTTGTTAAATTTTATATCTCTTAAGGAACTTCAATAACAAATTTTGAAAAGTAAAAATCAATATTCAGTTTTATGATTTTTTTGTATGATGCTTTTTTAAAAGTAAAAATAAATAAAACAGGTTTGATCAAAATGTCATAATACTATCACATACATACTATCTATAAATTTTAAGCAAAACATTTGTTCTACTGTCATACAATATTCGAGTACAAAAATAAAATAAATAAAATCCAATTATGGACAGGGTGACTAACAAAGCTGGTGCAAAGAAAGGGTTTTTTGAAATTAAAAAAAAACTGCTGTTAATAAAAACCCGTTGCTTTTTTTGTTTTTTCAGTTCGGTTGTGGAATTCCCCCCCCCCCCCGTTCGCTTCGAGCAGTATGTTGTACGATTCAGTTTAGGAGGAGACTCAAGCAGTACTTGGAAACTTTTTGAAAACCTTCTTTTTTTCTTTTTTTTTGTATAAAGGTTTAAGTTTAGCATTTAAATTTATTATTATTCATATAAATTTTACCATTTTTAGTTAAATAAAATTAAAAATATTGTAATAATAGCGTAATTGAATAACCTTTTGTAAATATTTCTTTGTTTGTCTATGTATATACGTATACAATTTAAATAACAAATTATTAAAATATATTTTGATGCTAGCGCTATTTTATAAGATATTGTATCTTACTGTGTTTAGCTATTGCCTTGATAAATAAATTGGAATAAATTGATTCGGAATGGAAAAGTTACAAAATTCTGAGAGGTCATGACCTGGCCTATCACCAGTTTAAGCTTGGATCATTGATTATGGGACACCCTGTATACTACTCTAGCTGATGTTGTATTGATTTATTCATTTGTTAATTTTTCTAATGTTAGTATAACACCATGAGTATGTATGTTATAGACATTTTCAATAATAAAATATTTAAAAATTCACTATAAGAATAGAATAGAGAAAAATTCACTATAAATTAAATAATTGTTTGTATAATATTAAATATTTAATATAAATTAATGAAATTGATTAAAAATAATTTTATCTAAACCGCACAACAGTTCACAACCGAACCACGGTTTTTCGCTTAAATGGGATTTTCACTTTATACATATACATAAATACAAAGGTATACCTTATTAGTTATTTTTATATTTCAAATGCCAGTAACGATACTGACAGTTTTTTTTGTATTCATTAATTTAGTTATTAAGTGTTTTTTTATGTACATATTTCTAAAATGAATCGAATGTCAAATTGAACAATTGAATTTAGATCCTGTCAGTATATTTCAAGTTAACATTTACATACATAGCAAAACATTAAAATGTGTTTTAAATCAGATATAAATATCCATTTGATCCAATTATTATTATTCCATTTAGGTATTACTCATTTAAAAATAACGGATGTGGATATTATTTGATTAAGATATGTACACATAAAATGTCATTTAGTTGTACTTTTGTGTAAATAACATAAACAGGATTTAACTTATTTTAATGACTATTTTATCCCTATACTATGTGAAATTGATGTCAAAAATTTTAACTGTTTTATGTATATAGAATGAAGCGAATGGTAAGCGTGTCACCTCACCTCACAACTAGATTCCTATTCTCTCATCAAAAAACATACATATGCATATAGGTATGTAAAATGTTAAAATCCTTTTACCTATATGCACTATGACGTTGTGTATGCAAATAGGATTATTTACTTTTGTAATTTAATTTTCATTTAATGATTCATTTTGATTTGTATATAAGAACAACAACACTTATGTATATGTAAATTTAAAATTAAACAGAAACAAAGTTGCTCACTCATTTTTATATTTTTGTTTTTGTTATTTTAAGAAGTGAATAGCAAATTTTTGGATATGTTCTTTGTTATTGTTTAGTTTACACACAAATTAAAAATTGATTTATTATAGTCGTGTTTTGGCGATAGCATGTAGCCACTTAGCCAGCTCAGAAAATGTTTGTACGCGTAAACAATAACTCAAAAGAGTGAATAGTTAAATAATTGTTTGTTTGTTTGTATAAAAAACAATTAAATGATTTAATATTAAGTCAAGGTTCTTATTAATTTTAAGCTTAGTACCACATTTAAAAAGATAGTTTAAACAGCGTACTAAAAGGAAGCATGCCAATTTATATGCTTAAAGCTACCCGCAAACCGACGCGATGGAGGTAGCGTAGCGATCACGATAAAAATTTACCCGATTTGCCATTCCAGCATAGTTGAGGTACATTAGAAATGAAAAAAGCATTTATGTATTTTAAAACTTTGAATAAATTCTTTTTTAAATTTGGTCTTCTTCACATACAAATCTGGAAAGCCTACGAACATGGTTTGCCGAATTAACTACACTACATTTTCTACATCATTAACCACGCGTAGTTAATTTAATAAACTACACGTCTTATTTTCTACAAATTGTTACATTTTCATATACATACAAAGTAAATTTGGAGAAATAATAAAATTTCAATAAAAATTTGAACATTTTAACTCAAAATTCAAGCTTCAAAGTTATAACTAGCAGATCATTTGATATTTGAAACTAAGTTTGTTACAATTTGTTTCATTAACTACATTTAACTACGTTTAACTACATAAACTACTTAGCAAATGTGAAAAATGTAGTGGCCATCCCTGCCTACGAACACTTCTCCTTTTTTGGTGTCCGTTTTATCATCTTCTTCGTATTCTGTTTCCTCAGACCAGTAAGAACATAGCATGAACGCAATAATTTTGTCTATTCCCCTGACGTTTCGCCCTCTTTCTCTACTCGGCGTTACACTTTTTTGAAATTCTGTTGATTTTTTCACATTGTTAGTAGGTATGCCCCCGCTTAAACATTTTTAATGTTAAAATGTTGATGCCACACATATAAATCAAAGGAGATACACACATTTACGCGACTGAAGTGTGCCTCTCCTTTGATTTTTGTATGAGGCATCCAAATTTTTATCGTGAACGCCACCGCCATCGCGTTGGTTGGCGCGTAGCTTAAATCAGCTGATTTGCATGTGTTAGTCGCTCCACTGACTTAATTCTACATGTAGGTACTAATACATTTTAACTTTAAAGGTGTTACCATTATAATTAAATTTATAAGTAACGGTGGAGTTAATTAATTTTGCATGATAGCTTGACATTTCATCTCCATGTTAAATTTTCTCGAAAAGGGATCTAGTGATTTTTATTAAACTTTGTACCTGTAATGACCAAAGTGACTGATGAAAAATTGCGTTTCAAGTTTTTTGGTAAATAATTCACATTACGGAAATAGGATTTTAATGTTTTTTGAACAAAATTCATTACTTATATTTTTATCACTTATACAGTATTAAGCACGGTTTGGCAAAAGGCTTACTATTGTATTGAAATCTGTACTATTAAATTTTCGCAGTACATTTGGAGGTATTAGTTTTTAACTTTCGGTACCAACTATTTAGGGCTAGCCACAAGACGAGTCCAGACGAAACTTTTGTAAGCACCATGTATCTCAGTCTCGTTAAAATTGTAACATTTCAATATCGCCTTCGTATTGGTCTATGTCCAGAGTTAGCCTAGTTATAACTGCACTACATTAAGCAAAATTAATTAGATTAACTACATGCGTTAGTTATAACAATTTGTTACGTCTGCTACAAAAATAGTTAACACAGAAAAGTAATTGAATTTCATTAAAAAACTGAACATTTCAACTCCAAATTTAAACTTAAAAGTGACAGCTGATAGATCATTTGACATTTGAAAATACGTCTCCTAAAAATTGTTTCATTAACTTAAAATTACTAAGTGAACTACCTACATAAACTGCGTATAGCAAATGTATAACAAATGCAATTTTTCTTAAAAGTGACACTTCAGCCAACCTTGCGTCTCATTCTCATTTCAGTATCAGTTCAATAAAACATCGCACAGTGGCCCGTTTATGCAAAAGTATTGGCAATAATCATTTTTCGGGTGGGTTTTTAATGCAAAACTCTTCGAGTTTATTGAAATGTTTAGAGCATTAGGCCCGGTGCACACATGCGTTATTTTGACGCCGCGGTGACGCAACGGCACCGCCTTCGCGTCTTACAGTACTCACAATAAATTGAGTAGTGCACACACACGTGCGGTGACGCTGCGTCATCGCGCATCATTCTTGCGGGAAAAAAGACTCCCAGGTTTCCGCGAGACCGCAGCGTCACCGCAGACCGCGGCACCGCTGCGTCACCGTGACGTCAAAAAAACGCGTGTGTGTACCGGGCCTTAGAATTTAAAGTAAAATCGTTTGCATGAATATTTTTGCTTGTATACAGCCAGTCAAGGTAGAATAATTTTTATGGTGACATAAAACAAATAATTAAAATTTTTTTTTTAGTTTGGCGTGAAAAACTTCTTGATTTTTGTTTTTCTTCAAATATTTGTTTATTATTAAATTAAAAAGTGACCAATTTTTTTTTTTTTATTTTAGAAGTTTTTAGATCAATGATTTTTGAAACATCCTTTAAATTGAGTTGCTATAAAAACTCCTCATATTCGGGCCTTAAACTTAAAAAAAAATTCTTTATATGTAGGCCGTATGTATTTCTTCACATAATCCCAAAAATTCAGCTGCGTAAAGTTGCATTGAGGCTAGAGCTGTGGTAGAGAGATTTGATTTTAAGAAGTCAGTCCATTTTTTTTTCGAAATAGGTACTGAATTTGAAAATTATCTCTTAGTTGAAATATTTAATTTTTGTGAAGAAAAAAGCCGAAAGCCGAGAGAATCAAAATTTTGTTTTAAAATAAGTAATTTTTTTTTATCAAATATAGATATACTTCCAATTTCAAAATCACAACAATTGTTAAACTTATTTGTCCCTTCCCATTTCAAGATTTAATTATTCCATTATTATTTTGAGCACCTCAATTTATATTTTTAGACCTTACTTCTGCTAAATTAGTTTTTTTATTAACTCAAATATATATATGATGCTTAGGCTTTAAGTGCATTAATGCGTTATGTTTTTTTTTATACCGAAATATAATAATGGATTCAACGAAAAAATGATGCCTCATTTTGCAATAAAATTCCATTGTTCTACTGCGAAACGATGATAAAAAAAGCAAATATCCTCCTTATTTCTCGCAGACTATGCCATTAAATGTCAAGAATTCTTTCTGAGGCGTATAATAAACAATAAACTCTTACGATTATATTCCCTGCATTGTGATGTATACTCAAACGAAACAATAACAATTCCTTCATCTACGTAGGTATAGTATGATATGCTTCTGAAATTGGCAGGCTATATTAATAATTTTTTGGGGGGTTGACTGAATATCTCTATATACTTTATACACTCTAAATTTTTCCCTGCTTCAACTTTATACTATATATACAGACCCCGACAAAACAAGAGGCAGAGGAGGCATGGTTTTTGATGTTAAAATCCTATATTTTCACCCACACCATGAACTTCCATAACTGACTGACAGGATGTCTGGTATGCCAAAAACGTGTTAAAGTAATTTTATTACCGCACTTCATGCTAAGGACATTTCCTATATAGGAACCAACCAACTCGATATACAGCCCAGCCCTGCACTCGTCACTTTGATATGCCATTTCGTTTATGTGTTATACTCGCATATATAGACAGAATTTTGCTTCTACCCCCTCTGAATGTATCTGACACTCTCAACGCTGAATTACACTAAGCAATGTAATCCTGTTGCTTGTGATAGCGCGTGACGCGCGTTATATTACAAAATATGCGGAAGTGGAATGTTCATTTGATATCCTTGAATCTCCTGGGAGATGTGTGGCTGCTGTAAAGCCAGAGACATGTACGAAGAACCATGGCGTATACGGCTGCACTATCTGTACGTTCTACAAGTTTTACCATCAGGATGCATTGCACAACCACAAGTACACAATATGTAGAAATTAAATACCTCAAAATGGAACAACGAGTATAAGGAAGTTCACTTACATGGTACTCGTATAATGTATATTACATAAGGGAAAGGAATTTAACTGGTTTCTAAATTCTAACCTAGTTTTCACTGTATAGGTCGCTTTAGAGCTTCAGGGAAATATTTCAATTAAAAAGTTTAGGTCAAAAGATAATTTGAATGTGAATTTTTAAAATACATATTTACAGTATGAATAACGAGCTTGCGAAATAACGCCCAAGAAAACAAGGATACCAACGAAGTACTGAAAAGCAATAGCGGGGTTTTTTTTTTTGAAAAAGTGGATGGCCAGCTCAGCCATACATTCAATTTATTCAAGATGACATGTCAAAAATATCGGTTTTTCACGTGTAACTTTTAAACGGTAAAAGCTGAAGAAAAGAACTTCATATAAAGCTTTTAGAAAATTGAATTAGAATTGAAATTGAAGAAATAGGACCTTATTTGATATTTCATCAGCCATAAGCAAATAAATTTTAAATTATTTATGAAATTATATTATTTAAAACCAGAATGTGCTTATAGCCAAAGGTATCTAAGTTTTTATATAAAATTATTCATTGATTCAATTTAAATATTCAGGAACATAATGTACCTATATAATTTACTCTTCCTGTTGTAATTTTAAACTCATTTATTTAATATTTAATTTAAACATTTCTGGATGTGAGTTAGTTTAAAATCAATTATTATTTATTAAAACATTTACTGACACCCACGAATGGCCACGAATTTTTCGCCTGAATATGCGAGAAATTTCCATACAAAATGTTTTAAAAAGGTTTGAGTTCTCATTAATCAAACAAAAAATATAATGAGTTTGCCAGACCGAATTTTAATTGCTTTTTATTGCTGAAAATAAATAAAGCAACACAAAAAAAAAAAACACATACAAATAACGAGAATAAAAAATACACAATAATTAAATTACAAATTAAATTACACCGATTTTTTTTTGTTTAATGTGAAAATAAATTACCTACCCAATTTGATATGATTTTGTGAATGTGTTATATGTGATACCTTTGGGGTGAAAATAGAGAATTCATAAATAGGAGCTAGCATAGTTAGTTTTTGGGGTAAAAATTGTTGAATTAAACTACTATGTGATGTTCTATAAGAAATTTAAAAATGTGTCTTAAATCTTTAAATAAAATTGACTGAAAAATACAACAACAATAAACCTTTTTCCTGACTCCGTGGTCTTTTAAACATGCAATTTTTTATTTTATTTTATTTTACTTTTTTTTACTTAATAAAGTAAAATTATTTTACTTTACTTTTGTATTTTTTTTTATTTTTTTGTTTAGTTTTATTTTATTTTATTTTTTTTTATTTTGCTTTTTTCGTTTCGTTTCATTTTATTTATTTTATTTTACTTTTTTTCATTTCATTTTATTTTATTTTATTTCAATTCATTTTATTTCATTTTATTTTATCTTGTATTGTATTGTGTTGTATTGCATCCCCTAAGGGTTACAAGTCTCCCATCCGTCCCTCCTTACTCCTTCTCGCAACCTCTAGTGCCTTTATCCATTCTTCCCCCCTCCCTCCTTCGTCCATTATATCCCTCATTTTTTCCCCTATTGATCTCCCTTCATCTCCACCTGACCTGCATCTTTCTATCACATGTTCCCACGTCTCTGGCTCACCTTCACATACTCTGCACATTCTCTCTTCTTCTTGTTTCCAGTACCATCTTTCTCTCACCTCATTCCCTAGCCTGACTCTCGCTATTCTCTTTGTTCTGTCTGCCTTCCATCCCGCTTTCAAATATTGCGGGATCTCCTTGGTAATTACTTCCTTATACCACCTGTTATTATGTGGATTCCATTATTAAATCCCTTCTTTCCTTCTCCTGCACTCTTCTGTCTTCCCATTCTTCT
The DNA here is from genome assembly GCA_929447395.1 of Epistrophe grossulariae. NCBI lineage: Eukaryota > Metazoa > Arthropoda > Insecta > Diptera > Syrphidae > Epistrophe > Epistrophe grossulariae. Next base: position 91,698,292 of record OV839568.1, on the reverse strand, counting down.
CTGTCGTATCCTGTCATACTGTCTCCTCTTCCTTCCCTTCCTCTCGTTCCCATTCTCCCTTGTTCCCATCGTGATTCTCTCTCGCTTCCATACCTTTCTCTCTCTCTCTCTCATCTTCTCTAAACATTCCCTCGCTATCTCGCTTCCTTTTCCACCTGTTAAGTTCTCTTCATAATTCCACGCCCTTCTCCCTGCTCTTATCGTTAACTTATCTCTTTTGGTTTGCTCTGTCACCATGTATCCTGGAGTTTGCCATTCTACCCCTAGTATCCATGAATTCCAGTTATTTATTCGTGATTAAGGATTTAAAATTTTGTTATACGAGTTTTGTATCCAATTCTTCCTCATCCTATGGGAGCGAATTAAAACCCACAGTTAAATCAAAACAATTGCATTGGTTATATTTGTTGCAATAAACACGACTCAATGTTTCCGTTGTTGCCTTGATTCATAAAGCTTTTGCTTCTTCGATTTTGGATCTACATAATTTTTACTCATTATTCTGACAATTTTTAAGCTAACAGATTTTGTGTTTATATTTTAAATGCAGTTTGCCTTTTATCGATCAAAACTATTTTTTTTAATCTTCTCTCAATCAAAAACCCTGAATTTTTGTTCATCCTTTAAGTACTCTACAATCTACAACATGCATCATCAGCCGCTCTGTCATTCGGGGAAGCACATCACATAGCTCTTATGATTTCCATGAATCATCTCAATTCCGTCATAGCAAGAATGCGTTTGAGATGCGAAAGAGATGTTCATTCAATGAAATGTTCACATCAATGAGTTCAAATGTCACCATGTACATGTACGAATAGTTTAACCACCCACCACATTCAGTGCACGAGTATTTGCTCATTTCACGTCAAGAATATTGACAATTTATTGCTTTCCATTCAGTGAACAATATAAGATTCGCATAAGCTGCTACATATTCATATACATAACAACATCGACAAAACCAATGCAGACGAGAATATGGAACTCGCGCCCGGGCGCCACTTTACGTCGCATCGTGTCGGTCGTCGTTTATGTCGTTATCGCTTCGTCATGCTTAAAATATGCATATCGTCGTCGTTGTCGTGAATAGCAGCGGATTGCATATACATAGTTTGTAAATCATTTAGTGGTACAGATGAGCAGCGCATAGCGCACAAGCCAACATGAGTGTCTTATCAAAATTTTATCGAATGCATATTTAACACATGAATGGATATCCATAAATCTAAGGAAACTGGTGCGGAACCAATGACGAAGGTTTTGGGAAGTCGATATTTGGGGGGATGGGGTTGGTAAATAGTAAACATTAAGAAACAGTATTGGTCGGCAAAATTTGCATACTTTAAGGGTAAAGTACAAGTAAAACTTCATGTCTTGGCGTTGTCAGTCGCCTTGGCAGGCTCAGCCGAGGAAAACAAGGAAATGTCATTTTCTGAAAGGATTTTTTTTATTTGCATTAAATTATTTAAAGGGGACACTTAAACTCATATGTAAAGTGGTGGGGTTGTGTATTGTAAAGTCCTTTTTGAAGTACGTAATACTTCTTTACGATTTGAGGGTAAAAATATTATACCTAAACGTTGTCAGTGATGTAATTACTCTAATCTAAAGCGCCTAAAGTTTCGATGACAGTAAGAACAGTAAATTTATCAAAATGTTGTTTAGGCTGTGTGCACTTGCCTATTAGTGGAAAAAGCCGTTTGATGCCAGAAACTTTTGCATACGAGAAAAGTATTCACATTTTATATTCCTATGTACCATGTGTAGTGTGCACATTGCACAATGAAGTGATATTTGGGACGACAAATGCAAGCCTCTCGGAACCCTTTCGCACCCTTCTCGCGATAACAAACATTTCTAATCACTATTTCAATCGAGCCTGTGCGGTAAACTTCAAAGCTGTTATTGTTTGTTTTAATTTGTTTTAAAGAAAAATCAAAATAAACGAGGAAAGACAAATAATATTAAGGGCTTGTTTCACAATGCCTGGTTAAAGCTTCGATTAGTTATCCGACAGATAAATACTAGCACAGGGTCATATGTCCACAATCCAAAAAAACAAATTTGATGGATTTATATAAATTGGGTATGGGTCAAAAGACAACTTTAAACTTAACTCTAAACTTATGACCCTGAGCCAATATTTAGGTGTCGAATAAGTAATCAGAGATTTCCTTTATAGACATTGTGAAATAAGCCCTAAGTCATTTATTTTTTACTGAAAAAGAAAGAGTGAGAAAACAAGAAAACAAAACTAAATGCTCATGACGATTATTAAATTCCAAATAATTGGATTCGCGGTGATTCGCAGTTCTTTTTTTTTAATTCACACGGTGCAAGCTTATTTCATTGTCGTCGAAAGCTAATCTTTTACCAAGTGTGTGTAAAATAATACCAAACCAAAAGAACAATTTCTTATTAATAACCATTCACCGTTAACATATGAAAGAAGAGGCAAAAAGAGTCACCGGTCTTAAACTTTGTTAGAATATAAAATCTATGTACAAATTGAATTTGAATTTTTTGAAAATTTGATATTTCAAAAATTAGTACATACATGATTTTGTTTAAATCTGTTTTTAATTTTTTAATTTATAAAAATGTACTAAAAATTGGCGCACTAATTTTTGATTTATTAAAATATTTACAAATCGCTCAAGAAAACTATTCTCAGGCATCAAGATTTTTTAAAGAAATCATTTCTTAAAAGGGTACGATGGAAAAAAAAATCAGCAGTTGTATTTATTAGATGATTTTCGACTATTTAGGGTTTCTTATACTTTTATAATAATTTTAAATAGTTGGAAATATGTGTTTTTTAATTAAATAAAATGCCACATTAGTCAAGGCCAAGACTACTGATTTCGTTTGACATTAGTTAAGTTACTCTTATACAATTATATACAATTTAAAAATGTATATTTTATTACTTCGATAGCTATCTATAGTTAGACAAGGTTTATAAATAAGCCTGAAAATTCCCAATAAAAGATAGAACTAAGGTGTGTTCGCTTTGGAAGTCAATCCATGAAAACAAAATAATAAAAAGTTCATCCAAGTAATAAAGAAGACAATTAGAAAAAAGACTTTATAATTAAAAGAAAATTAAAAGAAAAACTAGATTTGATAAGGTTAGTAAAAATATTGAATTTACTTTTTACATATTTTCTATTTGACATTCTTGCCAATTGGAAATTTTTGATATTTTACGTTTTGGAGTTTGGCATGTTCAGTGATCGTGGACAAATACATTAGGTATATTCCTTTTTATTTGACGATCTTTAATTAAATAGAATTTAAAATATAGATTTAAAACGCGATTAAAATTTTCGAAATCGTCTTTATAACATACATAAGCTGATATATTGTTGTAAGACCCAAGCAGTACAAATCTCCAAAATCTATCGATATGGGTGCTTTTCGATGCCTATATATTTTGAGTTCTTACTTACACGAGTTTTTGGAAGTTCTAAAAAATCATTTCTAGATGGGGTTGTAGCAACACCATCAATTTGTTTTTCGCTTTTCGAAACACAAAGGTTGATGAAAAATTTATGGATTTTGAAAAAAAAAAAATAATAATATTCTATACAACGTATGATACTACATTTTTTTTCTCATTTTGAATTCATTGAAAATGAAACCAGTACGAAGAATTCATTACCAAAAATTCCCATATGGAGTTGGTGTGTACACATCAAACCCTAAAAATGTGAAAATGTCATAAAAAATGTGAAAATGTCATAAAAAATGTATAAAAAATATGTTATACATTTTTTAGCTTCTAACAGTTTTTTGACATTTCAGAATTGAAAATTAAAACATATTTAAAAAAACATAAGAAAAATAATTTTCCAAAAATATTTCATACAAAATGGAATGGTATATTATTTTGTGTTGTCGTGTATATAAATTTATCAAATATTGCAGCATTAGAAAAGATAACAAACAAAGGATTTTTATAAATAATGTTGATAATTCATAATTGTGTTTTGTCAAATATGTGATTTTTCTGTCTTAAAAACAAAATCTTTCCATTTTTCTCTTGGCTGACTTTTAATTCATATTTTATGAACTTAAAATAAATAAAAAAGAATCCTTATGAAGATGTTGCTGGAAATTTATAACTTTTCAATAAAGTATTTTAAAATAGTATGGTAGGGTAATCTTTTTCACATTAAAGCTACTTTCGCACCTTATACGCGCCTTTATTCTATCAAAGCAGTTGACTTTCTTTTGCTGAAAGATAAAAATAGTTGACTTGCCATTGAATTCATTCGATTCGACATTTAAAAGTAAATGGAAAAAATATCTCACTTGACCTAGTTGATATATTCATTCATTCGCAACCCACTATTTTTGTATTTGGAGACTCATAAGATCATTTCTTGAATCTAGTTAATGTAACGGGTGATTTTTTAAGAGGTTTAGAACTTTTAAAAAAAAAAAAAACATAAAAATTCGAAAAAATGAATGAAATATTTATTTGAATCGATAGTTTGAACCTTGCAATTTAATGTTTAAAGATAATTTCATGCAAATGTTGACCGCGGCTGCGTCTCAGGTAGCCCATCCGCTGAGTCCAATTTTGGCATACTCTTTCACACATATCGGCCGGTATCTCACGAATGAATGCATGGATGTTGGCTTCCAGTGCGTCAATCGAAGCGGGCTTGTCCCTATAGACATTAGCCTTGACATACCCCCACAAAAAATAGTCTAATGGTGTCAAATCGCACGATCTAGGCGGCCAATTGACTGGCCCGAAACGTGAAATTAACTGTTCACCAAACTCGCCTCGCAATTGCGCCATTGTTTCGCGTGCTGTGTGGCATGTGGCACCGTCTTGTTGAAACCACATATCATGCAAGTCAAGAACTTCCATTTCGGGCAAAAAAAAGTTTGTTATCATCGCTCGGTAGCGTTCACCATTGACAGTAACGCTGCGATTCGCATCATCTTTGAAGAAATATGGCCCAATAATGCTGCCGGCCCATAAACCGCACCAAACAGTGGCTTTTTCGGGATGCATTGGTAGCTGTTGCAATGCTTCTGGCTGATCTTCACTCCAAATGCGGCAATTGTGTTTATTTACGTACCCATTCAACCAAAAATGAGCCTCATCGCTGAACACAATTTTTCGATAAAAAAGCGGATCCTCGGCCAGCTTTCTAAGAGCCCATTCACCAAAAATTCGGCGTTGTGGTAGGTCGGCTGGCTTTAGTTCTTGCACCAGCTGTATCTTAAAAGGCTTTACGCCCAAATCCTTCCGCAAAATTTTCCACGTAGTGCTGTAACAAAGGCCTAACTGCTGGGAACGGCGCCGAATCGACATTTCGCGGTCTTCTGTCACACTAGCTGATACGGCCGCAATATTTTCTTCACTACGCACAGTACGTAAACGTGTTGGTGGTTTAATGTCCAACAAAGTAAATTTGGTGCGAAATTTGGTCACAATCTTCCGAATAGACTGCTCAGAAGGTCGAGAATGCCGACCATAAAATGGAAGCAGCGCGCGATGAACATTTCGAACCGAGCACGAATTTTGATAGTAAAATTCAATAATTTGCAAGGGTTGTTCATTTGTAAGACGATCCATGGTTAAATTGCAAACCAAACTGAAGCTGTTTGACAGTGACACAAGGTACTAAACACATGTCAGCTGTCAAAACCAGTGTTGCCAAAACCAAACCAGCTAAAAAATCACCCGTTATATCCAAATTTTTCCTAATGTACATCAGTTGCAGGCTTTTGTCAGAAGTCCGTCTTATTAAAATTTTCGTACCATTTTATTAAGCATTAAAAAATACATGGAAACGATACCCCACTCGACCTAGTTCCAAAGGCTGAGTTTTTCATTAATTCGTAACTCCTCTTCTTTCCAACTCATAAACCCCTCCCTCAAAAAATTGAAAAAATATATTTGTGCATTTGGGGAATCAGAAAATCTGCATATCTAGTGCCAAATTAATGTAAATCATAACTTTTCCATAATGCACACCAGCTGCAGCCTTTTTCCATATCGCATAGAATGAAAGTGACCTAACTTAAAAATTCGGCATCTTTTTTACAACCTAATTTTAGAGTTCATTTCGCTTTTAAAGCCTAGTACGCTGCTGATGCGAAACGAAAAATCCCATACAAAAATGACACAACGAAATCATAAACGGAAAATTTCGTTCTGCTTTTCGTTTTGCAGTACGCTGTTCGAAGAGCGAAATTCATAATTGTAGCAGATTATTTGGAGAAGTCTCCGCTCCTTTTTCGCACTGAATTAATTATACAAACTATTTATTGTGTGCGGAAAAATGACATTTGGGTTTTATTTGGGTTTTTTTTTTGTTTATCATTTGTTTACATCATTGGTTTCTCTGATTTTTTGCGTTTATGTTTGATTTTGTTTTTGGAATTAGTGAAACTCTCCAAGAATATTTTCCGTTGTGTTTTCGCAAGCGTTTCGTCGTCTGTTTGGAGATCACAGGAAATTTTCGTTTCGCATCAGCAGCGTACTAGGCTTAAAGGTCAGATTATTGAAAAATCAGAAGTTACAGAAATTTTGTGTCAGGTCACTTTTATTCTAAGGGTGCGATATGTTCTTTATTGATGACGTCATATCTCAAAATGCTCAAGGATCTGAGAAGTATACCCGGCATTTTCAGATTCAGCACGCTTTTTTCGTATAGAAACCATCAAAATGTATTGTACATATATACCGAAATTTTGGGTTCAGGTCAGTTTTCCCCGAACTATAACAATCTACATATAAACAGAAAACAAAATGGGTATGTTAGTTATTCTGTATTCCAAAATTCTGTATGACCGAAATTCTGTAAATCAATTGAAAATGCTGTATGAACATAATTCTGTAATACCAAAATTCTAGCAAATTTTGGGATCTTGACGTAATCTCAAATGACAAAAATTTCGAATGTAACAAATCTGGAAAAAATAATTTTTTATTCAAGAGTGAAAAATGCACAAAAATCTAGAACGAATAAAAATCTCGAAAGACTTGGTATGGACTATCTATAAAAAAAATCACAAAATAAATAGCTATTCGAGATTTTGTTGGTACCTATTTAAGGAGTTTAAACTTAAATAAAACTTATTTTATATTCAGTTTATTAAACAATATATTTTTCTAGGCCCACTTATGATTATGTAATGACCAAATACGGTTATTATATGTAGGGGCCGCCATTGACATCACATCACAGCCTGGGGTAAGATATTAGTTGAACAGATAGTCCAGTCAATAAAACCATTAAAACAGCCCAATAAGGAAATAATCGACAGGATGCTAGATTTCGGTATATAGCCTCCTCATGGCGTTATTAAGAAACTGTCAAAAGTCCCCATTGATATGAGAGCCGCTAACAATTTTACAAGGGGTTGAAGGCCCCTCAAAATGTTTTTTCTGGAATAACTCACAAATGGTAAGTTGTACAAAAAAAAATGTTAATAAAACTAATTTGTAGCTTGGAAAATATCCTACAAAAAACATTAACATACTTTTTTTTCATAAAAATAATGGTTTCCGAAATAAACCAATTGAAAGAGTTAAGGGTCTTACTTTTCTACATATATAGTCGGGCGACTTAGTTAAAAAATTGTGCATTTTGTGATAAATGCATAATTTTTTTACTGTTGGTATATTATATGAATAAGATTTTAAGATATTGGCCTACTGTATTTGTCCACCCCTATATGGGAGGGGAAAATTGAAAAAAAAATTGAAAATAGAAAATAAATATAAAAACACAACGGCAACACCTACAATATCATGTTATAATTTTTTTTAAAGCGAGTAGTTTATTTGAATAAAATTCGAAAAATTAAGGGTTTAAAAACCATTTATTCAAAATTTAAGCACTGAAATAACGTAATTTTAAAACGTTAATAAATAATAAATTACTGGCTTTTAAAAAATATAACCTGATATTGTAGGTGTTGCCGTTGTGTTTTTATAGTCATTTTCTATTTTCATTTTTTTTTTTAATTTGCCCTCCCCACCTAAAGGGATGGGCAAATACAGTTAGCCGATATCTTAAAATCATGTTGATATAATATACCGATAACAACAAAAAATTGATGCATTTATCACAAAATGTACCATTTTTTAACTAAGACGCTCAGCTATAAAAAAAAAGTAAGACTCTTAACTCTTCCAACTGGTTTATTTCGGAAACGGTTATTTTTATGAACATATTATGTTGATGTTTTTTGTAGGAAATTTTCTAAGCTACAAATTTTCTGTACAACTTACCATTTGGGAGTTATTCCAGAAAAAACATTTTAGGAGCCTTCAACCCCCGGTAAAATTGTTAGCGAGATTTTTTTAGATTTTTGTATTTCTAGATTTTGCTTTCTAGATTTTTTTCGAAATATTTTCAATTCAAGATTTTTGTTTTTGAGATTTTTACTTAGGTACTTGATTATTGATATCGTAGCAAACCCGAAAATTTTAAATACTCTATTGTAATGTTGTATAGCAAATAATGTAATAAATAAATCTTTAAATTATCTTACATAGCAACAAATATAAAAATCAACATATTTAATATACAATACAAGATTTTTTGTAAAAATGGATAACCTGTTATGGCAGGCTCACGTCTAAGAAAAAAAAATATAAAAAAAATTTTAAAGATTTTGTTTGTTAGATATTGTCAAATTGGTGAAATATCTGCCCATTACAGTTTTGCTAGAATTTTATAAAAATAAAAAAAAAAGTAAAAATTTATTCGTTCGTGGACATAGTATTCAGGTATTTGAAAGTAGTTATTTTTTTTAATTTGTTTAAAAAAAAAAATAACACCATAGAGAATATAATATACACATTGAAAATACAAATAATAAATAAATAAATAAATAAATAAATAAATATATTGTTTTTTCAAAATTTTTTTTTCTGAAAGTGGTTAAGTCCTAATGTAACCGGTTGCAATGACATCTTATAATAATATATTATCAATAAATTGAAAATCTTTTTCTCGCATGTTTTATTTAATAATAAACATTCCCAAGACTTCTATCTCATACTATTTTAAATGTTTGTAAAAGTAAAAAAGTGGAAAAATGCACACATACATTAGCGACATCAGCTTTCGAGAAATGTTACCAAAACTGTGTTTTGTATAGGTACTTTAAATATCTGTCATTTATTAAAAAAAACAAAAGTGAGTAAAGTGAGTTAAATGTAGAAAATAAATATTTAGTTTTGTGTTTTTGTCTCCAAGTTGTGTTATATCAATAATGATTAATCTCAATAAATATATTTAAAAACTAATTTTATTTTGTTTTTTATTTTTATTTTTATTTTTTTATTTTGGAAAACATAATATCACAACTGTAATTTTAAATGTTATTAGCGACGCGTTTCGCCTGAAGATGGAGTAACACTCCGTCGCTTATAAAATTTATAATTTAAGTTGTAAAATTAAGTTTTTCAATATAAAAAATCTAAATAAAAAATAATAAATAAAAAAAAATTGTTTGTCTATTTATTAATAAGATTAAACACTATTAAATATAGTAAGGCTTATAAAAAAATTAAAATATTTGCACCGCGTAATTTTGTACATATATTTACGCCCTGTATAAAGTAAAGTTGACAACTTATCAACCATACAAAATTCAGCTGATCTTTGTATTTATAAAAAAGACTAACTCCTCCGGAAAACAACATCGCAAACTATAAATTTCGCTACAGATTTTATTAACGTTTCTTTTAGTTCTATCCACTCCACATACACACATCATAATGTCCATAATCAACCACATCCTTTTGTATCTTTCCTTCCGCAATTAGGATTGCGGACTCCGCCAGCTTAAATTTCGTATAATCATGTGGTTGATGTAATGGGGATAAATTTACGACACACTCGAGAAAGCTTAATCATCTACCTCTAATTTTGTTTCACAACTTTCGTATTCCATTGAGGATAATCTGCAATCTTAGAGCCAGTGCAGAGCATAGGTTTATAGTAAAAGTTCACTGGAGTATAATTGAGATTGCTGTCAGGACTATAATTATTATGATTATAATGATTGTTTTTCTTGTATAACCGTTGTAGTTGTAACTAGTTATACAGAGGTTCATATTATATAGTTTTGTTTTCCTTTGTATTTTGTAAACTTTGCCTTTATATATACTTCCTGTTTCCTCATATTATTTTATTTGAAAAGGATATCTCTTGTTCTTCATAATTATTCCAATTGTTGTGATTATGTCCGGTAGATGATTTTAAGTTCACATTAGTCATTATTACTTGAGTTCCACTGCATGGTAAGGCAACGGGAGGGGGGGGTTAGGTTGTCGGTATAAAAGGACAAAATTAATCTCTCATTAAATGTTTTTATGCGAAACAGGGCATCCTATTTAATATTGTAAAATGTTCTATGTCCTATCTGCCAAATGGGACACAAAAAATAAAATTCCCAAGCACTTACCTAAATATCTTTATATATATTAAGGGGAAAAAGTATCAAACTCCCCGATGTGATGTCCATTGGATAATTACATTCCAACGGATTTATATCCTATCTCACAGAGAGTCAGCTTATGGCTTCCAGACAAGCATCCAGACGGCGCCAGAGTGTCGCGACATTACTACAGCCTCCAGCTCCAACCAATTTCGAAAAATGAAAGCTTTAGCATTTTTATCCATATACACACAGAGACCAAGGACCAACAGTAGGTATGTAAGTACCTATACAAAATACACACAGACCAACAGAGAGTAAAGCGACCGACAAAGCAAATTTAGCTTTTTCTCCGGTTTCTTTTTTCCCGACAGGGTGGCGGCGGCGGCGTGACGGAGAGGCGGCACAATGAACCCAAATGCTGTTATTTTTCAGATCGTGATTCGTGTGTAATAAAGCTTAGGGAGAATACTGAATATTGGAAGGACGTGATGGCGTGCCCCTTATTTTTGTATTGGTATATTTGGTATGCACAATGAGAGAAGAGAATCATGTGTCATCTCCAGTTCATTAGTTTTCTTCCAAACCAAACCAAATCAACCCTCACCTGAAAGCCTATATGTGCATGTGCCTTTGATTCGACATCAACCGTGCCTTCCGTATGGCGGTGGTGGTGGTGCAATGCATACACTATGCCTGCCTGTGTTTTATGCAACAAAACACTTTGTGGCTTCCCCAAACCTAGAATACGGACTCTATAACAATGTTGTTAATTTACAATGAAGCTGCATTGTGACTCTGGATTGAATGACTACAACGACAACGACATCGACGACGACGACAATGATGGGGATGCTGAGGTTGCTCTCGGAATAACATAGACATACATATAAAATGCGTATACAGAGCGTACAGTACAGAGGGTTAAATCGATACTTGTTTGGAATACCTAACTATGATGTTTTGTTTAGTTACTCAGTGAGAGTTTGGGAGTTGATATATCCACCCTATGACTTTATTATTCAAATTACCAAAGCCCTTTGAAAGGCTACCATTTATATCATATAGAAGAAGGCCGGACTCTATATAGTTGATTTCATTTTGGTTTATTTTTGAAGCCACCATGCGGTCCAGACGATTTATTTTAATCAACATCAGTATCTATAAATTTCTTCTATTGATTGGATTGAATTCAATTTTTGGTGGGAGGTTTTTAAAGTAGGTATAGATTTTTTAATCGAATGATAAGTCTTTATGGGTGACATTTAAGCGCATTCATCGTATCTTCCTCCAGAATGTTAGGAATAATAAGTTTTGTGAAAAAGGGCCAAATTTCAAAAATAAAAACAACAATTCAAAGAGTTTTTCCAAAATTTGTCACTTTCTTCAAAATTTTCGACTCTCATCAAAATTTTTCTAAAATTTTCACTTTTTTCAAAAAGAAGAAAGATTTGTGTTAAGGATCTTTTCGGATTCGATAGCAAGCGAACGATATTCTACCTGAATTTTATTTTCCGATCTCTCACGAACGAGAGGATTTAGTTTGTTCGTGAGAGAACAATACTTTTTTTTATAGATCAAAAATTTTATCGTTTGCGAATTATATTTTTTATAGTTCGTGAAAAGATCGATAAAGAATGATAAAGATCCGTATTTTATAATTTTACAGCGATATTTTACGAACCCACTTTGTAAATTATGTGTGGCAGTAGGCGGAATAAGAAGAGAATTAGGGTAAAAGCGGGTGAGATAGCGCATCGGTGGAGATGGTGCTCATTTAATACACCTTACATTTATTATTCGATCGAAACATTTAAACCTTTGTTGTATTCATTTTCTAATGTCAAGTCGAAATATCCACTATTCGTCGGTTTGTATACAAAGCAAAAAAAGAAAATTATTTGTGGATTATTTTCGAAAAATTGTGTTTGCACTTTTTTTCGTCTCAGTTTTAAATCGATGGGTGCTTGGATTCCTATGATACCTGAATACAAAAAGGTATTGCCAACAACCTGTTGTTCAAGTCCCACAAGATTTTTTGTGTTCTTAAGAATAAGTGAACATGCCAAAGAGGGAGAGGTGCTTAAGTTTTTTCAGGGTGAGATGGCACACTCCATAGCAAGATGGTATACTGTTGCCCTATGCCATCTCACCCGCTTAATAATTTTTTGGTATTGTCTTGTTGTTTTTTTTTTTAATTTTTCAAGGCAAGAAAAGAAGTTTTAGGCCGATTTTATTCACTAAAAGTTGAACACAACTTGAGGATTTTTATTTTCAATTTATGAATTTCTTTTTATTCACTCAAAGTTTACGTTTTCAACTTTCGATTTTCAACTCTAGAGTTGATCAACTTTAGATTTGTCAACACCTGGAAAAAGTAGAAGTTGACCGAGCAAACTTGAGATTGTTCTTACAAAAAAATTTTTGTTGTTGTTTATTTTTGTTTCAAAAGCGTGTTCACTTCAGTTATCGCAAGAAAATTTACTAAAGAAATACTTATATTCCGAAGTTGTACATAATTATTTTTCTTGTAGAACTAAAAATTTTATTTTTTTCAACCATTATTTTCCAATTTCACAATTTAGCACAATTTAACACAAATAAACACAATTTAACCGAAAAGGAAAACAAAATTTAACGGCACAAGCACGATAACTTTGGCGCCAAAAATTGATAAAAAAAAATTAAATTGCCCCGTTTAGGAAGTAGGTAATTTTTGATTAAAATAATGAAAAAAAAGTTTGACCCATTTTTTCAAAATTGTGAAATGTAGTGCTAAATTGGCTTTTTATGGTCAATGGTAATATCAATTTTGAATCGAACACAAAAAACCGATGTTTGATGTCTTCTAGTTTTTGAGAAATTTGTAAATTTCTAAAACTATTTTTTTATGAGATTTTTATTGGCCAACTTGAGAGTTTGCTTCAAGTTGAGCAATAGTGAATGAAAGGTCCACAAAGTTTGGATTTAATTTAATTTTCCAATAATTCGCTGACACCCAAGTACAAACTCGTTTTACCTAAAACAAATTAAAGAAACAAAATTGGATCCAATTATAAATATTATAATCGGGGTTATTGGTACATTCTCACAAAGCAATGGTAAGTTATGTCAATAAAAATCTGGATATCCAAAATCGTTGCTTCAGCGATATCTGGAAAGAATAATATAACAATATATGAATCTGAAATTTAGCATGAGCCATTTTACCCACTAGGGTGTACCACCTCCCCCACTATTTTTCTATTTTTCTATTTTATTAATTTAAAATATAAAAATATTTTTAAAATTTTAAAAATTAATATTACTTTAAAATTTTTTGATGTTTTATTGGTAATGACTAGAGGCCTTTTTCACAAAACAAATATTTTCCTTAAAGTAGTAGTTCAATGCAATGTTAAACTCCACAGTTGTTTTATATTTTTTTAAATAAAATATTGCCTGTATTCACTATGTTAACTTTTATTTCACTTTTTTATTTAGTTTTTTCACTTAAAGTTTTAAAATCTTGAAACACTTTTCTATAGCTCGGAAAAATGACAGATAAGACTTTTTTTCTCATTTAATTTATCACGGCCAACTTGGAGATTAAAAAGAAAAGTAAATATAAAAATGACTAAAAATGATTTACAGATTTCATTACTGCGCTGGCTATAATTTTCATCTAAACACGGCTGTTATTGACCTATAAACTTGTTTTAAAACGCAAACACACAATAATTTTTTAAATATCTCTTATCTCATGTGAAGAAAATTCAAAAATCTAGGGTAAGTACTCACATTCACAATATATGCATGTATGTGGTTTTTACGTTACAGATAAGGCAATAAATGTAGTTATCGCAATGATCGTAGTCATTCTTACTTCTTGTAAAGTTTTATTTTCTCTTAATAAACACAAAACAGTGGGACACTCGGGCGTATACTCACTACTTTTTTTTTTATTGAATAGTTAACACGTTGCTCGGAAATAGTTGTATTATTGCGTAAGGTAGTATTAGCTCTCAGCGCGTTTTGTCAAAAAGTGTGACATTTCAAAATATAAACACAAATAATTTGGAAATTAAGAAAAAAAAAAAGAAAGAAAAGACAACAATAGACTACATTAGCAGGCAACTTTCAGGTCCAAAAATCATACTGTTAATGTTATTAGTTGGCTCAATCATGTACGGATACACTGATATTTCAAAATAATACAAAAACTGAAATCAAGCCAATCAAGCTATGTGATAAGACTTTGCAAAAAAAAAAAAAAAAAATAAAAATTGTTTATTCACACAGTCTCCGACGTAAAAATTAAAAAAAAAATTCAAAGCAATTTTTGGCAAAAATATAACTCAAAGGAAGAGATATTCCACTTTTCGTTCACATATCAAATTGACCAAACTTGATATTTCTATCGTTGACAATTAGCTCTCGAAAATTTGACAGTCTTTATGCACTTCTCTGTAACTACGAGCAGAAATGTCGGTATCTTTTAATACGGAAAAATACATATGTATGTATACGAACAGAAATGTCGGGAATTATGGCTGTCTTCCATATGTCAACATGCCGGGTAAACATTCATTAAATGCTTTCAGGGATGTCCTGTTGTTTGTTTCTTACTTCATCGTCATCGTCGTTCGTTCGTTCGTTCGTTCATTCGATGCAAAAATTAAACTTCGAGATGTCTGGCAAAGTAAATATTTTGTTGTCTTTCCAAGCAATCTAACCCAACACACACAAAATTGACGAACCTCAAAAATGCCTAAACGATATAGCATGATGCGTTCCATCCCTAACAGCAATTCGGTTAAAATTTTCTCTATATATGCACATGTGTGTCATTGCTGTGCGTAAAACTTTGCATTAATGTTGTGTACATCCTTAGAGCACAAAAAGGACATTTTCGACTTTGAAAATGTAAATTTGCTTGATGTTTGGAATTTTGAGGTCAGGATGGGACATCATTTCGTCCATCATCATATGACTCCAGGACGGATGCAACTTGTTTCAGAATATATAGGTACACTTCTCATGCATCAGTGGTTTTCAAGAATTATTCTCATGCTTTTATTATACATACGGCTTTGGGACTTTCTCAGGCTTCATTCATAGATATACTGCAGTGAAAAATTAAAAATTTACAAGTTAGTTGGTTCCATCCCTTGGGGACTTTTTCAAGTGGTTTTATTGTAATTTATCATCGTTTATGTCGTATATAGTCTTGCTTTTGTGAGAATGAGTCGCAGAATAGGTAGGTAAGGTATACCAACTCCATTTATTTGTTCTGGTCGAATCACAGAAAAGGTTTCGGCTATTCTGCAGAAGCAAATATGTATCCAGAGCACAAGTACATAAAAGGTTAACATTTAAAAGTATTGTTTAAAAATGTGGTGCTGCCAATGATTTAAGTAGATTTCTGTAATGAGAGGAGAAAATGAATAAATTAATGGAACTCCCGCTGGAAATTCCTCCTGCTAGCCGCTAGGGCTTGTGGGTTGTGGATTGCGTTGAAAAAATTTCAGAAACAAAAAAAATATTTAACTTTATTAAATAAAACATACCTACCTACATTTGTCCATTTTATTAATATTTTTTTTTAATTTGAGGTTATTGTTTTCAGGTTTTGAGATATAAAGCATAAAAAAACATTTTAAAAGTAAACGGAATTCCAGTATAGATGTTTAAAGGTATTAAAATATGATATATTAAACAAAGGTATGCCTTTCGCCCAGACACGACAGTTCAGTTCATCAGTTAGATGCTTTTGTACCTTTATAAGATGAAAGATTTTAGTTGATGTTAACCGACACATTTACATCTAGTATTTAAGGGAATTTTGTAAAATCCAGACACCTGGAAACGATTTCCAGTGGTGTGGCTTGTGTAGTGTATAGAAGTAGATTCAAAACAATAGAAAATATTGTTTTGTTGCTGTTTTAAATGGAATTATAATAAATGGAGTATTTTAATTAATTGATCCCGATAAATTTTATTTTTTGAAACGAACTTTTTTTAAAAAATGTATCTTAAAAAAAACAATACGACAAATTGTCAAAATGAGTGAACCCGTCAACCACAAATAAAATTTGTTTTCCAAACAAAATCGAAAAAAATCTTTTTTGGTTCAAGTGGCTTAGAATTTAAAAAGATTTAATTTTTATTATAATATGAATATTATATAAATTAGAGAAAATATGGTAAAGAACCATTAAAACCATTATATTATCTGAATTCTTGAAAACATATAAATTTATGTGAATAAAATTTCAAAAATTGAAAGACTGGTTTTCTAAAGAAATATACATTTCTATATATCGATGGTTAAAGTGCAGACCTCGTAATAAGTCGTTTTTGCATGTTGTTCAGAAATCAAAAATAACCTGCCTAGTTTTGTAAGGCGATATATGGTAAGAGGTTTTGAATTCTGCCTTTTTTTTGTACAATTTTCAGAACACCATTGTTACGCTGAAATTGACAAAAAGTTTCTGCTGATTTTTTTTTAGTAATAATATTTTTTTGAAATTCTTCAACTCACGAGGCCCTGTACTGTTCCGTCGATATTTATTAAATAAATTAAATATTTAAAAAAATGCAGGCTGCATTTAATAATAAAAATTTTAGAATTCAAAAATATGCTTTTAAAAATTTAAATAAAATCAAATAATTTAGGGACAATTTAATGAAAGAAACATATTAAATATTTATATTTACAGAATTATTTTGAAACAGAACTTTGCAATACAAGATTTTGAAAAAAAGAAATAAGCTCATATACAAAATAACTCATAACCCCAAATATTAATTTATGCAAAACACAAAAATGATATTATTGAGCGGCTATAATTAAAAATTTCACACAATTAATTTTTTTTTTTCGAAAATCATTACTTGGAAATTTTGAAAAAATAACGAATTCGTTGCAATACCTTCGAATTTTTCAATAATAATTTAATTTTCTTTTTTAATTCTAAACGAAATCGTTTTTGAAAGTTTTGAAAAATAATCTTATTTAAACTAGTTAGAAGTTTCAGTATTCAAAAATGTATTTAAATCATAATAATAGATAATAATTAAATAAAAAAAACTTTCAGAGGTCCTGTTAATAGTGTCTGACCAAAAACATAAACGTTAAGCCCGCATCACA
The DNA here is from genome assembly GCA_929447395.1 of Epistrophe grossulariae. Lineage (NCBI taxonomy): Eukaryota > Metazoa > Arthropoda > Insecta > Diptera > Syrphidae > Epistrophe > Epistrophe grossulariae. Next base: position 91,680,732 of record OV839568.1, on the reverse strand, counting down.
CGACGCTTGTTTTCCTGCTAGAAATGCTTGCTGGCTTTCGTGTTGGTTTTGTTGCATGGTGTGGTGCTGAATGTTTTGCTGGTTTGAATTCTTCGGCTTCACTCGATGATTGTTTTGGAGCTGGATTCGCTGATGGTTTTTTGACATTTCTTGCGAATTTGCACAAATTTTCACAATATTTTTCTACACTAATTTTCACAATATTTTTCTACACAAATTTTCACAAAAAACGAAACGAAATAGAAAAAATGACATTTGAAAATATACATGTACCTTTTGACGTCTGCTTAAATCCAGCAGCAAAACAAGCAAGAAAAATGGCACCGGTTCTAACTTTGAAATCTAGCAGCGCTTCTATCAAAAGAGAGCCAGCAGTGACGCCATTTTCCAGCCTAATAGCCAGCACGAAAGCCAGCAAGCATTTCTAGCAGGAAAACAAGCGTCGTGTAATGCGGGCTTTAGATGGGTTTACCACGATATCTAGAAATTAATAATCTAGAAAGCAAAAATCTCGAAAGTAAAAATCTCGAAAACAAAAATTTAGAATTGAAAAAATCAAAAAAAAAATTCGAATGCAAAAATCTAGAATGAATAATAATTAATAACCATCCGCCCAAGTGGGACCCAAGCCCCAAATATTTTTTCTTAACAATGGGACATAATTCGCAAATTTATTAGTGCTAGCACCCAGTATGCTGTCCCTGTCACCCCTCTGCTTGGGCACACTATATAGGATTTGGAGTAGGTGCTAGGTCGAGTGTGTGCAAAGTTTCTTTTTATCATTTGGTGCGGGCCAACATATAATAATCGTGTTTAGTCATCGTCAACTAACACAACTATATAACCACAAGTAGGCTCAGAAAAATAAATTATTGTTAATTGTAAAAAGTACTGAAATCTAAAACTACACCAAGTTCCTTACACTTTATGAAAGTTAAATATCAAATATTTAATGTAGATTAATATTGAAAAAAAACCCCAAATCACGATCAGAGAAATTTATTATTTAATGACTTCAATTTGAAGGTTCACTGGTCAAGTTTTTAAAACGTTTTGAATTGTGATTAATAAAAATAAAAGTTTTGCAAAGACTTTATTTTTGAAAAGTCAAGATCTCAAAAGATATACTGGTGCAGCTAGGAGTGTGGGACTCATTCTACAGCTATTGGAAGTGCTCCATTTAATTAATCGCAATTCTGAGAAAGTGGGTGGATACTGGATACCATACCCCCTAAATGGAAAATCTCAATTTTTCGATTGTTTCTGCTGTGTGTAATTACAAGATTCTGCGATATTGGAAAGTGCTCCATAATTTGGATGGTCTGTCAGTATGTTTTTGCGATTTTTGAAGCCTTATATCTCAGGAACCACTTATGCTAAGGTTTTGAAGGGGTCAAAAATCACTGGAGTTTGTTCATGTAAAAAGGGTTTAGTGCCTGAACTTGGCTGGGCACCACGCATGCTCCTTGATAATTTTTTTTTCTGTTAAATGGTAAATTTCAGAGAAAATATTTTTAAAAATGCTTTTTTCTTAAATTAAAAAATTTTCATTGAAAATTGATCAAAATTAGTTGCATAGTTTTCGACAAAAGTGAGACTTAAAAAAAGGGATTCAAAAGGTGTGTTTAATAACCTTTTTCAAACAATTTTTTTTCATCAAAAGGAAACCTGGAGTTAGTAAAATAACCAAGTATTTTTTTTTTAAATCAGAGAAGTCGGTTTTGAAAAAAATATGATTTCCTCAAAACGCTGAACAAATTTTGTTCTGCAGGTACCGTAATTTTGTTCCTAAAATAATCAAGAAGACGCTAGGAAACAAAAATCATTGAAAATCAACGGCAATACAAATAGTGTCATATTATACCTTTATGTAAAGCCAGAATTCCATCCATTAATTATATTTTTAAATCAAATCATTTTATTTTAGTTTTGGAAAAAATCAAATAATTTTAGTGAAAGTTTTGGCAAAAATTATTTTAAAACTCAAAATTATAAGAAACAAATAAACATGTACCTACACTAAATATCTTGGGAGCTGATGGCTTTTGTATGGAAGCTTCAGTCTGCTTTTAATAGTCTTAAATATCTAGCAAATTCACTGCATCAACATCTGTAGTTTTTTCTTGTCGGAGATTCTCTCCTAAACAAAAAAAGAATTTATATTTACCCATCATTTTTGAGGAAAAAAATAATATTCAAAAAAACATTACGTTTAAAAACATTGATGCCCTACACAATGCTTTTTAAAGTTTTAAATTTTTTTTTCAATATACATATCTACAGATTCTTTCCTAAATATTTTTTTCTTTCGATGCAGCGATCTTCAGCTTCATTAATTTTTAGGAAACAAATTTTAAAAATTTAGTTTAAACCCGTGTTGAGTTTTGTTCTTTCCCCTACATAAAATTGTTCCCGTCGATTGAAATGTGAAATAACCCAAAGTTAAGAAAATACCCCGCACTTTAAATTTCAAAAAAAAAAAATCCTCTCAGAAAGTCAGAAAGATCCCTCTCGCAAATTCAGAAATCAAATAACGAACTAATGAGAAAATTAACAAATCGAATGCACGACCCATTAATTTCCTAAATACAATATTTTAGCAACACATGCAATTTTTGAACACATTATTAACATTTTTAAAATAAAATGAAAATTCTACAAATCAGCAGGTGGTTTCGCTTCGTTTGACACCTCATTTGTCAAAATTGGTGCAGTATGAGAGTCGGAAAGTGAATCTAGACTATAGAAATAATAATATATACATATATGATTTTTGTTTGCTCTTATTAATTTTTATTAAAACAATAAAAATTAAATGCTTAAATCTTCTAATTTTTGAGAAAGTTGAAACAAAAAAAAAATGTTTTTTTATTTGACTGATTTTGAGTTTCACTAAAGCTCCCTTTTTCACCTAGTAAGCAGTAAAGTAGATTTTTTAATTTAAAATATTCCAAAAATTAAGTAGCCATCTGTTTTTTTAGTGTTTGACTAAAAATTGATGAGAGCATTGAATATTTAAAACAAAAATACTACTGAATAAAGCAAAATTTTTTAACTATTCTGTTGCAAGATGCGAATACCAAACCAGAAATCAAAGACTTTAGACTTCTTAATTCGTACAAGTTTATTAAAGGACTGAGCCGTTTTGTTTAAAGTTAATATGAACAATGTATAATGATACAATAAGATAGATATAGATATATACATAATACTTTTTAAGTGTTGCTGAGTGGTTACTACTTTAATACTGAAAGAATTTTATTTAAAACAAAATTAAAAAATGGATTTCTGGCTTTAAAAAAAGGTATAACATGACATTGTAATGTTGGCGTTGATTTTGAATGATTTTTTCTCCATTTTTTTTTTTTAGAAAATTGCCCCTCTTTCCTAGATTGCGTTAAATAGACCCGCCTGCGATTATTTTCTTGTCATGACACAACCTACACGCCTTTTGTTGCTTCCTATGCAAAACAAAAATATCACAAATTAAATATCAATATTCCTTTAAAATATATAGTCTGAAAACCCTAACTTTCATCCCAGTTTTCGTCCATCAACTCATTGCATGGTTGCCGCTTTCTTGTATTTGAATAGCGATACAATTCAAATTCTCTAAATTATTTTGAGTTTTGTTTGGTGACTTACTGTAAAAGAATTAAGAATGCGAGCCGAATTATTACGAATATTTTAAAAATTTTATGTTTAGAACTTTAGGAGTCTTTTTCGATGAATGCTTTAATTAATATTGCAACTCATGTTGTTTCTTTAAAAAAAAAAAAAATCGAAGAAAAAATTTATGAATGTAAGTATTTCTTGATATTATAAGTTTCCGCTCCCTGGTATTAACTTAGCTCGAAGTAATACAACTTCTACTCCTTGCATATATCCATTGCAATTTCCTACAATCGGTATTTTATTGCCCTCAACAACTATGCTACCGCCTTTAATATTCTGACTTCCTTTTCCGTTTCTGGTTTTCTACAATTTCAGAATCGATAAATTATTTCTTACTGAAAAATTTCTTCTTATATTTTGTTTTACTTTTCTTTTTTTTTTTGCAAAAGTCAAAAAAACTCAATTTATATCTCTACGCTCCACCAATCCATTCCCTGTTCCCTGTTTTGTTACTCTTCTTATATATTCCCTCGAGAAAGACCCTGATGTTTCCGGCCCGAGAAATAAGTCATAATAAAACAAAACACATTCCTCCCTTTCGCTCTGGTCTTATGCTTTATGTTGGGGTGCGCCACTTTATCACTGGAATATAAATAAAACAATACTCAGTTGATATTGAATCGTGTTGTGTTTATATTCTACTACATACAATGCTGAAAACTTAGTATAAGGACGAATGGAATATTGGGCTATGGGCCACGCACTAATACCGAAACTGTATCGTTCTATACGCTATATACGCTAGGGTTGATTGAATTGTTATTTGACTGACATTTGACAGTTTCAAGTGATGGGTCACAAGGCGACGACAAAAAGGACTTTACGTACCCTTATTATGTAATGTTATCGTTGCTTGAAAAGGTCTGGAGACATCAATAAAATACCAATCTCCTCAAATTTAATCGAAAAAAAAAACATCAACCATGTTTCGTGCTAGACGTCATGAGACCAAGGATTATTGATATTCACCACACGTATATGTATATTATAAGTTTGACTACATTCTTACTACAGGGTGTTTCTGAACTTACTTTTAAGGTTTCAGCGTATACTTTTGCAAATTTTCAGTAACTTTGAATGTGTTAACTTATCTTAAAAGCAACAACTAATTTTTTATTTTTTTAAGACCAAAAATAACATACCCTGGCAATACAAATTTTGTTTAGAAATTACCAGCCGAAAATCTTATTTGTCTCAGAAACGTGCACACAACTTTTTTAAAAGAAATTCAGTAATTTTTTTTTACAAAAAGGCAACCATTTTATAAAAAAAATTCCGAAAAATGGTTAAAAATGGACCCATAGAACGATTTTTTCAAAAAGAGTTCAACTGATATTGATCGATTTTTTTATGGAGAATGTTTGAAAAAGTTTTAATAGTTTTGTATACCAAAATTTTCCAAATAAAATTTGTTTGGATTTAAAAAAAAAGTTTCAAATTTCTTTTTGAGAACTTAATAATTCGAAAACGACTTTGTCAATTTTTATTAAACTTGGCACCTAACAATTTTTTAACATTATCTAGCTGATTTTAAATGAAAATTATCCTTATAACCAAAAATAACGGTATCTCCCATACAAATGTTTAAAAACCGGTATTGAAAATTTCATTTTTCTCAAAAACAGCTCCTACGATTTTGATAAAAAATTTTGTGTGAACTAATCTGTACGATCTACCATATTATTGAAAAAAAAAAAAATGATCTATAGTTTAAAAATGGTATCTGATGAACTGGTTGAACTGATTTTAATGAATTTTTTTGCACAAAAGCTTCAAATAAGTTCTAATAATATTGCATACCAAAATTTTCAAAAGAATAAATTATTGATATAAAAAAAAAATAAAAATTATTTTTTTGAAAATTCCATATTTCGAAAATGGGTAGATGATAATTTTTTTACTGACCAAAATTTTCCAAAAAAATATTTTTTTCTGCCATAAAATAATAACAAATTTAAAGCACTTTTGCAACTAAAGTTGTTTGGTTGGCCCTAATTGACAAATACCATCGGAACCCCACATTAGCGTCAAAAAAAATAAATTAAGAAACACCCTATTCTTACGTAACATTTCAAATAATTCATTCGCTCGAAGAAATTCAGGATGCAGAATAAAGTCCTTTATACATAATATACCAGCAGCTGAAATCCTTAAGCTTGTTCAATACGAAAATTGCGATAAAAATGACCAATGGTCTGGCCACGGGATTATGTCGTCTTTATTTCATTTGGATTTGTTTTGGTGATGATAGCATCTTATGGGTTGTTGGACGACCGACCATTGCGTTGAGTTGCAAGGATATTGGAAAGAAAAAAATATTGATCTTATTTTTGATTATCATAATATAATTGTATACCGAAGCGGAACAAATGGATTTTCTATTTGCCTTTATAATTTGCTTTCTCGTCAAATTGAAAATCAATTAATTTTATTTTTCTTTTTTGCTTCAAATTGATTCCATTTTATTGCTGCTAATTGTTTTATGATATAATATATTTCTTAAGTGGGTACGTGTTCGATTAAAAAATTCTTTTAGCTTAAAATGCGAATAAAAATATCATTAAAAGAAAAAACGATATAAGAGGTGGCGCGTGAATTTTTTTTTTTAATTTATAAAAGGATTTTTGATTTTCTAATGAAATTGAAATGGAAATGAAGTGTAGGTATTCTTAGAAAGTCGAATTTAAATTGTTGTTTAAATGGGTCTGTGAAGGTTGTTTTTTGATTGCCATGTCATTCATTCTGGGAAGATTAATGTAAACAATTAAAAACATTTTTATAGCGAGAGGTTCTGAAAATAGAATTTAATTAATTTCTTTTCCTGTTTTTTGATTTCTCAAGTTTAATACTGTTCTCTTTTCTTATGATAATATTGATAAAACATGCAACAAGACTGTGGAGCGTAAGGCATTGAAATTCTAATTTAAATTTAGGCAAAAACAAATTATCATTTAAAGCTGTGTAATTTGGAATGTCAACACCAATGTTGCAGGATTCAAAAGGCAGTATCACTGTATTTTTGACTTAATTTAGTCATTTATTTGCAAAATCGTCTTTTGATAAATAAATGGGTTTAAATGGCAGAATGTATAGATGCTTGTCATTCGTGTAAATTCAGCATACCTGTCAACGAAATTTAAAAAAATATGGAGAGTGAGTGTTTCAACTGAAACAAATACCATTTTCGATTGTTTTTTAATAAAAAATTCATTCCAAATTGAAATCAATTCCAGAGAGATGTGCTCTTCTATTATAAAAGAATATAAACAACTTTTATTTTGAGGGTTTCATAGAAGGTTATTGGCTGACCAATCGAAAACACCGAAAGAAAAACATTGTTTTTAAAAACTTGGTATAAATATCTTTTTCTAAAATCAAAAGGAACGGGATGAATAAAAAACTTGAGTGTTTGAAACCAAAAGATTTTATGTTATTTCTTTTCAAATAAACACATACAAAAGTTTGGATTTAAACAAACAAAAATTCTGATAAAATGTACAGTCCGTACCATTTGGATAGTCTTACACATAGTTTATTTTACAGTTAAATATTTTTGGTACTTCTTTGAGGTCTAATTATAAAATTTGTACTGAGTAGCAAGGTAAAACATGGTTACTATAGAATTAAGAGAAGTTTTGACTAATTTCTAAAAGCTAAAGCAATTTTCTCTACTAGTTTTTTTTAACGGTCACTTGCTGTATAACATTAGAATAGCATCACATTATTTATTTAGTAGAAATAAAAACCAATTGATAAATATTTTTAAAGAAAATAATTTGTATTTATTTTCTGCGGTTAATACAATATTTTAGAACTTTTTAGAGCCCTCCTTGCTTTGAGTTATCCCAAAAAAGCGATCGTTTAAAGAATCATAAAAAATCAATGTTCGATTCTTTAAACAATCGCAAACGATTCCTTAAAAATCTAACGAATTATTGGCCCTGGTCACTTTGAAAGCTAAGATGAATTTCACTTTTCTTGTGTACAATGTACATTCTTCCATTTTCATAAACCTTGCGTGTTTGACAACTCCATACAATATACATTTTTAATGAGAGTAAGATGGTAAGGATAATTGCCGTTTATTTAAGGTTTGCAATATTTTAATAAAATCTGTGTGAATCGGTCTTTCTGCAAAAAAAAATCGGCAGTAGTCTTAAAATACACTGAACCTAAAGTAAGACTCTTGTCATTTTACAGTCTACAAAATCTAAATCAACAAAGTCATAAAATGGTATTGCATCCCCATTATACCATAATTCATCCCTCACGGGGCTATGATAACAATCAAAACACAAATTTTCTTTTCTTAAATCATGGAAGTCGAATTTATATCCATCCGGTTTGTTTAAGTTGAACTCTCTTCAACTAAAAAGATCATTTTTTGCTAATTGTTTGAATGGATGCTGCCTTCAGAATTCCATGGCATTCGGCATCTTTCTAAATTTAGCTGCTATAGTTTACGCGCATTGTTAAATGGAGGTTTTTTCATCAGCATTAAGTGCTTTAGGTGTCTGGCACTTTTGATAACCCGACTTTAGGTCATTCGGCTCACTTCTAAGTTCTAACCCAGCTCCGTGTCTTGATTTTCGCAGAGAGTGGTTGCAATTGGAAGCTTATGATATTATTTTCGTCATTGATAGATGAGATAGAATCGAAAAAGTTCGTTCTTTGCAAATTTTTGCCTACATTTACGGATTTTTTAAATTTAAAATTGCATACCAATTTGAGACTTTGATCAATTTTCTGACCAACAAAACGTTTCGTCAGTCCTTGATCCCGATAGGCCTCTGTTTTGGCAATCTCTGTAGCCGTTAATGAATTTTATCTCCCCATTTCAACTTTCAAACTACAAAACGTAACTGTTTTATCACTTCCTGATAACCTACCCGGCCAAGTTATAGCTTACAATGTAAAATAAAATCAATTAAGGTTATTCAAATGTTACAAAAAAAAAATTATGTTTTTAGTGACTGCAAACAAACAAGCACATAAAATTTTGCTAACTTTAAGAAATTTGTTAAAAAATTGTCTTAATCTCAGAGACTGTTCTCTTACCTTGTTCTTAAATATAAATTTTCTTATGTACAAGTCAGAGAAGTATCAAAAACAATTGAATGTAAAAAAGTTAGAGTGATGAGGCTATTTAAATGCTGCCGACTGTATGCTAACATTAAAAAGGATGTTCATTGCATCTCAACTGATGATCAACAATCTAGGGATGTTTGGATAGGACGTTGCAAAACGTAGGGACAAATTTCCCTGGGGGCCATTATAACGATGTCTTCAGGGGGTATATACACTTATCTCGATTTTGAAACAAGTTTTGTGTTAGATAAATGTATTTATTCATGTTTTTTTTTATTAAAAAAGAACTTTTTATGTCATTAAGTATAGAATATAAAGTGGTCGAAATAAACGCAAATTGGTATCATTTTTTCGAGAGGTCGAATTTTCGATTACTTTGTCACATAAGCAGAGTTGGGAAATAATTATTACTTTTTGTAAACATTTGCAATTTTTGTATAAAACAAAAAAAATTAATATAAATACGGAAATATTGAAATAGAATTTTTGCATTTTGAAATCTACCAATATTTTTTAGGACAAATATTTTGTTAATTATTAATTCATTCCCTTATACATATTTGGAAAGAAGTTTGACAACTCCTTCATATTTAAACAACACAATATTTTAAAAAGAGTCAATTCCAACCAGACTTCTTTCATCGCGGCTTCACGATAGATACTTTGTTTTTGAATCGATGTGTTAATTTAAAAATATTACTTAAGTTATTTTCATTTCAAAGTTCAATAACGAGGAAAACTGAAAGCTGCAAATTATTATTACGTTTCTATTTTAAAATCGTAATAATTTTGCAAAGTTGGTTCATTTTACCAACCTTAATATTTTACGTTTGTAGCAAGTTTTTACTTCATTTATCTATTTTTAGTTAAAAGATTTGACTCTAAATCGTTACGTCAGCCTTATTTTCAATTCTCTCCACTTACCATCTATAAAGATGTAACCGAAAATCATATGATGGAGAATTTTCTTTTTTAATCAGTTTAATGCTTTCTCATCCAACTTTAAAGAAGGTCCATGGCCTTGGGCTCAATTGCACCATAAATATAGCAGAACCATTTTTTCCATTTCATCCAGTACCGATTGTTGCCTTGCAGGATTCGGACATTTGGTTCGGGTCGTGTTATAAAGAGAGGGTCATTTGGAGTTATGGTAAAACTTCCGAACGTCATTTCTGCTATCAAAATTCGCAATTTCCTCGATTCTCCTTACTTTTCTTTCAAAGAAGGCAGCGTATCTCTTCTGCTCGTCAAACTTGTAAGCATCAGTTTTTTTTTCTTCTTCTTTGTATAGGTACTTCCATATTTTTTACCTGCATGTACTTGCAAGCACTCATCTGCTAAGTTCGAATCTAATTGATTATTCTTTCAAAAGTTGCCAAACTACTATATAAAAGAACTCCACTAGCATATTTTTATCAGTAAGCAGTCTTTAGTATTTCACATCAACTATATTTCATTATTCATTCACTTTTCAGTATTTATATGTCATCCCCAATTATTTTTTTCATTTTACAATTCTGAATGAAAACACAATCAGAACCATTCAAATGCACAAAACCAATTTGTGAGAATATCGAATGATGAATTTCTATCGAATTATGTAGCACTACCGCACCAAACTGCCATTTAAACTTTCACAAGGAAACCTCAAAACAGCGGTCAATCAGTTCAATAGCTTCTGTATTCAAATTCAACTCGTGAAACTTTTCACTGGTTCGCCCCCCCCCCCCCCCCCATTACTAAAACGTATATATGTATGTATGTATCATTCAAAATATAGATATTGGTATATGTTTGTTTGTGTTCATCATCACGACTTCTTGTTTCCCGCACATAAATTGCTAAATTTCTACACCCATAAACCACTCAGCTTCCAGTTGAATGGCAGTTTGGATGAAACCCGAATCCAACCATCAAACGAAAGGGAAAATCGACTGATACAATTAATGCTGCGGATATACACCATAACCATCACCACCACTACTACCGTCATTTTGTTGGGTATAACATATCCATATGTGATGTGAATGTATGTGGCAAAACCGAAACTACCCCTAATTTAATCTAGATCTCAATATAAGAACCCCCCATGATGTTTTGATTATTTATCAGACATCTCCATCTCTATCTCTATCCACACTCCCTAGTCATTATATCCGTCAACCCCAAAATTCGGAGTGGATTTTGTGCTGAAAAGAGTGCCATGGGTTACCAAAAACGAAACCAATGTGTTGTGATGGTCAATATAATTGAAGGGTGGAATCAGACCAGAACTTCAAATGCAATTAAGATAATCAGAAAAGTTTTTCTCTATGCTGTGTATAACTGTATATCCTTGTCTTCTCTTCCATTTTCTCGACTGTCAGGATGTTGTCTTGACACCAATTTTCGGAGAGATGCAATTCGTGGGCTTTATATGGATAAAGTTTTTCTATTATTTTTATGTTTTTTTTTTTGGTTTTTGTTTCATAGATTCTAGAAAGACCCTCAAATAATAAATATCCATAATTCTAGAAGACACAACTTTAACAAAGTTTCAATAAAAAAAAAGTCCTTATAAAAAAAGGACGAAAAATCAGTTGACTGCGGTAAGCCTTATAATATACCTAGGTAAACCAGATTCAAACAGTCGCCTTATTTTATAAGAAACGTCATTCCTGGTTCCGCATAAATTATTCAGGGCAGTGCCCACATTTTGACCCCAAAAAGGAGGATAGAGAATCCAAAGGCAGAAAACAAAAGGACTCGAATTTATTTTGTATCCTTCTTTAAAATAAAAAGAAAGAACAACTTTTTCTTTATCTTATTGGATAGATAGATAAACACTGAAAATTCGATCGAAAAGACAGGAAAATATAATTTAACCTTATGGCCTCAGAGCCGGATTAATCGATCTGAGATCTAAGTAATTTGGATGGGGTATCTATCGAATGATTCCGGGGGCACTGTAAAGGCACAACAGAGAAGTGAAAGTGGTTCTTTATTGTTAAGGTTTTATTTTTCTTCGAAGGAAATACTATACGAGCACGGACTTGAGTTAAACTTTTAAAAGCATAAGAGACTGCAAATAAAAAAGAAAATATTCCGAATGAATTTCAGATTGATGAACAAAATTTGACAGTTGAATAAAATCCTTCTCTCACACTTCAAATACATATATAGAGATAATGTGGAAGAACTTTAAAGCTTTGGACTTGAGCTTAAAGCTTTTGAATTAAGATCTATTTATGTTTCAGTTCGATTATTTGATTTCACTTCGCATTTACTAAACTTTTACAAGAAAATCCATTTTCACAAACTAAGTTAATACTTAAGCTAAGTACAGACGATTGTCAGATCTTGCAATATTGTCAGAACTGTCAATGGTCTGACAATAGCTAACAATTAGCTGACAATTGACATATTTCTTGCAATGAAAAATTGTCCGTTCACACGGTTTGTCGATTTCTTCCCAATTAGATTGTCAGCTATTTTTTTTATCTCTCTTTAACCAACTCATTGACATTTCGAACAATGAAGAAATTGTCAGCAATTGTAAGATGTTTTCAATTAAAACATCTGACAATGACAAATGAGTCTGACAATGTCCTAATCGACTGCCAATGATAAAAATTGTGTGTTTAGACGATTGTAAGATACTTGACAATTTTTTGTCAGATTGTCGTCTGACAATGACGTGTCTGACGATTGTAAGACATTTGGAACAGTTTTTTCACTGACAGATCTGACAATATTGAAAGATCTGACAATCGTCTGTACTTAGCTTCAAACTAATAATTTTGAAAAAGTTGCAATAGAATAAAGAACAAAAACTGAAAAGATTCATTTTATGAAACTGATCTAAATCCAACCCTGCTTGGCCCCAAAATCGACACCCTCCATTTTATATACAATTTTTACAAAAAAACACAATTCGATTTTGCCAAGCTCAATAAATTATGTTGGATTATTGTCCAGTTTATCGTTAAGAAGCAAAGCAACAAGAAAAAAGAGAGAACGACAGAAAGACGAATTGGAAGGTAAAACGTAGAAAAATAAAAAAAAAAAAACATTGTTTATCCCCTGTAGTCAAATTTTAGCCCAAATTGCAAGGGTGGCATGTTTTTTGTTTGGAGAATATATAAAGAAGACTCTATATCGTCGTCGTCGTTCAGCTTCATTGATTAATGCTAAGCTAAGAGATACACTTAAATTAAATTGAAGTACCTTTCTTTATCTGCATAAAGACAAGGTGGAAAAAATACATTTTTGTAGATACATTTTTTATGATAGGGGGCAGGGTGGGGGGGGGGGTTAGTGTTCTCCATATTGATTTGAGTTGTCATTTTAATAACGATGTTTAAGAATATTGACAGGAATGAATATTGAATAAGAAAGTTGATATTTATTTTAAATTTGATTTGAACGGAAGCTGTCGTAAAAATATTGTAAATGTTTTTTTTTTTTTTTATTTTAATTAAGAAACTTATACAAAACAGTTTTTTCGTTTAATTTTGATTTTGATCTGTAACTTTATTTTTAGTACCTATGATTTTTTATTTCATATTTTTTTGTTTGACGTTAATGGAATTAAATTTAGGTTAATTAGGTTAAATATCCTTGCTATTGGCAGCTGATAGTCACTGAGATAATCATATTGTAGCTAGTATTCGTAGGTATATCTATATATATTTGAGAGTTAGTTTAAGTTTATGAGAGTGAGATATCAGCGATCTCAAGAATCTAAACGCAATTCTTCAGTATTCAATAAAATTCATCACTTTTGCTGCCAACAAGCTGAAATTAAAATTTTATGGATTCGCTGGTTCAAAAATGTTTTATCGCAGTTGATGAATTTATAAATTTGAATTCTCTATATTTTGAGGAGAAATCTTTTTCCGACTTTTTATTCTCTGCATTCGTCAAATTGAGGGAGTAAAATATCTGAAATATCAGAAATGTGAATCGGGTAAATCTAAATTTTCTGTCAAGTTCTGCGTTTTATTTTTTGACAATATGAGCAATATACTTACTGCAAATTTCTACGAATTTAAGTCGGAAATTCTTTAAAATTCATATAAAATAAAATGCACGAATGGGTCGCACGAACTTGCTCTTATGTGCGACCGCACTGTGGTTTTAAAGTCTATAAGATCTATTACTCTGATTTTAAAAGGAATAAATTAGTCATGGGAGCCAAAAAAGTAGTTAAGTTTAAGTTAGTAATAAATATGAACAATGTAGCACCGTGTTGCTAAAGAATTGTTATTACAGTTTAGACTGAAAAATTGTTGAAAAATCAACTTTGAATTTTTTACGAATCCATAATTTGTACGAAGAGCATGTAGTTTTGTAATATGTAATAATATGCAAATAATAGCAACAGTTAGAACGAATGACTGACTTATCATAAGAAATCAGACTCTAACAAAAAATGTACGTAGCCCGTAGGTACTTAATACGTATACAAAATTTTGCTACAGATAATTTTAATGATTAACCGTTACTCAGTTAATATAAATCTATAGATGTTTCGAATGCTTTTAAAAGCTTGGTACTTTCCCATCGTGTTATCGTTTGAGTTACAACTCACACAATCAATCCAGTGTCCAGTATAGGAATGGAAGAGACCGATAATTTTTTGCTGAATCTGAGCGACTTAGGCAAGAGGCACTTTTCCTTTAAAAAAGATACCATTGGAGGATTTTTTGCTTCTTCTCAAAATGCCTTATTTTTAGGTGAAATAGTAGATTCGATCTCCAGGCCTATACATATAGCCTGACAGTCCAAGGGATTTTCCATTACGTCACGGGGTTCATTGATAACACAAGTCAACATGAATTTTGACTTAAAAAAAAGGTATTATTAAATTTATAAAGCTGTACATTTAGTCACTCGAAAAACAAAAATATTTGATACAAAAGTTTGGTTTTGTAGCCAGGATAACGTTCTATTAACGTATCTATTAAAACTATTATTTAATTTTTTTATTTTTAATAAAAGGAAATAGATTTTTGATTATTTGTGTATCTTTAATTATTGAAATAAAATTATTATTAAACAAAAATACTATTTACTTAATAATGCAAAATTTTGAAAAAAATTATTTTTCAATTTTTTTTTTCAAAATGTTGAGTTTAAAAATTAATTTTTAAAAAGTATTCACTAAAATAATTTTATTAAAACAATGTAATTAAAAAATGGATTTCTGGCTTTTAAAAAAGATATAACATAACACTGTAAGTGTTGCTGTTGTTTTTGCATATTTTTTTTTGTATTTCAATTGTCAATTTTTTAAGAAAATTCCAAATGGCGGCTTAAGCTCCAGTCCGATTTTTCCGAAAAACTACCCATGTGCTCCTAATAACCGCCTCTAACGAATTGTGAAAAAAAGTGAACATGTAAATTTTTTTTCATGTCAAACGTTTATTTCTACTGGGCTAATACACATAATTTAAAGGCAAAAATCATGAAAACGTTTTTCGTAATAGTTAAAGCAAACTTTTAAATGAATATTGATATTATTTATTCATTTTGGTGCATAGTGAATATAAAAATCGTAAAATGAATGTTAGGACAAGAATTTTTTTTTCTTTTGTTGAGTTGTGTAATTTGTCATTGAGTTAATATTTACATTAACATTTTTAAGATTGGTTCTAAAAACCATTACGTTATGTTGAAAAAGATTTTTCGCGATGCAAGCTTGGGGCAAAAACATGAATTTGACAGCCGCATGAAATTTCATAACACTTTCATTTGGTGGTAAAATTTTGTTGAGAAAATGTGGAGATACTTTAAGTCTGATCAGAAAAGTATGAAAAGTTTTTTTTGTCTAAGTCTTTAGAGTAAAACTTTTGTGTGTCTTATTTATAAACGTTGTCTAACTTTAGACAACTTCCAACTTTGAAAAATGTGTTTAAAAACCTTGTTTATTGTTGTCTTACAGCTGCCTAACTTAGACAAAAGAGTAGATTGTCTTAACCGTGAATAATGTGATATTTATTTTTATTAAATAAAGCATATGCCTACATTTTTGAAAATAGTTAGACAGTGTCTAAGTATAAAAAATCTATAATTATTATTTATTGTATTATTCATACTAGAATGCCAGTTTATTAGACTTGACCATTCTTTATTCCGTCGATTTCATTGAATTTCTGAACAACAACAACACCTTAAAGGTGCTACACTAAAACCCGCTTAAGAGAAACCCGCTTATCTGAAACACTTTCATCCCCGAGTATTTGTCGACCAATTACCTTTATAACACTCCGCTTAAGCGAAACTCGCTTAAGTGAAAAACCCGGATACCTGAAACATATTTTTAGTTAAATTTAATATTTTTCATTGAAAAAAACTCTGTTAAGTGAAAAAAAAAATGTATAGAACAGAACAAAAATTTGCTGAACGCTTTTACTTCTTTTTTATTTATCACCTCCATGAAATTTTCATCACGAAAATGACATTTGAATTTCTGATATGTCAGAACCCTTTTTGCAATTTTTAAATTCGCTTAGGTGTAATTTTTTTTTCACTTATCCGGACTCCGCTTAAGTGAAATTTGTTTTCACTTAAGCGGAGTTCGTTTAAGTGAAAAACCCGCTTAAGTGAAAGAAAGACTGTGACATTTTGCAGTTTCTCTTAAGCAGGTTTTACTGTACCACCAATTGTATACGAATTAATTTATAATTCGGTTTAGTTTATTATTTTATTATTTATATTTATCTAATAAATACGACTGCTGATGTCTAAAAAAATAATACAACATTGTTGTTTAGCTTTTATAGTCCCACTAAAGTGTATCATACGCTATAGTCTGCTAGCTCAAAGTCCAACAAAATTGACAGAAAACTCGGTAGCTCTTCCTTTACCGAATTTTACCCTTAAGCCACTTCTTTGTTATTAAGTAAAAGTAAATTTAAATAATAGTCGTAAGCTATAACTGAGGCCTTGTGGCATAGACGAACTAAAATAGCTTACCGATAGTTCAGATGGGAAATTTCCCACTTAAGTTAATTCATGTTGCATGATAGTATATCGTATTCTATTAGGTACGTGAGCTAGGGGTCCAGAGTGGTCTTCATCATACTTAAGAAAAAGTGAACAAAGGCTCTCTGAAAAGAAGCAATCCGTTATGGGTAAATCAGTTATGGGTAAATCGTGTTTTTCTTGTATTTGCTTTTTTTTACCATCATTAAAAGGACCATCCGACAATTATAGTTCTACTTTAAGTAGTTTTTCTTAGTTCTAAAAGACTTTAAAAGGTTGTCAGAAATAGTACTTTACCAAATTATTGTAAATACAAAATCTGGCTAAGGCAAGTCAGTGACAAAGAAACTGACAACTACATATTTACTTTTTTTTCTAAAAGCCACAAATTTGACAGTGAGTAGTGTAAGAGATTCCGAAAGCTCTCTTTTTGGCAAGTGTCCCGTATAAAATGCAATGATTATTACCTGGTCTTGTACATTTCATTATTTTAGTTGGGTCAAGTCTTTCTAGATATATAGTATTGCAGTTAGTCAAACTTATTCATACGATTAGATTCAGGGTGTCCTGAAAACTCCAAAAGAACCAAAAATCCTTATCATCTTTATCTTCTTAAATGTATCTCAAATTTTAACTATTTCTCATTTAGTATTTAGAATATGTATATAGATACGATATATACTCGAGAAACAAACCAAGCTTGATTGCTACTCGTATATACACTTTTTCGTCCTTAAACGAAAAGTTCATTTGCAAAAAATTTGCATTTGCATTGAAAAACTAAACCCCCTTCATGTCAGTTAATTGAACTCAGAAACTTCCGTTTTAACTTACTAACAATAGAAGAGCCAACCCCCTGGCAATCTTAATTCACGTCACTTTTGTTTTTATTGGTCTTGACAAAAAACCTTTTTATCTAAGTATATCTCATGGTTTTTCTTGTTGTTTTTGTTTTTGCTTCTTTTCCCTAAAGTGTATATACCTAGTATTCATTTTCCTTTTTGTATTTTTTTTTTTTTTGCATAATCATCAAGCGTATCGCCACAAATCAATCCAGCACCAGGCAAGCCAGAGCGTTTGGAATATAAGGAAAAACCACACAATGCACTTATCGCATTACAATATCACTTCTGCTTTTTGTATACCTAGTGTATATATGTAGCAGCAATTGAGATATTCATTGAGGACTCTCATCAAAGTGTCTTGTCTTGTTTTGTCTTGTCTGTCTGTCAGTCAGTCAGACACCCACCCCAAATTTTATTTTGTTGTTGTTTTTTTTTAAGGGATGGTTTGCAGGATCAATGTATCGTGTCATGCTTGAGGGGACGACCATATATAGACAAAGGAGGACACGAATTCACTTATCGAACTTCCGATTCAAGGTGCACCCATATTTTTCAGTCCCCATATTTAAGGACAAAAGGTTCCTTGTCTTTTATTTTACAATTATTGTACTCGATGAAACAAAAAAAAAATCACACTTTGGGCCAAATTCGATATTCCGAATATCACATTACCGTGAAGACAACGCAACGTCGAAATTATTATTGTTTTACTTTGAATGCGCCAGGAAAGTTTGTTAGGTGGTGGTGGTTGGTGGATTGTTATTTTTACCGCCCTTATTCAATTAAGTGCAAGAACCTTATACTAAAAAATATTCCTTGAAGTATGCACAAAAGAGCACTAACAGAACTGTTGAAAAATTTTCGTCAAAACTCTTATTTCAAATTTAGGAAATTAAGTGTTGGCAAAGAATTCACTGATTTATTTCGATGACATGCAACTTCTATTACATTTTTCTTGAAAGAATAGTTCAAAACCCTCACGCTAAGACTAGATTCACAATCTTTTAATGATCTACCTTATTAATAGCAAACGCCGCCCATGCCGCCTGCTCATGCACCGACTTTATTGACAATATCGGAACAGCCCAGCAAGATTGTCAGTATTGTGAGAAGCTTTTTATCACAGTCTGATATTGTATGCTCGTCGGGTCTAGGGTTTTACCAAAGAAGCAATAAACTTTAATGTTATTAAGGTTATCTTTATAGGCTTTAAGTCTGATTGAGATATCCACTTAATTACAGTCTGAAAGAGAAGACGCCACTACATTACAGCCTGATATAGCAGGTGCCACTAACTTACTACTTTAACCTGGGCTTCCACTGTCTTTTCTTCCAGAAAGGAGACTCACCAAGTACTCTTCATTGGTACTATATCCAAACTATGGCAGAGCTCGGTTTTTCACGGTCTGTAAACGGTTTATTCACGGTGACTTATACATATTTCCTGTTCAAACTGAGTGTGAACTATTATATGACGAACAAAATAATATTCGCCTTTTAGTATACTTCACCAGAGATGGTTAAGGTGGTATGGTTAATGGTGTCGGGAGTGTTGACATGGTGTTTGAATTTTTGTACACGGTATCGGTCGGTCAGTATAGTGGGGGAGACGTAGTGTAATGCATCATTACAGTAACAGTAGACGGAGAAGATGAGTTTAAGGATCAATGAAGGCATAATAGGACACCCCGAAACTGATGCATGAACCTTGTCAGAGGTGAATCAGGCTGCTTTAGACAATTTTAGAGAATGAAGTTGATTCGATACGACTCCCAATATTTGAAAACGATTGCTGAAGTGAGTTTTTGTTATTTAGAGCCTTCCTCTCCTTCGCATTGGTCTACTACAATACCTTATCAACTAAAATATTGAAGATGGTTTAAGTTTTCAGAAATTCGCAACATGAATCATTGTGACGATTGACGATTGCCAATTATCAAATTGATAGTTGATAAATATTGAAAATCGATTGACGCAATTAATAAATGATTTGATCATTGAGAATGGTGCTTAGAATTGTGAATTACAAAAAAATTGATAATTGATCAGTTTTTTTTAATAAATTGAGTTTTAATGAACCAAATTTCAATATCTATCGATTGATAATTGACAATCTTAATAGGGATGTGATAACATTAAAATAGCTACTTTAAAATAAATTTGGTGGTGCAACAGCTCATGTTGAACCAGAGCCCATAGTGATATAAAACTCTCAACCATTCCTATGTGTGTGTTACCAGCAGGAATTGATAGGACCTACAATTTTCTGCCGAATTTGAACCGCTAAGGTGAGAGGTACTTTTTCATGACAAGTGCGATACTCTTGGAGAGTTTTTCAACTCCTCGCAAGAGGCAGTACCCCTAAAAAAAAAACTTTCCTGTCGAAAAGTTTATTCAAAATATCATTTACACAGCACTGTAATAGAGTAGATTGGAAAATTAGGGAATTGCGCTCATTCATTATCATTCGCGTTGCTGACTTCTTAGTATTTTAATTTTTCAGTTCATCGAACAGAAACTGGTGTGGGAAGCAATGCCGCGCCAACCGCCCCATCGTTGTTTAAAAAAACCCGGCCAAGCAATATTATATGAGAAATAGGGGTGTTTTCTTGGTTGTATAGCTTAATATGCAAATCTTCTTCAGACGATGCAGCATTTTACTGTACATATTTATAAAAGATGGGTGTTTTGAAATTAATGTTTATCTTATCCTTTTCGGTTAGCAAATACAAATAAATGTATACTACAGAACTCCTGGAGGCTTTTCAAAAGATGTTATACCTATACCTAAATAAAACAAACCAAAGCCAAATGAGTGTGGGGGAGAGGGGGGGTTGGAGTTTGGTTTTGTTGTTTTGTATAATTTACCCGCTAATAGTTTGTGCAGAATAATTTTCATCATCCCACGTTCGCATAATGTTGTTTTGTTTTGTTTGGAGAGGATTTATTTACAATCATGAGTTCAACCCGTATAATTTCAGTCAGATAGACAATAAGTGAATTTTCTAGTAATTATCCTGATGCTGTAAGAGGGATCAATTTTAGAATGGAAAATAATATTATTGGCATAGGAATAACGATGGTTTTGACAACATGATTTTCGGCAGAATCTTAAAATAAATATTGACTGCGGTTCAATTTGGTTTTTGTTGTTTGTGTTCTTTTGGTTTTCAGAATTTTTTAATTTAAATTTGAAGGAACGAAAAGTTTGGAGAAACGTGAAAATGTTTTCCATTGTACCTTTACCTACATATAGCAATTATCGAATTCTGCTGATGTCAGTTGGTTTTTATTTAGGCAGGGGTTATCTTATTTTAATTTTCCCTCCCCCTTTTGATTTTTTGTTTTATTCTTCGGGTGGCGAAAGAACTATTAAAACGTATATGCGTTCTCGCACAGGTAAATACTAAAACAATTTTTAAAAAATGCACGACTAAGTAGGTGGCACGAACTTGCTCTTATGATGCGATAACACTGTGCTTTTAAAATCTGACACCCTTACTACGGTTGTCAATTATCTATTATTTCCAACAATATGATAGATCGTACTGATATTAGCTCCCATAACATTTTGTTATAAAAACCGTAGAAGTCGTTTTTGAGAAAAGTGAGATTTTTCTTACCGGTTTTTAAGCACTTGTATGGGAGGTAAGGTTATTTTTGGATATAAGAATAATTTGTATTTAAAATCTGCAAAAGAATATTAAAAAACTACTGGCTGCCAAGTTTAATAAAAAGTCGTTTTCGAATTATTAAGTTCTGAAAAAAAATATTTGAAACTTTTTTAAAAACCTAAACAATTTTTTTTTAATTTTGGTATATAATACTTTTAAAACTTTTTGAAAAATTCTCCAAAAAAATTTATCATAATCAGTTGAATCGCCTTTGAGAAAAACGAAAATCAAAAAAATGTTTCTAGGGGAGGTACCATTTATAACCATTTTTCGGAGTTTTTTTTTTAGCCTTTTTGTGAAAAAAATAGTTAGGTACAGTTAATTTTGGCCTTAAAAATTAAAAAACGTGTCGAGGGAATGGCCAAAAACCAAATTTAAAGAAAATCACCCACCCCTTTAGGCTGCGGTCGGAAAGACAGACAAACAGACAGAATTGCAAGACCCACTTTTTTTGACTTCGCTATAATCGTAATGTCGAATTAGATCAAAATTTCAAGTTCGATTTTATTAACGAATCCATAACTTACCATATAGTACCTATATGTACATATATCGCAGGTAAAAATGGGAATAATTCACGAAAATTATCAGCACCTTCATTACTTTGACATCCATCGAATCAGATTTAATCTTTTCAATGTTTTTGTGTTTGAAGGTTCATCAGATTCTTCGGTAGAAATCTCCTGCATCGACCTAATTTTAGTAAATGAAGGGATCCTATTATGGTTTATTGTTTTTATTTCAATTATATAGAAACTTCCAGGCAAACATTTTAACGGAATATGGGACTTGGTTTTATAGACATCTGATCCTTTTATCTATAATAATATTTCCAATTCCTAAGCATGGATTAAACAATCTACAAAATTAAAAAGGCATAAAACAACTACTACCCTTCGGGTAGTGGCGTAGCGTGGGTTTTTGTCACCCGGGGCAGTGCCAATTTTTGCCGCCCCTAGCATTTATTTTCTCTGACACCATTAATTTGTTTTGCTTTTTTAAAAAAATTCATTAAAAATACTTAACTAAGACTTTCTGATTGCCAAATGAAGAATTAGAAATGTTGCTCAATGCTTTTTTTTTAAATTAAACATACATTTTTTATAAAATCCCACATGAATTTAAGTATCCAAAATTGGTTTCATCTTTTTAAAATAGTTAGCATGTTTTTTGCAGTTCAATCGGAGGTTTTAAACTTCGAAGTTAATCTTAGATGAGATCGAAACTTCTCATTATTTATAACAATATTTATTTAAAAAATCCAACAATAAAACAAAAAGAAGTAACTACACGAATTAACCTTTTACTTATCAAAACAGTGTTACCTTTTATTCTTTTTTTCAGGACTATTTTTGATTAGAAAACGTTACAACATTTTGTTTGTAATTCATATTCCATTTAATTATTTTTTCTTTTAAGTTTTAAAAATAATTTATATTTTAGAAAATGATTGATTTTCAATTTTGAAACGAAAAAAAAATGTTGCGTTTTCGATTAGTCATCCGGAAGCGTCCAGAAGCATTCCGACAATTCTACTTTATGAAAGGAAGAGAAAATTGGTAAAGTAAGCTATTAAATGAAATATTTATAAATTGTACTATCCACACATGTTATCTCACCATTTACTTCGCAAAAAGGATCATAAAATTTTGGAAATTAGTTTTGGCCATGTTTAGAAATAATGAAGAATGAATATCAACTTTGATTTGATTTCACGATTCACAAATACAACGGAATGCAAACTTCAGAATCAAAAAAGTGGTCAATTTATTCGTTTGGCATTCTGGATCGGAGAGTTCCGGATAATTCTTCCGGATTACCAAACTAAATCGCTAGTAATTTGAATTCGATTTTTAATGCCTTTTTGTGCACATTTAGCTCTAGAGTACTTGGACATATGCAGTTGAAAAACAGTATTTTATGTACAATTAATGTAAGGAAGTGTTAAACACAAGAAAAATTGCGATTATTGACTGTGAAGCAATGTTATCGCTTGCAAACTTTTAAATAATTCCTTTGGACTGACAAAAATTTATCCATTTAAAGAAAAATATAAAAACAGAACATACAAAAATCTTTTACGCACTAAAGTCTAAAAAATAAATATTTTTAATAAATTAAAAAATAAATTTGGTGACGCAAAAGGGTTAGAGGATTTTTCAATTCTTTGCAAGAGGCAGTAACCCGTGAAAAATATTTCTGTTTTCAGGTGGCTTAAGCTGGGAATCGAACAAAAGAATAGAAGCTGAACTTTGGCAAAACACCACCACAGTCTAGATTTTCAAGCCCGATGTTGGTTCATGAAACCGAAACGCGTCGCTTCGAATAAATTAAAAACATATAATGTTGTGAAATTAAATTATAAAGAAATTAAAATATATTTTTATAAAAATTAAACTTTTTTAATAAAAAAATTTTATTTTTCATTTTTCAAAAAAAAGAACAAAAGACCTTCGGCGAAACAGTCCTACGCACTAACCATTAAGCAACGGGCTACTATACTAACGTCTGTTTTGATAAATATTTTGAAAAATTGCCGCCCCCTGCCTCCCGGATATTTTGGATCCAAATGAAAAGAAAATATAAAAACAGAACATAAAAAAAAAAATTTGCGACCGGATATTTTGGAGAATTGCCACCTCCAATCAAAGTGCCGCCCGGGGCCTGTGCCCTCCTTGCCACTGCCACGCTATTTCACTGCTTAAAGCCCGACCAACCAAAAGAAAACACATATTTGCTATCGATATGTTTGTATGGAAAATCCATTTTTTTCTGTGACGGCGCGGCATCGCCAAATTCTCGATGTCGTTTTTTCGTCCTATATTTTATCGCTCACCACAAAAACCAGGCAACATGTCCATTCATTGGAACTTCTTGGGTGTTTCATGGGTTACAAAGGATACGTATCTTCTGTTTTGTCTATGATTAACTGAATTGCATCTAAGATCTGCTTGCACTGACATCAACGGTGTTGCAACACTAAGTTGTTGCTTTAAAAATTTTGGTTCTCCTAGAAAAAAAAAAACTTAAAAAATCGTAAAGGTATAATTAAATTAATATTCTGTATGAAAAATAATAAAAAGTAGTGCGTTTCGTTACGAAAAGATGTCTAATTATAAATCAAATGAAAAGAGCATCCTGGATCCGTAAAACATCTTAAGAACAACATTAAGGTTACAACATAGTGTTTGACTACTTCTAATATTTAAAAATGAAATATAAGAATTATTTATCTACAATATATTATGATATAATTTGATGTAAGTAGGTACCTTCCTTTATACCATATGCGGGAAGCATTTTTTGAATACATATTTCAAGTTTGTTCAACGCGTTGAGTGCCCTTAGGGCTACGCAGTTATTAATTATAACAAGATTCTATATGAAAATCCAAAAATAACATACACAAAAAACTTTCTTCTTCCAAAAAAAAGAAGAAATATATAGTTCTTAATGAAACCACTATCATTGAATTCAAAATCGAAAATGCATACTCGTAAGTCGTACATTGCTATATACGAATGCAACAGAATAAAGATGAATGGAAATATTTCAAAAGCAGCTTTTTCTTCATAGTTATACTTAACTTACGTATAGGTATACCTAGAGGTAAATCAGATTCTTAATGTAGAGCACATTCTTTAAAATGAATAGAAATCCCCATTTCAGGAAAAATCGTCATAAATTCTCTCCGACCTACCCACGAACTACTTAACAAGTTCTGAGTTCTCTTATATATAGGTACAGCCTTATACCTTCAGTATACCTCCCCTCCCCTTTTAACAATATAAGGAAAGCAAAGTTTTTTCTCTGACTTCTGCGATGGTTGAATTCATGTTGATATTTTACAGACCACCGACAACGCCACAGGATACCAATAACATAACTAGGATATTTAACCAAAGGACATACAAGTTATCTTCAGCAGCGAATATCCTTTCCCTAGCATCCTCTCGCTGCTGTTGGCTTATACTTTCTATACCCAGGTAGATATACTGTGTGCCATTACGTAGCACATGCACCACAGAGTACGGACCCGGAAACAACAAAGTTTGCTTAAGCAAAGGTGTCTCCTTGGCTTGGTTTCATAGCGTAGAAAACGTTAATATCATCCCACTGAGGATATTACATTCGTAATCTTCTCTGCGCTCTGGTGTCCTACTTGACGTGTTTGGTATAGTATAAAATGTTGCATTAGTGCACCCACAGGATGCTGCACATCACGATTCAGAGTACGTGTGTGTGTTTTTAGTGTATGTATGCATTTTCATTTAGATATCTTTTTTTGTGTGCTCATACCCTTGAGGCTGAGGAGGGTTATATGCCAACGGGTTGCTGTTTGCTGTTTCTATTTGGCTCTTCTGACTTAAAGAACGAAGAAGGCGAGTGTAAGATATATGTAGGTTCCATATCAGGATGTAATAAGATTGTAAGTTAAGATTGAGATTTGTTGCACACTTGAGAAAAGGTCCTTATAATATGAGAAAAGTAAAACTCCCTAATTGGTCTTTTCGTTATAGAACAAAATTAATTTGTAGCCTTTTTGGACAATTATTGGGATAGTACTAGAAAATGAGCAGAATTTTAATGTTGTATAAAGTTGCTAGGAATGACTTATATATGAACAATAATGAATGATAAATTATATAGGCTTCAGAAGAAAACAATAAGTTTCTGAGGTCATTTTAAGTCGAAAAACTTAAGAGGTAATTTTCTCTTTTTCGCTTCGTTTTCGACTTATAATATATTTTTTAAGCAATTTTAGGTTGTTTTTTTTGACTTCGATATGATTTTTTTCGTAAAAACACGTTATAAGTCGAAAACGAAACGAAAATGAGAAAATTACCTCTTAAGTTTTTCGACTTGAAATGATCTCAGGAACATCATGGTTTTCTTCTGAGGCGGTGATTTCGGGAGACCCTGTATAACTTCAAAACAAAGAAAGTAGGTATATAAGTTTTCAAACTTAACGTATGAAATACATTTTTGTATCACAAAAAATAGTCAGTGAACTTCCACTTAGTCGGTGTCCATATTATATGCCCCATGAGTCCCAACCATGGTATGCGAGTTTTTGAATTAAAAAAATATTAAGTCATAAGCTTGTATAGGTTACTTATAAATTAAAAAATTTAATTTATAAGCTAATGGGTGATTTATGAGTAGGAAAATTTTCAATTCATAAGCTATAGCTTATAAGCTAGCATGTAAAGGACCATGGGCATTTTGGGCCCACTATCCAACATTGCTCAACAGTGCTGAAACTTATGAAAGTAATTTTTTCGAAAACTATTTATACAAATAAGTTGATTTAAAAATCAAATAAGAGAACAAACTTCAGGCTTTCAGAAAAGGTGAAACACTTTTCAGTAAGTGTTGCCATTTTTTTTAATATTTTTTTTTTTTGGATTTTAAATACTTTTTTTATAAAATGTGCCAAAACACAACTTTTGCGCTCGATTTCAATTTAGCTGCCATATAATGAAATATAGTGCTCTCCATACGGTTTCATATCACATAAGTTTCATCACTTTTGAGCAATGTTGAAAGTGAGCCCAAACTCCATACAAAGTTGCCAATAGTCCTTTTGCAATTTAAAGGTAGGTTAAAAATTGATTTTGGTACCTGCCCAAGGTCAGGTGTCAAGGTGAGGCTTCAAGGTCAGGCTTCAAAGTTGGGCGTCAAGGTCAGGCGTCAAAGTCAGGCTTCAAGGTCGAGCGTCAAGGTCAGGCTTCAAGAACAGGCTTCAAGATCGGGCTTCAAGGTTGGCCATCACGATCAGGCGTTAAGATCAGGCTTTAAGGTCAGGCTTCAAGGTCAGGCTTCAAGGTCAGGCTTCAAGGTCAGGCTTTATGGTCAGGCTTCAAGATCAGGCTTCCAGGTCGGGCTTAAGCATCGGGCTTCAAAGTCAGGTTTCAAGGTCAGGCTTCAAAGTCGGGGTTCAGGGTCAGGCTTCAAGGTCGTTCTTTAAAACCGGGCTTCAAGGTCGTACATTAATTAGAAAATAAGTGAGTACCATTTTTAAAGAATCATCTTCTTATAGTAACTGGTTCTAAAGTTATAAAATAAAAAAGTAAAAAATAACTATTCACACACTATTTCTATGAAGAAAAGATGTAGCTACCTCTAAATATTTTAACCAGGCTTATTTTTTCACTAAACTCTAACTATAAAACTAGTGACATTGTAAATCGAAGACATTTAAATTTTTTGAATCAATGTATTGTACTGTAGATATGTACATATTCTTTCCAAAAATTCAATGAAAGAAGCTTGTGGCATTATTGTGATTGTTTTGAACAACGCTTTTTTTTTAATAAAAACAAAGTTATAAAGCCATTTTTGTTTCACCAAACAATTAAGCTATAATAAACTTATACAAAATTGTTAAACAACAATCAAATTTTCATGCAAATCAATTGATTTATAAATTTTATTCCACCAAAACAAAAAGGTCTGAGAGACTTTTCAGGATTTGTTTTATTATTTGGAATATTCCTCGACTCCGGGATCATAGCATCTCATTTATGGGATATTCGCAAAAAAAGTAAACCATTTGAAAGGCCAACGGATCGCGACAAAAGGTCAGCTAGTTTCAGTCATTGGTCAGGCATATATTATTTTTTTTAATAATTTTTTTAATTTTGAGCCATATTCCTCAATTATTATCTTCATGACTATATTACCAAAGAGAAGGATAGTTTTTGCACACATATACTATACGTGCCATAAATCACGCCTAGAGCATGCTACCTCCATTCAACATTTTACATCAAGTATTTTAGTCAAAAAACTTAAAATATGTTAATAGACTTACAGTTAATTAACTGCAATTCAAAAACTTATTGACTAATACCAACAACAGGCCAGTAGTGAAGATTTTCAAATGACTAAAAGGCTTAAAACAATTAAAAAGTACTGCAGTAAATTAATTTTTAGTCAATTAACCACTTTTTTTTTAACTGCACTGTCAGAATATTATTACTGACTGCGACTGCTCGGATTATAGTTAAAGTCTTTCTGGATGTTAGGAAATTATTCTTTTTATTCAATTAACTGCAGTACCGAAAAGACTGGGGCCTATTTCACAGAACATACATCACAGAAATATGAGTGGGCTTAAATTTTAAATATTTTTTTAAATTATGCGTTTTCTAAAAATTCGAAATTTACAATGAGCCAAATTTGGCGACTACTTTAAGGTACATACATTCATACAATGTATGTGATGTACGTTCCGTGAAATCGGCCCTTGCAGTCTTTATAACTCTGGAGTTGGGTTAGCTGCAGTATGCAAATTTGTCTACAGCATTTTATGTGAATCACCCTGTAAAACAAACCAATATATTCTCTGGAAGCGAAGCGACAATATGCGACGTATAAAATAATGTCGTCCTTTATTCATATCAGCTGACTCGCTTTCTCCCCTTTTATGCGACAGCGAGACATGATGCTGAAGATGACAAAAATTAAAGACCAATTTTCAAAAGCAGCAACAGCAACAACAAAAAATATCTGATGAATGCGAAAAACGATGCCATATACACATGTAGGACAATAAAAACAAATTGCCAACGCCATTGAAGTCATTCCAGCATCCCAGCTACATATATTCAAGATTTCCTTTTTTTTCTTCCTTTCATATCTTTTTCTCTTCGAATTTTATTTTTACTACCCGTTGCGGGTTTTTATCCCGGTGCGGTGGTTGTTCCATATGTACATACTTTACATATACATATGTATGTTTTTTTTTTGTTTTGCAAAAAAATTCAAGTCGCGTAGAAGATGACTATATGCATGGAATATTATAAAAAATAACAATAATTTTGAAAGAAAGTCCCGTATGGGTGGGAGATAAATGGCGGATCTACATGTTTTCGACAATCCAGTGTATGCATATGTATATAGCACAGCACCGCGCTTCCCCGTCAGGCCATGAAGTTAGAATTATACTGACAGATTGATGTTGCTTCAAAGACATTTTTCAAACCGAACGCATAAAAGCATGTTTTGCCTTTTTTTTATTATCATGTTGGTCCTTTGAAAGTTGGTTGATAATACTTTCGAGTATACATGTCAGTTTTACTAAAAAGTTTACTGAGTTATTGAATTAGAAATAAAAAATCCTTCAAATATTGAGAGTCTACTAGATTGAATAGGTAACAAAAATCATTTTAATGAACTAACAGCTAACAGAGTGTTAGTGCCAGCGCCTATTCTGGATGAAAATGAATGAAATTTAGTACACTTGATTATTTGCGATCAGTGGTTTTTCATTTATATTTTGTTTTTATTTTAAAATGAAGGCTTACACTCTAGGTCAGAATATGGTACGAAATTTCAATTTTTTTTAATGAGTATGTTAAATTCATGAATACAGTCAAATTTATGTCTTAAAATATATGCTTGAATGTTCACATTTATATGAAAATACATTATTGATTTGTACCAAATTTAAAAAAGCAAGTCCAAAATATTGTCCCAATGGTCCCAACAGGTAATAATAAATTTTTGTGACATTGCTCCGACATTTATTTATTAAACATTATTTTCTCACCCAATTTGATAGAAATTTGATAATTTGTACCTATGTATACTCAAAACCCGAAAAAGTCTAAATTGATAATTTTTAAAATCTTTAATTTTGTTTGGTTGTTGTATTTAAATCTAACGTCAAATTGAAAATTCTGACAGTTCACATTTGGTGCAAAAATGCTATTAATCCAAGTTCTTAAATTTTCAATTTTGGAGGCTGTCGATTATTTGAATTAATGAGTTTTAAAATTATTAGAATTTATAAGTATTTTTACGACTATCAATACTGTCAGAATTCTTATTCTGACATCAGATTCAAACCATGCTACGGGTGAAAAATAATACGATTTTTAAAACTATTATTTTAAAATTGGAGCGTTCAGAAAAATGAGATTTCAGAAATTTTTTTTTCACTCCAAAAGTGAGCTAGCGGATCCAAGATTTTGTTTCCTAAAAATTTTTACAGCAATGCCGAGAAATTTAGCTGAAGAATCCTGTTCATGTAACTTAGATTGCTGAGATCTTCGAGATATAATTTTTCTGAACATGCCTATTATTTCGAGTTTTTCAGTAGTTGACCTAAAATTTGTTTGTCTAATTTTAACTGCCGAAATTCTTTCAGAATTGATCACTTTTGAACGTGATTCACGTTCAATACAAAAAAGTCAATACAATATCGCAAAAATTTGCTCTAATCCCTTTAGAACATTACCCTTGGTTTTTAGTCTTGCTTTTCTGAATTTGGTACATACCATAAAATGTAAATTGGAATCATTTTAATATGAAAAAACACTAGAGCACATGTTTTAAGACATTTCACTAAATCAAAATTTTAGTCAATTCCTCTAATTTTGAACATGATTTTTTATGAATTTTGAATTTTTTTACAATTGTCTGGCCTAAGTAGTCACCAATTTTGTATCATGAAAATTTTAGAATTTGTAAAAAAAACAATTTTTTTACTGAAACACAATCATTTTCCACTTGGCTACGACAAGAATCAGTTGTCGTAGAAAGGGAAGTCATATTTCCGTTTCATTTGGAATTTGTGATAACAAATTCCCTGCATTTCTTCTTAATAGATTTTCCACTACGAATGGATTCTGCAGTAAATTTTTCGTCATTTGTAGCACATTTTCGATTGCGATGGAATTTGTGATAGGGTTGAATAAAAATAAATCTAGTACCTGCGCTGAATTCAGCGATTTTAAATAATTAAGTGCATGTATCGAATTTCATTGATTTTCGTCTAGAATAGGGGTTGGAAATGATTTTTGTCGATGAAAAAATAAGCATTTTTGATAAAGTATGTTTCCACAAATCCTCCTCCATTCCTCCCAATAACATGTACTCGGGAATGGTTAAAAGTTCACTCAGAAAAAAAAAATGGTAAACTCAAGAATTTTAGACTTTTGGTCAACAATTATCGTAGGTTAAAATGGAGCCAAGTATTTACAATTCTTAATTTAAGAATGCAAGTGTTAGCCATGAAGTAAGAATTTATATATATTTTTAATTTTTCTGTCAACTATTTTAATTTTTTACAAACATTTTTAACTCAACAATTCCCCCGCCTTGACGGTGGCGAGGGGGCTTACGTGGGATCCTCCAGCAACCCAGCTGCAGGGTCTCACCACTAAGCAAAACCAACAAAAACAGAGATGTACATCGATGACAAATATGGACAATATACAAACGAACGAACAAATCAGAGTGGGGATATACACTCAAGTGTCGACAGAGGTCACGGCTGTCGGCGAGGGCTTGGACTCGCGAGAGGCTAAGTCGCCAGTGACAAACATCAACGCAAACGACGAACAAAAACTGACAAACACTAACGCAAACGAACAAAAACGACATAACTTAACAAGACAAACAAAAGCGCTAGACCTCACAGCTGCTCTTCTCCCTGCTCTAGATAGCATGGCTATCGACGGTATGGAGACCTCGGACGGACCTCCCTCTATAGGAAGTCAAACCGAGGACGAGCTGCTAGAAGACTCGAATCCCGAAGAGACTACGCTGAAGCCTACTGCACCCCTCAAAGATCTCAAAGCTTCGAGGAAACGCAGTAACTACAGATCCTCTAAAAGATTCGTGAGTGCTATGAACGGAAAAGACCCGACCACCCTCAGTTCAAGAGACAAGGCTCTCTTGAAAAAACATAAGAAGTTGGTGAGGAACTTTGAGCGTCAGTCGGCAGCAGCTGCCCCTGAACCCATTGTCTCTTCACAACAATCGATCCCCAAAAAGCTGGACAGCGACAGAGCAAATGCATCCACATCTGGTTCTATCCCTAAAAAGATAAACCAAGAACAGGCTGCAATCAACTCTGCTGCTCGTCCCGGCTCGAAACCGACACAGGCGACGCCTAATAAGAGGCAGCAGACAAAAACTAAATCGAACCCGAAAGGGAACGAGGCAGTGCAAGTCGGCAACTCTTATGGGGCGAAGCCAAGTACGTCTAAAAGAGCTAGATCGGAGGAGGCAGCCAAGACTGAAGGTGCTAAAAAACGCAAGACCAACAGTTTTGACACCACCCCGATTGATCTGCAGATAGCAATCATTAGTCGAGACAACCCGGATGGGAAAATCACGGCAAATAACTGGCTACTTGTTGAGAACGAAATCCTCAAAGCCATGATGGCTACATCTGAAAACGATAGTTTTGATGACTATACTTTCGATGGAGCTGGATGGCGAAAAGGTGTGAAAGTGGTTTGCTGTGGGGACCAGAAATCTCTGGAGTTCCTCACTCACATCATCACCAATATTGGTGAACTGTGGGAGGGCGCTTCTCTAGAGATTCTTCCCGTCACGGAACTACCCCTTCGCCAGCAAATTAATATATGGATTCCTCCTCCTGCTACGCATGAGGACACATCTATAATTAAACTGCTGGCAAACCAGAACATAGAGCTCTCCGTGCTAGACTGGAAGCTCCAGTCTTCTAGGAAGAGTCCTAGTGGGGAAGGAAAGGACCTCTTGTTCATTATTGACAAGAAATCTGACCTTCTTCTAAAAAGCAAAAAAGACGTGTTGAGGTACGGTCTTGGAACCGTAAGGGTTAGGAGGCATGGAGGCAAAGGGGAGTCAAAAGCTGCTGGTGGTGCAAATTAATTTGCATCACGCCAAAGCAGCAACGCACGACCTAATGCTCTACATGTCTCAAGAAAACGTGGATGTGGCCTTAGTCCAAGAACCATGGCTCCGAAAGAGTCAGGTCCGGGGATTGAGGTCAAAGAACTACAACCTTTTCTGCTCCACGTCAGATGGTAATATAAGAAGTTGTATTCTAGTGAAAAAGTCAATTAATGCTTTCTTTTTATCTAGGTACAGCAACGAGGATAATGTGGCAATCAGCGTTGAATCCAAGGAAGGAAACTTCGTCTTGGCATCAACGTACATGCCGTACGATGAAGAAAACCCTCTAGCAAAGATAGTCCGCGACCTTGTGGATTACACCACGACAC
Source organism: Epistrophe grossulariae (assembly GCA_929447395.1). NCBI lineage: Eukaryota > Metazoa > Arthropoda > Insecta > Diptera > Syrphidae > Epistrophe > Epistrophe grossulariae. The sequence goes on along the minus strand of OV839568.1, from coordinate 91,647,474 downwards.
GACGGACACCTTTTGTGATGGGATGTGACGCCAACGCCCATCACACTCAATGGGGGAGTAAGGAAATCAATGAAAGGGGTGAGTTACTTTTTGAATACATTCTCTGTTCTAACCTTATTTTATGTAATGAGGGCGATCATCCAACATTTCGTAATAAGAATAGGGAAGAAATTCTAGATCTCACTCTTACGAGTAATACTGATAAAATCTCTGTAGGAAATTGGAGAGTCTCACCTCAGGAATCCTTTTCGGATCACTTTAGGATACTCTTTACTTTAGACAGAAACACAAATGATGAGAAAATTTTTAGAAACCCAACTAGAACAAAGTGGACAGAATATACAAAATGGTTGAACGAACGTATCGATCCACCAAAGGAGGACTCGATCTCGACAACTTCAACCATTGACACAGCTGTCCACATCCTTACTAGTAAAATGAAAACGGCCTTTGAAAAACACTGCCCTATATCTCGTAACATTAAACCCACTAACCCACCATGGTGGAGCAGTGAGCTTAAGAAACGAAGAACAGGGGTCAGAAAACTCTTCAATAAAGCCAGACTGAGCAAATTAGAAATAGACTGGAATCTATATAGAGCCGAACTCAATTCATATACCAAAGAATTAAGAAAGGCCATGAAAGATTCATGGGCTAGGCACTGTGAATCCATTGAGAACACAAGTGAAGCGGCTAGACTTCGAAAGATCCTTGCATCTAACCCCACGACTCCGGGATACATTAAACATCCCGATGGATCGTGGTCGAACTCGAGCCAAGAAACACTTGAACTCTTCATGGAAACACATTTCCCTGGATGTATGAGCCCTAATGACTCAGGGCATACACAACCAGACTCTCTATACGCTGATCAACCAGTACCAGACTTGGAACAGGTTATCACAGATCAGAAGATTATGTGGGCAATAAACTCGTTCAAACCCTTTAAATCAGCTGGACCAGACGAGATTATTCCGGCATTTCTTCAACATGCTCTACAGATAATCACCCCATGGCTTAGGGTTATCTTCAAAAGTTGTATTAAACTAAGATACGTCCCTATCAGCTGGAGAAAAGTCAGAGTAGTCTTTATTCCGAAAGCCGGCAAACCGACACACTCGACTGCAAAAGACTACAGACCGATCAGTCTCTCTTCGTTCCTCCTCAAGACACTGGAGAGGATCATTGATCTGCATGTAAGGGACCTCCTCAATCCAAACAACTTGTGCAACTCCCAACACGCTTACCTTAAACTTTAAAGGTAAGTCAGTGGAGACCGCGTTGCACGAGGTCGTTTCACAAATTGAGAAAAGTCTCGAGCACAAAGAATACACCCTGGCAGCATTTTTGGACATCGAAGGGGCGTTTAATAACGTTAAAACGGAGTCCATTAAATCTGCTCTGGAAGAGGTTGGAGTTGAATCTGCCATCGTGGACTGGATTTATTCCATGCTCAATGGTAGAATCTTAAACTCGCAACTTGGGAACACTATTGTCGAGAAAACAGTTGCAAGAGGCACACCACAGGGAGGAGTAATCTCACCTTTGCTCTGGGTCCTCGTTGTTAACGAAATTCTTACAAAATTTAGGAATAAGGGCATTAAAACTGTGGCATATGCAGACGACATAGTAATCTTGATATCAGGTAAATATCTTACCACCATCAAAGATATTATGGAATCTGCGCTTAAGGAACTATCCTTGTGGGCAGCACAACACGGTCTCGGGGTTAACCCTGCAAAGACCGAGCTAGTTCTGTTCACGAAGAAAAGGAAATTAGAGGACTTCACTCCTCCCAAGCTAAACGGAATTCCTCTGAAACTTTCCAAAGAAGCTAAATATCTTGGCGTAATCCTTGATTCGAAGCTAACCTGGAAACGGAATACAGAGGAAAGAATGAAGAAGGCAATGTGTGCTTTCTATACATGCAAAAAAACATTCGGTACACGGTGGGGAATGCGACCGCAAGTCATCCATTGGATGTACACGGCGATCGTTCGACCCATCCTCACCTATGGTTCGATTGTATGGTGGAAGGCCGTAGAAAAGATTAGCTATCTCAAAAACCTAAACAAGGTACAGAGATTAGCCTGTATAGGAATAACAGGGGCACGGAAGTCTACACCACAAGCAGGACTGGAGATCATTCTCAATCTTCCAGTCCTGGATGAATACATTAAGGGGACAGCAGCCAAAAGTGCATTTCGACTTAAAGAAATGGACTCTTGGAAGCACAGCACTTATGGTCATTGGTCTATCTTGAAAAGATATGACGATCTTGATGTGACTACTGACTACGTACCACCCGTTATAGATTTTAGGAAAAGCTTCTCTACTTTAATACCCGAAAGGCATGGTTGGGAACCCAACTCACTACTCGGTGAACAGGGTATACCTCTCTACACTGATGGGTCAAAAATGGAAGAAGGAACAGGAGCTGGAGTGTTTAGTGAAGCTCTTAATATTAGAGAATCATATAAACTACCAGATGAATGTAGTGTCTTTCAGGCTGAGATTTATCTATTGAAAAGGCAGCCGAAATAGTTCACAGGAAGAAACTGAGCTCTTCAGAGATCACATTCTTCGTGGACAGCCAAGCTGCTATCAAAGCGATAGCCAGTGAGACTATAAGATCCAAGGCAGTTGCAAAATGTCGAAATACACTGAACAATATTTGTTACTCCAACCAAGTCAAACTCTGCTGGGTCCCTGGACATAGCAATATAGAAGGGAACGACAAAGCAGATGCACTGGCAAGGGAAGGGTCAATGTCAAATAGAGACAGTCGTAGCCAATCAGACACGAGACCGGACGTTCCGATTGGCGTGATCAAAAGGAAGATAGACCTAATAACGAAAGAGAAAATCAACAACTCCTGGATATCCAGGAACGATTGTGACATCTCTAGAAGTTTATGGCCTCTAATCAACGAAAAAGAAACTCAGTATATTCTATCGCTGAGTAAAAAGAATATTAGAACCTTGATAGGTGTACTAACGGGACACTGTGCCATTGGCACAATGGCCACTAGATTTGGTGTATACGCACCCGATTTCTGTAGGAGCTGTCAGGATGTTGAGGAAATAGAAACCATTAAGCACCTGCTCTGCGACTGCCCCAACCTCCAAACAAATCGCCTCCGTTACCTTGGGAGCAGATTTGTTGGAGAACTGGACGATCTAGCGCAGGTCTCAATGGCAAACATGAGGAAATATATTGATAGTACGGGCTGGTTCGTAAATGACCCAGTCTATGTGAACCATTAGTTTAGTTGTTATCTCTGTTATAGGGGATCACAATGGACCAACAGGCCCCCGTGTACGCACAGCCTCAGGGCTGGGCACGCCCCTCCTAACCTAACCTAACCTAACTCAACAATTTTGTTGGATTAACAATTTGATTGTTGAAAGGATGTATTATCTGTAGAAGTATAGGTACTTATCAGAACAATTTCACTATAGAGCTAACAATTTTCCGCTTTTGTAAATAATTAAGAATGTTAAAATTGTTTTTCCAAGAACTTTATTTTTAAACTAAGAATTTAATTCTTAAAAAATCAACACTGTGATGCTTTTTTGTTTCCAGCTGAGGTAGGACAGTGGGGTCCAGGGTTTTACCGAACAAAAGCAAATTAAAACTCGGTTTTAGAACGTTCGAAACTCCAGGTTATTTTTATGTCTTTTCTTAAGTCTAAAAGCTAACAATTTTCATAATAACGGCCTAAAAAGGACTAAAAAGGCGTGGTACGGCGTACAGACGGTGGGATAAATTCCCTGGCCTCGATTGATTATAAGGCGAAACAAATTGGGATTAAATCCCTAGCCTTATTACAAAGCGGGGCACGGTCAAACAGTTGATATCAATTCCCTAGCCCTGACGAAACAACGTCAAGGCAAAAAATGAGGAGGAGGGGGAGGTATACGCCAAAGTACCAAAAACTAATTTAGAAGGCACCTTAGTGTAATACACACTCACACGAGCGATTGTTGCGCCTCCAAATTGTATTTATTTATTTTATATTTGCACAAAAACGATTTACTTTTTGAACAGAATCAGATGAGCATAAGATTCTCTTAAACGAATTTCTATCATAGTCTCGTCTCAATATTCAAGTTGTCATCGTTGTAAAAGTCATTATTCATGAATACTTAGGTTTTATAACTTTCTTGACATAACTAGTTATTATCCGTAGCTATGTAGCTTATTTTTCAAACTACCACCTGAGCCACATGAAGTTAAAATATCCTGTGATTTTCCTCTGCTCCATATAAACATTAATTTTATGTGAATAGGTATACCTCTACACGAAAAAACATAAAATTTAATATTTACCATGCTCTCCATAGCCCATGGGGGTAGGTATATATTCAACGACAAAAACTAAATCCGCGTGGCATCACATCACATGTGTTTTTCATATATATGCCCATTGCCATTTCAATGGTGTGTTTCTTAATGCCCCTTGGGTAGACCCGAAATAAATGTTTCCACAACGAATACATATTTATATGCTTAACAATAATATTTACCATAAAAATCCATGAAAACCACCAACTTACTGACATACATCACGTACCACGTAATTACGATGAAAGTACGTGACAGGACTTTTATCCTTATATTGTAAAAAATAAATAAAATAAAAAAAAAATAATAATAAAACCTCTGATTGCACGTTTTGCAGTTAACTTAATGCGGTATTTTTCAAGTCAAACCCCCTCAAAGTAAGGTACATTCCACTATAAGTCCTACATGACACATAGGTTATTTAGGTGCAAAGATCAACGTCAAACATTTCATAAATTAAATTGAATTCGCAATTAGTCAGAAAGGAGTCAACTACGAGTATATAGTTTGTGTTTGGACCTCTGTTTAGATAACAATCTAGCCAACACACACACTCCGTTTGTAGAGACGTCAGTAATTATTTCATGCCTAATGACATAGGCAGTTAGCACCCACTGGGATTCACAGATCTCTCCCAAGATGTGGGTGCATGTGGATGCGGTACTATATCTTCATTGCCAGCTAATAAACTAGACCTAAAATATATAGGATAAAGATAACAGTTAAAGTGAACATAATTTGACACGTGGCGTTGACGCCGCCAAATCAGGATCAGGCAGGAATACAGGCAACAAGCAAGCAGTCTGCACAAACTTTCTCTGGGGAGAAAAGCTATTTCTCACTTTTCGATTGAGTGTAGGTACATATATTGTAGGTAGGTATATCAATATCCCAAGGGCTATAGGAATATATAGCTAGAGTTTTGACTTGGCTTCTGAGACATGAAAATGAGTCATATTCTATTGGGCATGTTATATTTTATGAGGGTTATGGGTTTGACAGCAAATTGGAAGGCATAGTGTAAATATTTTTGACAAATTTAATCGAATAGACGTGCGTCATATCATTATCATCGTTGTGCGTTGTCTACGTTAAAATAATTGGAAGTTTTATGGGACTTCTGGGATCGGTTTATATTTATAGAAGAATAAAATTATTTGATGTGTTTTTAAGATTTCTTATGAAATTTCTGTTTAATTGAATGTCAAAGGAAATACGATGCTGGTAATTAACGACGCTGACCGACGCGACGTACGGCAACAATATTAAGAGTTATAAACTTTGACTATTTCTGAAGCATTGTGACGAGTTTGCACAACTGACAGATTGTCCGAATTTTTAGCATAAAAAAACAATCAAAATAATTAACAGAATTAAAATAATTACATCCATTAAAAAATTACATTAAGCCGCCAGTTATACAGCTTTCATTGAAACTCATCATTTTAAAATCGTATTTTGAGACAATCAATGAGCTAAATCAGTGATTATATTGATGCCAATATAAAGCTGTTCACTTAATCAATATTTCTAGCCGTCCTTGGGGCCATCCTTCCAAACAAAATGATTTTTATCATTTCAATGATTGAACTATACCTTATCATTGATCATTGAAATCATAAAACTTAGTGTGGTTCAAATGTTATGCCAAAATAGATTTTTTTTGGATAACTGAGTCATATCATAACCTTTACCAACAAATGCAAAAATAAATACCGAACGGGTCAAAATTAACAATTCAAATTTTCAATGATCGTTTTCAATGAAAGCTATAACTGACACCTAAAATTTTACTCGCGCTCTATGGTCTATTTTACCATTTTACAATTTACAATTACAAACAAGTTCTGATCTTGCAAAGTAATTGAATACATTATAAATTAGTTATTTTACATATATATGTTGAATTTTGTAAGAAAATTTAAAAACGGTGAAAGAGGATCTGTAAAGTTTTCTACAATTTTTTATTCTTTTAAATTTGTCTGAAGCGTTTTTGAGCGTCAGAATAAAAAAATAAAAATGCAATTACTTTTATTTAATACATGATTACATACAAATTTGTAGTTGTAAATTGTAAAGTGGTGAAATAGACCACTGAACATACGGAAAATGTGAGAGAAAGGCATGACGAATAAGATCATTCTTTTTTGTGTTTTGTCATAATTTGCAAAATAAACCAGAAAAAATGTGAAAAAAAATCACGAAAAACACAATTATCTTTATTTTGAAATCAGAAATCTTGTCTGAAAAGTCTATTGCGAAATATTTGGTGGCTAAAAATTTGTTATATGTGGAACGTTGAAAATATTATTTATTTTATTATATTTTATTATAATATTATATTATTATATTATATTTTATTATTATATTATATTATTATACATATATTATCAAATAACTTTTAAACGGTGGAAGTTGATCACATTAAATATTTCCGCCCAACAATAAAAAAAAATTAAAACCGGTATTTTTTACTTTTGACCCTTTGCATTAAAAAAATGATATTTTTAGAATTTCGACCAATTTTTTTCTTACAGCCTTTTTCTGGCAAACTTCACTGATACCCCACAACATGTGAGTTAAACTTGATTTTGTGGAGTTTTTTGTGTTCTGGGAAGAACCTCATAACTTGTGAGCCTCACAAAAACTATGGAAATTGTATCTCCTTTTAAGAAGTTCTTAACTAAAAACTTATATTTGACATTTGGGATTTTTTAATTTACTTCTTTTTATTTTATCATAAACAACAGATACAACTTAACAAAAAATTGCGTACTAAGCCCTCACTAGTCAAATACTGATGAGTCCAAGTGTGATCGCCAGACGAAACGCCAAATTTGTGTAGGACTAAAGGCCGTTAAAAGCTATTTTGAATCAATAATTCAACAAGTCCAAATAAAATAGTGTTAAGTCTACTAATTGGCTGATGTATTTCAGTAGATCGTATATTATAGAATTTGTATTATTAAAAAAAACCTTCTTATACATACTTAATATAATTTTCAATAAATTAAAACAAACACTTATGAATAAAATGCATTAATACAAGGCTTTTTATATTGAGCATTTGCTCTGAGCACATGCCATGAGGGTTTGCCATTTCTTAATCATTGATCTGAATTTATTTTTTGGTCTAGTCCAAACCATTGAAATTAGTAACTAAGATCGATACGTTTTTGGAAATCTGCGGGAAAGAACTTGTTTTTACGGATGGATCATGGAATGCTAGGGTTCACCATCCTCAAACGTGGCCTCTTAATGGCGCGGTTCAATAAAACATCCGAATTCAGGTATAGCCTTATTTATAAACTCATTCGAGAGTATGTTTAACTTTGGACAGCTGTTCAACTCCAAAACCTTATTTATAATTATGTTTCATAGATTTTATAACTTAGACACTACAATTGGTTGTCCAAACCTAGTGGCTACGTTCAAAGAACAAATAATTCAAAAATTATCTTGAAATGAATAAAAAAAAGGTCATTTACGGTGTGCAAATGCTCACGTAAATTGACAGATTATAGGGATATCAGTGAGTATATGAGATAATATTTAGACAACTGTTTGACTGCGTTAATAAATATAGGAGATGTCCAAATATTTAGATAATGGCTAGCTGGACAATTGTTTAAGATTGCTCTAAGGAAATCTATTAAATACGATTGGTGGCTTAGGGGAGGATACTTTAGGGGAGCCCATATTTTATGATTCTTACCAAAAGCATTATAGTCCAGTTTAGGGAATATATCTGTGGCAATAAGACAGAGTAGCTTATGTCGACATAAGCGTTTATTCGGTTTTTGAGAGCTGTCCAAACCCCATCTTGAAATCATCACCCGTTGAAAAGTTATCTTGTAATTCCTAAAACAAATTTACATTATCTTATTACAGATTGAAGACAAAAGTGCGTTTTTATCGAAACTTGTTTTTTTTAACATAAGCTACTCTGTCTTATTGCCACAGATATTATGTATTGCATATATCTGGTTCTTACTAATTTTCCATTGATTTTCCAAATTAATAATTAATCCATTGCAATATCTTTTATTAAAAGTTTCTAAAGCATAATACTATCCTTTTCCTGATACATATACATATACGAGTATATGATCCTATTGCTCCCTTCATGAGTCCTTAATTTGATGTTTTTGTCCTGCTATTTCGCTCCCAATCGCTCCCAATATTGTTTCTTCCTCAACCAAAAAGACTACTAACAATATAATCAATTTATAATAATTAATGGCAATCATGATGATGATGAGCATCACAATGAATATTTTGCTAGTGCCATTGGCTAGCCATCCTGCCCGATTTTATAGTCCAGACAATTTATGTTGATTCACCCGCCGACATTTTACAAATCGATTTTCGTTCACGTCATGGAAGGACAATTTAATTTCGGTTTTGAAAGCAACCCCTTTGTGTTCATCTATATATTTTATGTACCAATCTACACGCAGTCCGTTGCGGCTGATTTGTCTCTCTAAACGAGTGCATTGGCAACGTCAATTTAATTTTTGTATACGTACTCATCTTATGGTGACCATATAAACTGAAATTTCGTTTTGTCTTTTTTGGGATTTAGTCAAATATTTTGTATTATTATTAGAAGTGTTCACATCAAGGTAATTAACTAGCATTAAGACGGTAGCGGAAGAATTTTGTAGATAGTCAATGATCGCGTCACCATTTCCAGTCTAATAAGGTCGAAATACTTGATGAACACTATATACATTTGCTACTAAGACTTATTCGGAGCCTAAGCCTATAAGGAGCGGTTTATCTAACTCCACAAAAAACCCACTAATTTTTTCCAAAACAACTAAAAGCCCCTGATATGGATTATATTCATACGTTGATGACCCCCTTAAACAAAACAAGGACAATTAACTTGGAATTCCTGGACCTTGAACAGGCCACGTGCAGCTTACAAATTATAGGGAGAACCTGGTTAGGTTCAAGGCTGATTTAACAGCCATCCAGGAATTGCTATGGGAATTGGGATGGAAATGGTATTCGAAGTATGAGATCGTGTGATATCTACTTTGGCGAGTGCTACAAGGAGTAGGATCAGCATGTTCTTTGAATGTGTTTTTGTGATATGGGGAAGACTTGGGTAAAAAGACTTGAGTTTTGGAAATGTCAGCGAACTCTACACAAAAAGTAATAAAAGCCAAATTCAAAAACATAACGTTTATATTTGTGCCCACAACAACATTTTCGATATTGGATACTTTGCGGCAGAGAGACATTTCTACTATGGCACACGATTCTAATACCTGAATATACACAAGGGGACCAGGTGCCTATTTCACCAAACGCTTTTCACTTTGCAACTTTGCAAACAAAAATTTCCTGCAAAGTAAAAGTGCAATGTGTTTCACGAAATTTGCAAAGACTTTGCAAGAGGAAAACTTTTCAATTCAATAATTTCCTCTTTGCTAATTTGCGTTTGGTGAAACAAAATTTGCAAAGTAAAAGTGCAAAGTTGCAAAGTGAAAAGTGTTTGGTGAAATAGGCCCCAGGTGTTGGTCAGCAAATTAACAAATCGTGCGCCAGCCAAATTATGATCACACTTCCAGTATCCTAGGTGTCCTTACTCTCCGAGTGACTATAGCATTGACGTGGACCACTACTTGGTAGTAGCTCAAGTACGCTTGTACGCTTGAAGCCACAACGCCTAGTGGATTCTTAAATTCTCAACAAGCCATCTACCAGCATCAAGTGCAGATAAACAGTGTAATCACTGTCAACATGATATTAGAAATGCTGGTACTGTTGAGCTGGGTTTCACTAAGTGACCACAGTGAAATGAAATCTCTGGTACGATGAAGATTGCCGGCAAGCGCATGCATTCTAAAACGAGACCTATAGATACCAAACAATGCTGCAATGAGTGCAAACTAGAACCTGAGAGAGCAGCCGGGAGCTATATAGGGTAAGAAAGAAGGGAGGAACAGCCAACGTCTCAGCTGGAAAAAAAGAGCGCGGTTGTAGCGGCAGAGGTGATGTCCGAAAGTTCTATAAAAGGGGGGAAGCTATCCAAGGCTTTAATGACGCAAACAGAAACCTGCCGAAATAAGAGTAGTGTGATACAAAATCTCTGCTGAGAATCTGGAAAGAATACTTTAACAGATTGGTTAAAGGACTGGTAGTCCATTCTGAAATGTTAGCTCTATCTTCTAAAGTATAAATAAAAGTAAAAGTAGATACCTACGCAAATAAAAATACAGGAACATTCTCAAGCAAAATATCATTTATAGTAGAAGATCCCGCCATAGAACGACCTACCCTCATCGAGTAAACAGATAGATACAGCTTATAACTTGAGTACTAGTATTGATCGGTTCAGCAATATAGGGAAAGTGACAGAGCACCATTTCTTGTTTTTAGTATGTATGTATATGAATTTAAGTGGTTATACTCCTCACAAAATAATTGAAAAAAATGTAAGTTTTTAACTTCTCAGATCTACCAGAAGCGAAGAAAAAATAAAAAAACAAGACTTTAGAATTTGATATCATGACTCTTGTACATTTTAACCAACATATTCACATTTTGGTTTTACTTTTAATCACCAAATTTTCTGTCACCTCTCAGAATTGTTTTCTTTAAGGCACTGAAAAATTTCAAAATATCAATAGTTAAAAGTTCGGAAACTCCTAGTGTGGAAAATTTTATTGGAAACTACATAGTGCCATCGTACTTGTAATAGAATTAGCTCTTTATGTTGATGTTGTTGAAAATAAAAATACCAATAAGAGTAGGAAGGAAAAAATCAAAAACCAAAGAAAATTGATGAAAAAAATATATATTGTTCAAAAATTCACCTAGCCAAGAAAGCTTACATAAAATCAAAAATGTTGTATCTGCTTCTCAAAATTATAAAACTTATTTCTAGAAAACATCATCCTGATTTTAGGTGATTTTCGACGTCTATTTCTCATTTTTGTTTTATAAATGATTTTATCTCGATTTGTTAGATTTTATAGAATTTTCTTTTATATGCATGCGGTGCCGAACCTGGAAATTTTGCCGCCTCAAATAAAAAAAGAAGATAACGACAACATTTACGTAGGGTTTTATCTAATAACAATCAAAGGCTTTCGACAAAATACATGTTTACAAAATTTTGAAACTTAAATGCTGATCTGCGCAATTTCATTTTTGAAAATCTTTTAGCGATTATTTCTTCTTTAATGTTCTTTAATGCGAGAATGTCTATTTCAATTGAAATAGTTGCAGGACAGGTAATTCGCTCTCCGGTCATTGTTTTTATAAGGCTAATCTTTGAGAAGCTAGCTTCATCTGATGCAATACTTTAAGGAAACGTTGATAGTATATTAAATGCCGTTAATAAATTTGGATACAATTTAAGAAGTGTTAAGTTAAATAGTTTAAAATTGACAAAGTTTTGAAATTAACAGAAGCAGAAGTTTGGTTAAATATATTTTTTGCATTCAAGAGATAGATACTAAGCTATAATATCCTTTTGAACTTCGCTGTCAATTGTTGCTGTTAATATTGCTTCAAGTTGTTCGTAGTCTTTTAACTCCACCGTTTTTTAAATATCGCAAGGAAATCCGAAATTTTGGCTGCGAAATTGATACTTTGCAAAGCGCTCTTCGATAGAAGATAGCGTAACATCGATAACGTAAAAAAAGAAATTAGATTTAAATTTAAATTGTTTCAAGAGATTTTTCAGACTGATAACGGCGTCTATGAAGGCACTAAATTTTCATTTTCAGAGCAATGTTTACAGCGTTCTTGTATATAGGTAATGATTCAAACAAAGATTTATTAGAACGGTGAATCTGAAAGTATTGTCGCAATGTATATTCTAAACAGGTTAAAAAGTCCATTGATTGAAACATTTTTCAAAGGATATTTATTTACACAAAAACTCTCTCCAAATTACTGTTGACAATATACAAACTTGAATTTGAGATACGCGTTTTCTAAGTTGAGTTGCTTTAAAACATGAATTCCGAACTTTTTGCAATTTCAATGAAAGAATCATAAATTTCTGATAAATTTTCTGTGAGAAACGAAGTCGCTTTGCTCTGCTTGAACTACGGATATCGGATAAATTTTTCAAAATCAATTTGCTTAAAATATTCATCATGTTTTCGAAGAATGGCCCAGCAGCGCTTCGGACAACAACGAATACAGGTAAGTACAAGGAAGTAGTTATCGAAGTAGACGGATGTGTTATTCTTTTTTTGATTTGAAAATATTGTACTGATTTTGCAATCAGTTGGCCTTAGCCAAATGCCGCCCTAGTTAAGAAACAAAAAACTCTCTATCATTGTTCGTTTAGATAATAGAATCTGAATCTTTCTTTTCGTTTGCTCTAATTTACCCGCGTATTTTAAAACTTTTAAATAAAGGTTCCTTTCATTTTATATTTTTTTTCATGACTAAAATCTACCATATGAGCTGGGTCAGATAATTGAAAAAAAAAACACAAAAACGGACCTTTAAAGCGTGGCAACCCTATGCCTTGACCACATTTCGCCAGGCAACCCATGCCCAAAATGTTAGTTTAGGCACTTCCTAAAAAACCGTATACTCCTTATCCTATAGCGCGATCTTAGACTATTAAGGGTTTTTAAGTTTTACTGATTGAATTAATAATAGCCACGTTTTATTCTCGCCAATAACCCATATGGTTCACCTTTATATAATTAAACGATACGGATGCTAATGAAAACACTGTTGTATGCTCATCTCTTTTTGTCTTATATTTGTTTATTTTTCATGTAGATACTGTCCTCTTACTGAAGTTTGTACTCTCTACCGACTGAAGAGCCGTCTACCCACCAGAGTAAGAACTTATTTCTGGTTCCATAAAGCAAACCCCGATAGAAACTTAGATCCAAGTTTGTTTTTGTATTACGTGTTGAAAGATAACCCCGACCCCGACGAAAACGCGGCTATTTTTTTAAAAAATGTGTATATATTTTTGAATATAACTTTTGTATTTACAATTTTTCGCCTAAAGGCATGGGTATCTCTCACAAGCTTGTAAAAGAATGCATTCTTTAAAAATCTTTTATTAAATTCAACTACATGATTGCATTGACTTCACTTTTAGACTTGAGACATTATATTATGCAATCACCATTAACTTAATTCAAAAAGATTGCAATCATTTTTATTGCCATTCATTTAACAGCTGAAATCAATTGAATGCAATCTTTTGGGAATGCATGCATTCTTTGCATTGTTTTGCATTCATTTGCATGCTTTTCATTCTTTGCAATGCCATTTTCCTGTGGAAACTGGGGAAAAAGTTTAATGGGGCCAGAGCACTTAGAGTTTATGGAGAGAAATGGCAGCACAAAGAAAGAACAAAGTGCAAAAGAATGCATGAATTCCCAAAATATTGCATTCGATTGATTGCTGTAAAATGAATGGGAATAAAATGATTGCAATCTTTTTGATTCAAGTGAATGGTGATTGCATAATTTGAAGTCTGAAGTCTCAAAGTGAAATTAATGAATGCAATCAAATTGTTGAATTCAGTAATGATTGCATTCACAAAAGATTGCATTCTTTTACAAACCTAATCTCCCACAAAATTTGTTGGAAATTCAATCGTCTACAAAACGGTGACAAAATTGCATTTGCAAGAGTTATGGGTTTCATGATATTACAAAAAACATTTTTCACACCCTTTATAGGGCTTTAAACCGAGAAAATGCTTTTGTATGTACTCACACTAACCCCCGCAAATATTAAATAAAAATTCTTGTGCTCTCGAAAATGCAAACTCAATGTTACATTTCCATAGACTTTGGTCACACTTTTCATATGCAACACTGCATATTGTAAGTTTTGAATTAAGTTGCATCGTTAGTAGTAAGTGCACTTCAATATATTGAATTTACTTGTAAATTGTATCTGGAACCCACAATTATTATTGTTCAAACATGTAGTGCATTTTAATTATATTGAAAAGTTGTGAAATATTTTACTACACTAAGAAATTAAACCTAATATGTATGTGAGAAGTTGCTTATTCTATAAAGCTATAATATATTGACTAGCAAAAATATTAAGTGATGTCTACAAGCTAAAACCTGTTGGTGACAGAAACATATAAGAACTCTCAATTTTGTTTGTTTAATATTTTTTTCTTATTTTTGGCTATAACCTCAAACAACTGTAGTAGAAAGTTATATGGCGATAAAAAAAAATCTCAGACAATCGATGGCGCCCCCAAACACATCAAGGACTTTTTGTCTACCAGTCGCGGCAGCATAAATTCAATAACAATCACAAAATCAACCCCCTATAAAAGCGTCTTGAATAAATATTTAATATTTTAGTTCGTCCTATAAAAACACATTTTCATGAAAAAATAAACTTCAAAAAAAAAAACATCGTCTCCCTATTATAGATGGAGGGAAGAGCGCATATACATACATATATATATACCGCACCCATATACATACATTTATATATCCTTCAAATTTCACAGGAGGCAGGGGTGGTTTAGTGGACAGTGTTTGTCCTTAAATTGCGTTGCTGCTGTGGCATGTGGATGAAAATCTGGCCCTGATTTTCACTTCCTATAGCTACTCTGTATCTTCCTTCCGATGAACGCATTGGGTTTGCTGTCGTCCATATGTCTGGTGTGTTTCGATAAAAGTCAAATATTTACCTATCCTTGCCAGGGGGGTAAATATTTATCATAGAGACTGTCAATGAGGGTGTTGTTATCAAAATGGATTTTTTCCCAAAATATGAAAAATTATTATTCTACGTGGATTTAATGTGGATTTTTTTTAAAGCAAAACCATGCATAAAGCTACATACATCACATATACATTGTAAACACATTTTTATCGACCACCACAAGTGAAAATCGTGCCGGAGGCGGTGGCGTAGGTATATTGACAAATGAGGTTTCATGAGTTCCGCCTAATCGAAAAAATTATCATACCCAAGCTTTTAAATAAATTATCTCTTATTTATTGACATTTTTTTAATGGTCCCATCGATTAACTAAAAAATCAAATTTTCGAATTTGTATCCTTTTGAATCAATTTTATTACCTTTTTCCAAATAATTTAGTTCTTGATTATTTATTTTTTTTTCAAATCGGAATGTTTGTCAGTACTTTTAATTTTGAACTTCTGAAAAAGACTACTGGCAAAATTACGAACTATACGATCAAACAAAATCAACCATTGACATAAGGATATTTCAATCATCAAAGTATCCCAAAGTTCGTCCGTGCGTTATGAATCCTGAGGTATATAATATGTATGTATTGGACGTATAGGTGGATCTTGTTGGACTAAAAACCTTTAAGGTCGACTTGAACTATATAAAAATTGCCGACACTTCCAATAAGAAATTACGAATAATAAATTTCGTCTGTGAAATTTATTGGGGCGTTTAAAGCGAATATATATAACAGAGCTATACATATGTACTGTAGGCCAAGCCATATGGTTACATTGGAGCCTGAGCTGCACTGACTTGACGCCATGACTGGAACCCTCACGTTCTATATAATTATGGCACAAATACGTGACAGGATTTTGGGATGTAGGTATATAAATGTTGGTATGTATGTTTGTATGTTTGTATGCATGTATATATGTATGTGTCCTCTCACAGGATATCTGAAAAGTTTTCCTTATTTTTCTGGTTTCTGATGTTGTTGTTGTTCTTGATGTTTTCGGGCCTTATTTTGAAAATTAATACTCGTTCGAGTTTATTTTTTCTTTTTTTGTATTTTTCTTGTTTGTAGGTAAAAGTTTCTCTCTAGCATTATGTTCAGACATCACATTCACATAGAAATGGAACGAAAACGAAAAAGCCATGGAGCAAGGAGCATGTGGCGATAAAAGTTTTCTTTTGTCAGTTGTCAGATGTTACGAGTTCTTCTTCTTCTTTTTTTTGTTTTTTTTTTTTGTTCGTTAAACCATCAGTAATTATTTTCAAAAAAAAAAAAAAAAAAATGTTCATCGGCAAAGGGAAGTACAAGACATGTTGATGAAGTTGTTTCTCACCAACGATAACGGGGGCCACAGATGCCTGGATAAGGGTTTTATAGTGAGCTAATTGAGACAATGTCTGAATTGTCAGACAATTTGGTTTTTATATAAGAATTTTTTGAAGTTACTTTTTTGTTCAAGGGCAATTCTTATCACGTGAGGTGTTTAGTATATTGAGGTTAATTTTTATAACTTACCTATTTTTCTTATAAGCAGGTGATGTATTTCTCAAATAGGTATATGGATATTGAGCTTTTGTCTTTAAAAAAAGACACAATACTTTTTTGTAAGTATGTATATGTATTTACATTTTTACTGGAGGAGAAAGACACCCTCCTGCAGTAAAAAAAATGTTTTTTTTGCGTACGAATCGTAATATCTCCCAAAAATTCCATACATGCTGAACCACTTAATCGATTTTGATCAAATTCGGTTGTGATAATGAAGGAATGAAAATCAAAATAAACAATTGCCAGGCCCATTTTGAAGACTTAGAGCTAAAGAATTATAAGCTAACTCAAGTTCACATATAATTTCAAATATTATAGGAGGTGGATTCAAAAATTATTATCTGCGCTGGAGTAATGGTCTGCATTGAAGCTTTTCTTGGCATTCGGTCGGCATCGCCGAAGTAGGTACTAATACTCCTGATCTGATCTTAAAATATCTTCTCGGATATCCGGATAATGTGAGAAATACATTTTTACTTTCAATTAATAAGTTCAAGTGACCTCAACTCCAAAGATTGCGTTTCGCCCAGGTACGACAAATAAAGTTCACAGTATATCCATGCTGTGAGTTTTATAAGAGTCGGTAATCATCGACCATAATTTGCGTCTTAGAATTGTATGACAGCATCTAACTGATGAGCCCAACTGTCGTACCTGGGCGAAACGCAATCTTTGGAGTTGAGGTCACTTGAACTTATTAATTGAATTATATTCAATCGCTCCACTAACAGAAGTATAGTTTTCTAAATTTCTTCACCTTCGTTATCATTTTTACTTTAGATATAAGGCAAGTTATGTGGACGGATTTGTAAAAAAATCAAACTTCACAAAATTAAAAAAGTTTCATTCATTTTGTGTTTCACTCTTAAAAATATTTAAATGTAGATTAGGGTGCCCCGTATATTTTAAAAACTTTAGAATTTTTATATGCCTACGGGCTCGAGAGAGTTCAAAATAAATCAAAAAATGTGTTATCCAAGTTTCAAGTCTCTATCTATTAGCCCATGCTTACTTAATTTAAATTATTCTATACAAAATACACGTAGCTATTTACCTATTGAAGTAAATTTTTCATTCAAATTTCGTTTTCTTAATTCAATTCTTAAAAATAATTGTGGACTTATGACCGACTTCCTCCCTAGAAATAGGGAATATTGGTCCACTTCATTTTGATGGTTTAAAAGTCCACAATTGATTTATGAACTTATATAACCTTCCTAAGTGGGTCAAAAGTCCATATGGGTGATTCTCTGCCAACTGTGATTTTTTAAATAAGAATTTTGCTAAAATTAAAAGTCATTGAAAATTAATTTTTTTTTATTTTATTTGTCTTTAAATAGACATGGTATTAAATCTGTAAGAGCATTTTACTACAACTTTTAAGAAACAAAAATATGGTTAAAAGTACTAAATCTCGAAGACATGGTGCTGACACTGATTTTTTATTTTTGAATTTTTATACGTTCTAACTCTTTTTGAAAATATTTTTGTTGAGTTTCTAAATTCTCTCTTACGTTTTGACGTTTTCAACTTTAAAAGCCAATGTTTTATTCAAAATTGTATGTTTTTTGTTTTACAAATCTGTTCTTTGAGGATGGAGTCTTTATTTTTATGCTAGGTTATAACTCAACATTTATTGCACAAATTTGTTTCAATATCTTTTGTCCGAAGTACTGGTACCATTCTCAATAAAAAAATAACAAGATTTTTAGCTAAATTGCTAAAAAATAAATAAATATACCACGAAACTGACACCCACGGTACTGACATTTAGGCTTTAATATAACCTCATATCTCAAAGCTTCTCAGAAAAATAAAATCCGTTATAATTTTAACTTATATGACTTAAAAAGAAAAACAATATTCTAAAAATCACCCCAACAAATTTCATAACACGCTTGGATAAGACTACCACGGTACTGACAGGTAATTTTGTGACACACGATTTTAGAATAAAAACACTTCACTCTTACAGCATAATAATTACGTTAGTAAAATAAATTGACTTTTGTAAACAATAAATAAATAGTGCCTCTTTCAAACAAAATGGCGGTTCAGCGGTAAATCTTTTGAATTCAAAAAGAAAATGAAATCCGTGGACAACATTCAATTATTATTATTTAATTAGAAATCAAATATTTTGACTTGATATTCTCAATATATAATCAAGCAAACATTGCACTCCAACTTTTCTGAGAACAACATTTTTATTCAATGATGTATTTTAATAGAAAATAGTAGATTTAATTGGAAAAACAAGGATGGGACATGCCACGGTACTGACATTTTGCGTATACTTTTTCAAGTCAATCGGAAAGGGTAGCAAATTTTTAAACAATCTGTAATGTAAATTGTAGTACCAACTTATTTCCACAATTCAAACCAGAAATTCATAAGAAATTTTTACATTAAGCTACAAATAAATCCCTGGACACAAAGAATCACAGTTGGCAGAGAATCACCCATATGGACTTTTGGCCTAGTAGACTTTTGTCACTGCGCCGCCGCGCCGCCGCCGTAACTTATACTTGTGACACGTTACGTATTGCAAGTAACGTGTTTCTCGTAAGGTGTCCGTTTTTATTTTACCTGAACTACCTTCCTGACATAGATGTTTGTACATCAAAAAACCCAAATAACTTCTTTTGCAAAAGTGTCAACAAAGTTAAAAAAAAAAGACCTCCACTACGATTTGGTGAACTCATTTTTCAAACCAATTTTCTATAAAATATACGTGAATAGTAATAATACAATGTCATTTTAATTATACACATTTTCATTCAAAAAGGACATTACATTCCTTTGACTTTAATTTACAAGGGCAGAAATAATTAATTAATTAAATATAAAATTCTGTAGAAGATATTCACAATTTGTCGATGGTTTTTTTTTTGTTCTTCTGTTGCTATCTTATGAAAGGCTTCACGATCGCATTAGCATATAAATTGGAAAATGAACATTTCCCAGATTTTAACATTAATTCAACTCACCAAAAGAATTTCCACATCCTGTGGTACTATAATGTACAATCGCCTGCCGCCACCGCGCTATACGTCGCGCCACAACACCCAAGTTATAACAAAAAATTAATTTGGAATGCGAAACACCCCCCGCATATATAGTCTCTTTGGAACCTCCCTTTATTCAAATCTCCATTCAAAATTAAATTCAATTCTTTGACAAGATAATCCTGTTTACTCACTTGGGGGTGGCATGGGATGGGACTTGGGAGTGATGTTTTCTGTTCATTGTGTATGAGTTTATGTATGTATATATGTAATCCTTGGCCCGACAGCCCTATAAGATTGTATTTTTTATAACTCACACGGCAGGCGTAGTATAAGGCGTATAAGGGGTGCACAATGTATTCTGATGGAATCCTTTGGTAAATTGCGAACGCATGCTTGAGTTTTAACAATCCGCCACAAATTCAATTTATATATCTTAAATATGAGATGGTGATGAATAGCAGTGGATGATGATGATGGGTGAAAGGTGATATCATCATCAAAATCCCAGGACTGAAGTAGATGATCCTTAAGCATATGGAATATTATATCAAATCCATCTTTAAAATGAAAATAATAATATTTCTCATATGTATGTACTTTCCTAAGTTGAAGGAATGATGAGATAAATGCGTCATTCAAAATACCAAAAGGTAAGGAGTTTGTTTTTTTTTTTATTGTGATTCTTTTTGCTTTGTCAAACTTGGAAGTCCTTATTCGTACTCAAAATAATTGATTTGAGGTTGTTTCAAATTCAGATATTTCATAAAAATTCCTAATTAACTATGAAAATGATGATTCATTAAAATTCTTTTCTTTTATTACATGTTCTCTTGAAACGAAGACCGAAGTGACACACTTTTCTGCAGATTCCACGCGACGGAATGTAGAACATATTGTTTTGGAAAAACCTAATACCTATGAAATCAGTTGTTTCGTTTTTAAGTTTAATAATATATGTATATATAGAATTAAAACGAACGTTATAAGGAGTAGCGCTACCCAAAAAAAAAAATATTCCTTGGATTTGAAATGTAAAGAATGTGTATAGGTATGATGTGAATTTAATAAATTTAATTTTTAAATCATTTTTAAAGCATTTTTTAACGCTCGTATAATTTCAAAAATATTTGGCAGCACCAAACGAAAGAGTAGTATTTTTGGAAAACTTTTTACATATCGTTGTGTTGTAGTTGTAGCATATGCTTTCTTGAAATATGCACATTCTAAATGAAATGGATCTTAGACTTTCTCATGAAGCAGCAGTTGGAGAAGCCCAAAGTGGCACCGAGGACTCCAGGGAGTTAAATCCTTTGAACCAGCGAAGTGGGCCACTCATATAAATACATATACCATACAGTTTTCTGGCTCATTAAAAAAAAAAACAAACTTGGCAGCCTAACTGCGAGAGTTATCACACAAAAATCTCTTTTTTTATAATTTTTATACAGGGTGTTTCAAAATCACCGCCTCAGAAGAAAACCATGAGTTCCTGAGGTCACTTCAATTCGAAAAACTTAAGAGGTAATTTTCTCGTTTTTATGAATTTTATTCCTTTTTCCTTTGACTGGCTCTAACTTTGCCAAACTGAAACCGATTTTTGAATTTTTTTTTCTGTTTAAACAAGAATAGTTAGAAATTTGTATCTAATATACAAGTTTTTTCTGTGTGGATAACGGTTTTCCCGCAATTTATTAATAAAAACACATATTTTTTGACTTTGGTATGATTGTATAAAAAATTAAGTATAATTTTTGTTATTATTTTTAAAGCTCAATATAAACTTGTCAAATTAAATATAAATGTAAAAGTTTCAAATAAAATTGCTGAAGATGGCATATAAAATGCCGAAATGCATTCAAATTAATTTGATGTGTTTTATTTTAATTTAATTAAGATACATTAAAAAAAAAAAAAAAAAAAAAAAAAAAATATGTGAAGTCATTAAGGCGGTGATTGTTATTAATAATTACAATAGACTTCACGGTGTTGTTCACAATCGATAAAACTAATTATTGATTTGATAATAAGCTCAATATGTGTTCTTAAAAATACTTAACATTTTTATTTCAAAAATTGGTTGGAGTGTGGCAAAGTTAGAGCCAGTCAAAGGAAAAAAGTATAAAAATCATAAAACCGTTATAAATCGAAAACGAAGCGAAATCGAGAAAATTACCTCTTAAGTTTTTCGACTTGAAATGACTCATGGTTTTCTTCTAAGGCGGTGACTTCGGGACACCCTGTAAATCAAATTTTGTAAACAGTTTTTTTATAAATAATTTTTATATAGGTATACAAAATTTTGTTAACATTTAAAGAACAAAATTGGTAAACCATGGGTCTTGTGAATAAAAAAAAAGTCAAAGCTTTTTTTGGAGGAAGCTAAAGCCAACTAGTCATAGCTTTTACGAGCAGCTAAAGCTAGACAGTTCTAGCATAAGCTTTGTTTTATGTGAATAAAGAAATGATAACGCTAAATAGCTTGTGCTAGAAAATTCTAGTTTAAGCTTCGCAATTTAAGCAGTTTGTTTTTTCACATGTTTCGACTAGGTAGCTTTAGCTAGAACTGTTCATATATAGACCGAAAGGAAGGTTGTTTTGGATTTTGCTTTGCCACTATCTGTTCCATAGGCAAGTTTAGATTTTGGGTAAAAATTGGGTTTATCATATCGTCCGTCAGTCTCTGCGTCTATACGTTCACTGTAGACCAATTAGTTTCAAATTTGTAAATAGGTCGGGTAACTCCAATAAAACAGTTTTGATATTTTAAAAAGTATAAAGAAAATTGTCTTATTTTTAGGTTACTTTAATTTAATTAACAGCTAACATTAATTTAATTAACAGCTCGCACAATTTTTAGGTACCTGCTTCATAATTCTCCATTAACTTTGTAATTGTACCTTTTAATGGCTTATATATGTACCTACAATGCCTAGCTACCTCTTCACCTCTATACGCTCCGTTGAGTCTTCTATAAAGTAATCACCACTTCCCATTTCTTTTGAAAATCTAAATAAACTATGAAAATCCTCATCACTTACTTCCAACCGTTTCTTCTAAAATTTTAGTTTTCTTACGACAATTGCACTAAAACTAAAGAGAATACTGAAAATCAGACCTAGTCAAAGCTTTCTAGACAGGGAGAAAAAATCTTGAAATTTTTGTAGCTTTAACTTTAATATTCAAGTTAAAGCTACGTTTATTCACACAAATTGAAGCTTAGGCTGGGAAAACAAGCTAAAACTAAATGAATTTAGCGTTGGCTATAATTTTAAAATAGCTATGACTAGAAAACATATTTGACTAGCTAGCTTAAGCTTATTTTTATTCACCAAAAATCTAGCTTTTACTTAAAAATCTAAGTTTTAGCTTTAGCTTTTTTTTTATTCACAAGGCCCCATTTTTAATCATCATCATCATCATCATCATCAATTTTGGGGTACCATTTACGCGGTCTACAAAAGCCGAAAGTATATAAATTATATGTCGATGGAAAGGTTTTTTTGCATAGAAGTGCACAAAGCAAACATTTATTAAATAATTTTACCACAAAGACTAAAAAACAATAAAGTAAAATTGCATTATAAGTGCGAGGAGAGCGAGAACCATAGCAAGAGCCAGAGCGAGACCGAGTATTTGTTCACAAACTTATTATATTTTCGTTAAATGCAATGGTTCGTGCATTTAATATATTCGTTAAGATGGTTAGTGAATTCGAGTGACGGATTTTTGTGGGAAGAATTTTATTTCTGAGGATTTTTTTCTGTTGTGTTGGATTTTCGGCCATTGGTCGATTTAATTCAAGGAAGCATAATTTATGTATAGTTGTAGGTATATTGGTTTGGCATGGAAATATTCTGCAATCTATTGTGTCTCTCGCTCATTGGGTGTTGCTTTTTAAATTAAAATAAAATGTGAGCAAAAAAAGGAAGAATGCCTTCAATTTGTAGATGTAGTGTGAGGGATGTTTAAGCTGAGGCGTGGAACAATAAATTTTTATTCACTAACCATCCTAACGAATATATTAAATACACGAATCAATACATTCGACGAGTATTATTTTCGATATTAATTTAATTGGTCTTTATTGACTATTTCCGGGATAATCTTGGGACCAGTGGTTCTGGGATCGGCTAAACCCAACCCGGCAGCGCGGCGTTCAGTGCTGCAGGAAATAATAAAAAGTAGCTCATATAATAATAATAATTAGCCCAGTTTTTCTCCACGCTCAAGACTGCTTTTAAACGATGATATTATTCTTGCGATTTTTTACTTAATGTTGGAGTATCCAAGTTTTAAAAAAGTTTTCTAGAATTTCATGTGAATTACAATTTATTTTCTAGAAGTTGTTTTTCAATTAGACGATAATGTTATTAGCACTCGAGTTTCGGGGGCTGGACGTACTAGTATTTATTAATACCCATTCTCGAAATATCGAGTTTCCAAAAAAATAATAGTAATAATAATTTGTTTTTTAAATCCAATATATGATGTTTTTTTTAATTTTGATATGCATTGTTATTATTAAAAAAACTAAACTAGCCAGGCCCTGGGCTTAAAACAAAAACTTCCAATTTAATGATTAGGAATTCTAGTCTTGTTGGATATAGTTCACACTAGGTATTCGTCACGAAATCTATGTAAGATGAACTGAACTTAGCAAAAATTGCGTATTGACAAAGACTCTCACTAGTCAACTGATGAATCCAAGAGAGATCGCCGGGACGAAACGTCAATTTTTGTAGGACTTAAAGGCCGTTAAAAGCTATTTTGAATCAATAATTCAACAAAGTCCATTAAAATAGTGCTAAGTCTTCTACTTGGCTGATGTTTTTAAGTAGTATAGTATATGGAATTTGTATTATAAAAAAAAAACCTTCTTATTATTAAAATTTATTAGTTGCTTTTGCATAAACAATTTAATTAAAATCAGTTGAACAGATAATGAAATAGAAATACAAAAAATGGTCCTATGAGATATACTATTAAAAATTTGTTCCAATAAGATGGTAGATCGTACTGGTACATATTAACAAAATCTTAGTCAAAATTGTAAAAGACGCTTTCAAGAAAACACTTGTGTGGGAGGTACCTACATACCTACCTTTATTTTGGTTATAAGACAATTGTTTGTTAAAAAACTGCTGGATAATGTTAAAAAAAAACTGCTAGGTGTCAAGTTTAATAAAAATCGACAATCTTTATAAAAAACCGGTTTTTGAGAAAATCGAAAACCAACCAAAATGGTTTATAACAATTTTTCAGATTTTTTTTACAAGTACCCTATATGTACATACCTTAAAAAAATTACTTATTTTTTTTTAAATAAGATTTTCCATAGTTGCTAAACAAATTGTTTAACAGGTAACTTTATTGTTGTTCTTCAAAAAAAAAAAAACAAAAAAGCCAAGTTTAATAAAAATCGTTTAAAAAAAATTAACTTTTTTAAAAATCTATACAAATTTTTCTTTTAATGTTGGTATAGATAGTATACTTTTAAAACGTTTTGAAATATTCTCAATAAAAAATAAAAAGTTTTTGAGAAAATCCACAATTAAAGAAATGATACCGCGTAAGTTAGCATTTATACCATTTCAAAATTATAAGATTCTAATAACTATATTAATTGTCTTGAATTTGTCGTGAAAGCAAAAACTTTGTGGAGCTTGTTTTTTTTTTTAATGAACATCAAGTTAGCATTACCACCCCTGAAAAAAAATTTTAAAAAATAAATAAATAAGTCATAAATGTCGTGAAAAGAAAAATTTCAGATTTTTTTCAAATACCAAAAAATCTCTAACTTTGCATTGCATCAATGAATACCTACAGCATTACCAGAACTCTGATTTGCTGCATTTCTTATCCGTGAGAGTTTTTAGTGAGAGTTGTGTCAAAAAACAATATGTCGCGCCCAGTTTTTCCAAAAAAAAAAAATATGGAGAAATACCCCAAAATTGCATTTTTCAACGAATCAACATTTCGTTGTATGGAAGTTGGCGCCCTTTTTAACAATTTTACAAAAAAGATATTATGCTATATTGTTGTGGGCACGTTTTTCAGAAAAATAAGTTTTTCATCGATTGATAAAAATCGGTACATCAGGTAGCGTTATTTTTGGTCCTAAAATAAATGAAAAATGTCTACGGGAAATGCCCAAAAAACGCTAGGTTTAAGGAAAATCGACCAACCCGTTTGCACTGAAGCCGAACGGACGACAGGCAGACAGACGGACAGAAATGAGAGTCCCACTTTTTTCGGTTTCCATATTGCCGAACCTAACTCGAAATGTTCTGAAGAATATGGAACATTTTTCCGCCATGTTAAGAATCGCCAATAACCAAAGCCTACGCTGAATACCCTTATACTATGCAGCCAAGTTTCATCTATTGGAAAACGAAATTTCTTTCCACTTCTCGATTTTTTCTAAACTTGTGCTACCCCTGCGTAAAGGTTAATCCAATAATAATCATCCACGACTATATCAATTTCAATAGATAAAACTTATTTAATTAATATTCCATTCTCAATTTACAGAAAATAATTTTCATCAACAAACAAAAAAAATAAATAATAATAAAAACACAGAAACAAATGCAATTTCGTGAGACTTATAGATCCAATTTATTTTTATAAAATTTATAAACTTTCTTGAATTCACCACACACCTTACCTTGCCATAAGAAGTTTAAAAAAATATCACAAAATCAAGTTTGCAACCATAAAAAAAAAAAAAAAAAAAAAACAAGTCCATAAGGCACTTATCCTACAGCAGTCATAGAGACTACGTATAATTCGATCAATCATCACAATGATTGCAGACAAAACTTTTCCTTTCTCTCTGAGGTAGAAATTGTTTGTGATGCCAGACAAATCCGCAATAAAAAATGGTACTTTTTTGTTCGTTACTTCCTCTAAAGTCTAAAGTTAGTCCTTTCTGCTGTCTTTTTTTCCAAGGTTTTCCTTTTCAGCCATGAAGTTTTTACTTCTCACTAACACACATTACCTACAATCCACCCCCCTTCTCTACCTGTTTAATGGAAGTAGAAAACAAAATTTACATAGCTATAAAGTACCTGTACATTATTCAGTACGTTATGCAGTATCTTGTTTCAGTATTTTGCTCCTTAGCCTTTGTTCATTTGAGAGATACAGTATGATTTCAGTCTGAGACTTAATGGAATTTAGAAGAAAAAAATCAAAAAAAAAAAAAACGAGACAGAAAAGACACTTTTCCATTTGTATAGCCAGCAAGCATGGCTTTTGAGATTGTAATTAAGAGTACTCGTAGAGGTGACGGGCACACCTATATCCACAGAATGGTACATTTAAAGTCACGGTTATCTCAATAATATAATTCGTGATAGGTTTATGAATAATGAAACAAATATTTTAACCCGGATTATTTGAATACAATTTCATGAAAAAAATTCATTAATTTTTCCTTATATTTCATTCCGTTTTAGAGATCATGTTGCAATCCAATAAGGATTTTTTAATTGAATTTTTTTGTTTTTTTGTTTACTATTTTTATTTGCGATATTTAAGCAAGTTATGGATTCATACAAAAAAAATCGAACTAAAGATTTTAATGAAACTTGACATAACGATGATAGAGAAGCCGAAAAATTATGTCGAACATTATAACTTGAAGTTTGCATTTCGCCCGAAGAGGGACAAAGTCTGAAACGCGTCGCAATAAAAATAAATAAAAAAAATAAAAGTTGTGAAAATTAATTTTAATATTAATAGATAAAAAACAACAAATTTTTAATTTAAAGTTTATATTTATATTTAAGTTTATATTTATTTATTCAGTAGAATACCACAACTTGGAGACCAAAAACATCTTAAAACTGTACATATTCGAAGTTCGAAAATTCGAGAATTCATAGCTTGTTGCGTCTTTTGTTTTGTTTGAAGCAAATTTTTGTTTAGTGTTAAAAATAAAAAATGTGTACAACTTTTACCGAGTATAATAGAAAAACACCCCTGTATTATTTTATAATTTAATGATAAGAAATAAATTACATATAGGTATCAAAACTTCAATAAATTCTTGTGGTATATTCTTAAACTTACAAAACTCACTTCTAGTTATTAACAAACTTTTTGTCTACGCGTTACCCCTCGCATATAATGTAATGCAGAATGAACAAAGTACACGAATTTTTGTCCTGATATCCTTGGATTGAATGCGTTCAAAACTTTTTTGATTATCCTAATGTTCTCTGCAATAAAATTATCTTGCGGTTGGAGGCATGGAGCACTGAGAAGTTATAGATGGTATTAACGAGTAATTACTTTCGTTTAATGCATATTGCCCTGGTCATCAGATCAATGGTGGACGATAAACCCTAAGCAAAGAATGCTATAAAACATCATCAGAAGGGAGAACCTTATATATTATACATAATCATATGTCAAAAACTTTTACGAGCTATAGAAACTTGGAATATTTTTGGTTTAGGTTTGATAAAAAGTTGGTTTTGGTATTAGGTTGTATCGTTATTATGTTACATTTGTGAACATATAAAAGAAACATGCACATATGCTGGCTTAAAACATTCTTTTGAAAATATTCTTAACCGATTAGGGAAGAGAAATTAATAAACAAAGTTCTACTGTTGATGATATTTTAATTACATATTCAATGTTGGTTTTAAAGTTACAATGTCCAACAAAAAGCAATTGTTTTTTTTATGCCGAAGTCAATCTTCGCTCGGCTACTTTTTTTTATTTTATTAAATCTACTATAACAAATTAAAATCTTTGGCCTTGAGTCTTATTTACTGTCAAGTTGTCTCTATATTTATCTCCACGTATGTTCAATGTACATAATATGTCAAAGTATCTCCATATTTATCTCCGCATATATTCTGGAAATATATCCACATTATTCTCTCATATGTTTTTCACGGGTTACTTTACTGCCTCTTGCGAGGAATTGACAAATCCTCCAAGAGTATTTCTTGTCATGAAATAGTGCTTCTCACCTTAGCCGTTCGGATTCGGCAGAAAATTGTAGGTCCCCTCCATTCCTGCCAATAAGACGAACACAGGAATGGTTGAGAGTCGTAAGTCACTAGGCCCTGGTTCTGCACGAGCTGTTGCGCCGCCCAATTTATTTATTTATTTATATTCTCCTCATAAGTCATATGTGGTATCCAGACTGAAGCACCTGCTCTGCGACTGCCCAAACCTCCAAACTGAAGCACCTGCTCTGCGACTGGCCAAACCTCCAAACATATCACCTCCGTATACCTTGGAAACAGGTTTCTTGGAGAACTGGAAGATCTAGCGCAGGTCTCAATGGAAAATATGAGGAAATATATATAAAGCACGGGCTGGTTCCTAAATGAACCAGTCCATGTCAATCACTAGTTTAGGTGTTATCTCTATAGGGGATCACAATGGAGCAATAGCCTCAGAACTGGGCACGCCCCGCCTACGGCTTAACCTAACCTTACTCTCTGCTAATTGTGTCCAAATCGTTAAAGCCTATATTCCGAAAAACTATTAAATAATAAAATTGGGCGTGGTAGTGGTAGTGGGTGGATCTTACTAAATATTTTTTCTTAATTTTTGCCTCATTCATCAGAACAAACTGTGACAATTTTATCTAAATCATTGAAGTCGTTTTCGAAAGCTATGTTAATAATTGGCTGAACAAAATGCGACGGAGCCGCAGCTGTAGTCGGAGCTATAAGGTTTTAAAATATTAAATACACACAAAATCAATGCTGAGACTTGAGAGCAGAATGGAATGCAACTGCAGACGGAGCCGCATTTGTTCCTGAACTTTTAAATTTTAACGTGCAGCACTTCTGACGTTTCAATTTATCTAAAGAGAAAAATAGTCGGAAAAAAATAGTGAAGTTTTTAGTGCTTGTTTGTGGCGCGAAAAAAATTATTAATTAAAAGAAAAATATTGGAAATAAAAAAAGTGAAAAATAAACTCGTGGCTGTTTTTTTCTTCTTTAAAATATACAAAAAGCTGTACAGCTCATTGTGGGCACATAAAAAAAACGACGTACGACATTTTTTGAAAGCAGTTTCAGCTGCGGCTTCGATTCCAGTTGCAGCAGGGTATTGTGTTAAGTCAGTAAAGATATCGGGAATTAAAAAAAATAAATTAAAATTGATAAGAAGGGGTACTTTCTTCAGATTTTGGAAACAAGCAGTTGTTCTTAGATTTGGACACGTTCCATTCACTTTCCTATGGACATTCTCAGAATAAAATTTGTTCAAGAACATGCAGCATTTTAGTGAAAACATAAAACTCTTGCCTGGTTTGAATAATCGTCCCAAAACCTTGGAAGCCGTAAAAGATAACATCCAGACCGAAATCGCAAAAATTTCGGTCACACACAGTGCTCGAAAAAGCGCACCGAAAACTCTGAAAAAAGGGCAATTTTTAAGGTTAGGATGTTATTTTTGTACAATAAAAAAAAAATTAAAACAAACATTCCTCATTCCATCTTATTGAGTTTAATTTGAATTCAACAACAATACACCTTGTGCGTTCGCGCACTACTGGTCAGCTGACTGACTTAGGTGGGAGACACTTTTTTATTCCAAAAATACTCTAGTCATTTTCTCGAAAAACGCAGTACCCGTGAAAAAATAAAACATTTTCATTTTAAGGTGAATCTCTTAACTTTTGGTGTGACGGTCCTATACGCACTAAATATTGCATTAGAAAAAAAACTCGCCTATTATAACCTTATACAATGTTTGGGTTTCATCTATACGAAGATTTAACAATTGATGTTTTATTCAAACCCATGTCCTTTACGCCACGGTCGTCATCGATTTTTATCATCATATACCTAAATAAATACTTGAGAGTGATGTCAATGACATTGATACTCATCTGAG
The DNA here is from genome assembly GCA_929447395.1 of Epistrophe grossulariae. NCBI lineage: Eukaryota > Metazoa > Arthropoda > Insecta > Diptera > Syrphidae > Epistrophe > Epistrophe grossulariae. Next base: position 91,616,997 of record OV839568.1, on the reverse strand, counting down.
CTGGCATAAATTCCTACCACTGTTTTGTCAAAACACAACGACAGTTCAACCCTTTTGCACATTGGATTTATCTTTGACACCAGTTGGTGGCACTGAATCCTTGTGCTAATAGCTTTTGTTGGATTTGGTCATTCAACAAAAAAAAGGGGAGTCAGCTACGGCAGCGTATCTATAACATGATGTTTATACAAATAAATAAATAAAATCCATACGTCTTATATTGTAAAGCTTAGCTATTGCAAAAACATCAACCAAAATTGAATGAGGAAATGTTGTTTTTTTTTTATTTGAACTAACAAAATTCTTGATCCAACGCATCCAGGTTTAATTTAAAAATACTTGCTGGGGCTGCTCTGCTAGAATAATCAGAATTGGAGCAGGACTTTGCTATAGGTATACATAGATGAACGATTTGTAATGTTTTTGTCGCCTTTACTGATGTGATGAAGCCGGTATAGGTACTGCCTGTTGGTTGACTTCATGAAAAATTCATTTTCGATTAGTCTATGGCCATCGGCTTGGGGTGCCCTTTGTCGGGAAAGTTATAACAACATACACAGGTGGCCGACCATATGTGGTAATCTTAAAGCCAAAGAGAAACACACAACAAAATAATCATAAAGGACTTGTCTTTTATAGAAAAGCTCCAAGGATTTAGTGTAATAAATTTTGACCGAATGCAGTATACTTGAGTTAAATAGGTTGGGAGTGCTTTAGATAAGCTGGCAGTGAATGTCAGAGTAGGTTATAGATTGGATTTTTTGTTTGTCTTTCCTTTTATGAGTCTTGAGTGGTTTTGTCTAACTACCTAAATATATGGAGGTACATTAGACTGATTCAAAAATATTTAAATGTCTTCGATTTTCAATGCCACCATCTTTTAAGTTTAGTTTAGCGAAACAATAAGCCTCGTTAAAATTTCAGCCCTAGATAACACAAGTCAACATGAATTTTGACTTTGAAAAAAGGGTATTAAATTTATAAAGCTGAACCTATACTCAACCGAAAAACAAATATAACAAATTTTGAAAAAAAAAATTATTTCCTAATTTTTTTAAATTTTTTTTCAAAATGTTGAGTTTAAAAATTAATTTTTAAAAAGTATTGACTAAAATAATTTTATTAAAAAACAGAATTAGAGAATGGATTTCTGGCTTTTAAGAAAGATATAACATGACACTGTTAGTGTTGCCATTGTTTCTTAATACATACTTTGTTTTCTAATTCAAGTCAATTTTTTAAGAAAATTCCAAGATTGCGGCTTAAGCACCAGTCCGATTTTCCCGAAAAACTACCCATGTGCTCCTAATAACCCCCTCTAACGAATTGTGAAAGAAAAGTAAAATTTTTTCCAGGTCAAATATTTATTCCTACTGGGCTAACACACTAATTTAAAGGCAAAAATCATGAAAACGTTTTTTTATAATAACCATTACAAAAGCAAACTTAAAATGAATATTGATATTATTTATTCATTTTGGTGCATAGTGAACATAAAAATCATAAAATGAATGTTTGGACAAGAATTTTTTTTTTTTTTCAGTTGTGTAATTATTTAGGGGTCACTCCTATTATACTATTTATTTTCCATACAAATCGTGAGGGACATTTTTTTCTTGCTTCTTTATTTTATAAATTTAGAACCGGCTAATATAAGGAAATGGTTGAGATGTACCTATTCATTAAAGAAATTGAATGTTTTTAAAAAATTTTGGGCTTGTAAAAGTGCAAGGGGCCCATTTTGAATAATTTTTGTAAATAAAGTTAAGAAAAAATTGAACTACCATAAAAATAAAAAAACAAATTAATATAACAGCTTTTCCTTTTTTTTTGGTTTTTGATTAATTTTAGAAATCTGTCTGATTGAGTTCAAAGTGTTGTTAATTTTGATCTAAGGCTATCTTTGGTAAGTTTTAAAGAAAAAATCAACTTTCTGAAAGTAAGTTTTGGGTCATACATTTTATTTTTCAGAATGCTCTTTTAAAGACCGAAGAAAAAAATGGATTTGATTAAACTTTATTTATTTAGTCCAGTCGAAATAAACATTTGGCCAGGAAAAAATAGAACAATTTTGTTTCAATATTCGTTAGAGGGGGTTACTATAAGAATATGTGTAGTTTTTCGGGAAAATGGGGAGCTTAAGGCGCCATCTTGGAATTAAAAAAAAAATTATTAAAAAAAAAGAACACTAAACAACATAATGTCAAATTTTCTGGAATAAGGAGGATAAAAACTCCGACTTGACTTGAAGGTGCCGTGACATAAGGCCATGTGTCATAAGACCATATTGCAGAATATGATATAATGATGCTTTTGCAAAGTGACATACAGCCATATTCGAACAAATGGCATTTTGTCGCTTTGATGAAGTTTAAGAATGCCATATTTTATGGCAACTTAAGGCCTCATGACATTTTCGTTAATTAGTGGCACAATATTTCGAAAAAAATTTGATTCTCAATGTTCGAAGACTATATTTTTGTGTGGTATAATGCTAAAACTAATAAGTTATACTCAAAATGTATAAGTTCTCAAGTTTCAACTCTAATTTTATTGCAAATATAAACTTCTGTTCCTTATTGAAAAAGAAACAAATTTCAATTATCCGTTACAGTTAAATTTTAGAGAAATGTTTTAAAATTCGCGCAACAAATAGCGAAACAAAATTTTATCCGAGGGAAGATTAATATTTGTTGCTTAAATTAAAAAAAAATTCTTAAATTTTGTATCTTCTCTGGAAAAAACATTTATTTTAAACATAATTATTATAGCTAAATATTTTTTTAACTTCAGCTGACTCAAGAATTGAAACGAACAATTATTATTTATAGTCCAGCCAATAAAGCATTTTACTCGGAAAAAAATGTCCGGAAAGCTAGATTTTAGTATATAGCCTTCTCATAGCATTCTTAAGAAACTGTCAAAGTCCCCATTGATATGAGGGCTGCTAACAATTTTACGGGGTTGAAGGCGCCCCAAAACGGTTTTTCAAGAATAACTCCCAAATTGCACAAAAAAATTTTAAAGACTAATTTGCAGGTTGGAAAATTTCCTAAAAAAAACATTAATATACTTTTTTTCATTAAAATAATCGTTACCGAAATAAAAAAAGTGGAAGAGTTAAGGGTCTTACTTTTCTATATACGCATAGTTGGGCGACTCAGGTAAAAAAATTGTGCATTTTGTGATAATTGCACCAATTTGTTATGTTGTCGGTACATTATATGAACATGATTTAAAAATATCGGCCCCCTGTATTTATCCACCCCTTTAGCTGGGAGGGGCAAATTAAAAACAAAAATATTGAAAATGAGCACAACGGCAACACCTACAATATCATGTTATAACTTTTTTTAAAGCCAGTAATTCATTCATTCATTCATTCAAAAACCATGTTGGGGGGCCTTCAACCCCCCGTAAAATTGTTGGCGGCGCTTATATTGATGGGGACTTTTGACAGTTTCTTAAGAACTTAAGAAATATACCAAAATCTAGCTTTCTGGTGATTATTTCCTAATTGGACTGTTTTTATGGCTTCATTGACTGAACTGTTATAGGTATAAACACCAATTATACCTATAGATATATACTATAGTTTTCCACGTGAAGCATTTCACGATGAGCCTTGTGGTTGATTTTTAATTCACTTAAAACGTAGCGGAAAAATAAATTTAAAATTCGGGCGTATTTTTCACACGTTCACACCACAAATGGATCTCTCTCAACTCAATTCGTATTAACTTTATAGCGGAACCATGGATAACTTTCGTTCGAATACTTTGTATTAAACATTGTGCCCGACTTATTGACTCTTAACTTTCCTGGCACTCAAATTTTACTCAATTAGGTAAAAATTTTAATTTTAAATAAATTAAAACAAAAAATTCACCGATATTGAAAGATTTAAAGTTTCTGAATGAACGCTTTGTTATACCATGATCAGGGCCTTACAGGTTCAAATAGGGAAACAGTTGGAAGGGATATAAGGCCACAATGGCCCTATCTCACTTAAGAAAAGCGTCAAAAGGCCATGTCTTATATTTCACTTGTATGACACATCGCCTTATGTCACAGCACCGACAAAAGGGAGAGTAAGTATAAAGGGTTGAAAGCCTCACAGAAAAAAAAATACAAAAAATTTCCGGAATATAGAAATTCATTCATATGTGAAATTTTGTTGTATTCTGCAAAGCTCTATATTCTGATTTATAAACTATACATTCCAATTTTTGGAATAGCAATCCACTTGGAATAAAAAAAGAAAATTCTAGAATATTAATGTGCTCATGTGTTTTTTTCAAAGGTTCTCAAAATTATTTATTTTGTTTTCTCATATAAGCGGACTAATTTCTGGGTACCGTCAGTGCCCGGTTATGGGAGAGTTCACTTTGTTGCCTATCTACTATAAACTGCCAAATTCCTTTTAAAGATAGTTATACCATGTCGATGGAAATAACATATAAGAAATCAAAAATTTATATGATTTGATTTTTTGTCCCCCTGAAAAATTTGATTTTAGGGTTTAAAGGTGACAATTGCAACGAAAATATTAGGTGCTATGGATAAAACGAAGCACTTGCTCAAAACTTTTCAGAATAAATTCTACATTTGGTATTGAGCTTGTCTACACCGAAAAAAAAATATTGTAAAAACCACCGTAAAATTAACATTTTTCGTTTATAAAAGTGCAGAGCTACTAAGAAAAATGTCAATATTGATATTCTCGTCATATAATTGTGATATGAACAAGTTATCATTATAATATGAAAATTGTCATTATGATATGACCAATGAAATGAAAAAAAAAAAAATATTCTGCATTTGTACGGTTTGACGATGGTTTCAATTTTGTTTTATTTTTTTAAAGTTTTACATTTTAATTTATTATTTTGTTTTTCCCATAATGGTGGTAAACGCAGCTAATTATTTTTTATTCTGAAAATGTAACAATTTTATTTTATTGATTGATTGATTGGGATTGAACCTGGAACCTTCGGCTTACGAGCCCAAAACACTTCCACTGGGTCAATTCGCAATACGGATTCAATGTGTGGAAAATTGATAACTTTATGAATAATGGTTCAATGCCAACCAAATTTTTACACTATAAATTGATATCACAATATCAAAAATAATTGTTAATTTGAGATTTTTAATTTCAATCTGATCTTAAAAATATTACTGTAATATTTTTATTATCATAAATACAACATTTTGAATCATTGTAGATATTTGATATTAAAGAAATATTGAAATGATATTCCGTTTTTTCAATTAACATTTCTGCACATATCAATTTTATATTAAACTGAAGAAAACATGTTTCTTATAAGTTTTACATTGAAGACATCAAATTTAGCCTAAAAATATGAAATTAATATTTTTGTATGATATGCTAGTAGTAAAAATTATCAGCCTAGTTTTGATAATGGAAATTGATATTACAATGTTAAAAACAATCTTATCAAAGTAACATTTTCAATTTCAATAAAACAAGAAACCTATCAGAATAACATTTTTACCATGAATTTCTCATGTTTTGTGGTTAATTTGATATGAATCACCAAAAATATGGAATAAATATTATAAAAATATTATTTTGATATTGCGTTTTTTTTTCAGTGTAAGCACTTATCACCCATTCGGTATATCAAAAAATATATAGTCTCTTGCCAATGTGTCAAGCCATAAATTTTCAAACTGTAGGATGGCTAGAACCACAAATGTTTGAGATTGATATAAAGGTCAACGCAGGCTACGTTGAGGCGGTAGAAATGTCGGCCGTGTTATAATTACGTTGAGATAGGTACAGTTAACGTACTGCGACAAGCAGTCTGTCGATGTGTCCTAACTGCGTTGAAAGTGCTATTTAACGGTCACAATAAATAATCAACACTTTGAACTGAACATTCATGTCAACACGAATGGCAACACATGCGTTTTTAGCTGTTGGAGTAGGTCATGGGGTACAGATAAATAGACGAACTCGTTTTTATGTCATCTATCTATCATCAATTGATGTAAATCTCGAGTCTGTTTCTCGGTAATGCAAAACTTACCCTGGACCTAAATTATATCCCTACCACAAGTAAAAAATGTGTGACCGAAAAAGTAGTATCTCAAATTTAACTTTGTTAAGAATTATTTATCGTTGATATTATTTAACTCAAACCAATCTCTCTCTATATACTTAAACTAAAACACCATCATTAATAAAGCCCGATATTAATCATCCATCCTCACAATCCACAAATTCGATCCCAGCTGTGGTTTTCTTTAAACATAAATTTCAGCTAAAGCTATTTCGTTCGACACAATAACATTTATCATGACGTTATAAATGCATATACATATAGCTGATAGAAAAAATCAAAGAACTCAATGAACTGCAGGTTTATGCATTGTTTTCACCCAAAGCCATGTGCTGTGAGCTGTGCACATGATGGCGGATTTCTTGGTTTTGTTGCCTTGAAAACAAAAAAGGCTTATATAGATAGTTAAAAGAAAGCAGCCGATTTAAGGGACTTTGATAAATCGTCGTATCCGTCCAACCGACAGGCGACCCGACAGGACACACATAAAGCTGATTGAATCTATTTGATTTGGCCCCGGAGTTCACAGAAGCATCACACATTGAAGTAAAGTTTTTAGAGAATATACCTACGTATAGAAAATTCAAGCTACATATATGGACTAAGACCATGTAAGGACATCATAGTCACCCAAAGATCTAGTACCAACCAACATTTCTGACATTGTTTGGTAGATAAATGTATGTTCCTACTCCTCATCCGTCGTTGAAGACCTTCACCAAAACGACACCACCCAACACCCTCAATGTATAAGAGTGATTAATATCGAGCTGAAGAACACTCTAAATTTGGACAAAAGATTTTCCACATTAATTTATACGTTTTGTTGGAACAAAATAAAGGGCTCTGAGGCATCCATCCCTAGACAAGACATACCTACATTTATGTATGGTGACCTGCACGATACAGATACACATTTATATATAAACATCATGTGTGTGGGTAATTTAGCATTTGAAATTTGAGGTCTTAGGAGAATGTAACCAGCCTGTAGAATTTATGTAAAGTTCTTGCTTCTTTGGATGTCGGTTGATGGTCGTTTAAATGTAAAAGTCTTGGACAGGCATTTGTCCTTCGCCTTTTCTCCTTCTGTTTAGGTTGACCACCAAAAAGGGAAAGGTATTCCGTATAGAGGACATCCATTTTGACCATAAGTGGCAAAGACCAATGAATTGTAGGAGAATTTTGATAGGAAATTAATGTCTCTTTGTGGGTTCTTCTGTAGAGGATGAAAGAGGACATCTATTTGTCAATGCTAAACTTTGTTTAGGGATTCTTATGGGATAGCTTGAGAGGGCATATATATATTTATTTGAGGTATTATGTAAGCATGGAATATAGAAAGTGTATAATGTAAATGTTGATTGATTGATATATAAAGAGCTTGATTTCAAAATGATTAAATTAATTATTATCGTAAATAATATAATAGGTATAGGCTATTTGACAAATAACCATTTATAACTGAAGAAGAAGAATATATAGGTGGGAATTATTAGTTGAAGTCAAATTAGTTCAAATAAAGTTATAAAATTAATATTTTTCTAAGCAATTGCAGAGCTTAAGCTTAAGCTCTTATAAGTCTCATTACAAACATATTATTGTATGTGCTTTAAACAGTATTTAAAGATCTTCTTTCTTTTGTACTTGTTTCAGATTATTATTATTATAATAATGTAAGTACCTACGTTATCGTTCTATAATCTCATACATTATTTTATTATTTGTCAAGAAAAAAATTACTTACGAATTCTAAATGGATTTCCAATTGGGTTTTCTCCATATCCAATAAAATTTTAAATTTTAAAGGAAATTGCTTAAAAATATATGATGGCAATTTTTCACAACTTTCTGTCAAAGCTTATAGAAATAACACGACTGGGATAGCACGTCTGAATAATTAAGATCTATTAGTCTGATTTTAAAAGAAATATATTCGTTATAGGAGCCTATATTTTATGCCACTTACTAAAAACAAATTTTAGTATAAGTTAGTATTATGTGAGAGTATACAAAAATTAACAATATAGCACCGCGGTACACATATGCATGCATGAAACTTACATTTCAAAGTCAAAAATTCCACACTATCCCCCAAGTGGGAATTAAATAATGTATAATAGTGTGGAAACAAAATATGACAGTCCATCTTACACAGCATGATATTCCACCCTACACGATTTGACATAATATCTGTTAATACATGAGAATTTTTAGTAATGGTTATAATTCTGTCACACATTTCATCACATCTTTATTGAGGTTAAATTAAACTGTTGTGTGTGGTTAAAAAATTTAAATCATTTATCTCCCACAAATTTGGCAGTGGTATGGAATTCTTTCCCATTTTCATTTTGACATGTATTAATACTCAATAGCATAGTGTGGAAGGGCTTTAAATAAATTAGTTAAAAATCTGAAATTGATTTGACCACTAACGCCATATGATTTCTTAAATAAATCTTAATTTATGAGAAACAAATTCAAAAATCGTTGGAGCGGTTTTTAAAAAAATTATTTTTTTATACATAAAATTTTTAAAACATTTTTAGGTAAACAAATTGGTGCCCCATTTTTAGTGTTTATTAATGCGGAGTTAAACATAAATTTTGAAAAAAAATCGTCTACCCATTTTCGAATCATCGAATTTTCAAACAAATTATTTTGAATTTTTTTTAAAAATCCAAAATTTGTTTTTTTTTCAATACTACTCAAACGTTTAGAACCTCTTGTGTAAAAATTTTCGGTTCAACAGGTTATAGGTATATCTCCTGCATTCGATTTGATCTTCAAGTTCGACGAAGATCAGCGACACAGTCATGTTGTCGAAAACGAACAATCAGTTGTTTTCTCTTTGATTTCAACGTTCCAGTCGTCGAGCAATATGCTCAATGCGATAAAATTATTAACCGTTGGTTTGAGAATTTTTATCCTTTTTGAATTTCCCAAGTCGTTTTTTACGAAAATAAAATATCTTACAAAAAATATAAACGAAAAAAATTAAAATCATTATTTTTTTTATTGGTTCACTCCTACCTACATAATTTTCCTTTTCGGATCGATAAATGAGCTGGAACTCTCAATACGCATAGTTAGTGTTATGGATATCTTCAGACCTTAGCTAAATATAAAGAGTATTATATGTGTTATATTCAGAAATAACCGTTCATGTTAATTCAAAATTTGTTCTGGTGTATCGCAGTCCGCAAGGGAGTCAACTTGGTCCTTTGCTGTTTGTTTCATTTATAAATGATCTTTTCCCTATATTATATTATTTAATTTATGCTAATGACGTATAAATATTGGGATATAGTTACCAATTTGGGGTGGGAAAATAAAAAAAAAACGCGCGAACTAATCTCCCCAAATATTTAATTTTCCCACCTTAAATCTAAATGTCCTTCAGCTTATTTTTTTTTCCACTACGCTTTGCACTAATTTTAAAATATTAGGGCCAGTTTAACAGTGCATACTTAACTAAATAAGTGGCACTTAATTTTATCATTCATGGACTTTAGACGTAGTTTTAAGGTCTGAGTAAGTGGAACTTAAGTGGCCAATATGGGAGACTTAAGTGTCACTTATTCCGATAAGTTTACACTGTGAAATTGGGCATTAGTTTTCCATATCTGGAACTTAAGTGATACTTACTTTACTGTGAAATTGGCCCTTAGTTTCGTATCGTTTGCTTAGGTTCCAGTTATAGATTTCATTGAAAACTTTAATTTCTTATTTTGAGACAGTTTAAAAGCAATTTTATGTCAATAAAAAGCTGGAGACTAGATTATTATTTCTATAAGTCAAAAAAATATTTCATTTTGGATCAACCTTTCACTTAAAACGCTGAAAGCTATAACTGGCGTTTCCATTTGAGAGTATACAAACATTGACAGCTCTGATAGTTATTTTCAAGTGGACACATGTTTTGTTAATTTTCGGAGATTATAGCTCACAAAATACCAACTCTGTTCGTATTTTGGGAGTACTGATGTCGAGAGTTTACATTATGGTGAAACTGTGATCTTCAGAGGAAACAAATCAATCAATAGAAAAATAGTCGTGCTTTTAAAATAAATGTGACTTTGAAGTTTGAACCGATTTGAAAAGAATGCATTTGAATGATCCTGGTTTTTGGATTTTCGATTAAGTACCTACTTATTCTTATTTCGCCGAGGCCGAACAACCTCCACTATTTTTAGATAAATACTAATGAGCCAAACCTAAATAATTTAATTAGTAATTTCACTTAAAATGTAATTTTAACGATTAATTTGTTTTATTAGATCATAATCTTTTAAAGTACCCTAACATTGGATTACTGTGCGGAAATTTCAATTTGATATTCCCATTAAAACTGACACGTGACCTTTCCCCCGATTTTCGTTGTAATTCACATGGCTTGGCTTAATACTTAGAACAGTTATCATTTGGGATCATATATGGTTTCGTTTAACACCCCCATGCGACCCATCATCACGCAATTAAACTTTAGAATTATATAAAGGTATGGTGGTATACCTTGTGATTTTATCTATAATTTCAAATAGAGATAAAACACAAAGTGGGTTGCTTAACAATCATCAACCCATAAGCACTAAGCAGGATGTTTAGTTTATACAATATCTATAGATAGATACCCTTATTCCCTTCCTGTGAAAATTTAAAGAAACCACATAGCTTATAAACAATGCAACATTTCCTAAGTTAAAATAAATTGTAGGACAAACAAAATATAAGGATAATGTTTACTGTTCTCAGGAGATAATAATCCATGGAATATGCATGCAGCAGCCAGCAATGATGGCATGGCAGTCGGCGCGGTGTGGGAAATTGTAATTTAATCTCTATAATGTTTCGGTATATGGTCGATGATTGTAGGTAGGTACTTATACTCTCTAGTGAGTTCAAAACGATGATTGAACTGAGGGTAGCTTAAGCCTAATTTGCACATTTACGTATAAGAATGGCTGATGAGGATTATTTTTCATCATAGCATATATCTAGCACTGTTATAACAAAACAAAGCAAAATTTTTGAAGGATCATCTTCTTTATACTTATCAATCAGTGTCATATGAATTACCACTAAAACATCAATCACAAAGTTTGGTATATAATGTTGTCATATAGGCATCAGGAAGATTCTTATAGTTTCAATGACATATGATGTAGTAGCCGGCTAAAATCTGTTAGAAGAAATATTCCTTTGTTTGTATATAGACGCGTGTTAAAGAAAGTACAGTGAACTCTCTCATAACCGGTCACTGATGGTACCCAGAAATTTGTCCGGTTATGAGAGGTGTCCGCTCATGAGAAAACGAAAAATATTAAATTGAAAACCTTTTAAAAAAAGCATATTCATATTCTAGAATTTTCCTATTCTAATCCGAGTGTCTTATTGTAAAAATGCACTTTAAAAACAGAATGTAGTTTGCGAGATAGGTAGGTACAACAAAATTTCACCTATAAATGAATTTCTATGGAAGACAAATTTTTGTGATGTTTTTTCTTGTGAGGATTGCACAAGTTATTAATTTACTATCCAAAAATACCGAAATGGACCTTATAAAAATTGAAAAATAGTACTCCACATGCACTTTTCCCGCTTATGAGAGATCCAAACTCTATTGCGGTTATTAAATTTGGTGTCCGCGTCTGGCTATGAGAGATGTTCGCTTATGGGAGGTGTCCGTTTGCAGAGAGTACACTGTACTTGTTTACACTTAAATTTTTGGAAAAATATTTTCCATAGCTTAAATTACCATCGGTTTAAGACTTCTCATATGCAAATAAAATATGATGAAATAAGTATATAAATCCGAGATTTAGTGCTGCAGTTTTGTCTTCATATATTTATATAGGATACTATATAAGGGCAGACCGTAATCATTTTCTCCATCCTTGATTTTATGAGTAATTTTGAGCTTTGAGATGATAAATGATAATGCATTTAAATTTCCATAGGGCAAGTATTTCTTTCGTGTCAAAAAAAAAATATCAAGGTTGTAATCAAAATTAATACTACGAAAGTGCGAAAAGGTCCGTGTGCACGATTTTCCGCCTGTGCATCTATATCCGTTGATTGCAGCAATTTGAAGTAAAGCTATAAAGGGTGGACCGTTTTGCTTCAAATTTGAGACAGTTTTATGTGATTTTCTAGGGGGAAAATTCGTTTTTTCGTTTTACCTCATCTAAAACGGGTAATTTTTATTGGATTGGACGACAATCTGACAAAAAATTGTCAGGTATCTTTCAATTTCACACAATTTTTATCATTGTCAGTCAGTTTTGACATTGTCAGACATTGACATTGTCAGACTCATTGGTCATTGTCAGATGTTTTAATTGAAAACATCTTACAATTGCTGACAATTTCTTCATTGTTCGAAATGTCAATGAGTTGGTTAAAGAGAGATAATAGCTGACTATCAAATTGTGAAGAAATCTACAAACCGTGTGAACGGACAATTTTTCATTGTAAGAAATATGTCAATTGTCAGCTAATTGTTAGCTATTGTCAGACCACTGACAATATTGTAAGATCTGACAATTGTCTGTACTTAGCTTAATTCGTATTTGCATGTTTTTTTTTTTCAGAAAATCAATAAAAACCTTGGATATTTTCAATGGCGATCTAAATTAAGAGGTTTTGAATTTTGCTCTTTTCTCTAAAATTTTCAGAACAACATTGTTACGTTGAAATTGTCAAAATGTGGCTCTGGTTCTGCTGATTTGTTTGTATTAATAATCATTTCGATTATGGAATCCGCGATACTGCATCCGCAGTGATTCACAGAGCAGTACACTCATTTTTCCCTACCCATTTTTTCGTGAAAAGAAAAGAGAACACTGTACTGAGGATCACTGCGGATCTAGTATTTCGGATTCCATAATCGACATGAATATCTTTTTTGGAATTTTTCGAATTACGAGGTCCTACACTTTAACCGTCGACATAGCTTTTTAATGACTTGCACGATTTTTTAATAAACAGTTCAAACAATATTATGTTTTAAAATTTCGAAAATATTTTAAATGAAAAAATTTCAGCAAAAAATCCATTCTTAGTATTTTTAACAATTTTTGGTTAAAAAAGTAAACATCGATTGTGATAAAATTATATACCAATTCCGACATTAATATTTTGGGTCGAGATATATCAGAATCATTTGACCATCGTTTGTCCACGTTTGTCCACCCTCAATGAAAAAAGTTATTAAGTTTTTCTTTTTTATAGCGCAACATCCCCAAAAACAAAGAAGTCGTCTATACCACCTTAAATTGAAATCAAGGAGGATGGAGCCAGGCGGGTTTGATTGTCAATCGCCCTTATATGATTGTCCACCAAAAAATATTACGTTTGTCGTAAGGGTTCAACTTTTTTAATTTATAGCACCCAACACAAAATAATAATTCTCACCTATAGCGGAATGGAATTTATCGCAACCGGTTGTTCACAGTTTTTCCTTGTTATAGATCAAAAGTACTGCTACTCCAAAAGTTATTCAACTTTTCTATGTTATGGCAACACCCGCAAAACTAAAAAGTTGCCTACAAACACAATTTATAACTAAGAAGTACGAAACCAAGCGGGTTCGTTTATCTTACAAACGAAATCTTATCTAATATTCCGATTTTTATACTTCGTCATACTTTTTTCTGAATCATATTTATTTTAGGTAACTGTTTTTATATTTATTCAGTGGTAATACCAAGCCACATATAATATAGCGCTTGAAATTCGATTGCCAATTTATTTTATTATTCTGCAATGGATAGAACATTCTGGAAAATTATACTTAGGGTATATTCATGTTCAGTTGTCAGGCAGTCAACAGGTATTTTGGACAGCACTCTCTTTTTAAATTAGTTATTTATTTATTTATAATAAATTTATCTAAAAATACTTTATCAAAATTAAAACCCACAGGCCACAGTATAGGAACAAAAACTTTCTAATAAAAAAGAGGCTGGGTGCGACCCACACTGGTTACTCCCATTGGTAGGTACCCTTCGAAACTAGAAACCCAATGTTAATTTGTAATAAGAAAATTCACAATTCAAGATCTTCTCGAGATATTCGAGATGAAAAACATTTTTGGACATTTTTTATTAGTTTTGTTTTGTATTTTTGTCTGGTTTTAAACAAAACTGTCAGTTGAATTTTTTAACAAACTTTAGATATCAGTTGTTAACAACGTCATTGTGTTTAGTTTAAAATTAGCCTAGTGTCGAAATCAGATTTCATCGTTGAGACGACAAACATTTTTCAAGAATTGTAGCTTTTTTTGTTTGTTTAAAAAAACTGTCAACTTATTGTTTTTGTAAACCCCATTAATTCTCAGTTACAGTTACGTTTTCGAGATATTCGAGTCGAAACAAATTTTTGAACAATTTTTTTAATAGTTTTGCTTTGTAATTTTGTTGCTTTAAAAAAATTGTCAATTGAATTTTTCTAAAATAATACCAATAATTATAAATATGGCATAGTGTGTAGAATAAAATTAGCCCGAAGTGAATATCATTGTTTGTGCTCAAGAATATATTCGAGCCGAAAAACGATTTTCTGCAAATTTTTTCAGTTTTTTTGATAAAAACACTAACTGGTGATTTTTTTTAATTCTTTCAAATTCTTTATTACGTAATTATGTGTAAAATAAAATTAAGGCAAAGTCATTCGCATTTCTTCTTCTGAAGATATTTGAGACGAATGACATTTTACAACTTTTTTTTTAAATTGCTTTACTAAGCTTTACTAAGGGGTGGCCCCGGCGCAGTGGAAGTAATGCTTGACTGCTAACCTGGATGTGTGGGTTTGATCCCCAGTCTAGGCAGCATTCTTTTCTACATTCCCTCTATACTGAACGCCACCCCTGGGATTTAATGGGATAGTCAAAACCTAATTTCTCAATCCACTGTGCCAACAAAAATCTATCCTATCCTCCTATTCCTTCTAACATTGTCTAATTTATAAGACCCTAGGTCTTACTGGCATTTATATGTTTGTGTTGTTGTTGTTTTAAGAAAACGGCCAATTAAATTTTTTTTGAACTCCTTTCTGCACGTCATGACGTTATATTATCTGTCAAACAACATTTATTTGAAGTAAATAATATCTCTATTCTTTCTTGAGATACAGTGAACGGATAGAATGTACCACGAACGTACGAATGCACGTATACACACACACACACATACATATATCTATCTAACAGAGTTGTAAAAAATGCAGTCTTTTCGGTACGGCAGTTAATTGACTAAAAAGACTAATTTCCTTCAGTCTTTTTAACTTACAAAAAGACTTTAACATGTAATCCAGGCAGTCGCAGTCAGTACTAAGATTAGTACCTACTGTGCAATTAATAAAAACAGTTAATTGACTAAAAGTTAATTAACTGCAGTACTTTTTAACTGGTGTTAGTCTTTTTAGTCACTAGAAAGTCTTCAGTACTGGCCTTGTTTTGGTTTAAGTCAGTAAGTCTTTTAACTGCAGTTAATTAACTGTAAGTTAATTAACTTATTTTTAGTCTTTTAACTTAAATACTTGAGACTTGTACTTATAAAACCACCTAAAAAAGATGGATTTATTTATTCTTGGGACCTCAAAACGTCGAGATGTGTGAAAATTTTCGATACGACAAATCAGACCAATTACATTAACTTCCAACGGGAGGAAAGCACACAGAACATACAAAATTATTTAAAGACATAGTTTAAGTAATTTTATTTTAAAATGCCCTAACAAGTTACGAACGTGTTTGAAACCCAGATATCTCCTTTAAATTAAAAACAAAATTTACACCCTTTTCAAAAACATAAACTGGCTTCAAATTTCTTTTTTTTTTTGTCACACTTTATTGCCATTTATATATCTAAAAAAGGATAAAATAGCTTCTATTACATCAAGTAGGCAGGTACTCTTCAGTATAATTTGTTTTCATTGTTAAATTTGACAGGCGCGTATTGTAATTGATTCTTATTCAAAGATGAAAAATACATCTTAAAGTTATAATAATTTATCTTTACACTAAAAACCCATCAGCCCTTTTATACAAAAAAAAAGTCGGTAATATTGAGCGTTGGATTAAAAATTTCATAAAGTCATAAAACGAGTAGATTTTCAAATAGATATTCACCCTTTTGCGTTGGCTTTCTATACCGCTGACGCCAGACAAATAAACTAAGTGTGAAACCACCACCACCACTCTTATACCAGCAGTTTATACCTGCAACACCTTCGATTCGGTTCGTTTGAAACCAACACACTACCATACACCGCACAGCATCGTTACCACACTATTCAGAAGAACCCAACAGCAGCAACATCCTGTATACATTGCTGGATTCACTTTTTAACAATCAAGGCCGTAAGACAAAGGAGGCAACTAAAGAGGTGCCTCTAGGCTAAATGAACGCTTTTGAATAAAAAGTTCTTAAAAGAAAGAAAAGGAAAGGACAATTTTGACAAGTCACGAGATAAAATAAAATTGAATGCAAAAGTATTCAAAAGTAATTTAATGTTCCGAAAACTAAAGAATTATGAAGTTTGTCATGCGTAATCTCAAAAACTATTGAACTTATTTGCTTGAACAAAATTTTATAATATTCTTTATGCTTATAGGAATGTTTTTAATAACTTTTTGTTTATATATTTTTTTTTGTTAAATCACAATATTAAATTTTTTAATTTTTTTTAAATGCGATGAAATCGATGGGTCGCCGACTTGTTTCATTTCATATGATTTCGCAGTTCTTGCATTTTCTCTGCCTCCCATGTCTATTTTCTTTCTTAATCTCTCAATCAATCCACTTAATTCTTGACTGTTTTCATGGATTCTTTAAAATACAAAGCGTGAATAAAATTGATGACAAAAACACGAAAAAGCGGGTGTCAAAATTATATCTGTCCGTCGAAACTGAATCTTTTTAAAATAAAAAGTTTATGTTATTTCATTCTTATTTATAATATACCTAAGCTCAAAAGTATAAGTAAAATGTTTATTCTTTAAATAAATTGTGAGGCAACGTGGGCACAGATCCGCTAGTAAAATACATTTTAAATTTAACAATCAATTTTTGAGGACAGTTTTGAAATTTTAATTCTGAATAATTCCCGACAAAATGTTTCAAATTTCAAAAATATTTTCTCATTTTTTTTTTTTTAGGATTTAATCTATTCAAGGGGTTACGACTGCCCTACATGTAAAAACACAGTGTGAGCATCAGGAAATTAGGATATGAGCTGCATTGCAATAAGACCCTTGGATCATATTTCCCAAAATAAAGGGATACAACACCCACGGGTTTTTTACTTTTTGTGTATTCCTTTTCGTTGTAGTTTTCAATTCAAAGCATATCATCATGTACGTGACGTTAGCACCGCCATTTTCGATTTTCAAAAAAAAAAAGTTGCGCAGAATAAAATTTTTTGCAAAATTGCGATTTTCAAAAAAATCAAAGTTGTGGTGTATAATTCTCAAAAAATGATACTAAGAACCGAAGAGATCAGCTTGAAATTACCTGAAAATTTTTGGATAGGTACACGACGCGACGTTGGCAAATTGCTTGAAGGGTGGTATGGGTTTATATGTCAAGAACAAATTGAGCACAATACAGCACAACTTTTTTTTTTTTGAAAATTGAAAATGGCGGTGCTAACTTCAGGCTAAAAAAATGGCTAGCCTTTTTTTAAATACGGCAAATCGCAGTATAAGTTTGGCACTACCGTTTTTTTTACAAAAATCCAAAATGGCGGTGCCAACTTCACGCACATAAATTAATCGCATTCACAAAAATACAAAATCGATTTTGGACTTTGTCAACATAGTTTTCTTCGAAAAAAGTAGGCCCGATTCGCGGGCTCCAAGAATTGCAACTATCCCTCTTTGGGTCCTTTGTCCCGCTCACGCAAATACTTTACTCCGCCAGGCTAACATATCAACAGTTTTCTTTTTTTTACATTCGTGTAGTTCGGTTTTAGAAAGAATCTCTGTACTTAAAAGTCAAAAATTATTATAAGTTGCAATTATATTGATCTGATAATGTAAAAATGAATTTAAAAATGGATTTTAAATTTTTAACCATAAAAAATAATGAATTCTGGTTTCATTATTATCAACTTGAATTGCATTCAGGCCTCTAACAATTTAAATTCTGCCTCCAACATCGAAAACGGGAAGGAGGTTGAATCCTTTTTGCACAAACAAAGTAATCGTTAGATGAGGCGCGTTGTAAAATTGTATATTCCCTTTGGCTCGTGTTCCGTTCCGTGGGGGGGCAGGGGGGTGTTCTTAAATTTATGTCAGCGGTATAGATGTATACATAGAGCTATGTGAAAGTGTACATTCACATTGTATGTTTATTTATGGGCTATGTCTCCCCAAGGATAATTCAGGCGTGAAATTACAATCGAAATTCATGTTAGTCGAGGAGGGGTAGAAATGAACGCAACAACAATAGCTCGAGTAACGAACCCAACAAAAAGTAAACAGGTAGACAGAAGAACAAGGGTTGGGGCGGATTGAGGATATAAGAAATGAGGGTGATGGGAAAGGCAAATATTGGGGTGGAATTTCTTCCATTTTTCCTTAAATAGCTTTTAATTCCTGTTCTCAGCGATTTTCAGTTCTTATATTATTATTTCTTTAAGTTGAAGTCCTAGCATAAGGAAGGCAAGACGGCTGCTTGCTTACAAGAATATAACCCAGACTTATGTTCTCCCATCCAACCATCAAAAAAAAAAGGACGATGTCGTCTTTGGATCCCTTAAAACGGTGGATTTTTTCACGGTGATATATCCTACCCTACATAGAGATACTCGTATATACCTATAGCAAATAAAGGTTCCTTCCTTCATGTAGGAACGATAAGCTTTTGAGGAAGAAATTTCACGCTTCAATGTTGACAACAAATTGATTGTATGTTATCCTTTCGTTTTTGCTATATTTTATACAAACAGGATGAGTTCAGGAAAAAAGAATACACTACATATATCCTCTTTGTATATATGACTCTGTTCAGGTTATTCGATGCGGAAGATTAGTCTTTTATAGCGGTTACCAAAATGATGCCATTGTGGTAACTTAGTTTGTATCAAAAAAGTTATCTATCCATGTTTACAAGGGATAGAGGTATGTTCAATGATCATGTTGTTTTTTTTTATCATCTTGAATTTTTTGTATCCTTTTCTTTTGAAAGATGCAACGACCGACACGACGCACGTTGGTAAACATAAAATAATTCTAAAAATATATTCAAAATATAAAGTTAAAATTTTCCAGAACATTGTCTTTAATGAATGTTGTATATCTTAAGGTATCACTTAAACAAACCAAAAGATGCTTTCTTAACGCAACCATATACAAACATTGAAAAGTGGAGTAAAATCCCTAGCTTAGGTGCTTCATTATAATAATAAAACTGGGAAGAATTATATGTAGGTAGGGGGAAGAGGAATGTTTTTTAACTTTGATATAGAATTTAATGGGATTAACTCCCAGGTCGACATATTTGTTTCGGTTTTAATTATTTTACTCTGTCAAGAGGATATAAATGTAATTGATTTATGAGAAGAGCAAACATGTTTTTAAATTTTTGTCAGTAGTCTTGAATAATTTCGAAAATTGCTAACTAGTTCTAGTATACCTATGTAGATTTGATATTGGAGATTTTTAACGTGTAGCACAACACATGCAAGTAAGAACCATAATTTTAGCTTACAAAACTTGAAATTAATTCGCAATGTAAATAATCATTATGAATTAGATGCTTTTGAATCTCTTTACATTTTCAAAAATAGAAATAATTTAATGAATAGTGACGATGGACCAATAAAAGATTTTATAATAGATCTTAAATTCACTATAAATTTGTTTGTGTAGTTTGTTTTTGTTTGTAATGAGTTATTTGTATTTAATATATCAAACAAATTTTGTTTGTATTATTATTTATATAAAACTTACTGACGATGGAAGCATAGCATAGCTTCCGAAATGCATTTAAGTAAATAAATAAATAAAATAAGTGTTTTTAAGTTATTTAAAATAATATCTTTTATTTACCTATGCAGGTTATGAATGTTTTTAAGCCATTTCCAGCAAGTGCAGTTGCAAATAATTTATGTTTTGTTAATAGAATCGACGAATTGGAAATTCCCTTCGACACGCTCAAAGAAGTAAGAAGCATTATGTCAACACTAGTTATCAAATTAAAAGGCATGCGGGTATGAAATTACTGCTCAGGTTTTGAAACAAATGCACGCAGTAGCCATCACAAATCAGATGTGATGGGAAAACTGCCCCTGAAAAAGGCTTAGCAAAATAATTAAAGAAAGAAAACTTATTTTTTCGACGATGAAAACATTTTTAAAAACTTAAAAATAAATAAATTAAAACAATTAAAATTGCTATTGTGAACTGTTTGAAATTCGTATAAAACTTGAATTTTCCGCTGATCCGCCATTAAATTGTAGAAAACAAAGAAGAATAAGAAGAATAAATCCACTCCAAACCGAAACATGAAGTTATCTGCACACCTTTTTTAGCGCTTTTTCCGATTTATTTTATTTAAAAGAAAAGTTTAATTCTCGTTCGCTTTAACCGGCTAGTTTGTAAAAAATCTTACAAAAAAATCACAAACCACCAATTTGGATTGAGAAATAAATATTCCTCGGTAGACTAATGCATCGAATTAGAGCGATGTTGTTGAAAAGGTACTATTCAATATGTTGCTCAAGACTTTGACAAGGTTTGGCATTTGAGGTTTGTCATCTTGAGTAAAAAACTGCAAGGAGATCTCCCAAGGCTGTTTTAAGAATAACTAAAACTTTCAAACCAATATTTAGATTGCAAAATTGTCAGGCTAGCTTAAAAAAAATTTTATTCGAAAGCTAACCCATGAATACAAAAATTTCCTGCTCGCAATTCAACCTTTAGCAACCCCGCTTTAAAATTCCCCAATGCGATTTTGTATTAAGAAATACAAATCTTTTGTCGATTTTTCATAGATTGGTCCTGATTTGTTGGTGGTTTTAATGCGGCACAAGTCAAACACTACTTGGTATCGAATATTACCAAGCGTCTTTTGAAGATTTACTCCTAGAGAGGAAAAAAGATTAATTAGATATCATCGATCAGAAGCGCTTTATATGCTGATTGTGATGGCAATGCCAACGCTCTTCGTTTTAGAAAAAAATAAAGACAAATGATGCACCCATATCTTACGATTCACACCAAACTGTGACTTACTGCGGATGCATTGCCTTTTGGTGGACCTTGTGTGGATTGGCATCATTCCAAATCTGGTAAATTTTATTTGTGACGAACCTATTCATCCATATTTGGGCCTCGTCGCTGAAGATGTTTTTTTTTGCTGAAATCGGGGGACGGGGACCACTTCCAATTTCTTTGATAATAAAAATGTATCCTTTTAATGTTTTGTTCTACACTGTATCTTGCCATGATGATTTGTCATAAGATAAATCAGGTGGCGAGATAGCTTGTATTTAGAACCAGGGACCTATTTCACCAAACACTTTTCACTTTTCACTTTGCAACTTTGCACTTTTACTTTGCAAATTTTGTTTCACCAAACGCAAATTTGCAAAGAGGAAATTTTCGAATTGAAAAGTTTTCCTCTTTGCAAAGTCTTTGCACTTTGCAAATTTTGTGAAACACTTTGCACTTTTACTTTGCAGGAAATTATTTTTTTGCAAAGTGAAGAGTGAAAAGTGTTTGGTGAAAAAGGCCCCAGGGCTTAGTGATTTAAAACTCTAAACCATTCCCTTTATAGGGTGTTATTGGCATGAATTTAAGGGGCCTTACAAGTTTCTGCCGAATTCGAACGACTAAGGTGAGCAAAACTTTTTCATGAGACCCTTGAAAAACATTTCTGTTTTTAGTTGGCATAGGCTGGGAATCGAACCCAAGACATTTGACCTAACAGTCCAGTGCGCTTACCATTACGCCACGGGCTACTACTGATTTATCATATGTGTTCGCAAAATAAAAAAAAAAAAACAAGAAAATTAACATAGATAAAAGAGCGTGTCCGTCATGAAATGTAGAAATCAACCTTTTATTTATAGCAATTCTAGATTAAAACTCTAGTTCGATATTTCTTCCACAAAAACAAAACAAACACAACGGGATCAAGGTGAGACTTAAGTAGATATACGATATCGAGGCGAAATTTATACCATTTTAACGTCAGTCAAGATCTTCAATGTATAAAGGTCCTACTGCTGCACAATAAGTTTCTATTTGAAATTTTTAATCTAACAAATTATTCTTTCAGAAAGTAGTTATTTGTTTTTCCTTTTCATTTTTTTCGCTAACCGAAACAAATACCGCGTTTCTCATCGATAATGATTTAAAAACAAAAAGGTCAAAATAATAACCTTAGATGAGTGCAATTATATGGCAATTAGTTTTCACCAATACGTTATCCTTCTTTGCACATCATCAATCTCTCTCTTTATCAGACTCAATTACTTATACTTTGAAATAAATATTGGAATTCGAAAAATTGGGTATGTACGAGTATATTTCCTTTCAAAATTATTTGACGAAACATTCTTTCATCATCGTTTAATATTTTTTTACAGTTGTTATCCGTTTTATAATTTGATTTGCTTTTAGCCTGTTTATCGTATCTTCGCATAGTCCTTGTTGTATTATACAAAAATCCTTATATAGATAAAATTGAAATGATTAATGGCTTTTTTGCCCTTTATTGGCTCTGAGCTACCTACTTAGAAGAGTTTCATCCAAATTATTATATCGATAACAGGATATACTGCAATACAAAAAATATTGCTCCAATGGGCAATTTCCTCATCATCCGATGATATAAATCCTTTTTTACGATGAAAAATTGCACTTCAATAATATAAGAGGACGAGTAGTATCTATATAAGTTGAGGAGATGAATGTTATTTTATATAATGAAGGTAGAATATTTATTTGCACGTCATTAAGTGATGTTATGCTCTGCACAAGTTTTCGATTTAGAGTGGCAGTTTATAGAGTAAAAAAAATTTGTTTAAAGGTCTTGGTTTATCTCCTGAGTATAAATCAATCATCGAAAGTAGGTACCTTATAACACTTAAACTTAGTACTTATCTGTATATTTTATTTGAACATCATGTTTATTGAGTGTTGAAAGGGAATAAAATATGGTTTCAGTATTTAAGAGAATTTATTTTAAATAAATTGCATTTCCATGCTCTTATATGCCTGCAACTCGAGATCATTTTTAAGATCTAACTGGCAACTGAAAGATGAAACTTTCTAACAAAGATTTTTCCAAACTATATGACCAAAGAGTAATTCAGACCAAAATTACTAATTAATTAATATGATTTAATACAAACTTAGTTTGACGATTTTTTGCGGAAGGCGTGAACGCGTAGTTTATAAAATAAAAGTGATGCATAAAATATAGAATACTTTTCAGGGCATCAAAATAAAGGTTTCCACAAAAATTCAGGTTTTTCTTTTCTAAATTTAATGTGTAAATAATGAAATATCGAAAAACAGTGTGCACGAACTTTTAAAGTAGAATTTGAGCATGGTCCGCCGCACTAGTTTTTAGTAATGTTTGCTTGAATTACTCTTAGGTCATATACTGTCGAAAAATCTTTGTTAGAAACTTGCAGGCCTATTATGAATATACAATGTTCATACTTTCACAATAGGTTCTTTTAAGTTTGAGAACAATCATAATGTTCCTTATTTCAAAATAAATATATTATTTGTGGTATTAAACTTAAACTTTTTGAAATTCCGAATTTTCGAAAATTGTTTTATTTTTTAAAAAAACACAAAACATATTTTTTCGAAAATTTTAATTTAATTTAATAAATTAATTTAGCTTTTTTTTTAATTTTATTTTAAATTGGTTAAATAGTTAAAAATAAAAAAACTGTAGAGTAAAATTTTCCTCAATGGTTTTTTTTGACAGCTGTATCATTATGTTTGGTTATAATCTTGTTAAAAATATTCCTAATAATGACCAAGTAAAAATATTTTTTTTTGAAAATTTTGTCTAAAAATTTTATTTATCTAATCCTAACAGTAACCGGTCCTTAAGTTTTCAAATAAAGAAGCAAATAACAAAAAAAACAAAAAATGTCAGATTGGTATAGGGAAAAGATAATATTGACCCCTAAATTTTAATCTAAGGGGCAGAAATTTTTACTCATCATTTCACTAAACTCAACTAAAAAGCTAGTTGCATTGAAAATCGAAGACATTTTTAAGAAGACATATTTGATGTACATATACAGGTACTATACTATGTATCTGGCTGGTTATAGTTTCGTAAAAAAAAAGTTATAGATTTTGATTTATAGCGAAGTTGAAAAAAGTGGGTCTTGCAATAATTGTCTGTTTGTCCTGTCTTGTCCTTTCGGCTGCAACCTGAATGGATGGGTCTATTTTTATTAATATTGGCACATACATATACAGCCCTATTAATAATCACCAAATAGATATGAAACAACACTAACACATGTTTTAACTTATAATTCTTAATAATAAACGTGTATTAGCCTTAAATGACATTTGACAATGAGCGGATAACTTATCTCACCAATTTTGGTGTTCAACGAGCGGATAACTTTACTGTTCACAATTCAATTCAAAGCTGACTGATATGACAGTTAGCTTTCAAAAATGAAAGAACTACTTGAATATGTAGTACAATTGAGGGAAATGCTGCCTACTTTTCGGTGTTATTCAGTGAACCGATAAAATGAAGACAGAATAAGTTTATTAATATTTTATTTTATCAAACGGATAAGTCCACAATCCATGTATTAGGTAAAACGTGTATTTACGAGCGGATGGTGTATTTTTATTAATAGGGCTGATAGTGTTTTTTGGGTATATAACCTCGACACGTTATTTTTCTTTTTTTTTAGAAATAACAGCTGCCGTAAAATTTTTTTTAGCAAAAAATTTAAATCTGATTTTCTCAAAAAGGTGCCCACAAATTGTTTCAATTTTTCAAAATTCAGTAATTTGTTTTTACAAAACCGATACCATTTTATAAAGAAAATAGAACCATTTTGTTTATTTTCGATTTTCTCAAAAACGGTTCAACTAATTTCAATAAGTTTTTTGTATAAAATGTTTCAAAAAATTAATGTGTAAAAAAATTTTCCAAAAATTTTGTTCGGATTTTTAAAAAAAGTTTCAAAATTTTTTTATGAACTAAATAATTCGAAAACAACTTAATCGATTTTTATTAAACTTAGCATTTAGCAGTTTTTTAATAATATCTTGCAGATTAAAAAAAAATCCTTATATAACCAAAAATAACGGTACCTACCAATACAAGTGTTAAAAAATTCATTTTCTCAAAAACGTTCCCTACGATTTTGATTAAAAATTTTCTGAGAGCTAATATCAGTACGATCTACCATATTATTGGACAAAATTTTGTATCTCCCGTTTAGTGACGGTATCTTTTAAATTAAACAAGCTTTTAAACGTCCTTATAAACTGAATGCCCATTTTTGAATCATTAAATTTTAAAAGTGTCATTAAAATGTCATCAGATACATTTAACAAGTGGATATATCAGCTGAAATTTGCAGAAAAAAATTTGAAACATTTTAATTTTCAGTTTTTGGGGTCATCAAGCAACAAATTTCTTATTTTACGTCATTTTTATAACCAAAATGTTAACTTTGAATTTAAAATCATTTTGTTAAAACTATTTTCTAATTAAAACTTAAAATCTAAATTATAAAATGTAAAATTGAGAAAAAGTTATTCTAAAATCTAAATGTACATATATATAAAGCTTATAACATGCAAAAAGATAAAGTGAAATTATAAAGTAAAGTTTTGTTATGTAAAAGAAATGATCTATATACTTGTTACACTACAGTTAAAATATCATGCAATTGTACCGCTTATAAAATGTTGAAATGAAAAGAAAATTAGAAACCAGGGAGTCGTCGATAAACCAGAGTTGAAGTCATTATAAAATAAAAATTGAATTTGAGTAATTAAAAACTTGAGTTAGACTTTTTATTTAAGTAATATTATACAATATTAACTTTGTAGTGTCTCTTAGGTTATTTAAATTAGTTGTCCCTAAGAGAATATAGGGAAAAACCATTCCCTTAACAGAGATAATAAACAAATTTCGACTTTTCATATTAATAATAATAATAATAAATATTTTAATGATTTGTTTTTTATTTAGAATAATAGATTGGTCGTCTTCATCCGACTATGAAGATCAACACATACTAAAATTCGCCTTGCAAGAGTATTCCGGGTTCATAGCAATCCATTCTTCGACTATGACGATATTGATTGTGTAATTTTTGCCTCTTTCTCTTCTTTTTATATGTGCATTCATTTTTAAATTTAATTGAAACTCACTTTATAAAAACCTTTCGGCAGCGGCCCAATGTTTGTTTTTGATCTTGAAGAAAAGTGTCGTTTTATTTTGCAATTCTTGTCATTTGTTTCAATTCATAATGCTTCCTCATTTTTTCTAATACATTTCGCTTATTATAAAGAAAAAACCAATTTATTTTTCCAGGGATGTGAAGAGAACTCGATTTAAACAAAAATTTCCCTGCAATTTCCCTTTTATAGATTGGTGAAACCAAAAATATTTAAGGGCCTGATTAAGATCAAGAGGGTTTTTGATATAAGTTTATGTGTTTGTTTATGAAATTGGACATCAGACTTTAAATCCACATTTGTGAGTTTGCAAGTTCGTGCGACCTAGTCGTTCATTTTATTTTTAGATGTTTTCAAATACAAGGAACTTATAATTCAATTTTTTTTTTAAAAAACAACAACACAAACATATAAATGCCAGTAAGACCTAGGGTCTTATAAATTAGACAAATGTTAGAAGGAATAGGAGGATAGGATAGATTTTTGTTGGCACAGTGGATTGAGAAATTAGGTTTTGACTATCCCATTAAATCACATTGAAGCCTTTTAAGTTAATATCATGTGTCTAATTAAATTAGATGAAATAAATTTTGTTCTTGAGGGGTTTCCATTTCAATCTGATACTTTAACCTTAACAAATCAATTCAATTAAAACAGCATCCTTATATAGTGCAACAATATTTCAATTTGTGTTTTTTTATTTGTTTCGCCCTATCAATCCCATTACCATATTCTTTGAGCAATTACTCTACAAAAATATGAGTAGTATTTTCTTTCTTGAAATAGTTTGAATACAATTTTTTGTTCTTATACCAGTAGTGCTTCAGTTGGGCGCCAATTATAGATTTCATTAAAATTTTTAATTTTTTTAAGGCGTTTAGAAAGAAAAATCATTCATTTTGTATTTGGCATGCCAAAATAAAGTTAATGGCTTGAAGAAGAATAAGAATTATTCAAGAAAACTTGTATAATGTTATAAGTGGCCAACAAATAAATTACAAAAATCCGTGTTCTTAAGATGAAGATACCCGAGTAATAAGCAACCAACCATTTTAAAAATCCTGATTTTCATTTAACGTGTATCTAATAACTACACTTCCCTGTTGTAGTCGAGTTTTGCAATTAATGCACGTGAAAATCTTAAGTTCTAGTCTCTAGCATATTATTTACTTATAGAGAATCAGCCGTCTATAAGCCGGTCGTTTTGAATTTTTAAATGATTAACAAAAACTCAAAATTTTCTGAAATCTTTTGCCTCCCCTGAAAAGTGAGGTAAGCTTTGAAGAGTTATCTACTGAAAGACCAATGAAATTTATTCTACATATAATAACAAATTATGTACCTTATTATTTTTGGGTGTATATGAATAATCCTCTTCTATATACGCTCTATAAATAATACCCATATAAGCAATATATGTATATTGATTGAAAAGCCATCAATTATTTTAATACTATTTCCAAGGCGGGTAATCATTATTTGTAAGCTTCATTGAACACAAGAGCCATTGTGTGCATATGTGTTGACCAAATTTTTCCTTTCAAATCAATTCCATCATTTTATCCCCAGTTCTTCCCTTCGTCTTAGGTCGGTCGGTTGGTCTAGCATGTCTTAATTGAGTTTTTGGAGACTCCTGCTAGTTTTATCGAACTTTTAGACACACACATAAATTTTCGCCCAAAGCTTATGTACACTTAAGTGCGTATTCAGTATATTTATATATCGATATTGACAGAGCACTTAAACTCCACAGTTTTTATTATATTGTTTTCCAGTAGGGTGATCTAAATATGTGCGTGTTTCACATCAGGAGAATGTAGAAGTGGATTGGATACCACCACAGAGAGAGTTTGTAATGTCCTTGTCCATGCGGGATCCCTTTTCATGCCGAGAATTCCTCATCCAATTCAATGGTTTAACAATAACAAAACAACATATACAATAACTTAACTTGAGTCTGAGTGTTGCTCGTAATCGAGTAACCAATTCTTGGGCGGAAATGGACATAATTCGAAGTGGACCTATATTCCAATCAGAGTATAGTTCGTCCAAAGCCAAATTTTATGTGTTGAGTTGATGCTATATAAGAGGCAAGGACTATGACTCAGACTCACAAATTAAATTGCCAACAAGGACAATGCATAAACGATGATGATGATGATGACGGCGAATTGGGATTTATTACATTTGAAATAAGAAAAGTGTAAAGAACAACATAATGTGGTGCGGAAATGGTTGGGTAATTTATTTTGTTTTTCAAAGGAAGCTATAAATTATTCAACTTCATACTATAGGGTTACTTTTTGTTATGAAAGGGATAATTAATAATTTTGGCGTAAGAAATCTTTTTTATTAATATCAGGACAATTACTTTATTTAATTATGAATTGAAATTAATTTCTTAAATATTTTTTTGATTTTCCTTTTGGGAAAAGAAATCCACCGAAATATTTAAAAGTATGATAGGACTTTTCGCACCCCGACAAAAATTCAGATACGGAAACACAAAATCCATTCTATTTGTCACTATTTGGTGGGTTTTCAATTCTTTTTGAAAGATTACTTCACATAAATAAAAATTAAAAAAAAAAATTTGTAGTATAGGAAAACTTAATTAATGTTTTCTAGATTTAAAAAATAATCAATGAAATTTAAATGCATTTCTTTAAAAATGGATTTTGACATCTTATAACTTTTTAAAATTATAAAATTGTGTTTGTATTTTAAGATTTTTTTAAAGTTTTTTTTTTTTTTTTTGAATCGACATTTTTCAAGAAATTCTCAGCAAGCGAACAAATTCAAATTCACACAAAAATCATAATATTATAATATTGAAATAAACAAAGTATGTACATACATCAATTATAAAAAGTTAAATGATATATATAGTCATATATGTAGGTTTTAAATAAGGAAATGGGTTGGGGTCATAATTCTGTATGTGCAAAAATTCGGTTTCCAAAAATCTGTATTACAAAATTCTAAAATTCTGTAAATCTAAAATTATGTATTTTAAAACTCTTAAAATCCAAAATTCTATAAATCCATAATACCTACTGTAAAATACAAAAGAAAATTGTTTTGATAATGAAAAAAAGTTTGCATTTTTGAAATACAGGATTTCGGAGTTCAAAACACAGACAGAGAAGTGTGTCAAAATTTTTTAACATAAGAGTCGAATTTAGACGTTTTAAACGTTTATCTAGGAAATTTTTATTGATTATTTCTATAAGTTCAACGTGAAAATTATTGAAAATCGAAATTAATTTTCATGTTGTTCGTAAAATATTTTTTCAAATTATTCTATTAGATATGCCAAGTATGGCTGAATCATTGAAATAAAAAAAAAAAAAAAAAAAAACGAAAAGAAATTGTGCACACGGACAGTTTTATATTTAAAAAAATACAAGATAAATTAAAAGAGAAAAATTCATTTAATACACAACAATACAATACAGTATTTAAAATTTTCCAGAATTTTAGATTTACAGAATTTTGGATTAGCAGAATTTTTTAATACATGCAGAATTTTCAATTCATTTAGGTATACAGAATTTTGGAAGAGAAAATGACCTGTTATATAAATAAATTTGGTCCGTTCTATAGACGGAACGCTCAACTTTATTGTGTGCATTTTGTTGGCAGGAATAGAGGGGATTTACACAATAGTTTGCATATCATAGGTAAAAATTGAAGGTATAGGTACGTTTAATGACTTTTTGCTACATTATCATAATGTTTGGATTTCTACGATCTACACACTAAAAACAAAATAACTGCAATGTAAAATCAAAAAAGACTTAGACTGAAAACCGACTAAATTCATGGTTAATTATTTTAAAATATATAAAAATTAAAAAAATCATCTTTCTATTTGTTTTGAATATACATACATATTATGTATTAATAAAAAAAGTAAAAGAAACAATTTATTTTTGGATTATTCAATTATTCCGAACACTTTTATTTTTAATTTTTTTGTAAAAAGTTTAAAAATGGGATTATCTGGTTTTCACTCTAAGCCGAGGAAACATGATCTAACATTTATTGGCTAAGATTTTGCTCCAATAGGTAGTGTTTCGTGTTGATTAAAAATGATTTGCCTTTAAGGGGCCAGTTATAGCTATCATTGAAACTCATCATTGAAAATTTTAATTTTCATTTTTGAGGCCTTAAAAAGCGATATCAGTGATTATTTTGATGCCAATAAAAAGCTGAGGACTCGATAGTCATTTCTAATCAAAAAACTATTTCATTTTGGCCCTACCTTTCACATAAAACGATTTCTAAGATTTCAATGGTCAGTGATAAGGTAGTTCAATCATTGAAAAATGAAATATTTTTTTTACTAGAAATAATAATTGAGTTATCAGCTTTTTATTTGCATTAAAATAACCACTGATTTCACTTTTTGAGTGCCTCAAAATTAACAATTAAAATTATATATAACTATAACTGGCCCCTAAGACAAGCAAAAATAAGTGTTGAAATAAAGTAACATCCATTTTATTTGAAATGGCTACCATGTTGAATCATGTTTATTGTCATTTTAAAATAATCATATTTCCCCTTGTAAGGTATAAATAGAAAAGGGGAAAAAAATGAAGTCAGTCAGTAATGAGCGTTTGAATTGAATAAAAAAACAAGCTTAGCGGTGACGATTTTGGTTTTCTTTTATTTGCTTTAAACATTTAAATTAAAATGATCTTCACATTGAAATAATATGCATTCGTTTTGAATCAAAATTATACTACACTCAAATAATATAAAGATTCGCATTAGAATAAAAGTACTAAACATCAAGTAAATTGTCTAGTTATATAAAAATAATCCTCACTAAAATAACTGTCATGTCAAAAAAACATGATGATTCTTTTTAAAATAATTACTTGCCATGTTAAAATAAAACGAAGGTTGCTGTTCATTCAAAATGAACCTCCATTTAAAATAAAACTAAGATTCCCCTTTCATTACAAAAAAATAACTTGCACGTCAAAATAACACGAAGCTTCCTGTTGAATCATATTAGTGATCTGTAGTGATTGTACCTGGCAACGCCGAAATAAAACTTAACGAGCAATGGTTGCCTTCCGGCATTTCGATATATGCACCATGCACATTTATTAGTCACTCACCTTCTCGACAAGACAGTCGTCCGCACCGCCGTCCGCCATTAAAAAAAGTAAATTAAAGTGGTACTAGATATATAGTAAAATTTATATTGAATAAAAGTATTGTATAAACTTAGAAAAGGTTTTATTTAATTTGATTTGGATACTACAGATCCTATTAACAAACAACCATATATTTTTTTTCTCATATTTTTCATTTCATATTTTTTATAATTTAAATCCTAATGTAGAAATAAAACTAATTAAATTTTTTTTAATACATTTGTCCATTTACTGTTTGCAAATATGTAAAAAAATTATCCTGTCCTGATGCCTTCTTTATATAAAAATAGTTTATACATTTATTTTTAAATTATTTAGCTATAAATAAACAAATAAATTTATAAAATTCGTTTAACAATAATATTCTATTTAGTCCAGTCAATAAAGCATTTGACTCGGGAAAATGGATTTTGGTATATAGCCTCCTCATGGCGTTATTAAGAAACTGTCAAAAGTCCCCATCGTTATGAGCTCCGCTAACAATTTTACAGGGGGTTGAAGGCCTCCCAAAATGGTTTTTCAGGAATAACTCCCAAATGGTAAGTTCTACAAAAAAAATGTTAAACACTAATTGGTAGCTTGGAAAATTTCCTAAAAAAAATATTAACATACTTTTTTTCATAAAAATAACCGTTTCCATTTTTTGATAAATGCATCAATTTTTTTGATGTTGTCAGTAAATTATATGAACAAGATTTTAAGATATCGGCCCACTCTATTTGTCCACCGCTTTAGGTGGGAGGGGCAAATTAAAAATAAAATATTGAAAATAGAAAATGAATATAAAAACACAACAGCAACACCTACAATATCGTGTTATAACTTTTTTTAAAGCCAGTAATTTATTCTCTAATTATGTTTTTAAATTAGTGCTTTGTTGAATAAATGATTTTTAAACTCTTAATTATTTGAATAAAATTCGTTGTCGATAATACCTGTTCACTTGTTTCTCAAAAATTATTACTTAGTGCCTATTGGAACGAAAACATCAAAAATCCCTTTAAAATGATATTTCTTGAACTTTAAGGACTTATGTTAATTAAGTATACCTCCTCCACTCTTCTATAAAATTTCCCGCTTCATTGTTATAAAACTTCCGAGTTTATAAGGCCTCTCACGTTACGTTCTTCGTTCTGTTTAAAGTTTTTTACCATAAAGATGGGCATTTTATTATATCTCTACCATTAACTTCCTACCTACCAACAAATAACTGTCTATAATCTCTTGTCGCTATGGCGACATATATAGCATCGACCCTCCAAACCACGCCGTCGTCGCCGCGCCTGACTGTCAGGCGCCACAACACAACACAACTCTTAAATTAATCCGATTTTGAAATGACACTTTAATTGAAACATTCCGCTCCGTTTCCATCAGCAAAATTGGAACTGGTCGGCGTGTAAATATTATGATTGTCCTTTGTGCCATCATATAGCCACGCCGCGCCGCGCTCCGTTGCGTCGCCACTCCATATATTGATATCATCCTTGACAATTCACAGCTTGAATGCAACCCTAATTATAATCATCACGTAATTTTGGTGTCGGTGTTTTTTACGCATAAGGTCCTCCGAATACCAACCTCTTATTTCATGGACACATATACTTATACATATACTTACAGATTTCCACTTTAATTAACCCATCACACACAGTGGGTGAATCCTTTGAACTATTGCAGCACACGTTGATCCCGGATTTTGTTTTCAACAATCGATGTAGCTATATCCTTAAATCGTAATTGAGTCCTCATAAAAAAAATAAGGATTACACACATGGTCCTGCTTTACTGCACGCGGATGTTACTATAGATTATATATATAGTTATGGCGCGCGCATGAATACCGACTGACCAAGCTTATGCAAAGAAAAAGCCACCATCATTCTCTTTTCATATATTTATAATCTCCTAGCTCTCATATGGTTTATAGAATTTTGTTATAAATTTCGTCCTTTTATTACAAATAATTATTATAGGAGGGTTGGTTGAGGTTGAAGTTGAGGAGATACAACCATGAACCGTCTTTATCTATATAGGTATAATGTCCTTTAGTATATTTTTGTGGTAAGTCGTTTAGGATTTTGACCGTAATCTTATGAATTCAAAATGCGACATTCAACAGACATTCAACCCTAAAATGAGAATGGAAGTTTGCCGGAGTTTATTTTTATATCCCATGGGAATATTTAAAATTTATGTACTAAGGTTTACATGGGTACACATATTATATAAGATGATCCTCCGATTGAAATATGTTAAATGCGAAAGGGAGGATTTTTAGGAGTAACATCAGCATTATGGGGAAGAAATTCGACACGGCTGACTTGTTGAAATGAAAATATAAAATCAGGACAAATATTTTGTGGATCATAAATGTTTACGATTTGGGGCCAGTTTGTTCACAACTTTTATCTTAAATCATATGGCTATTCAGCGGGTTGGCAGGTGGTTTTAAAGCCTGAATATGAGGCTATATTAATCTGATTAAAAAAAAAAATAAATACATTAGTTATAAAATCCAAGCTTTTCCAATAAGAAAATATGTTGTTTCCTTTATCGTATTATTCAATTCTCATACATACATTAATGGAAACTTTATTTTGAATTACATACTTGTATATAAATGGTCAAGACTGCAGGGGGGACCATAATCTACCATGCAATATTTGAAAATATATCTTTATCGTCTAAATCCTATTTTTCCATGTCATTTAACTAAATTGACCATTTCAATATTATATGGACACACACAAAAATTGCTAACTTTCTATTACTTCCCCATATAAGCTTAGCTAGCTTCCCTTATTTTTTGTATAAAAAGAATGTGAATCCCCGTATATCCGTTTGTTATTTTCTATTTTATTTGGGAATAAATTCAAAATCCACTTGAAACATTTTAAGGGGCATATTGGAGGAATAAGATTTGTATCGCAATTTGAAAATATAAATGGATAAACATAAGCCAGACCAGACCACCACATTGCCATTCCATAAATGAAAGTCAATATA
This sequence comes from Epistrophe grossulariae, assembly GCA_929447395.1. Lineage (NCBI taxonomy): Eukaryota > Metazoa > Arthropoda > Insecta > Diptera > Syrphidae > Epistrophe > Epistrophe grossulariae. The sequence continues at coordinate 91,582,297 of OV839568.1, read as the reverse complement.
GGGTGCATCGTCTTGCAACCATATTTTGGAGTGGGGATGAATAAGTAGAGCTCCAATAGAAGAATATAAATATAAATGTATATAAGAAAACTTTATTCGTCTATATATAAGTTTTCTACTTAAATTAACAAACGATTTTCGATATAAATTTTAGCTTAATCCAGCTCAGGAATATTTGTAGGTATGGCAAAAATGTACAAACTTTTATGTCTGAGTTTACTTATTTTATGTTAAAAATGTAGATAAATAAAGCAAGTTGGAAAAGAAAGTTGCAATGTTGGTATTTTTCGTCTACCTGAATGGTGTTAATGTTTAACTACCTATTGATCGTGATATCTTAGGAAAAAGTCTGCATTCGAAGGCGATACAATCGGGTAGCAATAAGGAATTTAAGTCAAACTTTAGTCAAATTAAGAATACTGAGGAGAAAAAAACTATTGTTCTATCTATATGTATATACCTACGTCTTTTCGTGTATTTAAGCAGCCTTGTCGATTCGATTTAAAATAGGCAAATTCCTTTAACACTTATGATTTTTTTTTGTTTCATGAAAAAAATATGTGTGATAGCTATTGTTAATTTAAAAGACACGTGTTTCAGGAATTTTGATTTTATTGAACAGAGATTGGAAAATTTGCAGTTTTTCGGTTTGGATCATATTGAGCAGAAAACTAACAAAAATTATCTCAATCAATTATTTATTCAAAAAATTATGTAGATGAAAATAACGTAAAACACTTTCTTTTCGTTAAATCAAAGGCGTACTTTTCAATTTCGCGGTTGTTTATTTAAAGATATGTAAATATGTAACAAAAAAACGAATGTAGATAAAAAAAATATTCAACTTTTGTTCTCTTGTTGCATGGTGGCTTATATATGGACCAAAGCAGGAGAGCCATTATTGCATGGTGTGCCAAATATGATTCAAACAGATATAATGTCAACTTATAAGTAATTAGTACTTCATAAAACTGAAAGAACTCACATTATCAATAATATTTATATTATTTTATTTACTGGTAATTTTTTTTTAAGCGCTAACTTTTATTTCTATATTTTTTATACAATTTTGAACTTCTCAAACATACTGATGGGCATAATCGAATGATTTGAATAATCGAGACATTAGTAAATAGTATTCGAGTGATTCGAATAATCGAATGATCATTCGAGATATGAAATAGTACAAAATTGGAATAAAAAACCTTTAAAATTTAATATGTAGATTCGCTTTGTTCGATAAAAGAACATTTTGTTCAATACAATCTACATTTTAAAAATTAAATTTTGGATTTTTGCAAAGGCAATATAAAATTTATTTCCCTTGTTTGCTTTTTTATTGCAGTCCATTTGGAACGAAATATTCTCTATGCTTCAAAATATAATTTGACCCCTATCTGTCGAATTCCATCACAGGATGGCTACGATGACGGTTTATTAAAAAACCTCTAAAAAATACGAACAAAAATCGAGTTTTTTTTCTGCTCCGGAAAAATGCTTTTTTAGGGCAATCTGTTGACATTTGGAACCTCATACCTCAAAATATAGGTTATCACCTTTCTGTCTAGCCATCAACTGTCAAATTCCATCACAGGATGGCTACGATGACGATGGATTAAAAAACCTCTGAAAAATACGAAAAATTTATTTTTTTCTTCGGAAAAATGTATGGCTCTTTATTTCGTTTTTTCTGCGTACTTCTCACTGCGTTGACTCAAGTGGTTGAATACACATATGACGTAATCTACACAAACAATCAACGTTTCGACTCTCGAGTTCTCGAGTTTTCGATTATGTCTATTTATCTTTCTCTTGCTTGTAGTTCTCATTTCTCGAGTTCTCGAGTTCCGAGTTCGAGTTCTCTTCTCACTCACTGCGCTTACGATTACAACTTACAAGTAAGAATAGTAAGTAAGTAAGTAAGGTAGGTATAATCGGTATGGTAGATCGTTCGAATGATTCAAGTGAAGAATCGAGACATCTCGAGATGTTGCTTGAATCGATTATAATCGAGAAAATCATTCCAATGCGCCCATCACTACTCAAACGCGCTTCTCTTCTACTGAAACCGGTTTGACGACTTTGACAAAAACATTTGTTCCCGCAACTCGTTCATAGATTGCGATTATTAATAAAATTTAGAGCACCTATATGGTACTAATTTTGCACTGCATGCACAAAACAACAGAATTGGTTGAAAACTCAAAAATATTCACACTAATATGGTTTGGCTCTTATATGAGCCACCATGCGGTAAAAGGTTAAAAATTATCTAGAGAGGGTTTTGTTATTTTACACCCAAAGAAATATTTTTGATTTTCATTAAACTATTCAAATTTTTTAATCATTAAAAATTGGAGGATTATTTTAAAAACACAATTCATTTACATAATATGTCGGTCGACTACCTCGAAAGTTTTTTGACAACACTGACGTTAGGAAAGCACTGGCGATGATCGCAAAAAAATGCACTCTGCACTCTACACTTTGCACTCTGCACTCTGCACTCTGCACTCTGCACTCTGCACTCTGCACTCTGCACTCTGCATTTTGCACTCTGCACTCCGCACTCTGCAATCCGCATTTACCACTCTCCATTCCGCACTCTGCAATCTGCATTTCTCACTCCGCACTCCAATTTTACAATTTTATTCTTCTAAAGTTCATATCTGTATAGAGATTTGGGAGAATCGGTATATTATTGCCAGGTTGAGGGTTGATATGTAGTCAGCGTTGTTCTTGGAACAAAAAATCCTGGGGCCATTCTTGGGGCCATTTCAAATTTCTCGGGGCCAATTAGGGATATTGGAGTAAAATGACACATTTCGAAATGATTTCTTTGATATTTTTTATTATTTTATTTATTTTTTCAGTAAACAATGAATAATTTCTAAGAAAAAAGAATAAATTAAATTTAAACGAAAGTAAAATTTACAATATCTCCTAATTTGTTTTAATCAATTCTGTAGAGGCTAAATAAAAATTGACAGGTTTTCATTTAAAAAAAAAATCATTCAACTCTCATAAATGAGTAAATAACTCCTTTGTTTAGTTTGTTGCGGTTTTAATAATTTTATGGTAGAAGAAATCATTCTTCATAATGCACTGCATTGTACAGATAGTCATTTAAAATATTGTTCGCTAATTTTTCCAGAGTTGGTCCAGAATTAAAAAATGAATCTATTTCTTCTATTAAATTCAAATAAACTTTTAGAAACATCTTCTTTAATAGATTTGATGGGTAGCTTTGAAACCATTCTTATAAAATCACAAATAATTTTAATCAAATAATTGGAGAGCAGAGCACGGCTTCATTCTTAATTCCTTTGAATTGAGTATAGATAATATTAATAAGCTCAAAAATATTTGCGTTTCTCACAGATTTATGAAAGCTTACATTATTAAAGCGTATCAACACAACACATCATCATTTTCTACTAATTCTCTTAGGGCCAGTTGTACAAATATTTAAACCGTGGTTCAGCAATTTGTATCCACCGATTTCGGGGGATCAATTGAGTTTTAACAGTGGTTTACCGTTCAAGTCTGTGATAATAACCAATTACATACTTGAACCATCGTTGAACCTTAGTTAATCCGCCGAAATCGGTGAGTTAAAATCTTGAACCGAGGCTGAACCACTATTGTACAACTGGCCATTAGAATAATATTTCTTTTTTTTATATTATTCGACATAATTTGAAATAAACGCGAGCTTGTTGAAAACTTGATATTTTTTTAAATTTGTGAAATCAAGTATTTTTTCTATTGTTTTATTTATGAATTTTTTGAAACTGGGGCCATTTCACGTTGGCCCGGGGCATGGGGCCAAAATACAAAACTTGGGGCCAAATGGCCCAATTGGGCACTTTAGCACAACGCTGTATGTAGTTAACCACTAATACAACATTTAGAGCGGTATACAAATCGTTCAACAGCTCTCTTATAATGAATGTGGTTTTTATTTAGAAAATAAATAAATGTTGATAAATTAATAAAGACAAAAATATTTTTCCAAATAAAAAACCCAAAAGCCCCGTTTTTTTGTCATTTTGCATCAATTTCATGAAGACAGAAAAAAAGACAACCTATGCAATCGACTTGGATCGGGAATTCTTCAATCGCTTTGACTTTCGACATCATAGGTACCTACCTATATATAGCTTTATTTTTCTTTCCCCATTAAAAGATGCTCGACATCATAGGTACCTACCTATATATAGCTTTATTTTTCTTCCCCATTAAAAGATGCTCATTAGTCATTATACTATATCCGAAAACAATTTGTGGGTAATAATATTGTTTTCGATTCTTCAACTAGGAAAACAAATTATATTATGGTCAAATTATATGTTTTCGACTTGTATTCAAAATATAGAGAAAGAACAATTTTGTATATTATATAAGAAAGCTATCGATATACCGATTCGGTCTCCTGATGTGAGAAAATCTGATTCCAATTATATTTACAATCAAAATAACATCATGGAAATCAGTATATCAAATGACAAATTCCTTCTCAGCTTCTCTTTACACAAGACGGATTCAATATACCTACATAGCTCTAAAACAAATCTATCGTCAATATGAGAATGATTATATCAGATACCTATTCCCGAAATGGTTTCCAATAATTTCCTATTCCAGTATACCTACATATATAGCTCTCAATTAACTAATATCAATTCTACTCGTATGCATATCTAATCTTCCCTATTTTCATACCAAAGATAATATTATATTAAATAAATTCGTGCTGTGTTCTAAATATACACACAGACTGAAACTGTATATCTAATTATGACCTTCTGCAAGCAATTAGTTACTCTCTTGGATATTCCATTAAACAAATTAGCTACGCAAAAAGCCATGTTCATGAGAAAAATTCCAAAAGCCACAGGAATTCATATTAATATAGCATAATGACATCCTAATTATGTATCTTTCAAGAGTCCTCTTCCTCATTTCTCCCTTATGTCTCATAAGAAGCAAGCTCGTGTTAGAACATTCCACAAATAATTGCTTACAAATTGTCACGACTAGGTATGTTGGTTAATATTAGGCTATACGGCATGGCGAGTATAAGGCTGCTACTAGCATCTTTGAAATTGTTTTCGGAATAATAAATTGACATAATGTCAATTATAAAGAAGTCCTATACTCTTGCAAGGATTCAGACAGACAGTCACTAAATATACATGTATAAGCATTATCTGTACATATTATCTGCGTGTGTAAGGTGTGTGTTAAATTCACACCCACTTGAAGGATTCTATTTTCATCAGCAGCTATAGGTATACCTTTAGATAGAGATAGAGGATATCACAGAAATCGAAAACAGAAAGTGTTACGTGATAAAAATCTACAATAAAAATGGAAATCCTTTCCTCCATTTTCATTAATCTAAAAACGATTGTAGCTGTATAAGCAAACTTTCAGTAACTTGTCAGACACTTTTCAACCTGTACCTACTCTTCAGACACACGTCTATCCAAACCATGAGAAGAAGGTTATCCTAGATTTGAATTATTTAGAGTCGTGTCTTTGATTAAAGAATAAAAGAGACGGTTGTAAAAATTTAAAAAGCCTTTTTGCATTGCCTGCCATGCCACTCTACTACAGAACGAATCCGCTGCCCCGCTTAAATTCCGAGCACGTGTAAAGTGTTCATCAACACGTACCTTCCTACAAACCACATCGAATTGAGAAAATGCTGCAACACAAATTCATCATGCCATAGCTAAATTTGTGCGTAACTCGTAAGAACAATGTTCCATCTCCAAAGATGGGTAGATGAATTTTTATTGGTCTTTAATGCGATTTCGTTTGGTGTACTTAGAAGAAATCCCTTCTCCACAAAAAAAAAAAAATACCTTGATCCTTTAAATATTACTTTTTCATGCCCAAGGATGGGATGGGCTGGGCATGGGATGAAGAACTAAGTTCTTTCCCATCCTCGTTTATATGCGGGTTGTTGGGTGGTGGTGGTGGATTTTTGTTCTTCCTCTAAAATCATTACAATAACATTACAAAAACATCCGCTGGCTAATACTTGGAGGCCACGTGAGGTGAAAGTCAAAAAGTTTGTGCGACCGAACCGAACCATGATGCCGCAGGGGAAAATTAACATTTTTAATGCTAACAACTTTGTGGATTTAATGGGCAATGAAAACCTTATCTGGGTTTATTTATGGGCTTATATTGAAATGTTACGACAAACTCTATAACAAAAGAGGTTGTTGAAAATTAAAATCATTTAAGTTTATATTTTTACATAAACATATTTGCCACTTACACGCAGACTGGTTCGTTGCTGAATGTTTCGCAGGTTTGAATGTAAATTTTGTTAATTCCAGCACCTACCTACCAGTTTAGATAAACTCTTTTTAAATTAAGAATGTAGTTAGCAAAAGTGGACATTTAAGCTGCTTGAAGTAAAAGGTGCGAGCATAAAGTATGTCATAAAGTGCCATAATTTTTGCAAATGGCGACAAATATATTCACTATATACCTACAGACAGCTGTTAAAAGAGCTTTTTTTGCAGCACCTTGCTGAATTGTGTGTCGAGCATGGTCAGCGTTACCACTTCCGGAAAAAAAGTCGAAGTAGATTTCAAGAAAAAAGTGAAGTAGATTTAGAAAAATCGAAGTAGATTTCAAAATGAACCTTTTTATATAAATTTTATCCAAACTAAAAGCAAAAACTGATTCTCAGGCTTCATACAAACATATATGGTCTTATTTATAAACGTTGTCTAACTTTAGACCACAGTCCAACTTTGAAAAATGTGTTCAAAAACCTAGTTTATTGTTGTCTTATAGCTGCCTGACAGACACAAATAATGTGATATTTATTAGATATTATTAAATAAAGCATATTTCCACCAATTTGAAAATGGTTAGACAGTGTCTAAGTAGAAAAAATCTAATAAATACGACTGATATTGTTTATAACACTTTTTGTATAGATGGTTTTATAACATAATGGTTAGTTTTATTTAACAAAAAAAAAACTTAGAAAATAAGCCAACATATTTCTCGGTGGGTCAAATATTTTGTTTTTTTAAGCATTTTCTTGTTTGATGAGTTCTTTGCAGAGCATAATCCTTTCCACAGTTCCACAGAGAGAGTTTGTTGGTGGTTTCGTATTGGATAAAGTTTTTTTCAGAGAACTTGCGATTTACTTCGGTGGCGGAACGGAGAGAAAGAAGTACATTTGCTCTTTTTTCTAAAAAATTGAAGTACGTTAAAGCAGAGATTTTTAAAATGAATTAGATTTCAATATTTTGGTGATGGTGCGAAGTAGGAAGTAGATTTGAATTTTTTTCGGAAAAAAGAAGTAGATCTACTTCATTTGAAGTAAAGTGGTACCACTGAGCATGGTTCATTCCAGCAGAACGGAGCAACCACTCACACAGCTCGGTCAACAAGGGAATACCATGATTTTAGTTTTGCCCCATTCTGTATAAGAAACAAAGAATTTTGGAACTCATAAAAATCGCATTTCTTTAAAACTCTTTGAATACTATTTACGAGGAATTTTTCACTCCGAGCACCTTAAAGAACAAAATTTACCCGATTTGCCATTCCAGCATAGTTGAGGTACATTAGAAATGAAAAAAGCATTTATGTAAATTAAATATTTTTGGTTACTTTTTCTTAAAAAAAATCATTTTTTATTTTGTTCACTGATTGGGCATAGGTTTTGCCTCTTATAATTCTACAAACTTACTAACTAAAGGCTTAACTACATAAGCCAAAAAAGTGAAAAAGTGAAAATTTTCAAACTCATTTTAGGATAGTGTTTCTGACTGGAAAACTTATAAAAATGATGCAGAAAGCTTAAATTTTGGTTTAAAAACAAATTTGTGTATTCTTTTTCACAAAACAACGGCGCTAGCGGTAAAAAAAATATTTTTACTTTTGTACTTCAGTACTTTTTGGCTTATGTAGTTAAGCCTTAACAATCGCATTTTATTCTATCTTATTATTCTAAATAAAAGTGATGTAAGCTAATTTCCGCAGTGCAGTATTGATGTGCAGTATTGTATCATCATCAGTATCATCATCCATGGTGGTCGTCTGCTGTGTTTATCAAATGGAATCGATCACCAGGATGTTGGATGTTGAATGTGCACGTCTTGCGTGGGTGATGTTTATAAATAAAACAACGATGCTATCGTTGATGCTAGCATTAACTTGTATTTTAAAACTTTGAATAAAGCAATCGGTATTCTTTTTTAAATTTGCTCTTCTTTACAAGCAAATCTGGAAAGCCTACGAACAGGGTTGGCCGAATTAACTACACTACATTTTCTATATCATTAACTAGGCGTAGTTAATTTAATATAAACTACACGTCTTAGTGTAAATTCATAACATGAAACATTTGCAGATGCGCAACACAGCTGATGCTGATGCGATACATATGCAACTACGCATCATGAATTTTCTCGATTCGGTTTTGCTTGAAGTTTCCGCATTATTTGATGCAAGTTTGCAATAGCGAACACTTTTTTGAATGTTTGACGCAAGTGATTGTGAATCATCTCTGCAACGATGCATTTGTGAATTTACACTTATTTACTACAAATTGTTACGTTTTCATATACATACATAGTAAATTTAGAGAAATAATAAAATTTCAATAAAATTTTTAGCATTTTAACTCAAAATTCAAGCTTCAAAGTTACAACTGACACATCATTTGATACTTGAAACTAAGTTTGTTACAATTTGTTTCATTAACTACATTTAACTACGTTTAACTGTATATAAACTACGTAGCAAATGTAAAAAATGTAGTGGCCATCCCTACCTACGAACACTTCTCCTTTTTTTGGTGTCCGTTTTATCATCTTCTTCGTATTTTGTTTCCTCAGACCTGTAAGTCCCCTTTCACACAGGGAAACAAGTTGCTGGAGATTTTTTGAAGTTTTCTTTTAATTTCCAATTCCCACCAACCGTAAAACGTTCATTCCTCTTACTTGGTGCCCTTCTCTCCTAAAAACTGAAAGTTGCTGGAAACTGAGTTTCCTTGTGTGAAAGGGGACTAAGAACAAAACATGAACGCAATACTTTTATCTATTCCCCTGAAGTTTCGCCCTCTTTCTCTACTCGCAGTTACACTTTTTTGAAATTCATTTGATTTTTTCACATTGTTAGTAGATATGCCTCCGCTTAAACATTTCTAATGTTAAAAATTCATACATAATATTCTTATACAAAAAAAATAAATTTTAACAAAATTGGCATTTTTTGGAATTAAACGAACAGACCTATTATAATAATATGTACCTATGTACCTACTTATCTCATATTGAATTATTTTTTTTTCTCTAATTTGTTCACATTTTTTTAAGACCGACAAACAGAGGATTATCTAAAGCCTACATTCTATCTTCAATTGAAACTCATCATAACTAATTTAGATTTTAAATTTTGAGACACTTTAAAATAAAAATCAGATTTTTGATTTGATTTTTCTTAAAAATTTCAATTATCGTTTTCAATGAATCTATATAACCTGGTTACACTGGCCATTTTTAAATATATTTTTGGAATACCTAACTTGAAAACTGAACCGATTCTGGGAGAATTTAATTTTAAAAAAATGTTTGTAGGGAATTAAATTTACCATCTAAAATGATGTTTTAAGGTCATTGCTGAAATACAATTTTTCATCCCTGGTACTTAGTTAAACAAGCACTAAGTTGCACTTCTGGTAATTTTCTCGTGCCATGAAACAGAAAGTGGAGGTTTAAAAGTAGACGAAATCACTGAAAACCCCGGGACTTATTTTAAGAAATCTTCGGTTTTATTCAAAATTTCGTCTCATTTAATAGAAAAAATATTAAAGCTTTGATTTAGCACCAAAATCACCACTGATTTTGGTTTTAAAGTGTCTCAGAACTTAAAACTATAAAATGGTATAAATGATATGAATTTCAATGAAAGCTTTACCTGGCACCTAAGATGAACACATACCCAATTTTTGAGAAAAGTTATAACAGAAGTTTTACTTTTTTTTGTACTCAAATACCAAGAAGAAAAAATCAGCTTGAATCAGTTACCTCTGAAAAACTCTTAAATAGAACACCTGTTTTGTATTATTTCAGAGATAATGTACAAAAAATCTTTTTTTATCTACAAAGTTTTTACAAGTTAGACAAAACAATGTCTTTCCTCTTTAACTATAAAGAAGATAATCTGATTTACGTATAATGGATGTTCTTGTTTTGGTGACTGTCAACTTGTTTCTTAGGTGTACCTTACCTATACATATACGCGTATATTGTTGGACGGAAGAAACAAACTGTAATTGGATAAGAAGAATTTGAGAACTTCAAACCAACTAAAAAGTACCTACATATATAGGTACATATATGAACATATGTATATATGTAAGTGTAGGACGTAGGTATATACACATACACATTATGCAACTATACGAGAATGATGTCCATGTCCTACCCTAATTGTTTGCCAAAGAAAGCTGAAGTTTTGTCAAACAATAAACACACACATCTACACAAAGGGATGTTGAAAAGACTGTTACGCAATTTATAAAAGACATTTTTGCATATGATTAGATGAAACTTTTCTGGAAGAAAAGCCTGTTTTTGAAAATAAATTGTCAACATTAAATTTGGATTCATATAATAATAATTAATATTTCACTGGATAGAAGAAACAAACTTTTTAGTTTTTGAAGTGAAATACAGTTCTTTAGATTCAAATACAAAGTTACTGCCATAATTCAGAAAAAAATTTAAATACAAACATTTTTGTGGACTAAAAGCCCTTAAAAATTTAAAAGCTTTTTTGGAGAAAATAGTTTTTAAATAGAATTGGTTATGATAAGATCACAATATAATTCAAATTTATTTATCAGAATCAATTTCAAATGCTTAACTTATTTTGTACGTAGAAAACTTTTAAAGACGGTCGCGGTGCATGACTTAAAAAAACAAATTTCAAAGTTTGAACTGAATTTAACTTAGTTTAAAAATAAAAATATACAAATTTTTTATTAAGAAAAAAAATCGTTGTTGCAGTTTTGTGATAACATTTTATTAATTTTGCTTTTCGCGTACTTAAATTAAACATTTTAGTAATTTTGAAAACGATTTCTTAATGAAAAAAATTATACATACATATTTACTTTTCCATTCAAATATTTCACTTATTTTTGTTAAAAAAATACATTTTGTGAAAAAAAATTTAAATATGATTTTTAAGTAGTTTTTTTTTGGTAATTTTGTCTACTTAAATTAATTAACTATCATTGAAAACGTCATTTACTTACAATTCAAAATAAGTCTGTTCGCATACTTGCTCGAAACTGCCAGATTCTATCAGTTTTATTTTTTTTTTTTTTTTTAATATTGAATATTATTTTAATATGATGCTTTGAAAAAAAATTTTTGATGACGATCAAACGACTTGACCAAAAACTTTGAGCGCTGATGTCGAGTTGACAAGAGCAAAAATTAAACATTTTTCACGTTGACGATCACACGACGTTAAAATGCTATAAACAGTCAAATTCAGTACGATGTTTATAGTTAGAGTCAAAAATTCGAAATTTTTAGATTAAATTTGTTGCTCAGGAACAAGGCGTTTTAAGGGCTTTTGGATGAAATATTCAATATGCGTCAAAATATAGTTTGTTGCCTATATCTGTGAAGTAATAAACTGTTCAATTTATTGCAGAATAGCTACGATGTCGATTAAGATTAAAAAACTTCTACAAAATCAGAAATTTTTGAAATTGAGATGGAGTTTAACCTAGGCTACCTTGACCCAGTAAGCAAAATTCTGTTCTATCAACGTTGAAATACAGTCAACGCACTAACGAGCTTTCTGTCAATGTGTCCTTATTGCGTTCATAGGGCGATTACACGGTCACACAAAATAATCAATGTGTTGACCTAAAATTCATGCGTTAACGTGAGTATCAACGCAGCCGTCAACGCATTGACAGTATTCTGCGTTGAGAATCACACGCCTTGACGTCAGAAAATCAACGCGTGTGACCGTCTTATCGCAGCTTTAGGGCTATACGAAAACTAGAAATAAATATACGTTTGCGCACTGATAGGCTTGTGCAATCTTACTCTGACTATAGCGTATGTGAACTATCTTGCTTTATTTTTATTTTTTTTTATGGAAATCATTTACCTGGGGCCTATTTCACCAAACACCAAACACCATTTTCACTTTGCAACTTTTCAAAAAAAAAATGTCCTGCAAAGTAAAAGTGCAATGTGTTTCACAAAATTTGCAAAGTGCAAAGTGTTTGCAAAGAGGAAAACTTTTCAATTCAATAATTTCCTCTTTGCAAATTTGCGTTTGGTGAAACAAAATTTGCAAAGTAAAAGTGCAAAGTTGCAAAGTGAAAAGTGTTTGGTGAAATAGGCCCCTGATATAATAATAAATTTAAAAATATAATTTTCTTCTTTATTTTGTATTTATTTCGCAAATAAAATTATTGCAAAGAAACAATAATAAAATGTTGATTTCTTAAAATAAAAAAAAATAAGAAAATCCAAGTTCAAATCTGTATAAAATAGACAAAAGGATTTTTTGTTTTCATATTGACAAATTTGAGTATTTAGATTTCTTTGAATCAAAAGGAATATCTAGGATGTAATGTAAAGCAAACATAACATGGAGGTTAATAATTAGCCACAACTGAGGTCTGAGCCTGTATAGAGTTCCTTGGTCTAAATATTTATTACAAAGGCTGAAAGTTATATGTATATTTTATTAATACTTCGATACAAATTACTTCGATATAAATTAAGTCTAGATTTTGATAGTCTATGTCTATCAAAGCAATTCTCCTTTGTATTCCCGTAGCCCGGATACAAAAACATAAATAATAAAAAATAAAATATAAAAAACCTAAAATAAATATCATCTAAGTCAAACAAAAAAAAAACCTTATATATTGACAACATTTCCAACACTTCTATTATTATTTTGAGTCAGACCAGAAAAACTCCTTTTTATTCAAGCTGTAAAGCCTTCTTAAACCTTGATTGATTTGTAGGTAAATCGAACAAATTTGTTTCTAAAAACTCAAGCATTACAAAGTCCAATCTCTGCTGCAGAGATTAATTATGTTGTAAATATTTCTCATCACAGTAATATTTCAATTCTGAAGGAGTCCATAAGGTCAAGGGGGCGATATTTTGAAAACCAAAAAAAAAAAAAAACCGCATGGGTATATTTCACATAGCTCAGCGTGAGAGAAAACAAGAAAATCCACTCTATATAAAGTCCCCTTTTCTACTTTCTATATACATTAACAAAAGGCTAAAAAACGATTAATTTCTAAACGGTAATATAATGCGATTAAATCCTATATTCAAGTGTGTGTCAAGTTTCTCTATTTTTTTGTTTAAATTCTTAAAATAGAAAAAAATGAGGGTAACGTGAAAATTAAGAGGTTGAATAATTTCCATCATCGCCATGAGGACGTTGAGTAATGCGTGTTAGCTATTGATCCTAGGGATATAATTTGATCCGAACACCGAGACATTCGAGGGGAATTCGATCCTTTTTCTTTTTTCCAGTTGTAAGTAAGGTAGGTACTTCTATTATTCTTGTCATCAATGTGTCACAGGTTTTGTGGTGGTGGTGATGGTGGTCTAGGATAGTCATACCTTTAGCTTATAGTTGAATCTGATTGATATATAATTCAATTGAAATGTGATATTTCTATTAAAGCAACCCTTTGTTTGGTGTTTTCTTGTTTGTTATATCTTCTTTGTTCCAAAAACATTCTTTTGTTTTTCGAAAATTTTGTCTGAAGCTGCAAAAATGAATTCTATTCGAAATAATCTGAAAAAACAAACAATTTTAAAAGGGCACAAAAGGGAAGCTTCCTCCTAAAATGATCAATTCTCTATATAAGAATTTTTTTTACCAATATTTAAACGATGTAAATAATTTCCAAATAAATGAAATTCTTTTGAATTGTGGCAAAAGAAAATATTTTGTACATTTTATCGAAAAATATACCTTTTTCTTCAAAAAGTCCTCCAAAACCAACACCAGCAATTGTATATGGAACTACCGTTGTTTGTGCAGCATTATACTCTGTTCCAAAGAAAATTTTCAATACAGGGAAGATTAGACGTTTGCCTCTCACTCTCGTTGCATTGGTTTAAATAAACTTGTTTAAGGCTCTCACTGGCAGAGCCATTTTTACATAATTTGCTGCAATAAACATTTTTTTACCACCCCTAAAACTTTTTAGTCACTGTTAAAAAATTAGTTTGCTATAAATGTCAACAATCAAAAAGTGATTTTAATGATTTCATACCTTAATTTGTCAAGAAAAATACAAAAATGATGAAATGGTATATCAGTCATTTTTATATAATTTTACGGCGTGCTTTTAAATCGACTGCGATTGAATCAATGTCGATAGATTTATCGCAGTCTTTTTCGATTCCAATATCAGCAAGGCTATTAAGAACTGCGTTTTAAGACAGAGTAAGTGTAATTTCTCTTGTTGCATTTGAGACACGATTAAGGATATTTTCAATGATGGTAAATATTCGAAAATTAGGTATGTAGGTAGAAATGGCGGCCGAACATATAGCTCAGTGTACCAATTATTTTTACCCGTAGGAGAAAAATGATTTGAGAAAGGGATTTATGGATGCCCCCCTTGTGGTCCTTTATAGATTAACATTAGCACTCTGAGTTCTACAGAACTATGCCAAGTTTGGCAATATGTTGGCTGGTTTAGAAACGCATACGATTTGATCTCAGGAAGATTGTCCACTTATATGTTTGGATATATGATCATTTATGAGACCTCCGTCTGACTCTGATCTCTCCGTATGACATAAGGTCTTTAAAGAATGTCCTTATCTACTTAAAAAGAAAATTGTGAATAGAATTAAAATTTTAAAGTCAATAAAACTAAAAAAAAAAAACTACCCATGAAACTATGAACTCATCCTTAGCGTACATTCCGCGGATTTGGGTTATGGTTGCGGTACCGTAGCTATAAGAATTTGTCCGTTGTGTTGAGGAAAGAGATATCAAATCTTTGATCTTTAGTTTAGAAAGTTGCTCTGAAAAATGGCCTATCAATCAACTGTTTACTCATTCTGTCCAAATCGGGACATTACCAGAACGACTGTTTTCTTTTGCTGCTGGTCCCCATAGCTACGATTTTGGGAATTGTGGGGGATGCCGCATACTCTCCGATTTGCCAGGGTCCAGAACAGGTCGCGACTATCCTGGCAATGTCTTGCCTAGAAAATGAAGACATTAGATCTTTCCCGGCAATATTTTCCTCTAAAATAATTTCAGCAGACAGAGTTGTTTTTATTTTAATATTATTGATATGCTGAATATTTGAACATAAGGTATGGTTGGAAATTGTAGCCTTTCAAGATTTGCCGCCTTCCAAAGGGTGCCGTCAATGACTTAATAAGGTTTCCGTAGTGTTTATCATATAAATTTCTGCAAATCGATGTTTCTTTGGAAGCTTCAAAAAGCTACAAAACTTGAGAGCTCTTTGATACAAACCATTGAAAAGGCTCTAATAACTGACTTTTAATAAGAAATGGTAACTCTATGGGTGTGCACAATTTTGCGGAGAATTACCTACAACAAGAATTCCTGTATGTAATTTAGTGGGGTGGTATGTTTTACAGTGGAATTTTTTCCAATTCAGTAGCATGATATACAAGACACAGGTTCCACTGTTTTGAAAAAAAAGCTCTCCCATAAGCCCTGTACTAAGAATCTTTGTTAAACAAAGTATAATAATCAAATCGGGAAGTCCTTGAAGATTGTTAGTCCCAGAAGTTGCTTTCTGTAAGTAGAGTGTCGCTCAATAAGTCCGTCTCAAAAAAGACCTTCGTCACTAGTTGCTGAAGTTGAAGCTGCCACTGCTGGTAGAGTTTTGGTAATCAAATGGAGAAATCCTTGAAGTCGCAGTACCAGTCACCACCTAAAGAGTATGGCCCAAAAAAACTGTTCTCTCACCATTGTTTGGCAAAATTCATTTGGCATTTCTTTCTTTCGCTTTAATCGTTAAATATTTCGTTTAATTCGCAATCCACAATTGGCAATTTACATTTATTTATTTATTCATTACGTTTTTCAATCATTACGCAATTAACATTCGGCGTTTTTTTATTTCGCTTTTTTTCAAAAATATTTTCAATCATTTCGCAAAAATCATTCAGCAATTTGTTGTTTCGTTTTTTTTTTGTTACGTTGTTTGATATTTGGCCAGTTGTTTTTTTCGCGAAATAACGTTTCGCGGTTTCATTATTTCTCAAAATATCGCTTCGCCGTTTTATTATTTCGCTGATAGATCATTTCGCCGTTTAGTTGTTTTGATAATTAATATTAATGTTTTTTTGAGAAGTAATTTTTTATATGGAAAATCGTTCATTTTTGAGTATTTTTCGGTGACGTGGAATAAGGCCCAACGAAAGAAGACCAAATCTCAAACCAAACCTTGCACCTATACCTCAAATCCTATAGTGTGCCCAAGCAGGGGGGTTGCATACCTCACTGTTTATACATTTAAAAAAATGGCAAAACAATTGAATGCCAAATAAAAAAAAGCGAAACAACAAAATGCCAAATAAAAAAAAATAAAAAATACAAAATAAAAATATGTAATTAAATAAAAAATAAAATTAAAAAAAAGCGAAACAACAAAATGCAAAATAAAAAAAAGCGAAATAATAAATTGCTAAATAAAATAAAGCAAACAACAAAATGCCAAATAAAAAATTGCAGAAATTCAAAAATCCAATCGAATTAAAAACTAAATGAAAATTGCGAAATGATAGTTTGTCAAATCATTAAAAAAAAAAAACGTGATTTGCAAAACGTAAAATGCCAAATAACAAAATGCTAAACAAACAAAATGCGGAAAGAAAAACGGTAAAATGAACCCCGCGAAACGTTAGTTTGCCAGACAATTCTTGCGAAACATACCACACCCGTCTATTTATATAAACTAACCAGGCCACGGACAAAAAACAAGAAATATAGTTCACACTATAGATATTCGCCACGAAATCTATGTAATAGCCTTTTCACACCAAGCCCAAAACGCGGTTTTCGCGAAATTATCGGTTTTGGCGGAAAACCTAATCGAAAACTCAAGTTTTACCATACATTTTTGGTAAACCACAAGTTTTCGTAAACCACAAGTTTTATATAAAACCTCTCGAAAACTAGTTGAAATTCAAAGTTGAAATAAACAAACAAACCTTTTGAAACATCCAGCGCTCAATAAAATGTAAAAAAAAAACTGCTGAATTCTGCTTGATGGGGTTTTTGAAAACTTTTTGCTGAAAACCCGGTTTTGGGTTTGGTGTGAAAAGCCTATAAGATTGAACTGAACTTAGCAAAAATAGCCTATTGACAAAGGCTCTCATTAGTCAACTGATGAGTGAGATCGCCGGAACGAAAAGGCATTTTTTGTAGGGCTTAAAGGCCGTTAAAAGCTATTTTGAACCAAAGTCTATTTGATTTGTTTGTTCTATAATTCCATCTAAATTCTTAATTTTTTTTTTTGAGTTTTTAAAATGTTTGCAAGGAAATCAATTTTTTCAGACAAAGCTGGACCAAGGAATCCAATCCAAACAGAACATGTGCAAATTGTTGCTACCAAAAGCGCTATACAAATGGAAAATATATTGAAAGGCAATTAAAATTGCATTGCTTAAAGGCCTCGTGAGTCGTGTTCTGCTCGCATTTTGGTAAAAAGTTAAATACTGTTTAGGGGAACATTTGTTATTTAGCTCTTTGCAATTTACACAAATCGGTTTTAGTTGTAATTTGTAAATGATTCGAGTCACTGATGCTTAGCTCATACTTGTATATGGAAAACAAATCAATAAATTTTAATTTTAATTGAATTTTTACGTTCGATGTTAAGGTATAGGTACTTAAGTGCAAGTTTTGGATTCGTAAAAAATTCAAACATTAGAAATTTTAAGCTACCAATATGGTAAGATTGCAAGTAGGTACAGTACCAATCGTATATCTTCTAACCTTCACGCAATCCGATTAAATTCACCCTCAGGATTTGTTTTGTTCTGCACTTAAAAGACTCAAATCCTATATATATAATTCAATTAACATGAATATTCCCTTAAAATGACAATTGAAGAACAATGTTAGAAATAAAACAAATCAATTTTATCTTTCAAACAAAATTCATCTTCCCACTCTAATGAAGCGTATCGTATAGGTATAGTGAATCCGGCTTGAAACACCCTCCTACATCCGCTGCCCACTCTCCGTGAAGTACATATATAATAAACAAATCTTGTATTTCATTCACGATGATTAACCCTTTCTCCTTTTTCGACGTGCGGCATCATCCGGATATGTACCCACTTCAATGACATATCCGCCAACTCACAATAACGGAAGCTCTTTGCCATCACACACACTCTTCTTGGATTTTATACCATCACGCCTCTTGAAGCCTGCGGCAATAATGCCTTTTGCAACTTATGTTACTTTGACTACAATTTACGAATCGCTCCTGGGACTAACGCATAAATCTATTCAAATCTATTCAAATGCTAATTAGGCATCAGACAAAGCAATTCAATTGAAGGATAATGTTAAATGTGTGTACACTTATAAAAGAATATCGAATATACAAACAAACAAAAAAAATTGGTTGACAGTTGAAAAAATGACAAACGGCACGAGCATCACTACGAGTAATATTAGTTTCCCCCTGAAAGCAATTGCATTGCAACGAAAGGGTCGCGCCACCGGACGCGACTGTATAGCATCATCGTTTGCACAAATGCTTTGTATTTTAATGCAAAAGGACTCACAGACTAACTAATGAAACTGTCCTGTTGATGTCAAATTAAATTTAATTTTCATGTCAATGTCAGACTGACAATATATACTGATGATGATGCAAAGGGGAGTGTTATAGAGGACTCTCTATTGTATTAATCAGTTTGTTTTTTTTTTTTAAGACAAATAACACATTAGACAATGACAAGTTGGCGAGACTTAATAATTGATTTGAAGAATTCCATTTGTTTGTTCAGTAATGCAACAAAATAGGTCCTTTATACTTTGAAACTGCACATTTTTTTTTTTTATATGAACTTTGACTGAATTTTGTATAGAAATTAACACAATAGACAGAGTAAAGGAATTATTATTTCCATGCTATACTATCACTATAGACAAATTTTATTCAAATTCACTTAGCCCGAGTTTTTAAGTGCGAAATCACCAGAGTTTAAATTCGAATAAAGGCCTTGGCTTTAAAATGTTTTTCAATTAATTCGAACATCGACCAAAATTTGGGTTTTATTTGATTTTCTTTAAGAAATATAATTTTGAATTGAGCTTAGCAAAAGCGGAAATCACTAGAAGACGTATGATAAGTGCCTGAAGTATATGATGTCAAGATTATTCTTGACGAATCTAAAGCCGTTATATGAAAGGAAGGCATCTTTGGTTAAATAGTGGGAGGACACAACCTGTACATCAACAATTTGGTAGTGGAGACAGGGTAATAAACTTAGCGGCTGCGAAACGAAATGTCGGCATAGGAAGCACTCGATTCGCACACTTGTATATACACAAGGGAAGTTTTTATTAACGAAACGAGCTACAAGCCATTGTCACATTACCTCCCTTGGAGTTAAATGGATCCATTGTGTTTCCCAGGAATCAGGATGTAAGGATGTAAGTGAGACAGCTAAACAAGAGGAAACGCGAGTTAACCTAACAGGAAAACTATTTACATTTATACATATTATGCATTTTTTTTGTTCTCAATTCAATTCAATTCAAGTTTATTGGATCATATATTAAGACAGTCTTTTATAGTATATTACAATTGGTAATAATAATAGATAAAGGTTAAAAATAAAAAAAAAATTAAAAAAAAAATTAGAAAAGTGTTTTAACAATATAGATACCTACATTATTATTATTACTAATTTTTTTTTTTTATATATTATTAATTAAAACTTTCCTTTCCTCATAGTTCATCTCTTCCTTTGAATATTTAATAAAGTGTTGCCAGAAAAAACATGGCATTAAATTAGTTTAAAAGGTTACAAAAGTGTTTAAATACTGCACACTTGAAGTTTGTTGTCTCTCTAATCCATTTGATGCTGTTTGGCAAAGAATTCCATAGGCGAATGCTATTCACAAAGAACAATCGTGATGAGCTTAAGTACTTTGTTTTGACTAAGCGAAGTCTAGTTTCCTTAAGTAACGGGTGATTTTTTAAGAGGTTTAGAACTTTTTTAAAAAAAAAAACACAAAAAATTCGAAAAAATGAATGAAATATTTATTTGAATCGATAGTTTGAACCTTGCAATTTAATGTTTAAAGATAATTTCATGCAAATGTTGACCGCGGCTGCGTCTCAGGTAGCCCATCCGCTGAGTCCAATTTTGGCATACTCTTTCACACATATCGGCCGGTATCTCACGAATGAATGCATGGATGTTGGCTTCCAGTGCGTCAATCGAAGCGGGCTTGTCCCTATAGACATTAGCCTTAACATACCCCCACAAAAAATAGTCTAATGGTGTCAAATCGCACGATCTAGGCGGCCAATTGACCGGCCCGAAACGTGAAATTAACTGTTCACCAAACTCGCCTCGCAATTGCGCCATTGTTTCGCGTGCTGTGTGGCATGTGGCACCGTCTTGTTGAAACCACATATCATGCAAGTCAAGAACTTCCATTTCGGGCAAAAAAAAGTTTGTTATCATCGCTCGGTAGCGTTCACCATTGACAGTAACGCTGCGATTCGCATCGTCTTTGAAGAAATATGGCCCAATAATGCCGCCGGCCCATAAACCGCACCAAACAGTGACTTTTTCGGGATGCATTGGTAGCTGTTGCAATGCTTCTGGCTGATCTTCACTCCAAATGCGGCAATTGTGCTTATTTACGTACCCCAGAATGCCGACCATAAAATGGAAGCAGCGCGCGATGAACATTTCGAACCGAGCACGAATTTTGATAGTAAAATTCAATAATTTGCAAGCGTTGTTCATTTGTAAGACGATCCATGGTTAAATTGCAAACCAAACTGAAGCTGTTTGACAGTGACACAAGGTACTAAACACACGTCAACTGTCAAAACCAGTGTTGCCAAAACCAAACCAGTTAAAAAATCACCCGTTATAAAACTACTAGCAATCCACAGTTTTCTAAGAGTACCATATATGCGCCCAGCAACGGAATTTATGTGCTCCCTGCAATATAAGTCATTAGCTATTTTCAAAGGCTGGTAACAGAGTTCACATAAGAAACTATGGAATTTTGTAAGTTTATCAATGGTATGTCATCATTATTATGTATTTTTTTAGATATCAATAATGCTTGGGTTTTTCCAGGATTAAGAGTCAAGCCATTATTTTCAGACCATTTGAAGATTTCTATAAGATCTTCATTAATCCGAAATATAAGATCATCTATTAGGCCTATTCTCCGCGAAAGGTAAATTTGTATATCATCAGCATACAGATGAAAAGATACATGCTTGCAAACAGATGACAAATTGTTAATGAACATACAAAAAAGAATGGGGTTTAATATAGAGCCTTGTGGTACGCCCATCGTCAGAATTGATGGTTGCGAAACATCGTTTTGAACTGCAACACGTTGCGTTCTGTTAGACAAGTAACTCTTAATGAGACAAACAGCCAAATCAGAAAAACCAAAGTAATATTTTAATTTTTGACAAAGAACAGTATGGTTGGCTTTGTCGAATGCCTTCGAAAAATCCAATAAACACAAAACCGTTACATTGTCTTGATCGTACTGCAGTCTGCAATCGTATGTCATCCAGGATCTTAACTATTGCAGTAGAGCAAGAGTGGTTTGCTCTGAAACCCGATTGAAATGGAGATAATAATTTCATTGAGAAGAGGTACTCAATTATTTGTTTCGCAAGAATCTTTTCCAAGACTTTCGACAAACAGGGCAGAATACTTAGTGGTTGATAATCTGAAGGTTCGATCGGTACGGATTTTTTAGGAACAGGAAATATTCTAGCAACTTTCCACGCAGTAGGGAAAGTTGAAGACGCAATACAGTGGTTGTATAAATGGTTGAGCGGGTATATTACATAGGGTAAAATAAGTTTAATAAATCGAAGAGGAATTCCATATTCTCCAACGGCTTCAGACTTAAGGGTCGTAAAAATTCTTAAAACTTCATTATCAGATACAACCTCGAAACTAAGACGATAAACATATTCATTAATTAAATCGACATTGGGGTTGAAATTGGTTGGTACTTGGGTTGAAGCAGTGAACTGGGCGTTTAGTACATTTGAGCTAAGCTCACATTTAGAAATTTGCCGTTTTCCAACACCAATTTCATGTAAATTTGCCCATAGTTGTTTAGGAGGTAGATCAGTGTTAAATTTTGAAGCGAAGAAGTTCCGTTTAGCTAACAGAATTATGCAAGTTGCGTGGTTACGAAAACAGCAATATAGTTGCCAAGTTTCAGGATTTGGAGATTTCCTCCATTTAAGATAAAGAAAGAAGAAAATCGATCGTTGATTGCACATTTAACATCCGTATTGAACCATGGACTCTTTTTATTTTGAACAGTTACTGTTTTTAAGGGTACGTGTTTTTCAAACAGATTTCCAATTAAGTTTTGAATAAAATTTAGTTTATTATCAACATGAGCAATGTTAAGATAATCATTCCAAGCCAAGGAATTCGCATCGGAGCACAGAGAATCAACATTGACTGATTTGAAATCTCTGTATGTATAAAAGACATGGGAATTTGGGAATGGGAGAAGTCAATATTGTAAGTACAAAAAATTAGATCATGATCTGAGATTCCATCTAGGAATAGTTGATCATTTAAAAGAATGTTAGTTGGATCAGATACAATAATTAAATCTAGTAGACTTCGTGAGCAATTAGGGGCGTATCTAGTTGGGAAACTGTTAAAAACTTTGAGACCTGAGGCAGCAACCGAATCAAGAAGCTGAAGAGAACGAATATCTCCTAAACGCGCGTTAAGAAGTATAACTTCAAAAATTCGAAAAAAAAAATCTAAAGATAAAACAGTATGGCTGATATTTAATTGAACTATGAAATTAACCCATTGTTATGGGAAAAACCCTTTAAACGGGAGAAAAACAGGAGAGAAGTCAGAATATGTATATTGAAGTGCCCGATTGTACTTTTGTGCTTAGGTATATAGTTGTAATTTTGTCTATTTTGTTTTTATTAAGTTTACAACATTTCTAATATAGGTACTGCGAGATCGCAATCGTATTTTTCTATTCCTCTAATTCTAGCTAAATGTCAAAGGTACCTTAATTATAAAGAGATATCATGGCACAAAAGGCTATCAATTTAATTTTGAGTCCAAAGGTGTTGATAATAATTTTAATTTAAAATCAACTGAGTTTCAACTTTTCAAAATATTGTTTGCAATAAATAGTGATACCCCCCCCCCCCTTGCCTATAAGTCTGTCAAAACAAACTATAACGCTCTATCACCTTTATTTAGTGAAGTCAACTTATTTATTTAAAACACTCTCTTTTATTTCGCTTTCAATATGCAGTTGTAGAAACTTCAATTTTTCGAGTGATATTAAGGGTTGGTTTATGTCTATACATACATACATCCATACCTACCTTTAGATTCAGAACTTCTCAATAAAACTGCCATTCACAGCAATTCATTTATCACATGACAAAAAAAAGGTTGTTCGTTTATTTATCCTTGAAGAGCGTTTGCCAAAGTCAATTTCCTTAAGAAATCCTCTATACACAGCATCCTTTCATGCCGCACTAAAAACAGCGCCATCCTGTCCGTATATATAATATGTACAGGATTCATATAACAACGAAGTACTTTGAGTTGTCTGTCTGTCGTCTGTATAACTGACTCGGACAAATTTTATGACTAGTCGAAAGGGTTAAAGAAGAAAGTAGGTAGGGTACACGCAAAAAGAAAAGAGAAATACATCTACCTTAATCAAAAGGATAACTTTTCAACTAGAAGGTTTGTAGTGGAGTGTAGTGCATATATAGGTAGGTGTAAATGCCATTTTCCGACTCACTGTTTATACAAACGGATGCTGGGGGTAATATCCTGTTTTTTTGCCAAAGACAATGCTATGGTATATGTGAAGCGCTTGTGTGGTATGGGTATAGTAGAAGTGGGATTGTTTGTGAGTTTGGTTGTTTATTGAAAAATTTGATGAATATAAATAAAGTGGAAATGCTTGTGTTTTTATTTGTTCATTCTGCATAACAAATGTCTACCTATATATGTATCTACCTATATATACCAACCTGTGTATTTATGTAATATCCTTTTGACACCATTTAAACTCACTATAAAGTTACAAAATGGTACGTAGAGGAATCGTAAAAAGTTGATCTCGATGTTTGATTTGTTCGTACGTGGCATTCTGATTAAAGAACAAATAAGAAAAAAAAACGATCTTGAGAACTTTGTTACACTGCAGTTATGAAAAAGTGTCATTAAATAGTGGGGAATTTTTCGTGACCTTTCTTTACAAAAAAAAGATAATTTTTTCTGCAATTTATGTCACTTTGACAGATAATGTAGTCGAAAACCAAAAAAATGTTTATGCAGATATAGACTGTCAATAATAAATTAATCTTAAATTTGTTGCAACAATATGATTTGCTTTCGAAAAAAAATTAATAAAAATTGTAAGTCGTAAGTCGTAAGTCGTTTTCGAGAAAAATAAGATTTCATTTAAAGGTTTTTAAATACTTGTATGGTAATTTTGGTTATAAGAATAATAATTTTTGTTTAAAAAACGTAAAAACAACGATTCGGTTCGTTTTTAAATTATGTATACATACATATTAAATTTTGAAAAAAAAATTTAAACTTTTTTTTTAAAGAAAAAAAAATAGTTGAAAATTATGGTCTAAGAAAACTTTTCAAACTTCGTAGATATTCTCCATAAAAAAATCGATCAAAATCAGTTGATCCTTTTTTGAAAAAATAAAAAAAAAATGGATCTATGTTAAATGCCATTTCCCTGAAATTTTTGTTTTTTTACAAAAGGGTAGCCTATATGTATAAAGAATTAGGTACTAATTTTTTTTTTTAAAGGGGCTGACACGTTTTTGAGCAAAATAAGATTTTCATTAACTGGTAGAAAGAAATTGTACAGCAGGTACCGTTATTTTTTGTCGTAAAAAAAATTAAATAAAAAAGGTGTCGTTTAGGGGCGCGCGAGGGTTCAAGTCGTCCATAAATTTAGTATTCGTATTAAAGAAATAATATTGTGTTGTAATGCATAATCAACAATTTTCCATAAAATAATTTAAACATATTTGGAATTAGAATGTTTAATTATAAGACACAAATCATAATTACAGCGATGTAGTTATTCATATAGTTAACAATTTAACAATGAAATAAATAAATAAATATTATTATTGCATCATTTTATTTATTTATAATAAATTATTTTTAATAATTATATAAATTAATGCATTGTTTTTTGAAGCAATTTAAATATTTATAATAAAAAATAAATAATGCGATATTACCTATATAATATGTAAATAATCATGTCGATTATGGAAACGGCAATAATGGATCCACTCGATCTCTTTCCTCTTTATACACATTTGTCGCGAAAATGCAAGATTTGTAGAAAGCGCCTTTAAAACTATTGTTTTTAATAAATAAGATAAATTTCCCCATTTGTTGGAGTCATCAAAAAGTTCATCCGTTAACATTAAAGATTCTCCTAAATGGTTAATTAAAGTGATATTAGTTAGTGTGCAAGAAATAACTTAGCACAGTTGTGATGGATGATATTTTGGGATTGTTTGAACAAGTTTTGTGGTTAAAATGCAAATGGCAGTACATATTTGTTTGCGCAAGATTAGATTACATTTTCTTGCCCCCAGAATTTTGCGCTGTGTGAATTTGCACATCTTGCACATATGGTTAGTCCGGCCCTGGTTACAGGCCACATGAGCAGTCAAAATGAAGCAAACAAATTTGTGCACTAAGCGAATTACAATTTTCAACTTGAACACAACTTTGGTAATGTTTTCGAAATTTTAAAAATGACGTTTGGCATCGGTCAATTTGCCGACTAAACTTCTTAAATTTTACCGAGTTAGGCATTTTTTTTTTGTATTAAATAACTATATGAGTTATTCAGCATTTACAAAAGCTGAAACCTTTTAAAATGCCAACTTAAGAGTTTAAAAACCAATATTTAATGAACATCCAAACTCATCTCTCATATTTTTACATTTTGTCTGTTTTATTCGTAATAACCGATTTTTTTTTAAATTGCTCAAATTAATAAATAGGTACATAATATATCTGTTTAAAATAATGTTAAAGTATTATTTCAATAAACTATTTCAGCATTTATATGAGTAGTTTTGGCTCAAAAATAATTTTGAAACAAGTGGAATCATAGTAGACGCTCGATATAGCGAAGAAATAAAAACCAGGCCTGTTCACTATTTCGAGATTGTTCACTATTTCGAGAGAGAAACTGATTTTTGATACAAAATAATTGTTTTTATTTATTAAAGCGTAAAATAATTTCAATTGGGTAAAAACAACATAAATATTTTATAATATTATAAATAACATACAATAAACATTATTTTTCTTAAAAACGAAAAACTTCATAGCTCCCGGTACAAATTAGTTTTTTTACCTTTATACCCTTAAAAAAAAAGTCCACACTACAGTAAACGCATTGCTGCTGGCATAATCTTATTAAATATTGAAAAGAAAATAAGAGTTCACTATATCGAGATACCTTTTGTTCACTATTTAGAGTTGTCTGAATAAAATTTTTTGTGTTCACTATACTGGATAGTTCACTCTACCGAGATTCACTATATCGAGCGCCTACTGTATTCACTTTCTATCGATTTGCATAAGAGCAACTAAATGCGACTTGGTGGTTCATTTTATTTTAATTGCCACAAAAGATAAACCATATACATTTTACCATGCGTCGTCGTCGTCGCCTTGTCGGTGCTCTTATATAGTCTTTGGAGGACTATAAGGCATTAGACAACGTCATGTTTCATGTGTATAAGGATTAAGTGGAATAAATATAGGTAGGTACCTATACCTATACGTAAACGTTGGATACTCGTCGCAGTTCGTTTGTTTTAGGTTTCTTTATCCAAAGGAGAAAGTTTTTTGCTGAGTGAAACATAGGAAGGGGAATATAGTATATATGTAATAGAAATATAAGAAAGGATGTCATTGCCATTGTTTGCCGATCCCGGAAATTCATTGTACAAATATTTTGAATAAGTTTTGTTGTATGGCTGCAGTTTGTTTGCATTTTAGTTAGAAGTTTTATTTCACTTGTTTTTTGTATGTTTTCTGTTTTTTTGGTATTTACAAAACGAATATATGTTGAATAAAATATAACAAATATTAGACATGATGGGTGTTCTCCTTATATAGAGCGGGAATTCCTTTTGGAAAAGTTTTAAAATCATTTCTTTTTATTTTTTTTTTGTTATATAAAGACAAATATCAAATTGTTGTCTAATGATGAAATATAAAAAAAAATGGTCCTAAACCACTAAAGGAAGCATAATCCCTTGGTTTATTAGTGCTCAATGTGAGGAAAATCATATAACGGAAATGCGAACACTTTCCACCAGGTACACACAGAAAAAAACCAACGTAAATTCAAAAAAAATAAACATGATTCAACAATTTTTGCCCTTGATTTTGCTCTATAGGTGTTTCGAGTTATTTTAATATGATTTTTTCATAGGAAAATCACTTTAAATTCAATCTTTCTTCATGTTAGTATAACATCTCATTTTAAGTTGAATCATATTAAAATAACAAACGATTCGTTTTAAAGCATATTGATTCTTATGTTGAATCAATTTGGGAAATCGTGTTAAAAAAATTGTATCTCCCCTGTAAAACAACTCGACCATTCCCATTGAATCATTTTGATTCCCATGTTGAATCAATTTAACAAGTCCTGTGCAATTGAATTCGTTCACATGTTTAAATAATTGCACGATTCCTATTGAATTGTTTTGATACTCCCTTTGAATTAATATGAAAATTCCTGTTTAAACAAATCATTCTCCGTGTCAAAGTAACGCGATAATTCATATTGAATCATTTTGATTCTCATGTTGAATAAACTTAAAAATCTTGTCAAAATGATTTCGTTCACGTGTTAAAATAACTGAACGATTCCTGTTGAATAGTAATGACAAATCCTGTTAAAACAAATTATTCTCGTTGTAATAGTAACGCGATGACTCCTTTTGAATCATTTTGATTCTCATGTTGATTCAATTTAACAAATCGTGTCAAAATGAATTCTTTTACATGTTAAAATAAATGCAAGATTCCTGTTGAATCGTTTTGATCTTCCTTTTGAAATAAAACGATAATTCATGTTAAAACAAATTATTATTCATGCTAATGCAACGCGATGATTCCTATAGAATCATTTTGGTGCTCATATTGAATCATTGTTATAAATCCTCTTAAACCACATAGGTCTCCATATTAAAAAAAACCAATGCAATATAAATTAAACCAACATGATAGTAGAGGAAAGATATCTTAGAAAATAGTAATGGATATTGATGATTTATGTAGGTAATTGAAATTAGATCAAAGTTTACAATTCTAAAATTGAAAATTTTTGAAAATTGAGAAAACAAAATTAAAAAAACATATTTTCTCAATATAAAAAAATAAATCAAAAATGTAAAAAAAAAAATAATAAATGTGTACCTAATTCGAAAAATAAAATTGAATTGTAAACGTAAATCAAATTTCAACTACCTACATTTCAAAGAAAATCATCAAAACTGGAGTAGGTTCCTCGGGTTCCGGTAACAAAAGATCTCGTGTTGAACCAAAATGCCAAATGCCCAAATCCTGTTAAAAAAAAGAGTGTGCGTACTTATGTACACGCGCTAGAAGTAAAACTTCTTTCACGACAACAGGGCAAGTATTTTTCAAGTCCTACCACTCAGAGCACCCGATTTGAAACTCAGAACCGTTGCAAAATCGTGACGCTAAATTTTGTAATTCGTGACGGGAATTTGTATGTCGGTTTGACATGTCACTGACAGCTCCATAGAAAAATTTTTTACCCCCATGCCGCAAAAGAAGTTTTACTTCAAAAATATTAATTTTCATAGTTAAATAACAAGAAAAACAAGAATGTAAATTTTAATTTTATTTTATTTTTTCATAATTTAAATTAACAATGAACAGTAACATAACTATAAGCTTTTGTTTCTTAAATAAATTTTCCCATTATTACTTGGAAACAGTTGTAATGGTGGGCTTGTAAATTCGTCGATTTCTTTCAACAATATTTCTTTATTTAATTTTCCAACTTCGTAGGATTGAAAATGATTATCAAAATAAAGAAGTTCAACTTCATAACACAAAATATATATTCTAGTACAATGGTTAGTAAAATAAGATATATTATATAGTTTTAACAATTCCTTGTCTATTGTTATATAACAATTTTTTTTATATTCTCTGCCACAAAAAATATATCATAAAAATCAAGACTGTCCAAATTGATGTTCAGCAAAAATGTTATTTAAATTGTCATCTGGTTTCATTATACTATCCTTATTCATTTCAAGACAATCAGGAATTCCGTTTTCATAATCTACAAGAAATTTAGCAAAACTTAATCCTGCTTTGATACTAAGGGTTAATGGTACGTTTAATCTGGAATTAATGTTTATACTACAGTATTTTTTTGTGTCCTTATGTTTCGCTTCAAACCTTAAACTCCATAAGTATTCGAAAATTTTTGGGAACAATTTTCTTGATTACATTGAATTGTACTTTTCGAATTCAAAAAATGAATTACTTGAAAATGTTTTATTAAAATGGTCAAATCTGGAATTAATTCCTTGCAAATATAGCAGGATAACATTTTAAATTATTCAAGTAAAATAAAGTAAAGCAAGGAAAATAAAAAGTTAAATCAACGAAAGCTAAGTAAACTTAAGTTAAGTTAAGCTACGTTAAATTATGATTTCAAAAAATTTAGTAACGAGCAAATACTTGGTAATTTACTTTCCATAGGAATAGCGATATCAAAAAATACTCTTGAATGAAAAGCCAGGGGCCTCTACACCCTTTTGGGTACTCTAAAGATAATACATGTATTAATTTAAAGCAAATATCTAAGCTGTCTAAAAAATTATCAAATTTTAAGAGCTTTTTGTCAAAATAAATGTAAAATTCTTTTAATTGGTAGATACTTAAGCCTATTACAATAAGAAACGGTTGTATAGTCAAACCTTGGCTAAAATATTTATCTCTTAGATCCGCAATATTTTTTTCGTAATCACTTATTGTTGTTAGGTGTAGGATAAAGCTCTCGTTCGCATCTGGAATACTTATTTTTTTCGTATGTTTGTCCGACTTATTACTGAAAAGAGCAGTCGGCAGAATCACTGCATTTAAGAGAATCGTCTGGATGTGGTCTATGGAACCTGTGAACAAACATAAAAATTTTTGTGGTTACTCATCTTTTAAAATTGTAGAAAGAACTTACTCTGGGATGATATATCCTTCGAATTTAAAAAAACTTCTTTCGATTTCTTATCATTTATGTGTATGTGGTAATATTTCGGTATTCTTGTACTGAATTCTGCCCATTTGCTCAGAAGCAAATGGCTCTTATTTGGATGAAGAATCCCGAAGTCGATATTAATCTAAACGAACAAAAATCAATCAAATTAATAACTATTGTTGCTTTTTAAATATATGACCTTTTTTCTTAACTCAATTAAAATTGGTTTGAGATTTATAATCCGCTTCAACCAGTCTTAATAGCTTACATGATAAAGAAAGAAAATTTCGTATACAAGAAACGCGGCTATAAGAAATAAGTCTTATACAAAATAAAAGCGGATGAAAACGATCAATAACCAACAAAAAGCAAATGGCTCAATACTGACAGGTTATTTGGGAGAATAATGAACCATTTTTGTTGTAATTCCGTTCAAAAGTTGAAAACTTTCATTATCTAAATATATGGATAAAAAATTTTCTACAAATACCAATTCCCGAGCGCTTTAGTAAATTTTTACACATGTAAATTTTTAATCTTGAAATTAAAAATTGTTCATAAAATGAGTTTTTTATAACCGTATTTTCCTTACATGCGAGTTTCTTATATATGTACGTTTTGGATTATTTTTCTTTTATATACACCTAAACCTAAAAAAATGGCAGTTAACTTACCAGTTCGTGGGCCTTTGGATTTGAAAAGAGAGGCCAGTCAGTTAAAAAATCAAAATTGGTTATAGATGTGTGCAGTTCCTTCTGTCTTAGCACGAATGTCCGCTGCCATTTATCTTTTACGTCATCCCAATTTGAAAAATCTCGAGAAAGGGCGATTTTTAAAGCCTTTAAAATAGAATCATCAAACTCTGTTGTGGTATATGTCTGAGCAATGGGTTGATCCTTTAATTGTAGACAATCATTTTTTTTCAATTCCATCCGGGAGCGCTTTGCTTTTTGATTGACGTACCGATCCCAGAGCTTTCCCCCAGGGTTTTTTTTCGTTCCCCGTTTAGTGTAATAATATTCCTGAAAATTTTAAAACAAAAAATTGAAGGACTGGAGGTTTGTTGAGTTAGTTATATGTGCATGGGCGATGCAAGATATTTGATTTTGAAGTTGGCTAAAGCAAAACAAAAAGATTCGTTGTTTATTTTTTTTTAAATACATAACTCCTTATATCTTTGTTGTAAAAGAAGTATAAGAAAATAATATTGATATGAAATGTAAGGTATTCTTCCATTTTTAAATTATGTTAAATTACAATGCTACGTTAAATATGTTTTTAGATATTAAATAAGAATATGCATCAGTATTAAAAAATGCATATTTTGCCATCAGTGAAGAAACGGTAAAAGAAGAAATTCAAAATATGTTAATGTGCATTTTGAATCAATT
This sequence comes from Epistrophe grossulariae, assembly GCA_929447395.1. Classification (NCBI taxonomy): domain Eukaryota; kingdom Metazoa; phylum Arthropoda; class Insecta; order Diptera; family Syrphidae; genus Epistrophe; species Epistrophe grossulariae. Next base: position 91,550,285 of record OV839568.1, on the reverse strand, counting down.
TTTGTTTATAATTAAACTGCACATTAAGCTTTTTAATGGTACCAAAAAAAGGAGGCATAGGTCATCACTGAATTGTTAAAGATATCAGCGTGCAAAAGTTAGACTAAAAAAAATCTGGTTCTCAAGAAGCTAAATCTGAATCTATCTGTAAGATATATAAGATAGTTGTTTTAGCGTATGGTTTTTGAGAAAATAATTTTCAAACAAAAAAAACATAATTTTTTTTGTTCCAACTGATTTTTTTCATCTACGTTAGTAAGTACAATTTTTTTTTTACTATTCAATGCTACTATTAATTTAATGTCATACACTGTTGATCTTAGGATGTATGTATACTTTTAAATATATTAGCAAATATCTAAAACAACTTCGTTATAAAAAGAAGACAAAACTGAACTGACACAACTCTACTGTTAGATGAAATGGTCATATGAGTTGGATTTTTCTTCTTTTATAATGAAGTTGTTTAAGATTATTTGCTTATATCTTAAAATGTAAGTCCCAAGACCATCAAACAAAAATTGTATTTCATAACGTACAATTTTGACAAAAATGAATTTGAACAAAAAAATTAATTTTTTTTTTAAAAACAATTCTTGTCTTAAAAAGCGAATTAAAAATTGCAGTTTTGGCTAAAAAGCATGACATTGTAGATGTTGCCGTTGTTTTAAAACAATTTTTTTGTCAGTTCTTAGTCAATTTTTAAAAAATTGCCCCTACCACCTACGCGAGAAAATAGCCCCCCTCCCAACCGATTTTTGTCTTGTCTTTTCACAGTTTATGTAAATCACTCTGTATATTTAACCTAGCAATGTAATTTGAATTATAATTTAAAGATGGAAGAAATACGTATCATTTCATTTACAAATATATTTTTCCTACCGGATAACTAGCTCATGATCACCAGCTCATTTGAAACCATTGAAGGCCAGAAATCTCTTTGGCAAAACAATATTCTTACCTTTGTTTCCTTAGGAAATAGTTCAAGAATTTCCTCTAATATTGCGGGGAAGTCTTTTGGCGATAGTCTTACGCCGTTGAAATAAATGTCTTCTAATATTATGTTGATTAAATCAGTCCGAAATGATTCAATCAAATTTCCGTTGGTTTCGTAAGAATCTAAAACTGCCCTCCCCTTCAAACTTTCTAGTAAAAGCAGTTTTAGCTTCTAAAAATAAAATTAAAAAAAATGTTCGTTTATGATTTAGAAATCTAAACATTATTACTTTTTACCTTAGATAGATGCAAGTTTCCGACACCTAGTGCTGATGTTATAATTGATGTTGTTGCAAAACTAGTCTGGCTTCCAAGCCAAGAAACTACTTTGCTGGCAATTGATGCCGACAAGGTTTGATCATCAATCCCGAACTGAATCATAAGTAAACAGATCTATCAATCAATTATACAAAATAAATAAATGCAAATAAACATACCTCACTTTTTCTCCAACTGAATAATGTTTCACGGAAACGTGCACGGAGACCAATAGGTGGAATAGCTTCCTGAATATCTTCCTTAGACAAATATCTTAAACTTTCATAATCAATGGAAGCTTCTTAAAATGAATAAACTCATTATTTTGTGGTTTATATAAAAGGTTTAGTTTAGTGACTTCAACTAATTACCTCGAAACCTGATAAAAAAAGTCTTATATTGATGTTATTTAACACCAACTTGCTATTTACATGCATTGAAAAATAATTTATGAAATAACAACAGAAGGAAAACTACAAAATTAGTACATATCAATAACACTGGTCAGTAAAACTTATTTTTTTTTGATACTGACAAAAACTAATCCACAAATCCAAAATACCACACTTTAAAAAACCCACAATTTTGAAATCCCCAATCACGAAATCCAGGAACCAAAATCCCAAAACTTAAATCCACAAATTCAAATACTACTTTTCAAGAAATGCTTAAGACATTAAAATATAGCTTTTCAACACAACCACTTTGTCCGAATTTTTTTCAAACATGAATGAAAACAAACATTTTTACTATAGACATGTTAATTTTTTTGTTTTACTTTAGTTACCTAATTAAAAATTCAGCAAATTTTGGGGTGTGAAAATTAAGTATAAAACAAATTATTAAAAATAAACGCACTTTTAATATTGGTATGAAGAGTCTTTTTTAGTTCTCAACAATATTAATTAAGTTTTTCAAATAAAAAAAAAAAACGAAAAATTAGCTTCATACAAATTAATTTCGAAATTGTATGTATGTAATAATAAATAAAATACTATTTTAAATTATACTTATCAGTGCTGTTATTAATTCTTAGACAAACACAAAAACAGAGAAAATTAAAAAATAACAAGTCTCTGAATTAACAAAACAAAAAATGATGAATTTTCTATGCAAAACAAAATCTCGTATTTTTTCAATAATTGAAAGACAAAAAATTATCAGGTTTTTGGCGTTTGACTAAGAATTAATATAAAATTAATCTTGAAATAAATCAGTAACCAAATCAAAAAAAAAAAATTGAGTTTGAAATTGTATTTTTCAAAAAACACAAAATTGATTTTAAATGAAAAGTATTAAGTAGAATTCTGGCTTTAAAAAGGCTATGGCATAGTATTGAAAGTGGTTCTGTTGTTTTTTAATAATTAATTAATTTAATTTAATTTAGGGATTTTTTTGTCATCCCCTTGTGAGGGATTTTTTTTTTTTACCTTGATTCAACCTATACCTACAGAGCCTTCCCCCGCATCTTATTTTCAAACTGTGTTTTAGAGAGTTATTTTTTACCAATATAATTTCTATATGAGAATTTAGTCTTTGTGGAATTTCGGTTTGGAAATGTTTCTTTTTTTTAGGATTTTACAAAATCAGCTTAATTTAAAAAAATGCAGAGGATTATAAGAAAAGTACCACTTGCAAGTTGGCCCAACGAAAACGCAAAAAGTCAAGCGTTCTTATTGTAAACACCTATATAATTAATATAATATACATAGGCATAATAATAATATTTAATACGATATTAATTATATCTTACAGTAGCACAAAATATAAGATTGTTACTATTCCTAATAAAAATTAATGCGGATAGGTACTTACTTTTTAAAAAATCTTTTACTGTCGTCAAATTATACTTTTTTAAAAATTCGTCTAACTTATCTTCGTTGTTTTCGCTTTTTTCAATCACTGGAAGGTTTAAAATTATGTTTCCATCGCAGTCCGTTTCAAAATTTATTGTTTCTTTTATATAAACTATCTGTCGATTAACAAATGGATCAGACAAACTTTCTTTTGAATTCATATTTAACTCACTATTCACTTGCGACCCGAACCGCGACTTAAACGAAAATGAAATGCACTATATGATGGTTAAATATTAAATATCGAAAGACATAACGGACCTTCTCGTAAATTTTGTAGAAATCAATTTCTAATCATATTATCTCAACATGATTTTACCTTGAATTAACTACCATACATTTTGTTTCAATTTGTTTCGACACGACTCAATCTCATTTTGATACGATTCAATGTTGAAACAAAGTTCTTTACATTTTTCATAACGGGATAATTTGTTTGTTGCCTTCAACTTGAAAAATAAAGGGTGTTCGTGTTCGCAGGAAATAATTTATCTCATGTCGAAGTCCCAACATGACACCTATGCAAAAGAGTGATATATATATGAATATGTAACCATTGTTACTGGGTGATACAAAAACGACTTAAACATTTTTCTGTTTTCTTAGATAAGATATTTAAGATTCTTTTTTGCACGTCAGCTGTGTACTATCCTAAGATAAAAATTTAACTTGGAAAAATTTGGTACGTATAAGAAATTAGCTTTTTTTTCGAACAGAGTAGAGATTATCAATATAAAATATGTAAAAGATATTATTAATATAAAAGATGTGTTTGATAACCTAAATTTTTTTGCGAATTTGTGCAAGTTTTCACAATTGGTAGAGAGGCGAGAGGTATAATTTTCAAAACCATTGCAAAAAATTACAAAATTATTAAAAAACGATGCAATACCTATGTACTTACAATATTATGAGCCAAAAACCTATTCTTTTAGTTTCTTTCCAATGGACCGTTTTCGAAAAAAAAATTCAAACTCAAAATTTTGAAAAAAAAAAACATTTCAAAAACATTTTATGTAACTTTTACTTATTTGTCTTGAAATTTGATTTTAGAATTAATTTCTAGTCGAAACCAGAAGTTTTAGTTAAATTTTTAAAATAAAGAACTATAAAATATGGTAACCGTGAAAGTTTAAATTCTTTACTTTTTGAGAAAAACTGAAAATTCTTAAACTACATATTTGTTATAAAACTATTTTTTTGGGGAGGTACAATTGTACAAAACTAGCAATTCTGTCCGTCTGTCTGTTTGACTGACTTCAGCCTAAATGGATAGGTCGAATCACCATTTTCGATGAAACAAATTTTTAACAAACGAGATTTTTAAGTTTTTGTTTCAAGGACATATTTCTTACTGTTCACGAATTACGAAACGCCCTACAGGTAGGTTTTAATATCAGTTTTGTTTTAAAAAAAAAAATTAATTTATAAGCTAAACATTTGACCGGCAATTTTATTTTAACCTAACCTATAAGTTGAAAAACAAATGTGATTCTGCGTTGTTGGACTATAGAAAATATACATAGATTTGAAAAGAACCTTTAAAGGTTAGATGGAAGGAAGCACTTCAATCGTGGTTACTGATTTAGAAAAAAAAATATTTATTGATCAGCTACAAAATCACCCTATACAATTGTTAAACTTGTTCAATGTTGCTAGTATCGTCATAACGGCATTTCTGGTAAATTTTGTAGAATTCAATTATTAATAGCATTATTTCAACACTATTTCATCTTGAATTAACAACTACCAATTTTTTTTTTATTGAATTTCGATTTATTTCAACACGATCCAGTCTCATTTTTATACTATTCAATGTTGAAACAAAGTTGTTTAAGAATGTCATCTGTATGCGTAAGCGTAAGCTCAACTCGAAAAGTAAAGGGTCATCATGTTCGCAGGACAAAATTTATTTTATGTCGACAAATCCCAACTTCAAATATCCAAAAGAGATACATATGTACATTCGATTCAAGTCTTTCATTTGAAAAGTTAAAAAATTAGATTTTTCAAAAGAATATTTTCCCCCGTTAGTCATTCTGCAATTTGAAAAAAAAAACAATGCGAAAATTTTCAATTTTAAAAGTAGTTGGTGAATTGAGATGAAATACAAATCAAAACGCAGTCGTTTGCTCTATTTCCGCTCAGAATAATATCATTTTAGATCCTCAAATTTTTCAATATTTTAGTAGGTAGATTTTATACGACGACGCACGGTTTGATTTAATCTTATTTTATAATAAATTTTTATTTTTTATAAATTTTGTAATAATAATAATAATTTAAGCACACTATCTATTCAATGTGTACTAATTTTTTTTGACATTTGAAATACTTCCAACACATGCAAAAAGTGAAATATGTATGTGTAACCATTGTTACTGGGTGATACCAAAACGACAAGATATTTCTAGTTTCTGTGTACTGCCCTTAGCCCTAAGATAAAACTTCAACTAGGAAACATTAGGTGTGTTTTATTGGAAAAGCTATCCGTTGTATATAGTTAGATTTTACATGGATTACAAATACAACATCGCCAGTAGTATTGCGACTAGCGTTACCACTTCCAGAAAAGAAGTCGGAGTAGATTTCAAGAAAAAAGTGAAGAAGATTGAGAAAAATCAAAGTAGATTTAAAAATGAACTTTTTTATATAAATTTAATCTAATTAAACGAAAAATAACTAAAAACAAAAACCGACTCTCAGACTTCATATAAACATAGGTATATTGATTTTTTTATATAACACTTATTAAAATTATTTAGCAAAAAAGCATTCCTACATTTTTTTTAACTTCATTTTCAGATGTATATTTTGTATACATGGTTTTATAACAAAATCGTTAGTTTTATTTAACAAAAAAACTTAGAACAAAAAATTCTCTCGAGCTCCATTTTTAGCTACAATTATGCTATTATGTTTTTTTATAAAAAAGAACATTTAAATTATTTTAATATTAGGTACCTACTTGTATGTTTTTTCAAAAAAAAAAAATAAGAAAAATAAATAAAAAATATTTCAGTCTTTGAAAAGACACAAACAAAAAAAAACTTTAAATTGGCATTGGGTTTTCATTTAGTTATATTTACATCTACTAACTTATATTTTAGAACAACACATTTTTCGGTGGGTCAAATATTGTTTTTTTTTTGAAGCATTTTCTTGTTTGATGTGTTCTTTGCAGAGCATAATGCTTTCCATCCACAGTTCCAGAGATTTTTAAAATTAAGTAGATTTCCATAATTTGGTGATGGTGCTACGTAGGAAGTAGATTTTAAATATTTTCGAAAAAAAGAAGTAGATCTACATCAATTGAAGTAAAGTGGTACCACTGATGTTCGTACGATTAGTTATAATTGAATTGTATCTCGATAGATGTGTTCATAGAGTAGTTATAATTGTTTAATAGTACTTAATGGAATATAAAAACGAGACAACTCCCGGTGTGTTTTTTTTTTAAATTTCTTATACTGTACAATGTAGTTTCCCAAAAAAAAAACACGCTTATTATGTATGAGAAATTATTTTTTTTTCTGAGCAAAGATTATCAATGTAAAAGATGTGTTTGGAAACTTAAAATATTCGAAGATAAAAAATGTGAATGTGTGTGTAAAAACCCAACACATACATATGTATATAGCCAAGAATATATTAAAAAACAATGGCAATACCTACGTAAAATATCATGTCATAGCCTTTTTTTTTTTTAAAGTCAAAAGCCTATTCTTTTATTTTCTTTCCAAATGAAAATGTTTCAATGGACTGTTTTCGAAAAAAAATCAAACTCTAAATTTTGAAAACGACAGTTTTTTTTTAATTTTTTCAAAAAAAATTAAAATTCTTAAACTACTTTTTTGAAACGATTTAAGAAATAAATTAATTTCCATTTAGGTAAAAGCTTACCATTTGACCGGAAATTTTGTTTTAACCAACCCAAGTTGAGAAGCACAACTGTTGGGCTAGACAGACAAAGAGTAACCCTTAAAGGTTTGATGCAATTGGTTTAAAGCCCTTTGTCACATGTAAACTGATTTATAAAAAAAAGTATTTTTTAACCACCTATACAAGATCACCCTGTACACGGAGAGAATTCGAAACTACCGATTACAAATTTCTCGTTTTAAATTTACAAAATGCGCTTTTTTTTAGAATTAACGCTCATTTTTCTTAAATTTATAAGTTAAAGTCTTGAATTAGCACTCAAGTCACGATAATTTACAAAATTTGTGATTTTGTAAATCAGTAAAAGAATTTGTATTTTACAATTTGAGAAAAATTAGTAAATTACAAACATTTTGAATCAAATCTACGACTTATACTTTAGATTTCGTTGACATTTTTCTTGGTTACACTTTCAGTTTGTAATTTACGAAAAATATTTGCAAATTTATCACAATAGAGTGATCAAATCTATAACTAAAGGGCGAAGTTCAGTAGTTAACACTTTATGTTTCTAATTTACAAACAAAAAAGTGGTGAATCATCATAACAGAAAGATGAAATTTATAACTATAATTTGTAATTCGTAAGTTGATACTTTCAATTTGCAATTTACAAAAAAAGATATGATGATTCAAAACAACAGAAAGATAAAATCTAAAACTGTTGTTTTAATTCGGGGAATGACATTTTCATGTTGTAATTTACAAAAGAAAATATTTTGTGATTCATCCCAACCAAAATATAGAATCTATAACTAAAGTTTAAATTCTTTGATTACATTTTCAATTTGTATTTTACAAAAACCTGTTGGTGATTCATCACAACAGAAAGCTAAAATCTATAACTATAGTTTGTAATTCGCAAGTTTACACTTTCAAGTTGCAATTTACAAAAAAAAAGATGTGGTGATTTAAAACAAAGCAAGATCAAATCTAAAACTGCTGTTTTAATTCGGGGAATGACATTTTCATGTTGTAATTTACAAAAGAAAATATTTTGTGATTCATCCCAACCAAAATATAGAATCTATAACTAAAGTTTAAATTCTTTGATTACATTTTCAATTTGTATTTTACAAAAACCTGTTGGTGATTCATCACGACAGAAAGCTAAAATCTATAACTATAGTTTGTAATTCGCAAGTTTACACTTTCAAGTTGCAATTTACAAAAAAAAAGATGTGGTGATTTAAAACAAAGCAAGATCAAATCTAAAACTGCTGTTTTAATTCGGGGAATGACATTTTCATGTTGTAATTTACAAAAGAAAATATTTTGTGATTCATCCCAACCAAAATATAGAATCTATAACTAAAGTTTAAATTCTTTGATTACATTTTCAATTTGTATTTTACAAAAACCTGTTGGTGATTCATCACGACAGAAAGCTTAAATCTATAACTATAGTTTGTAATTCGCAAGTTTACACTTTCAAGTTGCAATTTACAAAAAAAAAGATGTGGTGATTTAAAACAAAGCAAGATCAAATCTAAAACTGCTGTTTTAATTCGGGGAATGACATTTTCATGTTGTAATTTACAAAAGAAAATATTTTGTGATTCATCCCAACCAAAATATAGAATCTATAACTAAAGTTTAAATTCTTTGATTACATTTTCAATTTGTATTTTACAAAAACCTGTTGGTGATTCATCACGACAGAAAGCTAAAATCTATAACTATAGTTTGTAATTCGCAAGTTTACACTTTCAAGTTGCAATTTACAAAAAAAAAGATGTGGTGATTTAAAACAAAGCAAGATCAAATCTAAAACTGCTGTTTTAATTCGGGGAATGACATTTTCATGTTGTAATTTACAAAAGAAAATATTTTGTGATTCATCCCAACCAAAATATAGAATCTATAACTAAAGTTTAAATTCTTTGATTACATTTTCAATTTGTATTTTACAAAAACCTGTTGGTGATTCATCACGACAGAAAGCTTAAATCTATAACTATAGTTTGTAATTCGCAAGTTTACACTTTCAAGTTGCAATTTACAAAAAAAAAGATGTGGTGATTTAAAACAAAGCAAGATCAAATCTAAAACTGCTGTTTTAATTCGGGGAATGACATTTTCATGTTGTAATTTACAAAAGAAAATATTTTGTGATTCATCCCAACCAAAATATAGAATCTATAACTAAAGTTTAAATTATTTGATTACATTTTCAATTTGTATTTTACAAAAACCTGTTGGTGATTCATCACAACAGAAAGCTAAAATCTATAACTATAGTTTGTAATTCGCAAGTTTACACTTTCAAGTTGCAATTTACAAAAAAAAAGATGTGGTGATTTAAAACAAAGCAAGATCAAATCTAAAACTGCTGTTTTAACTCGGGAAATGACATTTCCAAGTTGTAATTTACAAAAAAAAATATTTTGTGATTCATCCCAACCAAAATATAGAACAACAAGATCAAATCTACAACTAATTTTTTTAATTTGCGACGCACTCGGAAATCGTAATTTACAAAGATTTATTACTGCATTTTATCATCACCAGTTGTATTATTAAAACAATTGGCCTTAGTGCGAGTTTCGCCCGAAAAAACATTTCACCTGGAAATTTTTTCGCCTATTGTGAGTTTCACCCGAAAAATATTTCATGTTACGAAAAATCCTTTTATATTGCGAGGAGTAATTCGGGGCGAATTGTAATACCATTAACAGCTTAAATTTTCACTTAGTTTTAGTAGGCAAACGAAAGAACAATTGGAGGAAAAATGTAAATTTCTTTCAGTCAAAACTTACAATAGCTTTTAAAATTCCAGGCGAACAAAAAATTTTCGGCATTCGAACCCATATAACAATGGAAGCTATGTAATTTTAAATATATTTGTAAAACAGAACTATCTTACATTTTCAGATTTGTTTTAAAAACAATATAACTTGCTCTTTAAATATCTTAACGGCTATATTGACTTTCTTCAAAGCTATTTTTACTGAAAAACTATTTCTATATAGGGGATTTTCATAAATTCTAATAACTTGGACATCTAAATCAAAATATTCATATGTACATATTTTGACATCTAAATCAAATCAATAATTGTTTTCGATTAAAACTCAAAACCTCTATAGCACTAGTTTTTCAGTAAAACTAGCTCTGAAGAAAGTCAATAATATGGCCGTAAACAACTTTCAAATACTTTTATGCTAAAATATGCATAGCAAGAAAAGAAGATATCCAACATTTGTACCTACAATTAAAAGCAGATGGTCTTTTTTAAGGAAAACTAATAAGTTTTTTCATCTTGTGATTTACTGCAGTTTTTCATCGAAAACCATCTTCTAATTTTCAAAACTCTCCTTGCAATTAATGGAGTGGCAAGTTTACAATTATCGTTCTTGCTTTGCAGTCATGCAATTCTGACTCTCCTTGCAATTGGTGGAATAGTAACACATAAGTTCATCCAGTATCCTCAACTCGACACCAAACGTTCGATAAGAAAATTTGGAAAGGCATAACTGCATAGCAAGAACAATAATTGTAAACTTGCCACTCCATTAATTGCAAGGAGAGTTTCCAACATTTGTACCTACAATTACAGAAGATGGTTTTTTTACTGAAAACTATAATAAGTTTTTAATCTTGAGATTTACGGCAGTTTTTCATAGAGTGACTGCATAGCAAGAACAATAATTGTAAACTTGCCACTCCATTAATTGCAAGGAGAGTTTCCAACATTTGTACCTACAATTACAGAAGATGGTTTTTTTTAATGCAAACTAATAAGTTTTTCATCTTGAGATTTACGGCAGTTTTTCATAGAAAACCATCTTCTAATTTTCAAAACTCTCCTTGCAATTAATGGAGTGGCAAGTTTACAATTATCGTTCTTGCTTTGCAGTCATGCAATTCTGACTCTCCTTGCAATTGGTGGAATATTAACACATAAGTTCATCCAGTATCCTCAACTCGACACCAAACGTTCGATAAGAAAATTTGGAAAGGCATAACTGCATAGCAAGAACAATAATTGTAAACTTGCCACTCCATTAATTGCAAGGAGAGTTTCCAACATTTGTACCTACAATTACAGAAGATGGTTTTTTTACTGAAAACTATAATAAGTTTTTAATCTTGAGATTTACGGCAGTTTTTCATAGAAAACCATCTTCTAATTTTCAAAACTCTCCTTGCAATTAATGGAGTGGCAATCTTGAGATTTACGGCAGTTTTTCATAGAAAACCATCTTCTAATTTTCAAAACTCTCCTTGCAATTAATGGAGTGGCAAGTAGGCATAACTGCATAGCAAGAACAATAATTGTAAACTTGCCACTCCATTAATTGCAAGGAGAGTTTTGAAAATTAGAAGATGGTTTTCTATGAAAAACTGCAAAAACTTAATTGCAAGGAGAGTTTCCAACATTTGTAGCTACAATTGCAGAAAATGGTTTCCGGTGAAAACCTTGGGCTTTAATATTCCAGTCCAAGCCAGGCCATTAATTGCAAGGAGAGTCACATCATTTGTACCTACAATTAAAATAGATGGTTTTTTGATGAAAAACTAATCAGAACAAAAACATAAATGTTAAAAAGTAATCCAAGTTCTTCTATATAAAAACCTGTATGTAACAAATCAGCTGTGCAAAGTAGTGAGATCTAAAAGTACGCCAAGTTCTTATTTTATCAATATTTAAAGTAGAGTAGCTATAATTAAAACAATTCCAAATGATCAGAAAAATTTATTTTTTAATGGACAAAATTTAGCTAACTACTTTTCACGGCTGATTTGTTACATACAAATTTTTATATAGAAGAACTTGGTTTACTTTTTAACATCTATATTTTTGTTCTGATTAGTTTTTAAGTTTTTTTAGTTTTGCAAGACGGTTTTTGAAGAAAAACTTCCCTAAATCACAAGAAAATAGTGTTCCTTAAACATCGATAGTCTATCGATAGTAATCGATAGTTTTTAACTATCGAAAACATCGATGTTTTCAAAACTATCGCAAGTGTCAAAACATTGAAAAATAGTGTTGTCCAATGAAATATTGGGATAAAAACGGAACAAGGAAATTGCCAATTTGTTCCTTTACATACCTACTTTGCTATTCTTCTTCCGCAAAATTTGCTTTTTTCAAATTATAAAAATTGTGCAATCGAATTCTGATTTTAAATTCAAAAATTTAAGAAAATTGGTCAGTTTATATTTCTGAGTTCTCAGCACACGAATCGAAAATTTTTTTTCTTCGGTATTTAACACAAAAACTGAGAAATTTTGGTGATGAATCCTGTTTATATCTGTGCGTTTTATAAAACAAAAAAGTAAGTAATCCAGAATTAATATATTAATTTTTGAGACAATGGTTATAATTTGCGCGAGCGATTCTAGATTTTTGCATTCGAGATTTTTTTAGATTTTTGTATTTATAGATTTGCTTTCTAGATTTTTTGTTTCGAGATTCTTTTAATTCTAGATTTTTATTTTCGAGTTTTTTACTTTCTACATTTTTGCTTTCTACATATCTTGGTAAACCCGAATTATTATTCTTAAAACAAAATGATGAAATATTTGGTTAAAAATGGATCATGGTTAAAAATTAAAAATATCATCTTTGGTCAAATACTGTATTATATTTACAACCAAACTACTGAACAAAAAAAATAGTCATTTATTTGGACTTAAGTTGTTTTTATTTTTTGTTGGAAACTATCGATAAATATCGATACTATCGGGTATTTTTCGAAAACTATCGCCAACTATCGCAAGTGACGACTATCGATGTTTAAGGAACACTACAAGAAAAGAATAAAAGATGAAGAAACTTGTCAATTATATCATTGGGTGGGTGCGTGCAAAAGAGAAAACATCATCGAAGCAACGATTAGCGCCTTCCTGTTTTTATTAAGCAATCAGTGCTACCAATCTCATATTTAAGGTATGTTTTAACTTGTAGATATTTTTCAAGGATAAGTCCTTACACCCACTAGTCAACTTTAAGTTGCTTGAGCAAACAAATTTTAGTTGTTCTAGATTCAATGAAATATATTTCATTGAGTATTGAGCTCATGTGAAAAAAAAAAATTCCAAAGACCAATATAAAGTGAATAACATTAGGCGTGTTTTTTTCTCTAATCTATATAGTATTACAAAACAGTTCAATATTATTAAAAGCAAAAACAATAAGCTTGAATATAGAATGTATTTTCTATTGAATTTGAAGCAAAATAAATAAAACGTATCATAATAGCAACTCAACGTCTCAAAGCGTGGTTCACATTATCGAACGTGATGGACAGTTTTGTCTGAAATCAGTTTTGCGCCAAAGGTTTCGCGTACACATTTAAAGCCTTCCCACACTATCCCACAGAGTATTAACGATTGTGAAAAAGTGGGAAGAAAATCATGTGCCTTAATATAAAGAAAATATGAAATTTCATCCCATACAATTTGACATAATGTGTTTACATACGAAATTATTTTAATTGATTCTAAAACCATCACACTTTCCTCACCATTTGTAGATTTCAGGTTATGGTGAAATTGATTTGTTTGGCATCAAAATCTGAAAATCATTTCTTCATTCAAAATTGGCAGTCGTGAATAATTCTATCCAACTTTTGTTTTTTTAAACACATTCTCAGTACGCTGACTGTCATTCAATGCCAAATATTTTTTTTTGATTTTGCCTGACAAACCATCAAACAGAGTGCACACACTATCAGTTGTCAGCAAAACTGTCATACGTGGTCGATAATGTGTACCACGCTTTAAAATCGTAAAGTTTCCAACACACGTTTCATTAATGGCCTTTTAAATATTTTACGTAAATGATTCAGTCATTTGGCCAGTTTATATTTGAGAGCGCTCAGTAATTTTCCTCCGTCTCTTTAACAGAGCAAGAGAATGAAATATATTATATAAACAAATTGAATTGTGTTCAAAGGAATTTAAAAAATCGAGCGACGAATACAACAAATTTCAGTCTCACTTTTTGACAGCTAAAGTAAGTATTTATATTTGTGAGGAAGCGGAGATCTCTAAAATATAAACTGGCCAATTGTCATAACACCATTAAAAAACATTTTCTACGTTTATCTACCATATTCATTTAAGACACAAATTCTTGCCGAAAAGTTTACGAATAGTTGGAAAAGATTTCCCAAACAAATTTTGACAGGTTCCCCCACACCAACGCGAATTTTCGGTGGTGACGACGAAAACAACAACAACAACACGCGGTTGTCAATGAAAACAACACGTTGTTATTATTATTGTTTTCATCGTCGCCAACGAAAATTCGCGTTGGTGTGGGGGAACCTTATTGAAGCACTGGATGCAAGCTGGGTGTAAATGTTGGCATTGTGTTTTGTTTTCTTTCGCTTGCACTTAAAAATGTAATGCATTTTGAGAGCGTGCGAATGAGAAGACAATACTACAATGATAATGCGATAAGGAAATAATTTTTGCGCCTTAAATGTATTTTGTTTTCGGTTGGATTTTGGGAGTTTTCTATTCATTCGAAAATAGAAGATTTGGAGTAGGAGTGAAAAAATTGCGTATTTTTCGACAGGAACGGAATACTCTCAAAATCCAACCGAAAACGACATTATTTTCAATTAAAGTCCAAAGTCCAAACTAAAGGCGCCAAAATCATTGTCTCTGTTGATGGTGGCTTTTCTTTTACCCACACAATCTCGAAATTCGGGCGTGCAAAAGAGAAAACATCAACGAGGCAAAGATTTTAGTGTATTTAGTTCAATCAGTGCTGCCAATAAATTTCATAATTAAGGTATGTTTAAACCAGTAGATTTCTTTAAAGATTGAACGAATATCATTGGAGTGTTCCATTGGCTCTTCAAAAAATATGTGAAAAATTTCAAAGTTCAGATAAATTAGGTACGTAGTAATAACATAAAACTTTGAAAATACAAGTAGAGAGTGCTGCAGTGGATTGACCCCACTTAAAGGCCTTCCACACTATCCCACTGAGTATTAACTACGCTTTTGCGCTTCAGTTCAATTCAAAGAGCGCACAGTTTAGTTCAAAAGTATTTACTGAACCCGCTCTTCTAGTTTATTTAGTTCACCAGTTCAATTCAAATACATCTTAAAAAATTAAATTTTTGATTTGTGCAAAGGTAATATAAAAGTTGTTTCCCTTGCTTGATTTGGAATGAAATGTTCTCTATGCTTCAAAATATAATTTGTCCCCTAACTGTCAAATTCCATCGTAGGATGGCTACGATGGCGATAGATGGAAAGATACAAACAATTTAGAATTTTTTTTCTGCTCCGGAAATATGTTCTTATAGCCCAATCCGTTGAAATTGGGAACAAAATATTCTCTATGTCTCAAAATATAGGTTTCACCTATCTGTCAAGCTATCAACTGTCAAATTTCATTGAAGGATGGCTACGATGACGATGGATTAAAAAACCTCTAAAAAATGCGAAAAATTTCGATTTTTTTTCTGCTCCGGAAAAATGCTTTTCTAGGGCAATCCGTTGACATTTGGAACGAAATATTCTCTATACCTCAAAATATAGGTTTTCACCTATCTGTCAAGCTATCAACTGTCAAATTTCATTGAAGGATGGCTACGATGACGATGGATTAAAAAACCTCTAAGAAATGCGAAAAATTTCGATTTTTTTTCTGCTCCGGAAAAATGCTTTTCTAGGGCAATCCGTTGACATTTGGAACGAAATATTCTCTATACCTCAAAATATAGGTTTTCACCTATCTGTCAAGCTATCAACTGTCAAATTTCATTGAAGGATGGCTACGATGACGATGGATTAAAAAACCTCTAAGAAATGCGAAAAATTTCGAATTTTTTTTCGCTTTTTTAGGGCAATATGTTGTTGCAGTGCTCTTTAGTTCGTAAATGAATTGAACTACTGAACTATGACCCTGTTTAGACTGAGACTGCTCACTACGCCATGACGACCAGTTTCTGGATTTCTGGCTTACTGAAAAGTCACAGTCTAAACAGGGTCTATGAGATGGTGAACTAGTTCACTTGCAAGAGCTGCTTTTTGAACTAGTTCGTTCATGAACTACACAAGTCAAAAAGGTCTGCGTCAGCGTCTTACTGATTACACGAGTCTTTTTTTCGGTCGTTTCGTCTTTCGTGTTTTTCATAGCTTGTAGAAATGTATGGATTCGTTGCTTCATTCCACCTACATTTCTACACCCCTCACCAGAGCTGTCAAAAAGACCAAAGGAAAAACAACCGAAAAAACGAGTCGTGTAATCAGTGTCTAAATCGTGTCTCATGGACGCTGATTACACGAGTTTTTTTTTCGTCTTTTCGTCTTTTCGTCTTTCGTCTTTTTGACAGCTTGTAGAAATGTATGGTTCCGTTACTTCATTCCCCCTACATTTCTGCACCCCTAACCAGAGCTGTCAAAAAGACGAATGAAAAAACAACTGAAAAAACGAGTCGTGTAATCAGCGTCATAGTGTGGAATCAAAATATGGAAATTCAACCCACACGATTTGACAGCGCATCGCATCAATTTGACATTGTGTTAATACATGACATTTTTAGGATTGATTCCAAAACCATTTGAGGTTACGGTGAATTGATTTGTTTGGATGCAAGTGTGGAAGCAAAATATGAAAATCATTTTCTTCACACAAATTTGGCAGTCGTAAGTATTTCTATCCCACTTTTTATTGACATATTGTGTTAAAAGTCGATGGGGTAGTGTGAAAGGGCTATAAAAAGTGATCGTTCTCTGTTCAAAGAGTTCTTTTTGTCTTTCTTTATTCTATTCTATTCTGCAAAAAATTTTAATACATTAATAAAAAATACTGACTTCAAAAAAAGTATAACTTGCCTATAAGTAAATAAAAGCATTGAAAACTACACAAAATTTCACAAACTGTGTTCTATGCCACCGAATTGTGAAAATTTGTAAGAAATTTCAAGTTCCCAAACCAAAACCTATTCAGTATTACATTGAACTCGAAATATACTTTTTTCCATTTCTTTAATCAAGTCTGAGCGTGCCTTAAAATAAAAGTTGGTATCACTGATTTGATTCACGAAAAAGAAAAGGACGGAACGATTACTTTTGTGCTTGAGCAGACGAAAAAGATGACGCAATGGTGACGCCGGTTAGATTTTAGTTCAGTTTCATTAATAATGTCGTCGTCGTCTCGTTGAGTTCTCGTTTCGCGGTATCGGTACTTTGTAAAATTTTATTGGCGTTGGTGGATAATTTCAGTGGAATAAAAAAGGTAATTTCTTAGAAACAAATATTTACAAATAATTAAACATATTAATATTTCTTTTATTATTAGATTGCTGCGTAATTTTATGTGGATGTGGAGGCGAAAAAAAAGGATTTGGAAAAAAGCACATTGCTGTGGTGCAGGTGGGAAGAAATTTTTAAACATTTTCTAAGTAAGTAAATGCAAATTTATCTTTTTTAATTGTGGAATTTTTTATAAATATAAATATAAAGGGGGTTTTACATAAGATTAGATTGATTAGAGAAAAAATCGTATAGAAGGGGTCATCTATTTGCCCTTAAGGCTTCATTTTGTGCGGTACCTACTTCGTAGTTTTATTGGCGTGGGTTTGAGCACGA
This sequence comes from Epistrophe grossulariae, assembly GCA_929447395.1. Lineage (NCBI taxonomy): Eukaryota > Metazoa > Arthropoda > Insecta > Diptera > Syrphidae > Epistrophe > Epistrophe grossulariae. The sequence continues at coordinate 91,532,671 of OV839568.1, read as the reverse complement.
AGCCCAATTTTGTTGGTGTTAATTGATAATCAGTGGAATAAAAAGAATTTATTTTTGAGCACGTAGTGCAATGTTAGTGGAATAAAAAGAATTTCTTATAAAAAAAAAACTAACATTTAAAAGAACTAGAATTGTATGTGCATGTGCGAGGCTATAGGGCTTTGGAAGATACAGATTGCTATGACGTAGGCGGCTTTATTAAAATGTTCTAATTAAATAAGTGCGAATTTATATTTTTTCATGGATTTCAATATAAAGGGTGTTTTACATCAGATAAGATTGATTAGAGACAAGAAAAAATCGTATAGGAGGGGTCGTCTATTTCTATTTAAGGCTGCAAGAGCAATTTTCTGAGAAAAAAACTGAAAAATTATTAAAAAACAATGGAAAAATTGTTGAATATGAAATGAAATATGAAAATTCAAACCTATGATAACATTGAACTCAAAATTTTTTTTTCCATTTCTTTAATCAAGTCCATTGATTTGATTTACGAAAAAGAAAAGGACAAACCGATCATTTTGTGCTAGAGGAGACAAAAACCATGAAGTTGGCAGCCAGTTGTTAGCTTAGTTTTTTAGTTTCATTTATATTGTTCGCTTCATTTCCATTTTGCGCGGTAGCTATTTCGTAGGTTTATTAGCTTGGGTTTGAGCACGTGGATGTGGGAGGCGAAAAGAAGTTGGAAAAATACAAATTGCTGTGGTGCAGGTGGGAAGAGATTTTTAAACATTTTCTAAGTAAGTAAATGCAAATTTATCTATTTTAATTGTGGGATTTTTTATGGATTTCAATATAAGGGGAGTTTTACATAAGATTCGGTTGATTAGAAACAAGAAAAAATCGTATAGAAAAGGTTATCTATTAAGGCTTCATTTTGTGCTGCAGCTACTTCGTAGTTTTATTGGCGTGGGTATGAGCAAGTAGTGCAATTTAATTGGCGTTAATTGATTACTTCAGTGGAATAAAAAGGTAATTTCATATAAAAAAAACACTAACGTTTAAAAGAACTAGAATTGTATGTTCATGTGCGAGGCTATAGGGAGTTGAAGATACAGATTGCTCTGGTTTCTAATTAAGTAGGTAAATGCGAATTTATCTTTTTTATTGTGGAATTTTTCATAGATTTCAATATAAAGGGTGTTTTAAATAAGATTATAATGGTTAGAGACAAGAAAAAATCCTATAGAAGGGGTCGTGTATTTCTAGTTAAGGCTGAAAGAGAAATTTTCTGAAAAAAATTTCAAAAATCATTAAAAAACAATGCAAAAATTGTTGAATATGATAGAAATATGAAAATTCAAACCTATTATTACATGGAACTCAAAAAATAATTTTTTCCATTTCTTTAATCAAGTCCATTGATTTGATTTACGAAAAAGAAAAGGACAAACCGGTCACTTTATTATAATTTATTATAAAAAAAATACTAACGTTTAAAAGAACTAGAATTTTATGTGGATGTGGGAGGCGATAGGGAGTTGGAAGATACAGATTGCTATAGTGTAGGCTGCGTCTACGAGGTATTTACCCCGCCGGAGTGAGAAGAGCTTTATATACATTTTCTAAGTAAGTAAATCCAACTTTTTCTTTATTAATTCTGGGATTTTTCATGGATAACAATATAAAGGGTGATTTACACAAACGGCTAGGGCATATAGGTTGACTAGAGATATAGGTTGGAAGGGCAATTTTCTGAAAAAAGACTTGAAATTGGGAAAAAAAAACAAAAGAAACACTTACAATGTTAAGCTTAACCGTGTTTCAAAGCCAGGTCTATTCTTATTCTTTTCTTTTAGTTAAATTGATTTGCAATTTTCAAAAACTAAGACATTGAAGCATCTTAGTGTTTGACTAAAAATTGATATGGACATTAAATATTAAAAAAAAAATACTAGTTAAAAACGTAAAATTTGATTGAACATTATTTTTTAATTTTTTTTTCAAATTTTTTAGTTAATTTATTTTTCAAATTAATTAATTTTTCAAAAATTATTCTTAAAAATAACTAAATGACTGAATTTCTGTCTTATTAAAAGCATAACATTGTAAAAGGGTATAGCATAACATTGTAAAATTGCTCTTTCCTTCTAAACAGGAGGAAATAGGCCACCCTTTCCATATATATTTTTTTTCTTATCTCTACCCAACCTATGCCTTAGCCTTTTGTCGCATAGTTTCAGGTACAAAAAATCTATATAAAATATTTCGACTTGAAAATTGAAATCTTCTTCAATTTCTACCAATTTTAATAATCTAATGAAATTGGTACATAAGACAAGATGCATTTAAATATGAAATCGACGAAAATTACCATGCTCTTATTTCTAAACCACTTCCTTAATTTGGATAATTTAACGGTTTCGAGTGTTGATCACATTCATCAAAATGGTTCTGAAAACCATTTTTAATTATAATAAAAATCTCGAAAAAATTTTATGTAGTTTTCATTTTCATTTTCATTATGAATGTGAAAATGAAAAAAATATACGTTCGTTTAAAAAAAAACTAGGTATTAATGTAAATATCTTTCAAATTAAATATTAATTTGCTGCTGAAGATTTTGTGCCGTTTTACACTTTTTCTGTTTTTTTGACGGTTCCTGCACATAGTGCAATAAAAAAAGGTAATTTCGTATGATAAATATTTTCATTTAAAAAAACTATATATTTACATAAATATCTTTTCAATTAAATATTAGATTGCTGCTGAGGATTTTTGTCGTTTAAAACTTTTTCAATAAAGAAAACTTATATTTTTCGAAAAATATGTTCGTTTAAGAAAACTTAACATTTACGTAAATTTCTTTTAATTTAAATATTACATTGCGGCTGAAGATTTTGTACCGTTTAAAACTTTTTTCGTTTTTAATATTTAAAATATTAATAGATATATTTTTCGAAAAATATTAGATTGCTGCTGGGGATTTGTGCCGTTTAATACTTTTTGGGTTTTTTTTTGGCGGTTCCAGCACATAGTGCAATTAGAAACGGTAATTTCTTATGATAATCATTTTCGTTTAAAAAGACTATATATTTACATAAATATCTTTTCAATTAAATATTAGATTGGTGCTGGGGATTTGTGCCGTTTAACACTTTTTTGGCGGTTCCAGCACATAGTGCAATTAAAAACGGTAATTTCTTATGATAATCATTTTCGTTTAAAAAGACTATATATTTACATAAATATCTTTTGCCGTTTTACACTTTTTCTGTTCTTTTTGGCGGTTCCTGCACATAGTGCAATTAAAATAGGTAATTTCGTATGATAAATATTTTCATTTAAAAAAACTATATATTTACATAAATATCTCTTTGATAAAATATTAGATTGCTGCTGAGGATTTGTGCCGTTTTACACTTTTTTTGTTTTTTGGCGGTTCCTGCACATAGTGCAATAAAAAAATGTAATTTCGTATGATAAATATTTTCATTTAAAAAAACTATATATTTACATAAATATCTTTTTGATCAAATATTAGATTGCTGCTGAGGATTTGTGCCGTTTTACACTTTTTCTGTTCTTTTTGGCGGTTCCTGCACATAGTGCAATTAAAAAAGGTAATTTCGTATGATAAATATTTTCATTTAAAAAACTATATATTTACATAAATATCTTTTTGATCAAATATTAGATTGCTGCTGAGGATTTGTGCCGTTTACACTTTTTCTGTTTTTTTGGCGGTTCCTGCACATAGTGCAATAAAAAAAGGTAATTTCGTATGATAAATATTTTCATTTAAAAAAACTATATATTTACATAAATATCTTTTTGATCAAATATTAGATTGCTGCTGAGGATTTGTGCCGTTTACACTTTTTCTGTTTTTTTGGCGGTTCCTGCACATAGTGCAATAAAAAAAGGTAATTTCGTATGATAAATATTTTCATTTAAAAAAACTATATATTTACATAAATATCGTTTTGATCAAATATTAGATTGCTGCTGAGGATTTGTGCCGTTTTACACTTTTTCTGTTCTTTTTGGCGGTTCCTGCACATAGTGCAATTAAAAAAGGTAATTTCGTATGATAAATATTTTCATTTAAAAAACTATATATTTACATAAATATCTTTTTGATCAAATATTAGATTGCTGCTGAGGATTTGTGCCGTTTACACTTTTTCTGTTTTTTTGGCGGTTCCTGCACATAGTGCAATAAAAAAAGGTAATTTCGTATGATAAATATTTTCATTTAAAAAAAACTATATATTTACATAAATATCTTTTTGATCAAATATTAGATTGCTGCTGAGGATTTGTGCCGTTTACACTTTTTCTGTTTTTTTGGCGGTTCCTGCACATAGTGCAATAAAAAAAGGTAATTTCGTATGATAAATATTTTCATTTAAAAAAACTATATATTTACATAAATATCTTTTTGATCAAATATTAGATTGCTGCTGAGGATTTTTTTTCTGTTCTTTTTGGCGGTTCCTGCACATAGTGCAATTAAAAAAGGTAATTTCGTATGATAAATATTTTCATTTAAAAAACTATATATTTACATAAATATCTTTTTGATCAAATATTAGATTGCTGCTGAGGATTTGTGCCGTTTACACTTTTTCTGTTTTTTTGGCGGTTCCTGCACATAGTGCAATAAAAAAAGGTAATTTCGTATGATAAATATTTTCATTTAAAAAAACTATATATTTACATAAATATCTTTTTGATCAAATATTAGATTGCTGCTGAGGATTTGTGCCGTTTACACTTTTTCTGTTTTTTTGGCGGTTCCTGCACATAGTGCAATAAAAAAAGGTAATTTCATATGATAAATATTTTCATTTAAAAAAACTATATATTTACATAAATATCGTTTTGATCAAATATTAGATTGCTGCTGAGGATTTGTGCCGTTTTACACTTTTTCTGTTCTTTTTGGCGGTTCCTGCACATAGTGCAATTAAAAAAGGTAATTTCGTATGATAAATATTTTCATTTAAAAAACTATATATTTACATAAATATCTTTTTGATCAAATATTAGATTGCTGCTGAGGATTTGTGCCGTTTACACTTTTTCTGTTTTTTTGGCGGTTCCTGCACATAGTGCAATAAAAAAAGGTAATTTCGTATAATAAATATTTTCATTTAAAAAAACTATATATTTACATAAATATCTTTTTGATCAAATATTAGATTGCTGCTGAGGATTTGTGCCGTTTACACTTTTTCTGTTTTTTTGGCGGTTCCTGCACATAGTGCAATAAAAAAAGGTAATTTCGTATGTTAAATATTTTCATTTAAAAAAACTATATATTTACATAAATATCTTTTTTAACAAATATTAGATTGCTGCTGAGGATTTGTGCCGTTTACACTTTTTCTGTTTTTTTGGCGGTTCCTGCACATATTGCAATAAAAAAAGGTAATTTCGTATGATAAATATTTTCATTTAAAAAAACTATATATTTACATAAATATCTTTTTAATCAAATATTAGATTGCTGCTGAGGTTTGTGCCGATTTACACTTTTTCTGTTCTTTTTGGCGGTTCCTGCACATAGTGCAATAAAAGAAGGTAATTTCTTATGATAAATATTTTCGTTAAAAAAAACTATACATTTACATAAGTATCTTATTAATCAAATATTAGATTGATGTTGAGGATTTTGTGCCATTTACACTTTTTTCAAATAGTAAATAAAAAACTTATATTTTTCGAAAAATATTTTCGTTAAAGAAAACTTGGCATTTACGTTAATGTCTTTTAATTTAAACATTAGATTGCGGCTGAAGATTTTGTGAATTTTAACCTTTTTTTCGTTTTCTGGCCTTTGCTGCACAAACTGCAATATTAATATATTTATTGAAAAATATTTTCATACTAGATATTTACATAAATATCTTCCTACGGTATAAATTTAATTTCTTATGAAAAATACTTGCGTTTAAAAAAGCTATATATTCATATAAATAAGGTGAAACCCACTTCAGCGAAACCTGCTTTACTAAAAAACCCACTTAAATAAAGAACTTAGTTAAACCCCGTTCATTTTTCAACAAAATTTTCCATATAAAAATCCTGATATATGAAAAAAATATTCCCTAGAAATTTTATATTTTTATAGTAAAAAACTAGGTTAAGGAAAAAAAACCAAACAAAAAGCATTTCTTCATTATTGTTTTGTTACTAAATAAATATTTTTTTTTGTTCAAAAGATTCGTTTCTTGGAGACTTTTTCCAGCAATTTTCAATATTGGAACACAAAATACTATGCATTTTTAAGAAACGAAAAATATTGTTATAAATTAAGATAATAATAATACATAATATCCATATAGTTTTCCATATCTGTGCCTATGTTTCAACAGAAAATCACGAAAATACAAAAAGTGAGAAAATTTTGATAAAAAAAAGCATAAAAAAAATCTTAATAGAATGATTGTACATTTTTTTATTTATAATTTCAATTATCTTAAGATTTGCATTTAAAGTTTTTGTTTTCCGAATATATTTTGAGAATTGTTTCTCAGATTCGGTACCTAGTAATTCAGATAAACAATTTTATTTTTATTTTTCTTAAAGCCCCTCAAGACTTGCGTTAAAAAACTTTAAAAGTTATTAGTAGCTACTTTTCAATTTGTTTAATCAGGAAAAAAGACTTATTTTAGTATATTTATATATGTATATTTAATTTTCAATATTTTTTCTTCAGAAAAAAAGACATAAATTTTCAATATTCCTTCTTCGGAAAAAAGACTTAGAAAAATCTTAGGACTTAGAAAAATTTTCATTTTTTTTCTTCGAAAAAAGACTTAGAAAAATTTTCAATATTTTTTTCAGGACTTAGAAAAATTTTAAATATTTTTTCTTCGGAAAAAAGACTTAGAAAAATTTTCAATATTTTTTTTAGGACTTAGAAAAATTTTCAATATTTTTTCTTCGAAAAAGACTTTTAGGACTTTTAGGAAAAATCGAGATAAGGATTTACGAAATTTTTTTTTCCAATTATCCGAGACTCTCTAAAGTGAAGATTTTTTAGTTATCCAAGTTCGCTTACGTGAAAACCCCGGTTAAGTGAAATAATAATTAATTTTTCGTCGTTTCACTAAACGGGTTTGGCTGTATCTTTTAAATTTAATATTAGGTTGCTCTTAAGTTTTTGAGCCGTTTTAAACTTTTTTTTTCGTTTTTTGGCCTTTGCTGCACAAATTGCAGTAGGTATTAAAAGATATATATTTTTCGAAAAATATTTTCGTTTAAAAAACAATATATTTACATGAATATCTTTTTAATTAAATATTCGATTGCTGCTGAAGATTTTGTGCCATATAACATTTTTTTCTTTTTTGGCGGTTCCTGCACATAGTGCAAGTAAAAAAGGTAATATTTTTTGAAAAATATTTCCATTAAAAAAAATAGCAATTTATGTAGAGATTCTTTTTAAATTAAATATTAGGTTGTTGCTGTATTTTTGTGTGCTTCGTTTGTTAGAAATGGAAAGCTTGTTTGAGATTCTTACCTCGCTGGAGCTGGAAGAGTTCCATCAACATTTTCAAAGTAATTAGATACGATTTTATGTTTTTTGATTTGGTCATTGGTAATGGAATACTTTATACAGGGCTTTTTGCATAAGATGGGACAAAAGGTTTGGACGTGTAGGTTGAGTCGAGACAAGAACAAAATGAGTTGGTTCGGACGGTCAGTTAAGGGAGGAAGGGTAATGTTTTTTTCAAAAGAAAAAGTTTTGAAATAGAAAAAAAAATCATTAAAAAAAACTGAAACATTTATAATGTCATACTACAACTTTCTTAAAGTCAGAAATTTATTCCGTCTTTTAATAAAATTGTATTTTTTTTAATTCTCAAAAACTAAAAAACTCTAAAGCATCCGGTTTTTAGTGCTTGATTTAAAATTAATAGTGTCATTAAATACTAAAAATAGTAATTAATAACGTAAAATTTTAAACAAAATTAGTTTGAAAATATTTTTTTTTAAATATTTTGAGTTTGGAAATTAATTTTTCAAAACTATTGACAAACATTTTGAATAAAAAGAAGCAAAATAAAAATGGATTTCCGGCTTTAAAAAATTTTTGATTTTTGTTTGATTTTTTTCCATTTCAAGGAAATAGACCACCCTTCACATAAGAGTTTTGGTTGTATCTTCCAAATCTGCACGCCCTAGCCTTTTGTGGCATAGTCTTAGGTACAAATAATAAAATATAAAATATTTTGATTTTCAAAATTATTTTTTTTGTATAAAACCAATTTTAATAAACTTTTTTTAAATTGGTAGATAAACTACAATGTAATTTCCAAACTCCTTGCTGTTTTGGATAGATTAAACGGTTCCGAGTGTTTATTCATTTTCATATTCATTTTGAAAATGTTGAAAATGTTTTCTACATGCATATTTTTACAAATTTTTGTTAGAATTTAATTTGGTTTTTAGATCCACTTTGACAACTAAAACCAACACTCGGAACCGTTTCAATTATCGAAATCAAGCAAGTGGCTTTGAAATAAGAGCGTAATACATCGTTCGATTTCAAGAAATTTCTACCAATGATGGGGTGAATATTTCGTTAAATAATGTAACAGACACGAAATTACGCATATTAATCATGATAAAAAAAATTAATACCGTATTCCATAAGCCACGAAAAATAATTAAAATTATATTGACATCTGTAAATACCAATGGAAACAATTGCTATTTTCGTATGAGCATTTCTCTCATACCGAATAGTTTTTGGTGTAATTGAGTTTCTGTTATTTTGGGCTATAGTTAGCAAATTTAATTTTAGTTTTACTTTTATGGATGAAATGATAATGATAAATATTTTAAAGATTTTAACATTGTTGATGCGAATACCCTTACACTTTTGACCGAAAACGACCTTTTGACACTATTTCCAACTGACGTTGGCAATCGGGTCAAAGTTAGATCAAAAATTTCAACTTGGCGAAATGGCATAGTAAGGCTTTTTTATATTTGACTTAGCTTGTGAATGATTTCCTTATTTTTCATGTAGAATGCTGGAAAAGTACATACCTTAGTGGATGGAGTAGAAAACTGGTTGCATTCTCAAAGCCAATCCTCGACCCCATCAACTTCGTCGAGAAGCAATTATGCGCTTCAATCTTTTGTAAGCAAAAATTTTCATATAATGGGACAGCTATAGCGATCATTGTAATGCATCTGTGATAATATTTTACTTTTAACAAAGATAGTTTCTAGAAAAGCCCAATTAGAATATTATCCAAAGCTATCCGCTTCGGTTTGTATTGTTGTAATCTGTTAGGAAAGTTCTGATGATGTCTGTTCCTAAAATTTGGTTTTCTGGTGTCAGGCCTTCTGTTGTTGGTTGTTCTTTCTTTGTAAAGGAATAAAATATAAAAATATTTTTGAAATGCATTTTAGAAATTAATTTTTAAGAATGGAATGATCCAAATAGCCGCGTAAAAATTTAAACTTTCTTTTTCTTTTTGTCAGCTGTTTTAACCTATTCGGATTTTTTCGTTCTCAAACAACGCGGGCATTGTTTATGTTTTGTTGTGTTTTCATTTTTTCAGTGTTTCAATTTAAAACCTCAAAATTGTTTAAATAATAATATGCCATAATTTCGATGCCTGCAATAAATGTTTACATATTGTTTAGACCGCCCTGTTAAAAAAAAAATGTTTTCGTTTCACCGATGCATGACAACGATAGCTACTTAGTCTGACTTCTTAATGTCACAAACACATTAATACCATGACATTTTTCTAGGACTTAGCCTATTTTTTAAGTTCTCATAATAAATTTAGTATTGCCTATAATGCAAATAAATTTCTTCCGGACTACTTAAGAGAGGAACTCATACAAGAAGCAGTTAAATTTTACACGGAACAAAATTATTTAATGAGACACGATGATTTTGTATGCATAACAAAACAGATATCTGAAACTTTCCCAAATGAGCCTTCGGTATTTTAAATAAGTTTTCATGCATGTAACAAGAACAATTTTACTATTCAATTTAGCTTGTCTACTACAATCAAGCCACTAAAAAGGGGCGACTGCAAACCATTTACAAGACAACTTTAGCTCGCCTCCGTCGAAATGGTTTACCAGTTATGTCTAAAAGGAAAAAAATGTCACTTACAGAAACAATAGAAAACATAGGTTTGTATTTATGGTTCATTTATACAGGAGGGCATTCACGATGTCATGTCACTTTAACTATAATTTTATTTTTACTTTATCTGCTTTCAATATATGACTGTTGCATTGCATCGTGAATGTTCCTGAAAATGTTTCGTAAAAAATTCAAAATAAGTGAAACAAATAAGGGGTTATATACGTATATTTTTTATTTTTTTTGAGGAAACAACATTCTTATTTATTTTCTTTGATTCGGAAGTGAAAATATGTTGTGCTGGGTTTTAATGGAAATAGTATGTATATACATAGATTAGTACAATTTCGTGATGAACGGATAAAAGAAGTAGATATTATATCATAAGAAAGACACAACCATAGTTTCACTGTTACCTATACATAAATAATATTTTAAGTCCTTTAATTTATAAAAGCATTAATTTTAAAATACTGCTTTTATAATTTCTATATAGAGTCAACTATACATTCTGAGGATCAGAAGTGGTTAAAGACCCACACCACTCCATTTGCTACATTAGAGACCAAGTGGATGGCAACAACAGAAATTCGATCGAAAAAGATTAAAGATTTAAAAACAAAGGATATTACAATTATTCTAGTTGATTGGCCATCTTTCTTACTACCGGAAGGACCTAGATTGGTATTTCTTTTAAGTGCTTTTACTATTTTTAATGTTCTTATCAGTATTAGTAACTTAAAGAAATATACCCTTAATCGTTATACATAATATATAATATCACCTCTTAAAACCACCTGAAATTTTATCATTAAAAATTACTTCAGAAAATTGTTCAAAAATACGGAAAGCTATCAAAACACAAATTCTTTAACATTGAATAAAGTTTTTGAATTAATTTTCTTTAAACGTTATGAAAACTTTTGTTTGAGTTTTTTTTGTGTAAAAAGTCGAAATTTCTCTTTGAAAATTAAAACAGTGGAATACTTAGCCTTAAAATCATTGAGCTGAGACTTTTCGCTGTGTTACGATGTACTACCAGGCATGTTGTTTATCTTCATCTAAACAAGATGATTCACCCTCCTAGAGGAGAGGGGGAGGGGGTGGTAATTTTGTTTTAAATCGACATAAAATAAAAACAAAATTTAATTAATAATTTTTAAATAATTTGAATTAAAAACAAAATAAAAGAACGGACTGCTGACTTTAAAAAGAAGTATAAAATGATATTGTAAGTCTCGTCATTCTTTTGTAACGCTTGCTTATTTTATGGAAACGATTTCCCCTTGACAGTTAACAAACATAATTTGACGGAGAATATACTTATATATACATATCTATATGCTAAACGATGACTTATGTGACATTCAAATAGATCCTAGTATCTTTTAATATATTTATTAAGAATTTTTGGTTATGGAAATACTAATAAATTTTATAAATTTCGAATCTAGATTGACATCGATTTCGAGTATCTTCATCCAGGCAAGGATTTAATTTTATTGGACAAATGGACAGACTTCATAGCTGAAATGATGCCGATTTTAAAACACAAAATTAAAGACAAATACAGTTTAGCAAAACTAAAAACATTCCAAACATGTACCGGTGAGCAGCGAGATATAGTATTTACATTACTTCTACATGCAGTCTTACCTCCTGGCGGTCATTCCAAAAATAAAGTCACAAAGAAAACCTGGAAATTTAGCATTGCAGATAGTCAAAACTCATTTATATTTAAGGTAAATAACTGTAATTCGTATACAGAACTTATTGAACAAAGAAGAAATGTATATAAAAACCATGATATGCACATGCAACCATTTATTTTGATAGTTTCAAATGAAGACTTTTCAGAAATAACAAATATTCAAGTAGTGTATGACACAATTATGTACAAGTTTGATTCTTTTATCAAAGCACTTTCGTGTGCATTTAAGATTCACTACGTTTTTGATTTAGATTACCAAAAAGAATGTTACTCGGTTTGGGAGCTTTTACAATGTAAAATTTTTGATATTTCTAGCTCGAACGTTGCCAATATACTTTCTTTCCTAAGAACTTAAATTTTGTATCCTTTATTATTTTTTAAGAATTTGCATATAATGATCATCTCCTATATTTAACTTACTAATTATTTTATTCAAATATTTACACTAGTGTTAACGTTATACTTTCAGTGCCTAGCACCTAATTTATTATCCATTAACTTACACTAGTGTAAATTGACCTTAACTTTACACTTTCTTATATTTATCACTAACATAGTATCCTTAATCTAGTATTGGTTTAATATTTTCACATATTTGTGTCTAATGACCAAATTGCTTTAAGCACTATCTCCTGCATTTTAATATCAATATAAAATTGGATTAAATAAAAGCGTATCATTTTTTAAAACATTCAAGCTTGAAATATTTTCCTTTCAAACTTCTGCACTAACATTAACAATTTGCTGTATCTTATTGTATAATGTTCAAATTATCACTTTTTTTAGTCAGTGAGTACGGTAGGGAAACACATTTGCATAATATAATGAATAATGATCATCTCCTACATTTAAAACTAACTTCTTATTTTATTCAAATATTTACACTAGTGTTAACGTTACACTTTCAGTGCGTAGCACCTTATTTATTATCCTTAAACTTACACTAGTGTAAATTAAGCTTAAAGGTACACTTTCTTATATTTATCACTTGCTATAGTATCCTAAACCTAGTACTGGTTTATTATTTTCCACATATTTGTATCTAAAGACCAAATTAGTCATATGAAATTTAGTATTGCAGATAGTCAAAACTCATTTATATTTAAGGGAAATAATTGTAATGCGTATACAGACCTTATTGAACAAAGAAGAAATGTATATAAAAACCATGATATGCACATGCAACCATTTATTTTATTAGTACGGTAGGGAAACGTTTTTTACGATGTTTACTTGTTTTGAATGCAAACATGTATTTGAGTCGATACAATCGCTTATCACTCATTTCAAATGTTTCCATATTTTTAAAGCCAACCAAAAATATCAATGTGTTCAAGATAATTGCACATCACAATTTCTGAACATTAATAAGTTGAAGAGGCATTTGGAACAACATTCCAATTTCAGTAAAATAGAGTTCTCTGTCGATAGAAATATTTCAAAAATTCCAGAAAATATAAGTCTAACTGAAGAATCTAAAGATTGCAACAACCCGGTGTACATCGATTGTAATACCGAAAATAATGATGATTTTTTTTCTACAGAAAATATAGAAGAAGTTCAAAATGTTTGCCTTGATTTTGTACTCAAACTTAATAGTTATAGTCACATGACAGCAAAACAAATAGATGAGATTATATCTGATACCTCAAATTTACTTCAACTTATATTTGAAAAATTAAACCCTATCCTTAGATATATTGATAGTACAGTCAAACAAAAATTTTCTGACCTTTTTGAGTATTGTGCTGATCCTTTTAAGAAATTTGGAACCGAATTCAAATTGCATTCATTTTTACAGGACTTAAAGTTGATTGAAGAACCTCAACAGTTTGTCATAGATAAAACAGTAAAGTTAGTGAATAAAAAAGGTCTTTCTAACTTTTCTGATAGTTTAATATCGGGAACAATTCTTCCAATATCATTTATTTTCAAAAGTTTATTTGAAACTTCCAACAACTTAGAAGATGCTTTATTACACATAAAAAAACTTGAATCTTGCGATAATTCAATTACATCAGACTTCTTACAGGGTGATCTATGGAAAAAAAAGAGAGAAAAATACCCCAATGATTTGTGCATCAACTATAATTTATATTATGATGATTTTGAAGCTGGTAACCCTTTGGGAAGTCATTCAGGATCGCAAGCTATGGCAGCATTTTACATAAATATTCCTTCACTTTCCCGAGAGCTAAGTTCTCGCATAGACCATATTTTTCCTGTCATGTTCGTAAGAACACAAGATTTTAAAAAATTCGGAAGCAACAAATGTATTCAAATTCTTGTGGATCAGCTGGTTCTTCTTGAAACAAAAGGAATAGATTTCAAAATTAACAATGATCAAGTTCTTAACATACGTTTTTTATTAGGTCTTATAGTCGGCGATAATTTGGCAGTCAATCTTTTGCTAGGATTTACACAATCTTTTAGTCATAACTTTTACTGCAGAATTTGTTTAAGTCCTAAAGTTGAAAACCAAACAAAAGATACAGAAAATAGATTGCTTTATAGAACTATTGCAAACTATGAAGATCAACTAATTAATAAAACGTATTCAGAATCTGGAATAAAATTTGAATCAGTTCTCAATGAAATTCCCTCATTTCATGTCACAGAAAATTTTTATTCTGATTTGATGCACGATACGTTTGAAGGTGTTATCAAGTACGGACTCACAAACAGTATTTTATATTTCATTTCGCAAGGATTTTTCACTCTTGAAGAGTTAAATGATAAGTTAGAATTTTTCGATTACGGTGAAATCGAGGCACGTAACAAGTGTCCAAAGATAAAACCTTCTCATTTAAAAGAAAAAAAACTTCAAGCTAGTGCCAGAGAAACAATGTCATTGTTGCATTTTTTTTCGTTAATGGTGGGTCATAAAATTCCAAAAGTTAATAAGATTTGGAAATACATACTGTTATTGGAAAAAATTATGTTTAAAACTTCATCATCTTCTTTTACAGAGGCAGAAATATTTGAAACTGAAATTTTAATTTCAAAGCATCACGCAATGTATATAGAAATTTTTAATGACACTTTAAAACCTAAACACCATTTAATGACCCATTATGGCTCTCTAATAAGATATTCTGGTCCTTTGAAATTTCTTTGGTGTATGCGTTTTGAATCGAAAAATAGGGAAATGAAATCTTATACAAACGCTACAAAATCACGTCGAAACTTACCGTACTCATTGGCAAAAAAGTGTTCACTTAAACACGCATACTTCCTGAATTCATGTAAGATTAAACATAATAACTACAGTAGTTTAAAAAAAAAAGGACAAAATTAATTATTTTCATGAAATAATAAGAAATCCAATTTCGTTTGGAGACTACGAGCAACTACAGTTTTACTCTGAAATACAGTACCAAGGTACTCTTTATAAAACAAGTTTTTTTGTTTTCAAAAGCGATATGTTTTTCAAAATAAAAGATATAGCTTTATTTGAAAACAAAACATTTTTATTGGTAAAGGAAGTCATTATAAAAAGCATAGATCAACATTTTCAATGTTTTATAATATCACATATAAGGACGGAATACGAAATATTTTCAATAGATTCATTTCAAATGAAACCTTTCCTTTCGTATACGCTAATGGATGGTCGTAATGTTTTTAAATTGTCAAATTTTTAATGCTAATTTAAGGCAACTGATTTTATAGTTTAAAAATTTAAAAGAATTCCACTTTTATTTTCAAAAAATAATTCATAATTATGCTATGCTAATTTTTGTAAATAACAATGTAATATTTACCTATATACAAAGAGAAAACCAATAATAAATCGAATCTATCTATAATTTTATAATATAATTATTATATAATTTTATCAGAAACCAAATCATGTTAAAAATCATTGTAATAAGATTAATACGTAAGAATTAAAATAAGATAAAATTTAATGTTAAGATGAATATAGTAGTTTACATTAATTGAATAAATAATGTTTTTTTTTTACTAAAATATAAACTTGTTCTTGTTTCTTAAAAAAGGTTTATTTATTTAAGTTATTGTATAATCTTCTTAAAATAACATATAAATTTAAATAAAATAAAACTTATTAAGTGTAATTTACAAATAAATACTGTCAATTTACAATGAAATATTTGAAATCTACAATATTACAGCGCTAATTTGCAATAATATTATTGTAAATTACAACCGTATTATTGTAAATTACAAACGTTTTCTGTAGAAATACAAATTTCTCATTGTAAATTACAATCAAATATTTGTAATCTACAACAAATAAGTTATATTTTACCACTGCACAGGCTTGATTTTATGCATTTACGTTGTAAATTGCAAAAAAACTTTTTTAGAAATAACACCAAAGTAAGTATAATTTACAAAAAATTTGGAGTAATTTACAAATATATATTTTAAATTTACAAAGAAATATTAAAAATCTACAAAATTACAGCGCTAATTTGCAATAACATTATTGTAAATTACAACCGTATTATTGTAAATTACAAACGTTTTCTGTAGAAATACAAATTTCTCATTGTAAATTACAATCAAATATTTGTAATCTACAACAAATAAGTTATATTTTACCACTGCACAGGCTTGATTTTATGCATTTACGTTGTAAATTGCAAAAAAACTTTTTTAGAAATAACACCAAAGTAAGTATAATTTACAAAAAATTTGGAGTAATTTACAAATATATATTTTAAATTTACAAAGAAATATTAAAAATCTACAAAATTACAGCGCTAATTTGCAATAACATTATTGTAAATTACAACCGTATTATTGTAAATTACAAACGTTTTCTGTAGAAATACAAATTTCTCATTGTAAATTACAATCAAATATTTGTAATCTACAACAAATAAGTTATAATTTACCACTGCACAGGCTTGATTTTATGCATTTACGTTGTAAATTGCAAAAAACTTTTTTAGAAATAACACCGAAGTAAGTATAATTTACAAAAAATTTGGTGTAATTTACAAATATATATTTTAAATTTACAAAGAAATATTTGAAATCTACAAAATTACGGCGCTAATTTGCAATAACATTATTGTAAATTACAACCGTATTATTGTAAATTACAAACGTTTTCTGTAGAAATACAAATTTCTCATTGTAAATTACAATCAAATATTTGTAATCTACAAGAAATAAGTTATAATTTACCACTGCACAGGCTTGATTTTATGCATTTACGTTGTAAATTGCAAAAAACTTTTTTAGAAATAACACCGAAGTAAGTATAATTTACAAAAAATTTGGTGTAATTTACAAATATATATTTTAAATTTACAAAGAAATATTTGAAATCTACAAAATTACGGCGCTAATTTGCAATAACATTATTGTAAATTACAACCGTATTATTGTAAATTACAAACGTTTTCTGTAGAAATACAAATTTCTCATTGTAAATTACAATCAAATATTTGTAATCTACAAGAAATAAGTTATAATTTACCACTGCACAGGCTTGATTTTATGCATTTACGTTGTAAATTGCAAAAAACTTTTTTAGAAATAACACCGAAGTAAGTATAATTTACAAAAAATTTGGTGTAATTTACAAATATATATTTTAAATTTACAAAGAAATATTTGAAATCTACAAAATTACGGCGCTAATTTGCAATAACATTATTGTAAATTACAACCGTATTATTGTAAATTACAAACGTTTTCTGTAGAAATACAAATTTCTCATTGTAAATTACAATCAAATATTTGTAATCTACAAGAAATAAGTTATAATTTACCACTGCACAGGCTTGATTTTATGCATTTACGTTGTAAATTGCAAAAAACTTTTTTAGAAATAACACCGAAGTAAGTATAATTTACAAAAAATTTGGTGTAATTTACAAATATATATTTTAAATTTACAAAGAAATATTTGAAATCTACAAAATTACGGCGCTAATTTGCAATAACATTATTGTAAATTACAACCGTATTATTGTAAATTACAAACTTTTTCTGTAGAAATACAAATTTCTCATTGTAAATTACAATCAAATATTTGTAATCTACAACTAATAAGCCATAATTCACTACCAAAAAATAGTAATCTACAACCTTATAGTTTAAAATTGCAATTATCAGGTCGTAAAACACAACCGTTTTGTTGTAATTTTTAACTATAACACTATAATCTTCTCAATGAACGAAATTAATTGCAACAAAAAAGTTGTATTTTTAAAAAAAATTCTTTAAATTTGCAACACAATTATCTTAATTTAAAGAAAATATTTGTGTTTTACAACAGGGTAGTTCTCAAATTGCGATTAAAAGTTTGAAAATCACGAACAGTTGATTCGTGTATTACAAATGAGACTTTAAATCTTCCACAAAATAGTTTTAATTTATAAATGTTTTTTTGTGATTTGCAATCAAAATGTTGTAAACTTATCGAAAGATTTATAAACGGCGAAAATATATCTCCATCAGATTGAATAAATTGCCACTAAGAGTTTTAAAATCTAAAATAATTATTTGCAAATTAAGACCAAGCAGTTGCAAATTATAACAAAATAGTTTAAATTCTACGTTCTTCAACTCTTGAATCTCTCCCTGATCGTTTAATTTCTAAATACCTTTAATAGCAAATTTAAAAAAATGAGCTGCAATTTTAAACAAATTGATTGAAATCGTTTTTTTCTCTCGGGATCTGGATTTAAACTTTTGGTTTGTAATTCAGTACTTTTAATTTGTAATGTCATATTTTTGCGATGTTTTCGTGATTACAAACAAAGAGTTGTGATTTACAAAAAATGAGTCGAGGGTACGAAACTGCACATAATTTTCGTGAATTTGCGTCCATTTGTCGTGATATGCGCTCCGACTTCTTTCCGTGTACAATAATTAAACTTGTTCAATGTTGCTAGTCATCCCAAAAAAATAACGGCATTTCTGACAAATTTTGTAGAATTCAATTATAAATAATATTATTTCAACACGATTTCATCTTGAATTAACAACCATTAATTTTGTTTCATTGAATCGCGATTTGTTTCGACACGACCCAATCTCATTTTGATACGATTCAATGTTGAAAAAAAGTTGTTTAAGTGTGTATGCGTTATAAAAATGCGCATTCATAAAGTGATAATTTGTTGTTACCTTCCGTAGAAGGAGCATAAGCTATCAACTCCAAAGTAAAGGGTGTTCCTGTTAATGTTCATGTTCAATTTAGTGCGTGTGTAAAAAAGTATGATGTAACAATTTTTTCTCTGATTTTCCCATAAAAATAACGTACTTCCCAAACTACCCATTTCTACCATTTTTAGCCCGAAAGACTGCCAATCTGGCAGTTTCGGGCAAATAAACGAACATATCTAATGTTACATGAAATCGTTTGTTGTGTGGCATTGTTCCTCATTAGTTTGTTTTTTAATTTTATTACGTTTCTTAAGAGTCGAAACGCAATGCTATTGCAATGCAATGCATTTTCGTTTTGTAGTGTTTTTTGTCATTTGTCTTCTGCCCTAAACTTTCAATTTTTGAAATAAGTGTCAAATAACTATAACCTAATAATTTTGACATGATTACAATGGTGGTTTTACAAGTACATTAAGAATTGTTGTTTTAATTATTTTTCTTTTAGTTTTAATCGGTTATTTTAATCGGTTTCAATTTCTTAAATAAAAAACTTTTGTTTTAACAATAAATATTTTCGTCATTGAATTTCTATGTAAAAAAATTTATTTTAACATTGTTGTATGTTAAAATAATTGAATACAAGTTTAATTCAAAATTTAGATTCTCATGATTTGTTTTGTATGAAACTTATTGTTAAATCAATTATATTATTTTTCAAAATGACATGTTGGAATATAATTGAATAAAAATGAGAAAATGTTAAATTGTAATGAAATCAGTGAAAATCACATTCCATTAAAATCAACAATTCATCGTTTTGATTTTAAATCGCATTAATTTTCTGCGTGTTGAATCATTTTATTTCGACATGAAGTGAAGTTTGAAATGACTTTAACATAATAATTTTGACATGAAGTCAATGGTGATTTGACAAGTATATAAGCAATTGTTATTTTAATTATATTTCCTTAACGTAATATTTCATATTGATTGAACAATTTGAGATGTTGTTTTAATTTATCTTTGAATTTCTAACTGGGCAATATTATTTTTACATTATTGAATGTTAAATCTATTGAAACTGGCTTTAATTTAACATGAAGTGGCTAATGATTAATTTTTTATCTGCCTTATTGTTAAATCAATGATATTTTATATGAAAATGACATCGTGGAACATTAAATAAAAATGAAAAAACGTTAAATCGTAATGAAATCAGTGAACAAAGATAAAATAGCATTCAATTAAAATCAACAATTCATCGTTTTGATTTTACATCGCATTATTTTTCTGTGTGTAGGTATAAAATGTAAAAAGAGGATTCTTTCAAGTAAATATTATAATCTGGAAACATTTTCTTGTAATGAAATGTGTGCGACAGATAGGCAAGTACAGGTATCCTAACCTTTTATTGTGATTAATATCAAACATATACAAAAATGATAGAAGATGTAAAACACACAGAGTTTGGGTTTTCTTTCTTCTGCAAATAGAGTCTTTTTTTAGAGCAGTTGGAACATTCGTTTAGGGACAAGATTCAAACATATAACTTGTCATTTAAATGAGGAGATCGAACCGAAAGGGATATAAGTTCATTAAGGTTTGAAGATATGAATTTAAATAGATCGTGGCGTATCTTATATACGTATAAGTTGGACGCCGAAGATCTTCGGGATCGAATCTCAGCCTGTAAACACCACATAAAAACAAATATTTTTATTCACGGTTTCTACCTCAGACGAGGAATTAACCAATTCACCATGATTATCTCACCACTATCGTAGGAAGTAGGCAGAACACTGTAGGTCCCTTCATTCCTCCCAATAAAATACGAACAAAGATTCCTCTGTCAAAAGTCCAGGTTGCAAGAGTAAGATCTTATTTAACTTTTTTAATAACCCAAATTCGTTTTGGTTCATTTTGTTTACTTCCTTATTTTTATTCGTGTTAAAAATTCGGCAAACCCACTTCCAGCTAACAAGCTGGTTGGCTGCATCGTAGTTGTAGGCAGTGTTGTTGCAATATTTTCTCATCCTATATTCTCTCATCCTTTATCGATCGATTTGACGGTTCATCAAATCGATCTTTGCCATCGTAATGCATCCTTATCTTCAAACAATCGCGAAATAATATTGCAATGAATTGGCGCCCAACGTGGGGCATGCATCATGGCAGGCAAAGATTTATAAACACAGTTTTACGGCCTGAGTTAGAACAATATATCTTCGTCGACAGATACATTTCAGAAGCATATGGAAATTTTGAATGAGGTTTTTAGCAGATTAGTTAAAGCAGGTTCAAAAGTAGGTACGGAAAATGTCAATTTGTTAGGCAAACTTTAAAATTTATGGGCGATGTTATAGACAGAATCTTTAGAAAAGCTAATGAGTGTTTAACTGCTGCATCCATCCTGACGTGTCCGGAATTTTCGAAGCCATTTTTCGTCCAGATATAGATGCTTCTGATTTCGAGATTTTGAGGAGGTCAAGAAGGTGGTTTGTTATTTGAGCAGATCACTAAAAAAGAGGAACTATTCGAAAATAGAAAAGGGGTGCTTATAGCTGTTCAGTGTTCTTTCGGCGATAGAGAAGTTGTGGCCATATCTGGAGGGGGTGTCTGACCACCTAATCTATTTATTTATTTTTACATAATACGTAATGCATAGACGTAAACATTTATTACCAACAAAATTAAAAACCCTAAACTGAGTCTGTACAATTGCACAGCCACCTCCCACATAATAAAGGAATAATTTCAAATAATTTCCATCTATGGTCATCACCTCAAAACAACCTAATTCAAAATAATTTAAACCCCCGAACACTTGAAGAGACGAGAACCTTTATCCAATTACAAAGCCCTTTTCCAGCATGTATATATACATATATAAATAGTACCTCAACCGCATTTATTCTAATTTCCTTTGTGAATATTTTTGAATAAAGGTACGTAGGTATATGTAATTTACAGTATAATTAACATTCTATTTCGACACAAAGGAAAGTGACCAAAAGTGCTCGTAATATATTACTTTCAGGTACTTACATCTACAGTATAGGGTACAGTACCTACAGACACAAAAACAGAATCACATATTTCATCCTTTTGTTAAAATCCGTTGACCTTTTTCGCACCCATCCTTATTTGTATGATGTGATGGCACGCGCTTAAAGTGGCTGGACCTTTGACCCAAACATACATTCATATGTATGTATCTTTATACATATGGTCCTTCTATCATTATTGCGTTTGTTAAAAGGCCAATGACAATGTATCTAGTGAGATGGTCTGCCTGCCTCATCCTCTTCCTTTCTATTGAATTTTTGTTTTCAGCAGCCACTGAACTGAACATATCCTTTCATTCACATTCATAGTTTGTTTAGCGTATAGTCTAGATGTGTAAGTAAATGTACATTCTCTACAGTGAGGTGCAAATAAAATGTTCCGAAATTCTTTTGTAGTTTGTATCTGGGTTTTTATGGTCCGTGTTCTTCTCCGATTTTGCTTGGCTATAAGCTTTGTTGCAGATCTTTATTTCAAAAAAAAAAATGTCTTTAATAAAACAAAACAAAACAAAATAAAATAAAATAAAATTGTGATAGAAAGATGCAGGTCAGGTGGTGATGAAGGGATGTCAATAGGGGAGAAGATGAGGGATATAATGGACGAAGGAGGGAGGGGGGAAGAGTGGATAAAGGCACTAGAGGTTGCGAGAAGGAGTAAGGCGAGAGGGATAGGAGAGTTGTAACCCTTAGGGGAAACAATACAATACCTACAATACAATAGAATAAAAAATAAAATGAATAAAATAATATGAAATGAAATAAAATAAAATAAAATAAAATAAAATAAAATTAAATTAAATAAAATAAAATAAATTAAAATAAAATTAAATTAAATAAAGTAAAATTAAACAAAATAAAATGAAATAAAATAAAATAAAACAATATAATACAACGCAAAATAAAAAAAATAGAGAGAAAGGAAAAAAAATTAAAAAATCTTCAATTTGTAGTACAAGTCGTATAGGTATCTACTGCTAAATTCCCTTGAAACGGTTTCTTCGAGACCAAGCCGAGACATAGAAAATCTCGTATCGTCTTGTCTCGTAATTTTGTTTTTCAGCATGCCGCAGAGGTTAAATACTTAATGCATTTGCGCATTTTTTTCTCAAATCTATTTATCGGCTAAATTCATATTACGTAAAACTACTGAGACTACTTTGGAAAATTTTACAGGAGATCAAAAAACAATAAAAATTGCATAAGGTTCCATATAAAATCTAATCTTCTCTTTAGGATTATGCAACAATTACAGTACATTTGAGAAAATTTATTAAAATTCAAAATAACAACTTCGCCAAAAGTGGAGAATTAAGCATTCGACGAAAATAATTGTTGTTGTAACTTTTCTGTAAAATTTAAAAAGCTACAATTTGTATTCTTTAAAAAAATGATACTTTTCGAAATAATTAAAAATTGTGTAGTTTTGCATATATTTGTCTTAACATACTTTCTCATCAAGTTACATGTATTCGAGCAATTTCGAAAAAAAAAAAAAACAAAAGTTTGCCCCCTTCATCATATAAAGTCCAAATTTAGTTTTTAATAAATTTTTTCAAATTAAAATCCTCATATTCAGGTTTTATTCTTTGTTATAAAAATACTGCCATTTTGCAACATCCGACATCTGCCAGACATGTTATTGTTAATTCATATTACAAATAATTTTATAGAACCGAATGAAAAAAAAAAGACTGTTAAAATGCCTTTATAAAATCAATTTTTTCACCGTTAGAAAATTGATGTGGACAAGACAGGTCACAGGACGCAACATATCCCAACAGCCAGATTTCAAAATTCCACAGACAGACATTTCCATTCAGACAGTCACCACTGTTTTTATGGACAACACTAGGTCCCTTGGATGACCCGCTTAACATGGTTTTAAAAGTCTAGTAACAATTAGGCAAAACATTGCAAAACATTTCGTACTTTTTCCAATACTGTTGAAAAATTCGTATAGTTTTTTCGGTAAATTCTAGAATTCCCACATTTTGAGGTTTTACAGTGATATACATAGATAAATCATTAGAGTTCTCATTAAACCCTCTTTCAAAATGAGTATATATCAAGCAAAAGGACTACACGAAATTTGGCCAAAATTAAGTATTCACCGCACTGTAGTAAAAGTAGGTAGTAATAGTATATATGTATATTGTACTGCATCCCTTTCCCTACAAATGTTTCGCTTATATTGTTAGATTTCACTTTGTCAATGTGAATTTCTATCCAGACACAGAAAAACAAACTGAAAAGAATAAGGACATTTTTCGACACCAGGATATTGAATTTTTTTTTTATTTGGTTATTTTGATACCTTTGCCAAACAATAGCTTGATGACGCCTTTTATGTTGTAGGCGTTTGTGCGATATTTTGTTGCTAGTTTGTATCATATGTGTGTATCTTTTTGAATTGTGTAAGGTGTATGTAAGTTCTATATGTTTCCATTTCATGTTATTTGACAAGCAATTACCTCAATATGTCCTTTGAACTCATACTCTTACTAAAGTGCCCTTTTTGTTCTCTTTACTAAACAAACAACGAATATAGTGTCCTTTAGTGTCCTGTATAAATAGAAATTGTATATATTTTTTTTTTGTGATTTAATAGAATATAAATATACAAAAGAAGAATCTATCCCTTTTTTTATGTCAAAAATGCTGGAATCGAGAGACCTTTCATGATGTATAAAATAAGAATGTTGATGGCCAAAAATTGGATTCGATTTTTGTATCGAAAGTATTCCCATTCAACAGTTTAGGTTACATGAAATTTAATAGACTGGACTAAGGACTTCAGTATTGGTTGATTCAATACGTAATTTATCGATAAAAGGAAAATATATTAAGGAAAATTAACTAAAAGTAGATATGTTCTTGTATAAGAAAAAATAAACTATCAAATTGGTTAACCGGAAAGTAAGTAAGGTTTTCTGACTTTTGTTATAATAAGAATAAAATCATACCTTGAAAAAAGATCCTGACATTCAAACATGAAATTTATTCGAAGGTTTGAATGATGAAACAACAACAAAAAATATATTCAGGAAACAACAACCACCAAGTTTTTATGGGCTGGAATTAAAACGTGGCCAAAACTATAAAAACTAAAATCGTTTTGTTATTTTTTTTTTAATGTAAAGTTGTTTACAATTAACAAGAGCTTAGTAGAATAATTTCAATAATTTTCTTTGCGATATTTTAATTATGAGACAGATTTTTTATTTATCAAAAAAAGGCTAGTTTTGGGACCTATATAAGAAATCGTAGTTCTTGTTTCGTAAAGAAAAAGTTTGACTTCTGCGCATTGCTCAGCACTGAAATTAGGCTTTAAATTTACTTTGTTAAAGTATTCCGATTCAGAATCAATCAAAAACTATAAAACTTTTTCTAAAAATAAATCTTTTGTTTGTATTTACTTTTTTTGTGTTTTAACAAAATAAAAAAAAATAATTTTACTAAAAATAGTGCATTTACTTAAAAATTGCTTTTTCCAATGACTTATAGCAATAATAAACCAAAAAAAAAAAAACAAAAAATAATTTTGGCCATGTTTTTGGGAAATTTTATTTATGTGTGCGCCTGTTCATTTCGTTATAAATGCGGCTGCGTCATAGTATAGGTAACGCAGACATCGGGTTGATGTCAAAATAATTTTAGAAGTATTTTAATCAATTTATTTTTAATTATATATATTTTTTTTTATTTTTCATTTTCATCAGTAAGTTCCATGTATGAATATGCAACACGGTTCAACTTTTTTTCAGTTGGCATTAAATTTATTTGCCATAGGTAGCTTATTTAATTCTTTTAAAATCAGATGAATAGTTTTGCAATATTCTCACTTTAAAACCACACTGTGATCGACGATCGTACATAAGAAAAAGTTCTTGCGACCTATTCGTGCATTTTACATTTACATAAAATCAGGAGTTCATTTTAGAAAAATTTATTACTTGAATAGCTTGAATTATCGATTATCTAAAAAAGCTTTTTCTCAGCTGAAAAATTCTCTTCTTCTTATGAAATCTTCTTTTAATACGTATTGTCAGCTGGATAAGATATTAGTAGCTAAATTCAACACCAAAACCTTTTGTCGGAAATTTTTTTGAAGCCAAATTTTAATAGTTTACATCCAGATTCAAGAGATAGAGTTGAATTAACTGACTTTTGTTTTTTTTTTTATAGTTTTATTAATGTGAATTCGACCTACGCCACAGAAACCACAAAAAAGTGATGGGTACTTATTCCAGCTGATATGATTTTGAAAGTAGCAAGTTTCTTCTTTAAAATAAAAAAAATTATATTGTAATTCGTTTGCGAAAGTTTTTCGCAAAAAACACTTCTCTCAAAAAAAAAATGATGATTTTTGTGTACATGTTGGTCGGTAGTTATAAATTTTTATAAATCTTTACCTAACCATCACATTTTCTTAAAAAAAAGTTATAATTTTTGAGTATTTCAACACGATATGTATTTCTCTTTACAAACTAAATGCAAATTTAGGGTAGGGGAGACCAGGGACAAAAATAACATTTTTTACTTATGAGGTTCCTTCTCTTTCGTTTGTGGGAATAACAGAAAACGAAATATGCCACCTTAAAGATGGGTTATTTGTCTAGAAACTGATGAACTAAAGTTTTAATAAAATGTTGAATTCACATAGCTGTTATAATTTTTCCCAGAATCTTCTCTTATTACTTTCGTCCTGTATGTCCAGGACGAAAGTAACGCGAAGATAACACTAATTTTTCATACCGTATTTAATCGATGATTCAATCATATACTGCCTGATATGGTATGGGTTTCGTTTATCATATTATTTTGACCAGGAAATTGTTGATTCCCAGTAGTTAAAGATGAAAGTTTGACGTATTGTGTAAATATAAACGTGTTTATAAATAGATTTGCCAAGCGTTCCTTGCATAGTTCTTCTTACATGAGTACGAGGCATTCTAATTACGAAAAACATAATAGGTATGATAGCTTTCAAACAAACATTCAAAAAAATTTATATCTTACTTTTGTTCATGCCCTGATTTTTCGAAAAAATGTGAATAAATTATTCAGATTATTAACCCTTTTTAAATGATGACCAGGTATAACAGAAGAATATATAAAAGAATGCTTGGGTAAAAACTTGTCTTAAAATATTGAGATTTAATCCATTTTTTAGATAAAAACCCATCATCCAAACAAATTTCAAATGATGTACTTTTTCTTTCTATTTAATATAGCACTTGGCCATCTCACGACCAATTGACAACAACTGGCTAGAAAAAAGAAGAGTTAAGTTGTTTACAAAACTGCATACAAGAAAATACTTCAACAAATTTATTGAGGCTGTGAATGGGCTTGTTACTTTCATGACGTGTTACTTTTATCCCCGGTCTCCCCTACCTACCAAAATTCAGCTTTGCGGAATTTTGTGAAAGTTTGGTAATTTTTGTAGTCTAAATTTCTTAAGCTTAGATATGCTTGAGCTTACATAGGTATATAAAAAAAAAATGTAAGCATATTAGGGCGAAAACGAATACTAAGGGAGGTTTGCTGATACTACACATAACGATTTAAATTGAAGTTAATTTCTTAAGTATCACTTTATGACATGGAAAAAGTACCCCTTAAGAATTTAAGTTCAACTTAAATCGTTATCAGCAAACCTCCCTAAATCAAAACATATAATTTCCTATAAGGTTTCGTCCTGATATAGACGAATTAACACAAAAAGTCTACCTAATAGCAGCCTACATAATATCATGTATTCACAGCTCCAGGTCTCTATAATATAATTTAAGTTAAAGATTACGTTTAGAGATATTAAAGTATGTATAAAAGCAATTAGCATCATCATTTAATCCTATATGTACTTTATGGGATCCGAATCAGCCTGCAAATGTAGATATATTTAGGAGCAGATGTTAACAAAAACTAACCTCCCTACCATATCGTTCCAAATAAACTTATGTTAAAAGCCTTCCAAAGGTCGCTTTTAATCCTCCCCCACAACCAAAACAACATCCGACACAGGAATTGATTTAAAACTAAATTCAATCTGTCAACACAAACCATTAAATGGAACACATTTTCAGTGCAAACCAAACGAACACATTGCATATAAACCCTCAAGCCATTCGTTTAATTCTGAGAGAAAGATCCAACAACAACAACAACAATAAGGAACAAAAAAAAATAGCAAAATGGTTGATAATATTTATTGCCTCCCATTGCATGCGAGTCTCTCGTTCTCAAATCACATCCCAAAAAATAGATAGCAGTGCAAAAACCTCAAATAAAGATCGACAACATGCAATTCTGCGCACATGTTCTCTAGTCATTTGCAAAATTTTTCCGGGCTTTTCCCTTTTCCAATTTAATGCGATTTGTTCCGCAATGGGTATAGAGCGCGTGCTGCGTATATGTTACCTTTTTGGGTGCTACAAACCAGCCAGTGCATCACTTCGTTGGAATAGGACAACCAGGCGACACCAGGACGAGAAATAATATTTATTAGCGCAAATCACACCACAAAACCCAGTCTTCCCGGGCGGGATATGAATTTATGAGTGAAACACTCCACATCCACAATACGATGCGCATTTAGATATATAAAGTTACATTCGAATGAATGTACGAGTATTCGAGATTTGAATCGACAATTGTGTGTAATCTCTCGCCCGTTTCTGCTCCCTGCAGCACAGCACAGAATGCGGTATGTCGAAGTGCAATTCTTCACGGTGTGTCCATTTGATAGGAGATTTATCACCATATTTGTCGGGTGGGGATTAAGGCAATCGAAAATCTATATCTATTGATTCCAGAGGGTAAAATGTTTATAGATTAATTGATGTCTTTGTGCGCAACTTGCAAGGTGCTTCAATATAGTTCTTAAGGCCATATTTTGTTAGTTAAATTTATTATAGTCGACTTCTATCTTATACTTGCTGGAAAATAATGATTTGAAATTTGAAAACCATCTTAAAAAGTCAGTGTCAAGTATTTTACGTTTCATGGGTTCTAGAACTACTTGAAGGTAGTAGCATAAAGTTTTTTGGTTTGATTTTATGGAGGTTATGCAAATTGTTCAGTGCCGGACTAATTGACCAACATGTTTTTATGTAAAACGAAATGAGAGACAACAAGACAACAAGACAATTTATCGAACTCATATTATAAGTTATCGCCATTGAAATTATGAAATATTCAACTAAAATCGTGCAGCTTTAGTTTCTTTGATTCTTGCCTCTGTAACCTCAGTAAAGTGACTATTTTACACGCCAGAATTGAAAAACACAAGTTTTGGATGAAAATGACGGTTTTTTTCAAATAAAGAAATGCAAATGCATGGAACTTTTATTTCTTTATTTATTTTTTTATTTATTTTTTTATTTATTTATTTTTTTTTTAATTTATTTATTAATGTTTTTATTTATTCATTTATCTATTTATTTGTTTTTCGATTTTCATATTTACTTATTTAATCATTTATATATTTATTAATGTATTCACTTATTTACATATTAAGTTAATATATCTGTAGGTACTCATTTATATAGATATTTATTAATTTATTTATTTATATATTTATTTGTTTATTTATTAACTTAATATTTATTTAGGTACTCATTTATATATTTATTAATTTATTTATTTATATATTTATTTGTTTATTTATTTACTAATTTTTTTATTTATTTATTATTTAATTAATTATTTGTTTTTTGTATTTACTTATTTAAATAATTAACTAATTTATTATTTGTATTTATTAATTTATTTAATCATTCATTATATTTATTACATTTTATTTATTTTAAACCAATGATTTAACATTGCAATAATGCCCCAAAGGGTATCAAAATGTCGACTAAGTCCGGTGCTTGTAACAAAATAGATAGTGACATTTATATCCAATTAATTACTACGCGTTGCGACGACAATTATACTGCAGAAACTATTACAACAGAACCAAAAACTATGCACCAGTTTAATGACATTAGGACGGAAACTTTAGAGCAACAATCATAGCCAGACATACTGACACAAAAAAAAATAAATAAAACGGTATACCTACATTCATTCTGGTTTATCGTATCTTTTTTTGGCTAGAAAAATTATTGTCTGTAGTAAAAAGATAAAAGCCTATCTATGTACCTATTCGTTTGTGTTTTTATATAACTGTTGTTTTTTAAAGTGATTTTTGTTGTGTAGGTAGGTATCTATTCCTTGTACTTTCCTATCGCTTAAGCTCTATGTCAAATTAAATTAGTGGAGCATTTAGAAACTACCTTAACATAAATTCAGGTTTTAATTATGTACACGTAAAAGTTGTTCCAAATTTTTAATCTCGATAAATGTTTGAAAATTGGTCAGAAATAGAAAGTCTACTTTATTGTTTGTTTTTTTTTTTTTTTTTTTTTGATAAATATATAATTGCGTTAATGTACATTTGGTATCAATAGTACTTAAAAAAACTTGTCATGAAAACGAAATTGTATTTATGCGTTTTTCGTGAATCTTATAAGGCGTTATTCGATTGAATTTTCTCGCAATAGAAATGCCAATTTTTTTAACAGGCTTCATGCCAACACTATTTCTACGACAAACGAACTATGTTCGAGATACAGAAATACATACAGACAACTCATGTTCACTTATCATCGTTAATATTAAAAACTTAATACGACCTAGTGTACATATGTATATCGCAAGCAATTTTGAGGTCAGAAAATAGTCATTATATAGGTCAGGTTCAGTAACTGGGTTGGAGAACATTTTTCATGTTTTATCAGTTATTTATGTTTAAATCAAAATTCCGCCAATGGAGTGCCAATATTCTTTAATATGACTTTGAAAAAAAAATCTTCAAAATTAATAAATTGTTTTCATTATGTTGGAACTTTCATGACCCATTTTACTACCTATAAGAATTTTTTTTTTAACTTGCGAAATACTTATGTATCTATACAGGGTGTCCCGAAATCACCGCCTCAAAAGGAAACCATGAGTTCCTGAGGTCATTTCAAGTCGAAAAACTTAAGAGGTAATTTTCTCGTTTTCGCTTCGTTTTCGACTTATAACGGTTTTTATGATTTTTATTCTTTTTCCTTTGACTGGCTCTAACTTTGCCAAACTACAACCGATTTTTAAATTTGTTTTCTATTTTAACAAGAACAGTTTGACATTTGTATCTACGATACAACTATTTTCTGTGTGGATAACGGTTTTCCCGCAATTTATTATCAAATACATTTTTTAAGCATGAATATTTATTTGAATTAAAACGAAAAAAAACTACCCTGAGCATTGAGTGTTGAATGTTCGAAAGAGTAAAGTAAGAGTAAGACCGTTACAAATCTGTGGCTATGTTTTTCTCGAAGAATCTGGTTTCTGCAGTATCTTTGCTTTTTCTGTTTATTTTTTGTTTTTTAATTTTTTAAATAATTTGTAATGTATTTTTTGGTAAACAATGTTAAATCTTTTTAAAAACACATATTGGGCTTTCATAATAATGAAAAAAAATTATACTAAACCGTTATCCACACAGAAAATAGTTGTGTCATAGATACAAATGTCAAACTGTTCTTGTTAAAATAGAAAAAAAAATTAAAAAATCGGTTGTAGTTTGGCAAAGTTAGAGCCAGTCAAAGGAAAAAAGAATAAAAATCATAAAAACCGTTATAAGTCGAAAACGAAGCGAAAACGAGAAAATTACCTCTAAAGTTTTTCGACTTGAAATGACCACAGGAACTCATGGTTTTCTTCTGAGGCGGTGATTTCGGGACACCCTGTATATGTACATGGTACTTACATGTTAATTGTTATAGGTACCTACTAAGTTATATGGATTCTAAGAAAAAAAATTTACTCCGATGACTGAATATAGGGGATCTCGCAATTGATTTCGCTTATACTTACCTTACTATATCTGTCTGTTAATTCACAGTTCAAACAAATTGTTGGTTTTTCTTTTAACGTGGCGTTTTTTGGACATTAACCAAAAAATTTTATGGAAAATAAAAGAGATGTTTCTGCTAAAAAAAATAATAATTTTTATATTTTTAAATTTAATTTTATTTACACTATTTCTACTTACTTATAGAAGTTTCAAATTGCATACCTAATGGAATTTTGTTTTACACTACTTATAGAAATTACAAATTGCATAATTAACACAATATCGGTGGAGTCAGTTAGAACAAAATTATATCGTCGCTACAATCCAGAACTAGTTTAGTTCGAAATTTAAAAAAAATCTTTTTTTACGTCATATAAGGAAAGCTGTTATGATCCACGCATTTCGGGATTATAACGTACGTACAGTATTTCCTTCAGAATTTTATTAATTCAATATAATCATCATGTCTAAAGTCAGTATTTTACGGAACTGTGCGTCCAAAAATCACCAAATTTGTTAAATTTAACTATCGACTTTATGATTCAGCTTAAAAATAATATAATATGTAGGTATTTTTATGCCAATGCATTATATTTAAACGTTCCGGAGTTATTAAATTTTTAAGTTTGAAAACGCTCTCCTGAAATTTTTTTTTAAATTTGACTTAGACTAGTTCTGCAATGTAACGACGATATGTACAAAAATATTAATACCAAGCAAGGATATTTTTTGAAAAAAAATGTTTAAATAATATTTTTTGGAATGCGATTTTTGACAAAAACCTGTAACCCAATATAATTGCAAATGCTTATGAAAATTTATAAAATTAATTAAGCTATTTTCGAGAAAATTTGAAGAAAAAAACCGAAGCCATATCGTCGCTACAATGCAGAACTAGTCTAAGTCCAAAATTTAAAAATTAGTTTTTTTTTTATGTCATAAGGAAACTTGTTGTGTTCCGCGCATTTTCTACATATTCTGAATATTCCTACGTGCAGAAATTCCTTCAGAATTTAAATAATAGAATATAATCATAATGTCGAAAGTCAACATTTTACGCACTAAGGTTCTTCTTGAAAAATTTGGAAAATGTGACTTAGACTAGTTCTGCATTGTAGCGACGAAATTTTTTTCTCAGTTTTTGACAAATTTAAATTAGGAAAAAACTTTTTTTATTTTTTAGTACAAACGATGAATAAGATTTTTTGAATAATTTTACATGAGAACGAAAAAACAAAAATTACATAAGGCTCCATATAAAACTGATTTTCCTTTAGGATTCTGCAATAACTACGATACATTTGACAAAAGTGATTAAGCCAATTTGTGCAGAATGTGTTTCTTAAGAAAATGGCATCAAAATCTTAATTTCTACCAAAAGTAGACTCAGCATTTTAAATAGTTTGTTAATTTTGTCCATATAATGAAATCATTGTATGAACTTGATTTACTATTTATTCAAAATTTGCTACTTTTCTCAAAAATGTTATTTCTGTATATTATATGCCACTTGTAAATGCGTGTGAATTAATGATGCATTTAAGTCGCTCCAATGATAATGTTGAAAACTAAATTTTTCAAACCATTTTTTTGCCTTTTTAAATAACCATGATTGAATTCGCGGAAAACTTGGTTTAACCTGCAAATACCTACAATTACTTCATTTACGCCATTTCTTTATATGAACTCGTTTAAAATCAGGGTCAAAAATAATCCAGCATTTTGTTTTTTTCCTTAGCTATTCGAATAATTTCGATTGCTTTTAAATGTACAAAATTTTGCTCATCTATTGGAGTAAAAATTTCTTCCAGATCATTCCCTTTGTCATTATTACATCCCATTTAATTACAATAAT
This sequence comes from Epistrophe grossulariae, assembly GCA_929447395.1. Classification (NCBI taxonomy): domain Eukaryota; kingdom Metazoa; phylum Arthropoda; class Insecta; order Diptera; family Syrphidae; genus Epistrophe; species Epistrophe grossulariae. The sequence goes on along the minus strand of OV839568.1, from coordinate 91,498,978 downwards.
TCTTATCTTAAATAAAAAATCTGGTCTCAAACCTTGGCTCTTCTTCTTGAATTGTCTGAAGTTTTTTTGCAGGTCTTCTTCATTCATTCTTCATTAAAAGAAATATTCGGAAGCAATTCTTCAATTATCATGATCTTTGAATTTTATTGAGTTTTCTTGAATATTCAAGAATGGTCCTATTAAGCCTTTGGACATCCAGTAACATTTCACGTCAGCAGCGATTGTCTTAAACTTTTGTAAGAATTTTACATTATTAAAAGTCTTGGCTTTTTGCAAATACATATTTCTGTAGTACCTTTCTATTTTAAGGTTAAATATCCCACTTCTGTTGATATATGTAATTGAATTATGTATTTGTCTAGAATGTATCACATATCTATAAGCTCTTAGGAAATTTACGATGACAATGTCCTATTCTCATCGTTTCAGTTTCCTCTTATAGACATAATCTACATAAAACAAAGAAAGAAACGCGAAGGGCACAATTGCAACGCCATCAGTCCAAGTTCTGTTTATACAAAATCAAACCATCCGTCAAATATAACATATGAATAACAAAATATAAATTTCTTGCGATAACATGGGTTTGTCAACCCGTGCGAAGGTGGGGCGGACCAGCTAGTTAAAAAATTATCGAGCAGTATATTTTTAAGTTTTTTATATTTTAATGATCTGTTGAACCGATAAATATGGTCATCGTAATTTTAAAACAGTTTAAATGGAGAAGATTTTGCCAGAATAAAAAATGTTCAAATTTGTTTTTCAAAAATTGCTTTAATTAGCGCCTATTACTACTAAAATACTTTCACATAACTGAGTAGATCTATTATTAATTTAAATATTTATCTACTAAATTTGACAAGTCAGTTTAGCTGGGTATATTATAGGTTTGACAGTCAAGTGTTTTTGGAATTCTGCTTACAATTTTTCCTTGAATAGGTAAAATTTGCATTTAATCAGAATTCCGATAAACCTTTTTTTGAGTAACCTATGTCTATAAAGTTCTCTTAAATTAAAACACCGAATAAATAAAAAATAAATGAAAACTAAAATGTTGCCAAATTTGAAATTTACACAACCGATTCAAATCAAACCCTGATTACCGATAAGGATCTTCATCTATATAGGAAACATTTGGTTTTCTAATCTCACATTTTCCTTCAATAATCAATAGATATCAATTTTACGAACAAAAAAACACAAAAAAGAGTACTTCCTTTCACAATTTTTGCCCGCATTAAATTTCTTTTGAAAAGGACAAGTAACACAATATTATTCAATGAAAAAGAATAAAAATTCAAAAACCAAATAACACTTCATATAGGTACAATGATAGATATACGTAAACGTTACTCCGACATTCTTTATCATACACCTGTCATTATTAACGAAACCATAAAATTCCTAAGTCCTAAAAAAAGGTAGCATTGGTATCTTTTCGACAGCTAGGTATTTTATCCTTTAAGAAACTCTTCTTATTCAACTCAATATTAAAGCGTCAGGTTATCACTGGTGTTAATCCAAATGGTTTTCATATGAAAGTGCGTCGACTGATGTTTGCCTTTTGTATCTACATTAAAATGTCATCACAACTGCTTTTCTTTCCTTTTGTGTTGATTCCCATATGAATTTTTCTTTTTGGAATTGCAGAACACGTGAAAGATGTTGCGAAACATGGGATTGAATTCTGGAAATCAACAGAACAAGCTGCAACACAGCACTTGTTTTCATAACAGTTTTAACTGGATATTACCTTCAAATTGACACAAGGCGATATTCTTCATTTAAAATTCCATTGTTCTGCGGAACCATAACATGGATTTAAAAATCCATTATAATTATATTCTAAAACTTTGTCAAAAAATATGCATTTCAGTAAATCAAAGCGCTTTAGATTTGTGTTATAAAAGTGTATCAAACAAAAATTCTTTCACTATACATCCATATCTATATGCATTTTCCATATTCCAGTTTGTAATTTAAATGTTTAGATACAAAGTAAACAGAAAAGTATCTATACATTTTATACCACAATAATGATGAGGAATTCAAATTGTTGGAAATGGATGTTATTCACCACATTCATGTTCATGGAAATAGAATGTACCTAAAACAACCAGGGTTCGGATTTTGTAAAACCAAAATAAATAAGAAAATAATTCAATTTATAAGTTTAAAATTACCTCAACTCTTAAACAGTAGTAGTTTTCTAATTTTCTTAACATTTGTTATTAAATAAGAAATATGCAAAAATAGTGTGTAGTTCAAGAGCAACCCCGACAATTAAATTCACAACATTTTTCATCAATTTTGACATTTTAAAAAGCGAAAATCAAATTTATAGAGGCTTTAAACAACTCTTTAAATTTATTTTTTAGCACACTTTGTACACAATTATAGCAGTGTGATAGCGTAACGCCATCTGCATGCGATTCCATATTCGTGAAGGACAAAATTAGTCGATTGTCGATTGCTTCCCATAAAAAAAAGGAATATTCAGATATCGCCACCATCCACCCCTAAAAGCATGCAATTTCTGGTTTTCAAGACATTCCAACTTTTCTGGTCGAAATTTCCAATTTCTAGAAACATTTTTTTGGATTTTGGACTATCTCACTATCTATTTAACCGATTTCTTCTAATGCTTCTAAAAAGTTAAAATAGTATTGCATAACTAAATTAAAAAAAAAAATTTTTGATTTAAAAAAAATCTAAATATGTAAATTTATGGAGTATTCGACCTTTCAAAAATAAGTTAATGATTTTTTAAAGTTCTTCTTTCTGATTCGTACCAATATTTTTATGGGAATTCTTAAAAAAATTTTAATTTAAACAGTGTAAAAATGTAAAAATTGGTGAGATGATTTTTCACTCTTTCGAAAAAAAAAAGCACGGTTACTTTCAATTTTTAACTATCATGTCGATTATGAAATCCAAAATACTGTATCCACAGTAAATCGTAGTGCAGTGGTTTCTTTTCTCTTTACTCATTTGTCGAAAAATGAAAAATAGAACACGTATTAGGGATTCATGTTTATTTTTTTTTATTTTTCATAATATACTTCACTGCTCAGCTAAAAACTTATAGTCGTGTTTTGGTGAAAAATTCAGCTCAGCAAAGTTTTTAAACACAAACAATAACAGTAAAAAAAGGATTACAAATATGTTTTTGTTTTGTAAAAAAAAGTGATTTGTTATTATTATAATTCTGCTGACTGAATTTAAACTCTCGCAAAATGTATATCTTTGCAAATTATGAATAGAATGTATGTACATTTTTTGGAAAAACAAAATGTAAAGAGATATAGGGTGGGTCAAAAGTTTCTTCCTAATTTGAATAAGAAGTGTTATGGAAAATGCTCTAGAAAGAGCCCGTCTCTGTGAGCACGAAGCTGGTGCTCATTTGATGGACATTATATTCCATACTTAGCCCAAAAAAATCTCCATAAATCATATTTTGTGATTCTAAAATAAATTATTAATATAAAAATTAAATCTATAAAAGTTATAATTAGGAAGTCACTTTTGACTCACCCTGTATAACATGTGTATAAAAAAATGTATACAAAAATGGTAATGGTAACACCTAATTATTTTTCTGCACAAATATTTAGGTAAAAATTCTCCAAAGATTTTGTGTTAAAAAAAGAAGAAAATTAAAAAGTGAAATTTATGCGAATTAATATATAATGCGAAATTAGAAAATGGTCCGTGTGAAATAAAAAATAACCCTAAAAAATCCACTAGCTGACCCTTACTCAACTTATGGTTAAATTATAATCGTTACAGTCATTATAACAGTATTTTATACAATAGCTGCATTTTATTATTCTCATGATTTGATCTGGATCAGATCCCCATAATAAAACAAACAGGATCACAGTGATAGTCAGGGTATATAATATCCGTCTCTTTTTGCATTGTGTTTGTATATGTTTCATGTTTTTGTTGGCTTTTTTCTTTGCACTACAGTTTACACTACCCATAATAATAGTTAAAAAGTACTAGATTTTGGATCATGAAATATGTAGATCCAGAAAAAAAATCAGGATTGCATGTTGTTTTTGTATTTACGTGTAAAAATTTGATCCTGATCAGATCATGTGGGTAATAAAATGCAGCTAACAGAACAAGCAAATTAGTATAAGTCTAGTAAGAAAGTAGTAACGTCATATCCCTGCTTCAGAGAAAAAGTTTAGACACAAAAGTAGCTCATTGAATTATAATAATAAAAATCTACAAACAAAAAATGTTGCAGTTGTTTTCCAATTGGAAATTTCCAAATTCCAACTGACACAAAATGTATCTGGTCGAAACTCTCAAACTACACATTTTTCATTGTTAATCGTTTTCGTTAGAGTTAAACGAACAACCACCAACTGTGGCTGCTTAGTGCTTATTGTGAACATCGAAATCAACTTCAGTTGTCGTTGGAATATTGTCGCGTTCTGTATTCGATGTAATTCATTGCGGATTAAACAAAAAAAAAAAAAACATCTTGAGTAAATAATAATTGACTAGAAGAATCTTAACCTAGTTTTAACGGTTGGATACTATTTTTTTTTTTAAATAAATCTCTTTATGGATTACAATTGAGTTTTGGTCAAAATAATATTTGTTTTATTCAAATCTTCAATATTGATTGTGTTTTTTATTAAATCAAATATTTTCGAGACAAACAAAATAAAATAAAATGATCGTGGCTCCAATGAAATTCCCCAACTTGGCTCTCTCTTTCGCGTATATCTTGGTTTAACTCATTTTTAACCGGTTGCACAACTCTTTGACTGTATTGTAATTGTATATCTGTGGTTTGTGGATATAAAATTACCTTTATGTTCTGCGTCCAAACACAGGTAAACAAATGTTATATCCACTAACACACAAGTCTTTTACTACACAATATCTACCGATGATAACGATGAGAGTAAGAGAGGGAGAACAAGTCAACAAAACAAGTGTTCGATGTGATACCTAATTGTTTAATTAAAAAAAAAATTGTTGTTTTTTTCATGATACATAAAAACACTACCCGCATATTTTTGCAACGAACATTTTAAATCAACCATCCATAAATTCTGCACCGTTTTTGTAAATGAGAGATACTTAGATACGTCTAGCTAGTCAAGTGTAACGCACGCAGATACTATACCTTACCTATAGTGAATGTCCACTTGCCCATCTGTCTTTTTAACAAACAACTTTACTCACAAAGAAAAAGTAGCAGCTTGCAAGTTGCAATATTTTAACTGAAAAAGTATCTTTATTGTGACTTTCGTAAAAGTATATCTTGTGAATTTTTGCTTTGAATGAATTCTAGCGATCAAATAACACGTGAATGTAATATTCTATTGTGAAGTTGAAGTTATTAAAGTGCCGTTATAAACTTGCTCTATATATTATATTTTGTATAAGCTAAGTGCTTGAGTGAGGTGAGCGGCAGAGGTATAAAGTTGATAAATGCGGCGAATGTATCTAAAAAAAAAATAAACTGAACCTTTGAACATAGTGAATGAGTAATCTCACCTTACTCAGTTATTTCTAAAGAATTTCAATTGGAGTTTCTACCTAGATTGTATATCTAGTTAACTTCCTGTCATTTGACATATATTTATTTATTTTTATTTATTTTCAAACTTTTATTTTTATTTATTTTTGTTTTGTTTTTTTTTTAGTGAAAAAAATTTATAGATAAATTTATAAATAATTTGCGGAATTGTGTATTTTTAGTTCTACGTTGAGAGCTTAAAATAAAATTCGAATATTATTTCCCCGAGGAGAGGATCCATATACAACACACATTTTCTTCTTCGTGTGCAGTGTGTTTGTTTCGTTGCGTGCCAGGAGTGAAAACAAAAAAGTGCGTGACAGTTTTTGTATTTGTTGTTGTTGTTGTTGCTATTTAAAGTGTTAAAAATAGAGTTTGGCATTAGTGAAGCGCGGCAATAAGTTTTTTGTATACAAAAAAAAAAGAACACAAAAAATTGATTTTGAAATAAACAAGTCATTAGAGTGAAAAAGATTCACATCCCATCGTCGACCACCAAAGAAAAACACAAAAGTTATAACCAGAAGTAGAACAACCAGCGGTGACAAATAAATATAATTATGGCGAAATTTAAACTAAGGATTTTTGCGATTGCAGTTTTGCATTTATGCTGTTTGTTTATAGGTGAGTTTTAAATATATAAGTACTTTCTCATGATTAGGTATAGTTTTTTCTAAGAAGCTATTTTAAATCTGAGTTTTATTGAACTAAGACAGTCTTAGGTATGATGCACCAGAAATACATATGTATCTATGATTTTCCTATACAAAGATATTTTTTTTTTTAAATCTATTGAAAGCTTTGCTAAGCAAAGTCTTAAGAACAATAATTCTGTTCCTCTATACGTCTAACGTTAAGTCCGCTGAGTAATTTTTTATCAAGCCTAAACATACCTGCTTAATTAAAATAAATTATAGTTATTTTAAACAAAGCTTGAAGTAGCTATGTAGTATGTAGGTAGGTATATTAGACCGGAAGGCAACCGTATAAGATTACTAATCTCTTTTGTATTTTTTTTAAATTTACATTTAACATGTTGAAAACTATCTCAAATAAAATAAAAGGGGTAAAGGCCCCATTATAAGCTTTCTGATATGGTTTGACATTATAGTTTTTCCCATGAAAAATGCAATAGCAAAAAGAACAGGCTTTTATAAAAGTGGTCGGACTCATGTCAGTATTTAACCAACAGAAGACTGTGCGACTGATTTCGTAAGGAGGTCAGTCTTAACTTTAATTTAAACTCCATTTTTAGTGCTTTGTAGGATAAGTAGGTATACTAATTACCAAGCCCAAACTTCTACCAGACAACTGCATTTTCTAACGGAAGAAACTTTAACAATTTTGTACGACAAGCGGTTTTGTTAATATTTGGTCCTCAATTTCTATCTATTCTATGAGATGGACATTTTAAACGCTTGGCGCTCTCAAAGGACTAGCTAGTTTTTCGAAATTAACTTGACCCTCGGAAGTTATGTCTATTTTTTTTGCCCAAAAAGTTTTTACTAGCAAGGGCCTTACGAGTATTTGACAAGTTTTCCTTGTCTATATATTTCCTATTAAAAATTTGAAGGTCCTGTACTAAATTAGAATAATGTATGATAAATTACTAGTACATTAATACCCGCTTAAGATAAAAACCCGCATATCTGAAACACTTTTTTCATCCCTGAGTATTTTACCAATTACCTTTATAACACTCCGCTTTAGTGAAATAAAATTTAATAGAACAGAACAAAAAATTTGCTGAACGCTTTTACTTCTTTTTTAGTTTTCACCTCCACCAAATTTTCATCAAGAAATTGACTTTTTAATTTCGCTTAAGTGCAATTTTTTTACTTAAGCCGGGTTCGCTTAAGTGAAAACCCCGCTTAAGTGAAAGAAAGACTATGACATTTTGCAGTTTCTCTTAAGCGGGTTTTACTGTAGTAGCCCGTGGCTTAATGGTTAGTGCGTAGTGCTACATATCATCCAAGAGCAATTCTCTTGGCATGAAAAGGTGCTTCTCACCTTAGTCGTTTGGATCCGGCAGAAAATTGTAGGTCCCCTCCATTCCTGCCAATAATACGCACACAGGAATAGTTAAAAGTTGTAAGTCACTAGGCTTTGGTTCTACACGAGCTGTCGCGCTACCAATTTTTTTTATTTTTTTTTAGATATACATACCTAAGTAATTTAACCCATCTAGGTATACTTTCAAGGGGCTAGGCAGTTTACATCGAAATTTACTAGACGCCTCCAAGATATGTGCCGTTTTTCCCCCAAAGACAAACAGAATAAAAAATAAGTTGGTTTTTTTAGATTCAAGTCTGGGACTATCCGCTTATCAGCCCGAAATACTAGGTAGGTATCCAGCATATGCATATTTTTGTACTTCAATTTTGCATTCCATTGTACGATTGTAAAGTTCCATCTTTAATGATTAAAAATTCTAAACTTATTGAATATAGTTCACACTAGATAATTGTCTTGAAATTTATGTAAGATGAACTGAACTGAATTGAACAAAAATTGTGTATACCTATTAACAAGGCCCTCACTAGTAAACTGATGAGTAAAAGTAAAATCGTCAAGACGAAATGCCAATTTTTGTGGACTATATACACTGGATATGTGTATTCATACAAAATTTTTGAGGCAAAAATATAGTCGTGGCCGGTACCCTCATATAAAAGTATAACAGCGGCGCCAGCAGAATGGACGCTATCCAGTATACTGGACCTGCATTTTCTTTTATTTTTTTCAATATTTACAGCCGCAATGCTTGTTGACATCAACTGATATCAAATAAATGCTCAATTTCGGCAAATATCTTCAATCTCTTTCTTCGTTTGTATAGAGCGAGATATGAGGTCGTGGCCGGTACCCTTTAAAAAACTTGCCTCACAAAAACTGTTATACACTATAGGCTATTCACTATCCAGTGTATTATAGAGATCTCAGATCAGTGACTAGAGGCCGTTAAAGGCTATTTTGAATGTATAAAGTTTTTGTTTTTCTGCCTAACATATTTTTCCTTCCAAGGGCCTTACTAGTATTTGATAAGTTTTCTTAGTCTAGATTTTTTTAACTAAAAACTTTCCAGGGCATTTACTAAATTATAATTAGGGAATAAATTACTACCTAAACTTGAGAAAAACTTGCTGTTTTTTTTAGGGCAGACCCTCTCGGGCTTATATAAAGGTGCATACTGGTGTTCATCAATCAAATCACGTCTGCTTGAGTAATTTATAATAAATTTTATGGTTTTTAAAACTAAGAAATTTTCCTTCTAAAATAGTTAATTCATTGGAAAAAAATTACCTGTAGTAACTGCAATTAAATTCTTCAAAAACGATAAATAATAAACAAAAAAATTGTACCACAATAACTTTAGTTTTTCTTTATACAAATTTTTAAAGCGTTACCAGGGGCCTAATTCCGTAAAACGAAAACGATTGAACGATATCGTTTGACAATATCCATCTCTATCACATCTAAAGAGAAAGATAGGGACAGATATTGCCAAAACAATATTTTTTGATTGTTTTCGTTTTACGGAATTAGGCCCCAGTATTTGACATCAAATGTGACTATTTTTTTTCTGAGGAATCGTATATTCATATATTTCTGAGAATGCAAATATCTCCGAGATCTTAGAAATAAAAATTCGATAAACTTTTTGGATTCGATTTAATTTTTTTTTATTATTTTGATAACTTCTTTCAGGGTTGGCTTGGTTAATACCTACTACGTTCAATAAATTAGACCAGTTACTGTTTCTCACATCTCGTTCCCACTTTTTCCAAGGTCCCAATCACAAAGGTTATCTTACAATTGTCTCCATAATTATTAAAGTGGAGGAAAGACCACCCGCATGCTAGGTACCTACCTAGATACCTACAATAAAGAGTAATATTTTATGGTCACGTACAAGTAGTCGTTGAGCCGCAAGCGTGATTTATCAGCAGAAACGTGACGCCTTCATGTCGAACAGTCTTCTACGTCGGATAGTCCTCTATGAAAAATTGAGTGAAAATTCAGCAAGATCCAATCAAATCACACGAAATCTCACTAAAACGCTAAAACTTGACAAAACATTGGGTTTGTTTTTAGTACATGTAGGTATACCTACTACACTTCTACTTATTTAAATCCGCTTAAATATCAATTTCCATGTAAAGTACAACAATTCCGCCTTGTTAGCGACGATAAACAACATAAAAAGAAAATTATAAATTTTATAACTGTTGTATATGGGATTAGCGGTTCTACTTTCTACCAAGCGAAGGAGTGCGTACAAATAACACACCTTTTATCATCCTGTTTTAAATTTTTCGGTTTTCCTGTATTTTAAACCGAGTTTGCTTTTAAAATTGGCAGCACTGTTTCCAGTTACAGCGAATTTGACAGCTGACTGATGATTTGTGCTTAGTACTTATGGTAGGTACTAAAATAACGTTTGCCAATTTGAAATTTTGTTTAAACGGTCCCAGATGTTTGCTAAAGTGGTACAAAAATGAATATCCAATTTGGACTACAATCGAGCCAGCAGTAGAAACCCTATGTCAAAATTGATATTGAACCACTCATTACGGAAAACTAACTTTTTAATTAATACCATAATAACATACAAGCAACCTTGTAGAATAAATTGCACTCAAAGATGATGCTTTAGATTCCGAAAAATTATTCTTCTCCAACAGAGAAACTTAGAACTTATATAGAACCAAAAAGTGAAACAATTAAATTTCAAAGTTTCTTTGTTTAGCTTGGAATTATTTGAGACTACCAGCTTTATATAATGTACCTTCCTTAAAGTTAATGAAAATAAAAAAAAAAAAAACTAACTAATCCAAAATCTTCAAAGAATTTACTTTATTTTTCATTTTCCTTTGTAAACCTTTGTATACATGCAAGTTTTGAAAGCAATATATTTAGGTGGAAGAAAAGTTTGAACAATTCCCTCTCGCGTGCATATTTTTAAAGGGAGGTACACTATGAAATACTTTTGACTTTGTGAAATTGCTCTTAAAACATTCAAATTAAAATATTCGTTCTGTATTTTTGTATTTTAACTTTTTACTGTATCCATCCTTTTGACCCCCAACTTATTTGGATATGATGAATGTGTATGTCTAAAAAGGTTTACGCAGGTATATGTACATTTATAGGTATATATGCATACTTTAAAATGCAAAAAGAATTTGCAGTAAAAGTTTGGATTTTTAACTTTTAGGAAGGCATATACAGGGTGTCCCGAAATCACCGCCTCAGAAGAAAACCATGAGTTCCTGGGGTTATTCCAAGTCGAAAAACTTAAGAGGTAATTTTCTCGTTTTCGTTTCGTTTTCGACTTATAACGGTTTTTATGATTTGTATTCTTTTTTCTTTTGACTGGCTCTAACTTTGTCCAACTACAACCGATTTTTGAAATTTTTGTTTGTATTTATCTACTATACAACTTTTTTCTGTGTGAATAACGGTTTTGCCGCAAATTATTTTCAAGCACATTTTTAAAGCATTTTTAGGTTGTTTTTTTGACTTCGATATGATTTTTTTCATAAAAAAACGTTATTAAGTATAATTTGTTTTTCATTATTAAGAAAGCCCAATATTAGTTTTAAAAATACTTAAAAGTTTTATCTAAAAATAGATATAAAATTAAAAGAAAAAAGAATAAAAATCATAAAAACCGTTATAAGTCGAAAACAAAGCGAAAACGAGAAAATTAACTCTTAAGTTTTCCGACTTAAAATGACCTCAGGAACTCATGGTTTTCTTCTGAGGTGGTGATTTCGGGACACCCTGTATACATACAAAGATATGTAGATAATAATAAGCAAATTGAAAGAAAAGAACAAAAAATGTTCTTTCGTGAAAACATTATTTAAGCTTTATTCCTTGAACACAATGAATAGTTAAAGCTGGTCCTGTAGCGGAAAGTTGAAGTTTATTCAACTTCTACTTTACAGTATAAATTACTTGGTATATATTTTTTCAGCTTAACATAATTTTAGCGCTATAATATGTATATACCGTTTTTGGACCTTTCAACTTTAACAGTGCTAACATGTTACAGCTATATACAATGTTATATACCATTGTGTTCTCCCAGTTGACACTGATTTATTTCCTTAAAGGAAACAAGTTTTTTAAAGATAAAATTCAAACAAGATAACTACAACTGAATATGTTGTACGACGCGACGGATAGGATACAGATTGGAACCTTCCTATTAACTTCTTTTAAAAATAAGTAAAAGTATATGTAGGTTTAGGTTTATCATTTATCATTATGGCAAACTATGTACAGTTCCATTTATTTTATTTAATTTTTTTAATTTTAGTGTAAGTTTATATTATTTTGAACTATAAATATATTAAACGTATATATGTATGTATATGATTGCAGACTTATTAATGTTAGCCCTCAAAAATTGACGTGTAGTCCCGCTAGTCTCACTTGGACTCATCATTTAACTAGACAAGGAAATATACGGAATTTCTGTTAAGTTCAGTTCATCTTACTAAAAGTAAGATTTCATGACGAATATCATAGTTTAAAATATATACGAATATATGATCTTAGAATTCTTTAATAAGGCTCTCTCTATAAAACTTTATAAGTCTAATTTTTATGTAACTAAATGCCATTAAAAGCTATTTTGAAACAAAAATTTAGTGCGTGATAATAAATAAAACAGTGGAAAGTATTCTACACGGTGATTTATTTTAGAAGGAAATAAAAAAAATATTCACATTTTTTTTTTTAACTTAACTAAAAGTTACAAACAAAAATTACGATTATTTTTCGTTTTAACTTACCTAAATAAAAGTTCATTTATTAAAATCGTATCTATACTTATTTTGATTAAAATAAAAAATCTTATTTTAAAATCTTTACAAAAAAACCCTTGTACACAATCTCACAGTGTATGTTAACACAATGTCAAATATGTGTGAAAAAAAAAACTATCTATAGTCTGAAAAGAAAATTTTAAAATCCTCACACAAGATTTGACAACGTATCTCACACAGTTTGACATGATGTTTATGAAAATTTCATCGGTTCTTAAAATATTCAATCATTCTATCACATGGGATGTTATGTATGGGGAAATTTGAAAACAAAATATGAAAATAATTTTGTTCACACAAATTTGAATTCTTTGACAATTATGTGCTAATATAATCATCAAGGGACACTCTACTGAGTTTCTCTTATAATTTTTTTTCCAAATTAACATGTGAAATGAGAAATCGCTAGAACACGATTTTAGGAATTTGAAAATGAATTTGTAGAATTCAATTAAGTTAATAATTGAATGGTATGTCGTATTTTATCGATTATATGGATATCTCATTTTTTAGTTGAGACACAACAATATTATACCAAATAAAACTTTTGTATTAGTTTTAGTTTAGGTTAGTTGCAAATAATAACCTACAGATCTTAGAATTTTTGTAGTTTGTAGTTTCTTTCTGCTCAAAATTGTGTGCTGATGCGAAACGAAAATATACGTAATGATATAAACGAAAAATTACGTCCTGCTTTTCATACTCCAGTAATCTGTTTGATGAGCAAAAATAATGATTGTACCAGATTATTTGGAGGACTTCTTTTCGCACTGAATTAATTGCCCGATCCAGTGTTAGAACCTTACTCCAATCGGAGTAAATTTAATCCAATTTTTAGAAAGAAAATAAATCCACTCTGCCACTCTCCTTTTTTTACCACGTTGAAAAATTCATAAATTCTTTAGCCAAAGTACATGAAAGGAATTAAAGAAATGTGTTATTCAATTTTTTAACCAACTCTAGAGTTTGAATCTTAAATTCTATTCTGTTCTGAAACGAATGCAAATGATGTTATTTTGTTTTTTTTTGTTAAAAAAATTTTAATTTTGTTGAAATAATTTTTTGTTAAAAACATAAATTTGGAAAAAATTAGGTTTTCTTTCGTTTTAAAATCTTCTCCAAAAATTTTCGATGTACTTTTTTTGAGATTTTAACCCTGGCCCGAACCATTAATTGTGTGTGAAAAATAAAATGTTTGGTTCGTTTTTGTTGATTCTTTCATTTTTCGTTCAATGAGTGTGATTTTATTTTTTGTTCTTTGATTGTAATTGGTGAAATTCCCTATGTGGATATTTTCACACTGTGCTTTCGTAAACGTTCCGCTGGCTTGTTGAAGACCACAGAAAAATTTTAATTGGCTGCATCAAAAGCGTAATGGGCTATAAGTAAAAATTTTATTTGTTGAGTTGTGTCGATTTTGGTTTAGATTGGCATAAATGTTTAGGGAAAAGAGTAAAGAAGTAGAAAGTACCTATAACGACTTAAAATTTATTTATTTAATATAATAAAGGTCTTTTTCACAATCTCGGAGAAAGTTCTGATTATAGTTACTCGATACGGTAAATCTTCACACATGGTCATAATTTCACAAGAGATAAAGTAACAAATTGTCTTTTGAAAACTTGAATATGTTATAAATTCAAAAGTAATTTTATTTGGTTTTTGGACTTATGACCCTCTTCCGATATTTATGTGTCAAGTAAATAATCAGAACTTTACTCAGACACTGTGAAACAAGCCCTAATTATAGTATTTTTGGACTGTATGGCTTCGCACGGAATTTTTCATCAATTTTAAAAGTGATGGTAAAATTTATAGAGGCTTTCAACAACCCTTTTTACAGTGAATTTATTGGCACGATCCAATAATTTTTATAGAAAAATATAGCAGTCTGAGAGCGTAACGCCATCTGCTGACGTTCCCATTTTCGACTTTGTCATTCCTTAGATCAATATTTTCTCCTTCCCATAAAAAAAAGTAATTTTTAAATATCACCACCATTCACAGTGCGCATTTTCGGGTTCACACGTTTTTTGAACTTATCCGGTCAAAATTCCCAACTTTCAGTTCCGTATATAGTGTGTTTATCTGGTTCAATTAAAATCAACAAAAAAAAGCCCACATGCGCAAATCGGATGATGTTATATACCTAGTTACCTACTGTTTTTTGTATTATTTTTTTTTTAAATATTTATTGAAAAATAGTGTTGTTTTTTTTTTTTTATAACATCTTTTAGGTACATACATATGTACATATATGCACCTATACCTATGCCTATAACTGTGGCAGAAAAAAACCAGAATAAAATTGGTTGAGACAGATATTCCCACACATATTGCTCGCAACTTTTGATTTATTTAAACAAGATTAACCTTGGAAAACCTTGAGCGCAAAACACCTTTATATAACGATTTTAACTTTGCATGATAAAAATAGAAAAACATAGAAAGATAGAAATTTCATCATAAATTATGAATCCAGCTCCAACAAAAAACTTTGAAATAAATGATTTCTACCTATAGATATGCATATGTATTTGCATAAAATTTCACATGATAAATTAAATAAACGAAAAGTTTATACATATAGGTACCTATATGCACAAACTTCCTTAAAAAACGTGAAGTTTTAGAAATTAACGTTTCTATTTACCTACTAGTTTTTATTGCAATGCATAAGTTGTTCATCTAGTGGAAATCCAAATTAAACATCTCATTATGTCCTTTTATGCTACTCGTATATAGATATGACCATTTTGATGTATGCGGTAACATAGATAGTAATCAACGATTTCCCTTTGATCTCAATTTTATTATCCTTGAAACCTATAAACGTATTACTCACTTACTATAACCAACTATAACCAACAAGTTGAGGGTCACACTTTATTTTCTCTATTTGCATATATTCCCTGGGTTTTAATTAAAATCTACAAACACTCTGTGCGCATCAAGGAGATAACATACACTTATACATATAGATAGTTCACCGTATTCTATATAGATATTTCTACCATCCCGCGTTACATTCATACATATACATACATATATATATATATTTACCCGGGTATAGTAATTACCTTAAATGCAGGGCACCAGAGTAAACCCTTGAAAGTAAACATAGAGCGCTCCATTAGAATCCTTTGGCTTCCACGATTTGCCATCATCTCTTTTCAACGATCTCCCACACCTATGCAAACACACACAGCAGTTGGCACAGTTGGATAGGTACACTTTAAAATGAAAATCATTCGTTACGTGATATGTCTTACCTCTCCCTTTTCCCTTTTTCTGTTTTTTTTTTTTTTTTTTTTTTTTTTTTCATTTCTTCAACCGTCAATCCTCCCCCCCCCCCCACATCATCATCATCATCATCAAAAGATAGTTTTGTATTTCGACTTTCGTGCAAGTGCAAGTGATATCGTTTTGCTAGGTGAAAATTAGAAATGAATTTGAATTTGAGAGTAAACACAAAGTAGAAATTGGATCAGCAGCAGCGTGGTTAACAACAACGACACCATCAAAATTTTTCGCTCTTCTTCCGCAGCTCAGCTCCGAAGAAAATTTAATAATAATGCTGGTATTTTAATTAATAGCTCGCAATGGTTGTTCTTTTTGTAAATATATATGCAGATGAATTTAAATGATGTCTGGAGTCTGGATCTAGATGTAGATACACGTATAGAGCGCTTTAATAGAGACCGCGCTTCTTAAATATGTACTTGAATCTTTTTGAGGTTTTGTTTATCTGTTTTTGAGGTTATACGAAATTTGAATCATAATTAGAACTTGTGAGTGAAATATGTATTTCGAAATATTATATTAATATCAAGAACTTTTATGAGAAAATGTCTAATATTTGAAAGAGGTTGAGAAATAATTATGGAAACATATAGTAAATAGAAGAGTAGGTGCTGGAGGCGTTGAGTAATGTGAAGGCGTAACTCGAAGGCCGCATTTCAGTGTGAAGTATGTACCTACATACATTAGCTGGTAGTGAAAGGTTTTGACTTCATTTATCATATAAGATAAGTTTTGGTGTCAAATATCCTTATTATATGGAAATCATATACAGTAAAACCCGCTTAAGAGAAACAGCAAAATGTCACAGACTTTCTTTCACTTAAGCGGGTTTTTCACTTAAACGAACCCCGCTTAAGTGAAAAATAATTTTACTTAAGCGGTGTCCGGATAAGTGAAAAAAAATTGCACCTAAGCGGATTTAAATATTCCAAAAAGAGTTCTGACATCAGAAATTCAAATGTCATTTTCGTGATGAAAATTTGGTGGAGGTGAAAAATAAAAAAAAGAAGTAAAAGCGTTCAGCAAATTTTTTGTTCTGTTGTATTAAATTTTTTTTTCACTTAAGAGAGTTTTTTTTAATGAAAAATATTAAATTTAACTGAAAATATGTTTCAGGTATCCGGGTTTTTCACTTAAGCGGGTTTCACTTAAGCGGAGTGTTATAAAGGAAACTGGTCGACAAATACTCGGGGATGAAAAAAGTGTTTCAGAGAAGCGGGTTTTTCTCTTAAGCGGGTTTCTCTTAAGCGGGTTTTACTGTACCTACGAGCGTTGAACATTACGGAATTTATTGATATTTTGTTGCATGATACAAATCATTGATTATCCATGAATTAAGCACACATCTTTTACAGAATTATTTTTTCTGTGTTCGTGGATGCTCTTAAATTTGACAATTTCTTAGCTCTTTTCAAGAAGCTATAGTGTATTAGATTACTTTAGGGCCATCTCATTTTTACCCTAAAAAAGTTAGATCTTTGAAAAAGTTCTAAAAAACACAATGGAGAATAAAGATTTTTACAAAATAAGATGAGGTTTTAAGTGAAGTTAAGTTTGACTTTCAATTTAATAAACCAACCGAAAATGTCTTGTTTTTAAATATATTTTAATATTGATCAAAAAAAATTACAGCCTAATTATTTGTTGATATGTCAAAAACCTTTAAGATTATGATGAAATATTGATTGCTTAGATCGAAAAGCCTGCAGGGCTGCGAGGTTTAATATGATATTGCATGATTTAGTTCATATTTAAAAGACAGGATCCAAAGGGTTAAATTTGGTGAGAAGTGAAATAAAATTAATAGTTTAAAGAGTTCCACAAGGTTCGGTTTTGGGACCAATACTTTTTTGCTATTTATTTACTCTTTGTTTAGTTTCCCTATTAAATATTAATTGAACGCTTTTGTAAAGATGATGTGAATTTTTCTTAGAGCATAGATAGTTGTCTTAATCTTACATCAAATATACTTTAAATCTCAGTTTGTTAAGACTCTGGTTTACTGAGCAAAAATTTTCTAAATATATGTATGTATTATAAAAATTAATTGTTTTTTCGTTTGTACACGCATAACTCGGGTGAACATCATCCGATTTGAATGGAAAGAGAAAATATTGATTCTAAGGAATTACATAAACTACAAAATTGACAATCGACTAATTTTGTCCCTCACGAAAATGAGATCGCCAGTAGATGTGGTTACGTTCTCAGACTGCTACATTGCAATATACAAATTATAGGTAGGTTTAAAATACTAAAATTTATGAAAATTTTATGCTTGATGTATTATGCTATGTTGATTATAAATTTTAAAACTTATTCAACTTTTTTTAGTTTGTCATATGGCCCAAAAGATTTTTTAGGCTGATCTCTTTATTCCTATACTTAGTGCTAAAAATGTAAACTTTTTCTGAAGCTGTATTTTTTTGGTTCTGCACGCTCTTCCACTGATGCAATAAGATATTGATTGATGTTCTTTAAAATAGAAAATTTTGATGAGCACAAATATTTTATATTAGTGGATAATTCAAGAACGATTATTTATATACCTATATAGTATTTCCGGTGCCCTCTTAAGGGCCAGTTTCACAGTGAAGTAAGTGTCACTTAAGTGCCGAATATGGAAAACTAATTCCCAATTTCACAGTGTAAACTTATCGGAATAAGTGACACTTAAGTCTCCGATGTTGGCCACTTAAGTTCCACTTACTCAGGTAGTAAAACTGCGGCTTAAGTGCCAAAATGGAAAAATTAAGTGCCACTTATTTTGTTAAGTGTGCACTGTGAAACTGGCCCTAAAAATTTTTATTTTCTTAGTAAAGTTTGTTATTCTGAACTAGGTACTTCTTAAAATATGGATTTTTGATGTAACAGCGGACTAGCGAGAAGCCTACCGCTGCCGCGGGACCATATTAATATTGCCTGAACAAAACAGAAGGTTGCAACCTGAACTGGTTCTACAGCTAGAATGGTTGTTAGGTGCCCACAATGCAGCTTTTATGTTTTTTTTTTTTTGGGTATTCTAAAGAAATACAAAGCAGGGACGGGCTAAGTATCCACTTTTTTGTTTCCGATATTTTTTTTTTGATTTATAATTTTTTTCGCGATACAAATAAGCACTGAGATTTGCAATTTGAAACGTCAAAGTGCTGTAAGTACGTGAAAAATTAAAAATTGAATTTGTGTGTATTCAATAATTTGACAGCTATTCCAGCTCCAGTTTCAGTTGCAGTCCCAATTCTCCATTGTGTTCAGTACCTGTTATAAATTTCTTTAAGGGCAAGAGTAGAGAAAAGCCTATTTATATCAGTTTATCGCCCTTAAAAATGGGGATTGCATTAACGTCCTTCAAGCGACTTGATGAAAAAAAACTTGAATCCCCGTCCACCGGTGCGGGTGCCCCCGGTTATGCGTGGCCGCAAAAACAGTTTCTACATTTAAAAACTATCATCATTTCGCATTTCGTCAATCAATTTAATCACTTTGTAATGCCAGTTCATATGCAAAAAAAAAGCTTCACCTTTGTTATTTTTTTTTTTTGGATTCAGCTACCATAATATGTTCATCAAAATCATATGTCCAGTGAATCCAGAGTTAACTCTCCAAAATTTGGTAAGTAAACTCAACTTAATTCGTGTACCGAAAAACCAAGTTTTATCACATCCTGTGTAATCAACTTGTTTAAATACATTTCCTAAACGACACAATAACAATCCTCCATTCCTAGCAAAAGTTAGAAATCTTCTTCACACAATCATTAATGATAACTTTAACTTCTTCCAGACTAATTATTCTTGTTTTTCTTAAAAACAAAAACAATTAACCCCATTTTATATAAATTCCCATAGCAATTGATAGACTAGACATTAGACAGGTACTGCAGTATACCCACAAAACAAAAATCACTTCTTCATTGTTTTGGCCTTTCAACTTGAAAAACAAAAACAAAAAAACCTACCGTAATAGGACCATAATAATTAATCATTCGTTAAATTCACATCCATGACCAATCTGCTCGCCACAATTTGTTGTATAGAATATAGAAAGCATAAGCCCAAGAGGTATTTAACCAAACAAAGACACAAAGCAGGCAAAAGGTACCTGAGTGTTTGTATACAGGCATATAATCCAAAAAAAAGAAAACAAGAAAAATAACGCATTCCTTCAACTTGGTATATTGCTGCACGTTGCACTGGACTGGTGTCATTGAACTCAAAGTTTTATAGAGAAGTTCTTAACGAGTATCATCATCATTGAATGATGATGATGATCATTACACATCGTGACTGTTGGTCATCATCATCATCAATGCTAAATCGTGTTTTGTGCAGTCACACAGTGGGGCGAGGCCTTGAAATTAAAGCCAAAGTCACGGTATATATCTCGCCGAAGGACTTTAAAACTTTGTTTCTTCTATAGGCACTTAAACCCCCACATATTTTGTAATCTAGTTAAAACTTTGAGTATGGGATCAGTAGAAAAAACTTTAAAACATTTATGCCTTTTTTTGCTGAAACGAAAATTAATGATTTAAGTTCAACAGAAGAGCTTAGGTGACAGTTCACGCTGATGAGGAAAAAAACATAAGCATTTAAGCTGAACATAGATATTTAAGTTTCGTTTCAGCAAATATAGACCCTATAGGTATACATTGTAGCTGTGTATATGAACTACTTAAATCTTTCAAGTCATTTTTTGATTTATTCCGAAATCACCTTACAGGCTTCCCCACAGTGCTAATATACCTACCTATAGTGTAATGCCGGACGATAATGATGAAAAGTAAGTAAGTAAGTACCTACCTACAAGAGCCAAAACACCAGAGTTATGATAAACATTATCGATCCAAGCTGACCATTTTAAAACCACAAAAAAAAGAAGAAAGTGATGTGTAAGTTGTGTTATATTAAAACACATTAGTTAGGTAGTTTCACACTACTTGCATATTATATAGGTAAGGTACGTACTTTAGGAATTTACTAACGATAATGGAAATGAAATTTACCATAATAGTTGATTGCCCTTTTAGCACTTAAAACACAAAAGCCTCGCATCTTGAGGAACTAAAATGAATTTTTAATAAAAAAAAACCTTTTGTTTTGTATATCCACTGAAGGTTTATAGCTCAACATTTTTGGGTACTTGTTGTTTTAATGAAACTAATAATTTTTAATATATAAATTTGTTCAAAATTAAGTAAAAATAAAAATTGGTATACCATTCTTAAGTAGGTATTTATTTACTGCTCTGTATACCTACTTTAAAATAAATCTAAAAAATCACCAAATTATTTTAAAATTTTTTAAATTTTCAAATTGAAATACATACTTTATAAAAATTCAAAACTTTTTTGGAAATTTTAATAGAATAGAAAAGAAACCATATAAAAGTCCAGTTATTAAAGAAATTTGACATTGGAAAAATCTCCGGAAAGCAGGATTTTTATCGGTATATACCCTTTGATCTCCCTAAAATGTAAAGGGTCATTCATTTTTCGGTTTCGAAAGTAAAGCTAAATAAAACACACAGCGATACATTTTTGATGAAAATTTTATTTCATTACAAAGTTTGGACTTTGCCATTAAGTGTGAATATCATTCAAATGGCCGCCTCGGGAAGATTCTTTTAAGGTGTTTTTTTACCAGTTTTTCGCACATTTAGGGCGGTATCTTGGCTATAACTTGAGTAATTTTGGTTTTTAATGCCTAATGTCCAGAGTTCGGGGATTATACGCACACGGTCTTTTGTGTCAAATCGCATGACCTTGGTGGCCAATTGACGTCGCCAAAACTTGAAATTACGCGACCAGGAAACTTCTCACGCACTAAAGCTATAATTGGTCGTGTTGTGTGGCTTGTTGTCCCGTCTTGTTGAAACCATATTTTGTCCAAGTCATGATCTGTAATCACCGGCCGAATAAATTCGGTTATCATTCCACCATATCGCTCCGAATTTCTGCGAACGCCGGGAAATCGATAAATTCAGATCATCAGCACCACTTGCACAAGCAGCAGCAATATTTTCGGGCAAACGTTCCGCGCACTTCGACCATTTTACGGTCGCCATAATCGTCTTACCGAGAGAGGACTATTCGCAGTGTGGTGGATAAATTTGAGTCCACTGGTTAAGTAAACGATCAACCGTACATCGATGAAACGAAAACATCGCCACTTTCCGTGAGAGTGTGCAGGAGAATCCGAGGCAGTCGATTTTGCTTCGCTCTCAAGAACTCAGCCTTTCACAGACCACAACTTGGAAAATTTTGCATCTTGACTTGGGCTTGCACAACCGTACAAAATTCGATTGTCCCAGGAACTGAGGGTAAACAACCGCAAAGAAAACGACGTGTCTTCGCTGAATGGGCTCTGAAGCAATGGAAAACTAACCCTAATTTTCATCGAAAAATAATCTTCAGCTATAAGCCCCATTTCTGGATGAAATCAACATCAACGTCAACAAACCTAATTGTCAAATTTGGGACTATACCAATCCAAATGAGATCGAAGAGTGTCCAACGCATCCCGAAAAAGTCACTGTTTAGTGTGAATTTTTTGGCTGGCGACGTCATCGGCCCACATTTCTTTGAAAACGACGTTGGCCAGGCCATCACCGTCAACGGTAAGCGCTATATCTCGATGATAACCAACTTCTTTTGACCTAAATTGGATCATATGTTCACCAACGACATGTGCAGTTTCAACAGGACGGCACTACGTACAACACAGCTCACGCCAAATAGAAAATTCTGCTCGAGCGATTCGAGGACATAGTCATCTCACTTGGAACTGATTTGACCCCGTTAGACTTTTTATTGCGGGGTTTTTTAAAGTCGTAGGTCAATGTGAATAAGCCACAAACCAAAGTGGCCTGGCACTCAAAGCCAACATAATCCATGCCATCGGTCAAATTCAGCGTGATTTATGCGCCAGTCATGGAAAATTAGACAATTCAGAGTATCGCCACCCAGAGAAGCCGTGGTGGACATTTGAACGATGTTAAATTCCATAGATAATGTCATAGATAAGTACAAAAGGGGAGGGGGTGATGGTCCCAAAAACTGGTTTTCCAAGAATATCTACCAAATTGTAGGTTACACATGAAAAAATTTAAGGACTAATTTGAAGCTTATTGAAATTTTTCTACAAAAAATATGTTAATAGGTGCGTTTCTTCATAAACTGTCAAAGTTCGGAAGTTTCTATATTGGAATACCCTTTAGCTACTAAAATCCATCTTACCGGCGATTTTTTCGGAATTGTGCTGTTCTTATGTCTAATAGGTATGATTACAAATAATTTATTTTAATTTTTCTATGTTTCAAAAACACTCAAAAAAGTGGAACAAAACGAGATTGCTCACAATTTATCATCAAAAACTTTAATTTCTCCCCTCCTTTTTCTGCTATTACTAATATTTACCTATGCATGAGGTAGGTACGTATAGCAATCAAGTATGAACCTCTACGTCTACCTACCTACTTTTTAATGTTTTGACTTTAACGCTTAACATGTACCTACTTCAAATATGATGTGAATCAACTTCATCTATTGACGTATTCTACTTTTCTATTCTCTTTATGGTTTTAGCTCTCTAACGATATAGATAAAGCTATACGTATACCTACCTACTGCTCTTCACTATGAAAGGAAACAACCACTTTTACATATGTTGAAGATGATGTTAAAAAAAAAAAAAAATAGAAAAAAAGAACAAGCGAATGATGACTGTAAAATAGGGTCAAGAGGTTATAACTGCTGCAGCTTTTTTTTTTTTTTAATTTTTATTTTGTTGTGTTCGAGGAATCTAACGAGTAATTCACAATTTACCCTAGTAATCCCGGGACCGGGAGTTATGTTGGTTAACAGTAGTTGCAGATATAACTCACATATAGGTATGACTATATACGAGTAAATTCATATATGGTTACAACTTGCAAGTAGGTTAACTTATTTGTAATACTTTTTTTTCTACTTTTAACTGTAATTTACTTTTATGACACAAACAAGAACAAAAGCGCAATAAAGGATGAAACTGTTGGTTCGGTTATATAATTATATGGCGTGTGTTTGGTAGTTGGTCATGTGTGTGTACGTGTTTTTATAACCAAGGCAACGAAAGGTTTTTGTTTATTTTATAGAAAGATAATAAAATTGAAATATGCACTGATAGCTTAAGGTTGTGTTTTGAGTTGAATTTTTCGATAAAATTATATCCGAGATAAAATTTTGACGTTTCCACGTATATAGATACTCCCTCATTAGTGTACAAAATTTGCAATAGAATTCACATGACGCCTTTATCCTCGCCTCGTCATAGCGACGAGTTATTTCACCATTCTTGGTAACTTGAATTTTCAACAATTTTCCGAGAATTGATTTTTTTTTTTAATTTGTGACAAATTCGCAGAAATTTACCATAACCAAATAGACCTTTTTTTTATTGCACTGCTAGACAAAAGACTACAAGTTAGAAATTTTCAATTTAAACAAATAGACGCATTTTTGTTACAAAACATACGAAGAAATTGAGAGTAGCCTCCGAGCTTAAATTTTAGTTATACATGTACATACATATGTGGTCTTCTTCGAATAATTCAAAATAAAAATATGTAATGTGAAGTTTCAGGGACAATTGTATTTAAGCCAATTCATGCGGAATTTTAAAATAACCTGTAATTTGCAAAATTGGAATCAAAAACAGCTAACTTTATGTATTTATTTTTTTTTTAACTTACCGTAAGTATCTTTTAAGTGACAATAGGTCCTCCACTCTCTCAGATGACTGGTTTCGCCCCAACCTATACACTCTAGCTTTTTGTCGCATCGAATCACTCAGTATTTTATGTTTGTTAAATTTACAGCCCTATTTTGGCAAACCTCACTGATTATACCTCACAGGTCACAACAACCTCAAAATGTGAAGTAAAAATATTTTTCTGAGATTTTTGTATTCTGTGCCTATACGTTCTGTAATTCTCGCATCGACAAAATTGGTCGAGAAACAATGAAAATTGAAACAAATCGTATGAGTTTTGTTCCATTTTTCAACGTTTCTCGAACAATTTTAACTATGCGAGAGTTACAGATCGTAGGCACTGGGTAGCAACCTCGAATCATGTTAGCCTCACACAACAAACTATCGAAATTGTGATTTCCTTTTGATTAGGTCGCACCTCACAAGTTTGACATTTCACAATAATAAAATGAATTATTTGTTCGCTCCGCTCAACAAAAATTCAGAACTTAACAATTAAAATAAATAATTCACCTTGCTGTGGTGAGTTTTTGGTCAGGTTTCTTGTGAGGATTGTCTGAGAATATAGCGAAAATGTTATCGAATCACAACAAACCTCGCTAGAAAGAAACCTCACAAAAGCTTCCGACTTGTAAATCCATATTAGGGCTGTAAGGACATAATAGGGCTGTATGTTACAGTTTCCCTGTGTAAAAAAAATTGCTGAAAAATGTTCGAATGTTAAAATTATTGAGGTGAATCGAAATGGCATAGGTTAGGTTAAAAGGGTTGTTGATATGATAATCCGCATCATCTCACTCGCATCACTATGGATCCATTGTGCTCCCTAAGATTTAGGTTAGAAAGAATTAAGGAGGCGTAAGGAGAGGAGGAGTAAGTGGACGCTTAGGTAGGTATGGAGTGCCTCCCTGAATCATACTGAGTTTTGAATGAATTTCAAAAGTTCTTTAATCTTTAGTGTGCAAAATCGAAATGTCGCTTAGTTTGTTCGAAAAGTATTCTCCAGCAACGGCTTTTCTATAGTTCTGGCTAGGCCGGAATATTTACAAAGAAAGTAAGATGAGCCCTCTTCCGCCTCTTCGTTCTGACACCCTCTGCATAAGTCAGATGCTCTGATGCCCATTCTACTCATGTGTGTTCCCATTGAGTTCTGACTCGATAGGATTCCAACCAAGAAGGACAATTGAGGCCTGCTATAAGCTTGAGTATATGAAGCGCTCAGCGCCAAAACGGCCTAACCCCAAAATGTTCAAACTGAGATAAATGAGTTTAAAGAGAAGCTTATTTCAAACATCTGTTTTTTTTTTTAATTTTCATTAAAAGTAAAATAAAAATTGTTTTTTATTCTTGTTTTGAATTAATTAATTGCCTTAAATTCATATATACTTTTGGCTTAACGAACGTAAAGTGTTTTTTTTGAAAATTATATTTCGTCTAAGCAGGTGACGCCATTTTATCTTCAAACCTTTTTGATGTTTTTTTAAGAGTAAAAACATTTTCCGCAATAAAAACAACACCATTCTTAATTAGACTACGGTTTTTTTATATAATATAAATGGTTGAATTGTGGTTCGATCAGCGCATTCAGTTCATTTTTTTTTAAAATGTGAGTTAGGTCGTTTTGGCACCGAGTGCCTCATATATAGTCTGTTTTCTTCTTTGAAAGATTCGGCCATAGATTTTTCGAAACCCAGCCAAGTGGCAATTGTTAACAATCATGTAATTTGCGGCTTTGAGAAAACTTTTGGTGGATTCTATTTCTTTTTTTCTTCTAGTTGCATAAGTACCCAGGGTACCTTCAATTTGGCTTGGGTTCAAGTGACGAACCGTTTCTAGTCAATCCATTTGCCATTTTGTTTCTTTTAATGTCATGGTGTCCTGGGACCCATCGGAGGCAGACTATGTATTAGTTTCGTTGAACACTCTTAACTCATTGTGGGAGCGATCAACCAGTTTTGAATTTGTGACGATTGACGAAATGGCTTTGATTGCCGCCTGCCTATCTATGAATTTTTCAATATTTTGATTGACCAGTTCTTTAGTCGAACAAACCGCAAGCATAGAAAACGCTGCAGAAATTTGGAAGCTTTATTGACCTTTTTATGGGTTGGTCGACTGTTTTGGAGTCGTCTGTAAACATGATTTCCGTTTATGACCCGGTTTTCCTTCCAGAATTCTCTTGTTGGCCTATATGGCATATAGTGTCGTGTTTTAACAATTTTCGGTCCTGTTCGATGAGGCTAGAATGCCGCCCCTTGTTTATCGTTTATTATTTATTATTTATCGTTCATCGTTTTTTTATTAATTCTACGTTCGGAACTGAAAAAAAAGTTTTACATTAATTGTCGTTTCAAAAAGAGATTATTATGTGGACTGGACGAAATACCAAACATTTTGACGTGACCCATTTGGAAAATAAAAATTATGTATTCATCTCACAATATTATTTTCATGTAGGTATGTATAATTAAAGAAAAACAAATTATAAATACCCCTAACTCCCCAACGCTGGAGTATAAAATACTGCAAAGTGTCATAATTGGCATGAATAAATTGAGGATAACCCTTGAAATATAATAAAACGTTTAGGAAAGTGCTATAAGTTTACTTATAACAATAACCTTACATAAATAACAATTTTACCTTTATATAATGTTTATCCTAATTAAGTATGTATATTAAAAAGGTTATATCTTTTTGTATATTGATATTTTTTTAATGCAATTTCTCTTAATGACTGGAATATATAATTCGCCGCTATACGTTTTTCGTATTAATTATATCAAAGTCATGTTTTTTAGCTTTCAGGATGTTTAATTGAAGTCATCAACAAAATTTACCTTTTTCTTAAAACAATGAGATATTTTCTTCTTAGGTTATAAAGAATCGTAAAATGTTGTTTTTTTGTGTTTTGTTTTGTTTGCCCTAGAAATTTGTTTGTATATGTAAATATACTTACCTTACGATTTTCATAATTTATATTTTTAGACATACATAATTTCAAATAAAAGCCTTAGAGGTATTAGAATGCAGAGAACAAAAAAAAAAAACAAATTCAGCTGGTAATAAACTTTTTATATGTTTGTTTAAAATTAAGGGAAATCACATGCGCTCCAATTTAACTTTGCCTGAGTTTTGTTTCTGCTTGTGTTGTGTGATGAGCTTGCGAAATAATAAAACTGATAATGAATATAGCTGGCGAACAAAACATTTTAATCTTATCTTATATTATGGAAGGTTTGATAAGCTTTTATTTCTAGAAATCCTATTAATTTAATATTTGAATGCAAATAGAAACAGTGTTTTATGTTCACATATAATTCTTGTTTTGCAAATACATACATATTTTGAAATATGTTCCTCTATATAGGTACAGTAAAACCCGCTTAACAGAAACGGTAAAATGTCACAGTTTTTCTTTCACTTAAGCGGGGTTTTCACTTAAACGAACCCAGCTTAAGTGAAAAAAATTTCACTTAAGCGAAGTCCAGATAAGTGAAAAAGAAATTTTACTTAAGCGGATATAAAAAATTCCAAAAAAAAGTTGTGACACATTAGAAATTCAAATGTCATTTTCGTGGGGAAAATTTGGTGGATCTGAAAAATAAAAAAAAAACCTGAAAGCGTTCAGAAAACTTTTTTTTCTGTTCGATTCAAATTTAAATTCACTTAAGAGAGTTTTTTTAATGAAAAATATAGAATTTGATTTAAAATATGTTTCAGGTATCCGTGGGTTTTTCACTTAAGCAAGTTTCGCTTAAGTGGAGTGTTTTCAAGGTCATTGATCGACAAATACTCGAGTATGAAAAAAGTGTTTCAGATAAGCGGGTTTTTCTCTTAAACGGGTTTTACTGTACCATGTTGAATTATATGAAAATGGAGCAAGATTAAAATGTTTAATCTATGTACAAAATTCTATTCTCAAATGAAGATAAAGCTTGGAAAAAGAGTATATCTATATCTATGAGTATATTTATATCTTCACATGGAAAAGACCTCTTTGAAGTGAATTTGAGACAAAAATTTACACAAGTGTGGAAGAAATTCTTCAAATAAAAACAAAATTATCCTTCTTTCTTTGTAAAATGTCCATGACAATTCTCAATCTTATATACCTACAGATGTTGCCTGTATTTTAATTCCAAAAATCTCCAAAACGCACGAATCTATACCGAAGGACATCTTATAGGGAACATTTAAATGACTCTTACAACTGCTTATACTTATTATAACAACAATAAAAATTATAATAAAGCTAAGTGCATGATACTCATCATCATTGTGTGACCCTTCTTTATATAACTATACTCTCTTGTATCAATACAAGGGTAGAATGCGACCAAGGCAAACATCCAAGAAAAATCTATATGTAAAAAAAAAAAACATTATCCTCCCCACAGAATCACAAATCCTAGATTCGATGAAGTCATTACCATAATTTGTATTCCTTATATAATATCGCTTTTGCAAACAAAAAATGTATAAAAAAAAATCTTTATGGAAAAAATTAATGTAATCGTCTGTAAAAAAAAAGTCTCTCCTCGCCTTTTCCATTTTCGAAATGCAGTTCTGATTTCATTTCCTTTGGGGTAGAATTTCCCAATACTCCATAAATCAAACAATCACAAGAAGAACAAAAAAAAAATAAAACACAGAAAAAAATCCCCACATATAGACCACAGAAATAATACATCTACATATATATGCACTATGCAGAAAATATAATCAAAGAAAAATGCCTCACACTCCTTTATCTCATTTGTAAATATTGTCCGATAGCATTTTTTTTTCAGAATTTTTATCGGATTATCGAGATACATTTCATTTCTGTAGAACAAGTTAAAAAATACACAAAAAAAAAAAACATCCTAAAAATAAACATATTTATGGCAGGTATACGTACTTATACAAACATAGAACTCAAAGGATTTATAACGTCCTTAGAGTTTTGTTTTATTATTTGTTGAATCAAAATACACACAAATATTTATGCCTTAAAAATACTTGAAAATGCCATAACATGCGAAACCACCTGCTATATTCGGAAATAAAATCAAATAGAAATGTCCCAAGCCCACAACTACATTGCATACAATAAAAATATTGAATTAGAGCAACAAATATAGCAAGCAGGTACCTACATGTCAATATTTTTATTTGTTTTTGTCCGAATACAGATACACTGCGCGTCACTTGTTTGGGTCCACTCATTTAAGAATTTTTTTTCTCGCGATGTTCCCATTTACCTGTTGAATGTTTATTCCAAGGAAAGCTTGCTACTATGTGAGTATGTAGGTACAGAAACGATTTGCAAAACAATTTGGGTTACTAGGAAAATCAATTGAAGTTTACCAACAGCGCCAACATTCATATACTTCAAAGGCAGGTAAAAAGCTGCCGCAAGCTGAATTTAATCGAAGAAAAAAAAAATGGATTTTTTGCATAAGCCACCTTATTTATTCGCCTGACTTCATCGAAAACTTTTGAGACGGGCTATTTGGAAAAGTTTATCCAATAGACGGTTTTAAGAAGGCATGGGACATCTAAATCGAATAAATCAGTTACCACTTCTGGGTCGATACATTTGGACTGAATGTTAAATAATTTGCATCACTAAATCGCAAGAACATGAGCTCGAAGTTAAAAAAGCTATAATGCAGCTAAAAACTTAAAAACGCAACAGTTTAATAATGTTATTTATGTATAAGAGACCATGCATTTTAAAGAAAAAAATGCAAAAAAAAGGTAAAAAAGTATACCAACTAAAGAAAAATGGATTTTTCTTAGATTACCTAATTTAAAAAAAAATATTTTGAAAATTTTTAATTACAATAATATTTGAAATATTAAGAAGCTTCAAAGTACAAAATAATAACAAAATCGATGAAGTCATTAAAAAGCTATAAGTGAATAACTCAGAATTAAGACAATTTTAGGTGTGCTTTTTTTTAAATCCCGGGGCATTTGGCTGAAAAAAAGACAAAGGAGATTATCGACGCCATCGCAGAAAAAAAAATGGAGTTTTCATATACAAACTATCGATAACAATTATGGAATTCACGGTGGTAATATCTACAGTTTTTCTGTGCGCTAAAGTTAAGACACGAGAATTCTCGGGGTTTAGCTATAAGCTCGAAGGGGATAAGTTGTTGTTGAATTTAACATTTGCAATTCCCCCCGGTATTTCAAAAAACACGCCTTTTGTCAAAAAAAATATCAAAACCCTATTTCCGTGATGCGATTTTTTTAAAGTAAAAATCAGAAACGAAGTTTTCTTATATACAATCAACTTCATTGCATATATAAAAAGTTTAACCAAAATCGTTTGAGCAGTTTTCGAGAAAATTAAAAAAAAAATAAAAAAAAAAAACGTTGTTGTCTTATCACATAAAAATGCTCTATACCAAATTTGATTCAAAACGGTTTACTCCTTTAGAGCAAATAAAAAAAAAACAATATACAGTAGATGACGTATAAAAAAAAAGTCAAAAAATCCGTAGAATTCCTTTATTATATATCCGTGTTTTCTTATATAAAATTATTTATTATAAGAAAGAAAATATCTTATAAAAAAAAATGTATATAAGAAAGAAAATTTCTTATGTAAAAACAATAAACAAAATTTAGCCGGCAGTTACAAAGAGGATGTGTCAATGGCCGCATTCGTATGATAGGCCGATAGGGTATCTAAGATCATTTTGCATCGGATATGTTTTCGAACGACCAAAACCGGATTGGATAGGTTTGTCTGGTATTTTATATTTTATATTTATTTTGTATTTTATATATATTTTATATTTATTTTGTATTTTATATATATTTTATTTTGTTCGGTAAAAATCAAAATCTATGTAAAAAAACCACAAACTAGAAATCCCACGTATTCTTTAATCCATTGCCACAGAAAGTGAGAGACTAGACGCTGAAAATCAGCTGACACGTATTTCAGATGTCAGTTGTTTTTTTTTTTTTTTTTTTACAAAAATTCGAAAAATTTTGGGATACCTTTCAGATTTATTTATGAAAACAGCTGGTATTTCCTATAGGACTACAACAACACCAACCAATCCGAATTGCTTTTAAATTTTACTCGAAAGCGACCAATGTGTGGGGATTTTTCTTTCTCGATCATCTTCGATCTGTCACTTCTTTGACAAAGCAATAAGGGTGTGTTCAGAACTTTGTAAAAGTTAGGCAGCGCATCATTTTGATTCTTACACGGGAAAATTTCTTATAAAATGCTATTGTTACAAAATGGCGGAAAATATCATTACTAATGAACACAGAAATACTAGATTACTGTTTAAAACCAAAAACGGACAAATTTATTTACTTGTTTCCTTTTTTTAATAAATGTTTTAGGGACCTCAATCAACAACGAGCAGTGTATACATGTAGGAACAATATACAAAATATTTTGTTATTTTATTTTGTTTTATTTTATTTTATTTTATTTTATTTTATTTTATTTTATTTTATTTTATTTTGTTTTATTTTATTTTATTTTATTTTATTTTATTTTATTTTATTTTATTTTATTTTATTTTATTTTTATTTTATTTTATTTTATTTTAATTCATTTTATTGGTTTTATGCACTTTACTCAAAATTCGAGAAATTCAAAAAAAAAAAATTAAATTATTTTCCCGAAGAGTTCTTTACTTCCCTGTATACGCACTCACCGGTACAAATATTGATATAGTACTGTGCTATGCCCTAACACAATTACTGGCTACTGTTCTCTATTTACACATACCTATACAAAATTTAACTTTTTAAAATTTTCCGGATTTTTTTTTGTATTTTTCTCTTATATTTAAAAAAGGGAAATTTTAATTTACCATCCGTTTTAATCCATCAGCTTTAGTTTTGCCTACAAAGCTTCACTGTATTTTAGTAAGAGTATAGTCAAACATTTTGCAGTTATGAAGAAATTACCACAATGTCTACATCACGGAGAAGTTGTTTTATAATATCCCACACTGTTTTTGTAGTATTTGCGGTGAATTAGGCTAAAAAATTGGTTACAGAATTCTTGAAAACATCTTATTTTGATTATCTATACTTTTAAATGCAAATATGTAATTTTGATAAGTTGTGGGTGCCTAAAACTGTTTGCCAAAACTATGTTGATAGTTTGGGGCTATATGGTCAAGTGGATTAAGACGTTCTTTGAAGCTCAAAACTCCGATTAACTGGCGTCTGGCGAGAACCTAAAAATACCCATGATGATTTTTATTTTTGCCTCCTTAATTTAAATGCGGTATTAACTCAAATAACTGGAGTGGATTTATTATAATGTACCATCTACCAAACGACCAAGCTTTCATATGGAAAAGGTCATTTTGGTTGCTTTTGAAGAATAATTTTATTTTTATTCGCCGTATGGCAGGTTTTATTCTATCTAGAAGTTTCCATATGTCATATCTTAAAAACTAAAGCTGATGGGTGAACATGGATTTCGTTTTCAGATTCAGGATGCCAAATACAGAAAATATAATTATTTTTCCGGAAAATATACTATTTTTAAAAAAATACATAACTTAAGATGGTTGCGTGTGGATTAAGGTTATCAAAATAATTGAAAATACCACTTTATTTTCTTTATTCATTATAAAGGGCTCCACAACTATAGGCAGGTGTATACAAACCTTTCAAATCATTAGGAGACAAATTATTACGGATGTGGCTCCCCCAATTGTTTTTATTTTTTTTTCAAGTCAAAATCCCTTAAACTCAGTTCTTATCCAAATATACCTTAAGTTTTAAGCTGCTTATAATATTTATACTGTTTTGATCCATATGATTCAATAAATTTCATTGTGCTGCGGTAGAATTAAACCCCATGCCCTGCTGGGCTGAATGGAAAACAAAAAAAACTGTAATTACCTATACTGAGTAGCCCCAAGGGAGTTTTAAAATTATAC
This sequence comes from Epistrophe grossulariae, assembly GCA_929447395.1. Classification (NCBI taxonomy): domain Eukaryota; kingdom Metazoa; phylum Arthropoda; class Insecta; order Diptera; family Syrphidae; genus Epistrophe; species Epistrophe grossulariae. The sequence goes on along the minus strand of OV839568.1, from coordinate 91,465,608 downwards.
ATTTTTGGTTAATATAAGTGCGGTCGGGAATAAAAAAAAAATATCGTGGTATAGGTATACAGAACATATGCTTTTGTATTTTCAGTGAGTATATATCTACGCGGCATGAACTCTATAATTGAAATGGATTAAGAACTAAATTTTCATAATGAAGGGACTATAAGTAAATGAATCAAATTAATTGTAACTATATAACAATGGCCTTAGGTGGGTTGTTTTTTTTATAATGTACCTAAATGTTTTTTATGTATCCTTTCATCTAACGCAGCTGCATTAGAGTGAAATTGTTAATTTAGGAAACAAACAATTAAAACGTGTTTTGAAATTTGATTGCCATAGGTAAAAAAAAATAATGAACACCAATTAATGAAACTGTTTTAGGTAGTATAGTTTTGAAGTGCGAGATCAGCCATTTTTTGGGATTTAACTCGAGTTTACTCTTAAAACATATTTTTCAATCAATTTATAATTCTTGATTATTTAACTAGAGAGAGAGCTGTGTTTGACATAGTATATATGCGCTGAAATGACCATTGATAGAATTAATAAATTAATTTGCAACAAGAATTAGTACAAAAAATAAAAATCTATGAGGAATATGGGAAGGGGCGGACTGGGAGTCAAAAGGCCTCTCGCCACAAGGGCCACAAAATAGTAAAATGAGTGTAAGAGCCAAAAAGAATTAGCTCCGAAAATGACAATAAGAAAAATAAACAGTTTAATCCGAAATTTCTATTATGTGTGTATTTGAGTTAGCAAAAAATGTCTTTACGTTACCAATAGGGCCACAATAGCTCAATATTTAGTTTGGGAGCCCCAAGTATAGTTTCGATTAAAGTGTCTGAGAGTGCTGTGAGGACCTCCTTGGGCCTACAAGAGCTCAATAATAATTAGCTGTACTGTGAACCGGACTTGATAAAAAGGAAACATATACCAAGCTTTAGACTCATGAGATTTTAATTACAAAATTTCAACTTCATATAGGAAATTAAAGAAAAGAAAAATCTCAGCTATCAGAAAAGTGGGCGGGATAGTAGGCGGATTTCTTAAAACATTCTACATATGTCATAGTTTTGAAATGAGACAGATTAATTATAAATTTTCTTCCTTCTAAGAATGTTATTATAAAGGGATAAAGTTCAAAAATAAGAAAAGTGGGCGTGATTATGGGTGGGAAAAAATAGCACGTATGTAGGTATCATACTTTAAGTTAAAGAAAGCCCAGTTACAAAATATTAACATTGTATAAGGACGTTGAATATAAGGAGGAAACTAAAATAAAATAAAAATGGGCGTGGCAGTGCGATGGATTTTACTCAAACCACTTTCTAAACCATATCTTGAAATTGGTTCAGCAGTTTTCGAGTCTATAAGCTCCATAAAGACAAACATTCATCATTATATATGTACATTGTACATGCATACATAAAAAGGGTGATCGGTATAAAATAGTATGGGAGGGGGGGGCTCTATTTCCCCCATTTAGGTGGGAGGGGTGATTTTCTAAAAAAATTGACTTAAAACAGAAAAAAATTATTTAAAAACAACAGTAAAAGTTACAATGCCATGCGCTATACCTTTTTAGAAAGACATAAATCTCTTCTTTAATATTCATTTTAAATTACAGTCCTATATTCTGGCAAACCTCACTAGTCACAACAACCTCACAAGGAAAGGTGAAATCGATTTTGTGAGGTTTTCGTACCCTCACAACTGCGAGCCTCACAAGATCTATCGAAATTGTGATCTCCTTTTGAGAACCTCACAAGAAATCAACCTCACAAAGGCTTGTGACTTGTGAGTTGTGAGCCCTCACAACGCCAGAATAGCCCTGTTAAGTTGTGTTAGGGAATAGTTTTCGAAAAATAATTTTCAAACTCGAAATTTTGAAAAAAAAGCATCCGGTTTCTATTTTTTATTGAAAATTAATAAGAGCATTGAATTTTGAAAACAAAAGTTATACTTAATCACAAAAAATTTTGAAAAAAATTAGTTTGACATTTTTTTTTCTTCAAATTTTCGAGTTTGAAAATTAATTTTTCAAAAACTATTCTCTGACACAACTTAATTTAAAATGAAAATTAAAGAAGATATTTCTGGCTTTCCAAAAAATTATAGCATCTTGTCTTAACCCAACCATATTCGCTCTAGCTTTTTCGTGCACCTTATACCGATCACCCTGTATAGATAAATTATTTTAAACTAAAATCTTCACCAAGAAAATTTATTTTATTTATGCTGGATTATCTATACATGCAAATCTTAAATTCAAAATAAATCTTTTAAAAATATAAAGTCTCCTGGAGCTATCCCATTAACTTTTATAACCGCATCGATGCATTTTATGTTACATGTCGATTTTCATCATTCTTTCAGGAATGTAAAACACAACAATACAGGCACACGTAAAATTCCTATTACATGTGAAGGGTAGATAGGTTTGTTCCTCTGTAGGTACCAGCTATAGTGTGTACCAAACTGTGTAGTACTTGTTTTTCTGTCGCGTGTGAAATGAGTTTATCCAATGGAGCGTTGAAAAACCATGCCAGTCAACATCCGGAAGAAGACATATGCATGCATGCATATTTGACGGAAGTGTCGACTACCTCTGTGTTCACCGGAGAAAATAATTACTTTACTTGTAGTCTTGTACGAGTATATATAGTAGAACATTTCACCTGATGTAACATTCAAACAAATCGGAAATGTACATTTATAGCCAGAGAGAGAGAGAGAGAGAGAGAGAGAGAGAGAGAGAGAGAGAGAGAGTAAAAACAGAAACTTCTGGGTCCTTATATTTAGTTCTATAAATCCAATTTGGGAGGCGGGGGAATCCCAAGAACTGCACTGCTTCTAAAACTAAATGTGTCTAAAACTTCCTCCTCGGTCGAGACCACGATAAAGACATTTAGATGTAACGATGTAGAATATAATATTCAAATGTCATAGAGAAATGTAATTGGAATCCATATAAATTTAATTTCTCTGAACAATAGCTTTATCTAAATGTACTCTTTACATGTATAGGCAGACACACATATGTATACACGATACATGTATCCACATAATACACATAAATATCTTCATAATCCCTTTAAAAGGTATGCTTACAATAAAACTCCTTTTTGATCCGGTCAAGTGGGAATATATGTATGGAGAGAGCTGGCATTGCACATACATATATATGTACATTTATATATAGAAAAGGATTAAGCTAAACCATTGCTTTTGAGGGAAAAAGTTGGTATAGTTCCATTGACCTATCCGTCGGCTCGCTTCGAATTGGATTTAAGAAAAAAAAAAAAAACACACAGAGTGGCTCTCTAATAGAGTTTTAAATAAATATGTATACTTTCTTTTTTTATGGAAAATATAACTACATCGGAGGTAATTTCTCTTAATTGAAAATAAAAGTAACGTTATAGATGTTTGAAACTTCAACTATATTTTAACTTCAATTTTATTGTTTGATCAATTGATTAGAAATTCAATAAAAAAAACAATATTTTTCCTTTTTAATTTCATTTGAAATAGGAAAATATATTTAGTGTGCTCAATTGAGAATTGAGAATTGCATAACAAAACTTTAATCAAGAGAACCTTTCAAATGGTCTATATCTACATATCTGCATCATGTATGTCTCTCTGCCTAGCCTATCCATCTGCACCTCACCTACCTGTACCTATGGCTATACATGGTCTAAACCACTGAAGCGATTTTTTCAAATTTCGATTTTTAGATGATTCCCTAGAGGAGATACTGAAATTTTTAAGGTTACTCGTAAAAAAATAATTAATTACTAATTGAGAGGGTTTTTCGGTGGGTTAAAAAATGTGTTAAATATAACGTATATAGTCAAGGGTAAAAATTATATATTTCACTATGTCAATTCTTACGTAATCGACTCGATTAAAATAAATTGTTTTAAATAAAACCTAAAATGGTTGTATTAATGGAGAAACTTGGTTATAGGATTCGCAATTTTGAAGATAGTTTTATGTTAAACGAGTATAGCTAGTTTAAATCAAATACATAATTATATTTATAGTTAATTTCACACATCGCTGAGTAGATTGGTTACTATGAGCGATTTAATATGTTTCATTAACTAACTTAATTGATTATTGAAATCGAAAAAAAACAACTAACCCTAATCTACTTAACTAAATTTAATACACTTTAACCGAATCAATGTGTAGATTTGAATAATTTTGTTTGATCCAATTGACTCTTATAATTTAACCTAGTGAGTTAGCAGGTTGAATATTAAAAATGTTTGTTCTTTAACTTGACCGAGTTTTACGTTTTTTTCCAACCGATCATTTTTAGCTTGTTTATATCTATCGGAAACGGCTCTTACAATTTTGATGAACATTTTTACGTCTAAGTTGAAATAATATTACAAATGATATTTTTTTGGAGTTTTGTATCGTGTACTAAAAAATCGTTAAATGAAAATTAAATTTCGATGATCTGTAAAAGCATGAAAAAGTAGGTTTCGTCATACCGTTTGTCAGTATGTGCGTCTATTGTAATTCAATGATCTACAGCCTTAACGGAGGAATCAATTTTCTACAAATTTGGTACAGCGCATTTTTGTGTGATTTTCTAGAGGAAAAATTCGAATTTTTTTTAGATCATCTAACATGGTAAAGATTTTTTTTTTTAATTCCCAAAAACAGCTTTAACGATTTTGATTAAACTTTGTACATATAATGACCGAAGTTGTAAGAAAACTGCATTTGAAATTTTTGCTAAAATATTCCCATTGCGGAAGTAAGGTTTTCACGTTTTTTTGAGAAAATAGATTTATGTTTTAGGTCATTAGTCATTTAATGGCTTCACCGATTTTTTTACAATTTTGGATTTTGATGATTTTTAATAGTTGAAACAATATTGCGTTTAAACATTTTGAAAATTATTTTGTTTGAACAAGAAATCCATATTTTAGTCTACTTTTTAAACATTTTCTGCATATTTTTCTTTTAAATAACGGGTGATTTTTTAGCTGGTTTGGTTTTGGCAACACTGGTTTTGACAGCTGACGTATGTTTAGTACCTTGTGTCACTGTCAAACAGCTTCAATTTGGTTTGCAATTTAACCATGGATCGTCTTACAAATGAACAACGCTTGCAAATTATTGAATTTTACTATCAAAATTCGTGCTCGGTTCGAAATGTTCATCGCGCGCTGCTTCCATTTTATGGTCGGCATTCTCGACCTTCTGAGCAGTCTATTCGGAAGATTGTGACCAAATTTCGCACCAAATTTACTTTGTTGGACATTAAACCACCAACACGTTTACGTACTGTGCGTAGTGAAGAAAATATTGCGGCCGTATCAGCTAGTGTGACAGAAGACCGCGAAATGTCGATTCGGCGCCGTTCCCAGCAGTTAGGCCTTTGTTACAGCACTACGTGGAAAATTTTGCGGAAGGATTTGGGCGTAAAGCCTTTTAAGATACAGCTGGTGCAAGAACTAAAGCCAGCCGACCTACCACAACGCCGAATTTTTGGTGAATGGGCTCTTGGAAAGCTGGCCGAGGATCCGCTTTTTTATCGAAAAATTGTGTTCAGCGATGAGGCTCATTTTTGGTTGAATGGGTACGTAAATAAGCACAATTGCCGCATTTGGAGTGAAGATCAGCCAGAAGCATTGCAACAGCTACCAATGCATCCCGAAAAAGCCACTGTTTGGTGCGGTTTATGGGCCGGCGGCATTATTGGGCCATATTTCTTCAAAGATGATGCGAATCGCAGCGTTACTGTCAATGGTGAACGCTACCGAGCGATGATAACAAACTTTTTTTTGCCCGAAATGGAAGTTCTTGACTTGCATGATATGTGGTTTCAACAAGACGGTGCCACATGCCACACAGCACGCGAAACAATGGCGCAATTGCGAGGCGAGTTTGGTGAACAGTTAATTTCACGTTTCGGGCCGGTCAATTGGCCGCCTAGATCGTGCGATTTGACACCATTAGACTATTTTTTGTGGGGGTATGTCAAGGCTAATGTCTATAGGGACAAGCCCGCTTCGATTGACGCACTGGAAGCCAACATCCATGCATTCATTCGTGAGATACCGGCCGATATGTGTGAAAGAGTATGCCAAAATTGGACTCAGCGGATGGGCTACCTGAGACGCAGCCGCGGTCAACATTTGCATGAAATTATCTTTAAACATTAAATTGCAAGGTTCAAACTATCGATTCAAATAAATATTTCATTCATTTTTTCGAAGTTTTTGTGTTTTTTTTTTTAAAAAAGTTCTAAACCTCTTAAAAAATCACCCTTTACATACATATGTAATTCTAAACGAATTGAATAAAAAAGGGTGTAGTTCGTGTGGTGGAGTTGTGCATTTTATTTTTTATTATTTTATTAAGTAAATTGTATTTTGTAGGTACCTATTAATTAAGTGTTTAAATATTTTTTGATCGATTTTGATATTTTTCACGTTGTTGTTATGTGAATAGGTAATTTACTATTTTTTGTATTAAATTTTGAAATTAAACCCCCTATTACCGCTGGCGTGTCGAACGAATAAACGTGTGAGTGTAAGAAATCAGTATTAAAATTTCCGAATTGAGAACCTGATATATATATAGATTTTTTGCTCTACAGAATTTGAACTTAAACTTACTTTACCTATACCCTATATATGTATACAATATGGTTCAAACAAAACAATACCTATAAACACATTTTATATGAAAATAGAGCACAAAAAAAAATGAGAAGATAAAGTACCTAACAAAGATGTACAAGTGGTCTTATGTCGGTACATAGACGTAGTTACTTTTTAAATGTCCTGTCAGGTTTATGTTTCTATATTTGTTTTCATTACTGCGACAGGAAATAATCCAATTAAAATAAAATAAATAATAAAAACAACAAAAAACAAAACCAAAAAAAAAATAGAAGAAATATGTCGAGAGAATTCATTGTATTATTATAGAACTGAAACTGGATATCCTTTGGTTTGTTTCACTTAGTTTTTTGTTCGTTTACATGAAAACTACCTATATGTATATATAAAAAGAAGAAAGAAAAAAAAAAAAATAGACGAAACCAAAAAAAGTGGTTCTGTAATCCATTTGAGCTCATATAGTGTAGTATACCTTACCTATATATGCTTCTATACGAAAAAAGTTATGATTCAGTTGCGAGCTGTGTGAAATTCTTAGAATTAATATAAATAATGTATTATGACATATACATATAGGTACATATGTATTATATGAACAATGGCAAAAGAAAATCTCTTATTATTTTTTTTTCTCCAATAAAAATATGATAACAAAATATATGTAGTTAGCAACAACAAAAAATCAATAAGAAAATCAATTCAAATCGAAAAAAAAACTTAATCTGCTTTGTCGTTTGCAGATTACTGCCGGCGGCGCGCGGCGGCCAGCGCGGTGCGCACTGTGCGTCCTCATCGTCAGTGAAAGATTCCCAGAAATTTCCATTATCCTTTTCAAAATCTATGGAAAAGTCTATTAAAAGAGATCACCTTGGAAGCATCCTCAATCGAGGAAAAATACTGAGCTTAGTTTGAATGTATTTCCATTTTCGGTATATTTAACGGAAAAGTTGTAATAACAAATAAAAAAAATATTGTTTATCAATTTTAAGTCCAAAACTCGGCTTTAAAATATTTTCAACGTTGATACAGCAGTAAATGCAACATGAATATGAATATTTACAAATAAAGAAATACTTAAAAATCTGAAAAAAGTCGATTTATATCTGAGTTCTAATTTCTATCGACCGGATCATCAAAAAATGCCAATTTTTAGGCTGACAAAAAAACTGTCAGACTTTACAATTTGTTATCATATGACATTGTACCTTTTAACCCACTTATTCACATTTTGGTTATACTTTTAATCCCCAAATTTTCTGTAACCTCTGTGAGTCCATATTTAACGCATTATAAAATTTAAAAATATCGATAGTTAAAAGTTCGGAAATTCCGATGTGTGGATAATGTTTTTTAAAACAGCAAACCAACAAAAAATTGATGAAAAAAATATATATGGTTCAGAAATTTACCTACAGCCAAGTTAGAAACTTAAATTGAAAATGTTGCGAATACGAGGGTCTTTTTATTTCTTATCTGCTTCTGGAAACTATAAAATTTATTTCTAGAAAATATTATCCTAATTTTAGGTGATTTTTTTATCCGACGTCTATTTTTCATTTTTTGTTCTTCAAATGTTTTTATCTCGAGTTCTAGATTTTCTATAGAATTTTCTTTTATAGGTACGTATGACTTTCTTGTATTTATAACATCTATCGATTACAGAACCAAATAACTCTCTTTAATTTTTCGTTTAGAAAATAGAATTTAGGCCTTACACTAATTTACCCTACTGAAATTATTGTCAAACCGAAAATGAAACAGCATATTATGTATTTTAGATAAATGTTTTGTCATAGCTCTGAATGTTTTTTTATTTGTTTTCAAAATTTTTTCTACTTTGGGTCAACGAAATTTTAAAAAATCCCTCGGATTCGAAAAAAATCCCACCATTTTTATACTGGACGGAAAAGGGGAAAAAAAGAAACACTATAATTACCGCTCACGATAACAAAAAATGGTGACACTTTCACATATACGTATCCATAAACATGAGACTAAAAATTGCAGCTATATTAAAACGTTGAAACAGATTCTTCTTTTTGAGCGTTTTTTAGTCGCAAAATTAAAAAGATCAAATATAAATAAATGAGACTGCACGCACTTGCCATTTAAATAAAAGTCTTATTATCCCATATTCTTGGGACTAAATAGTCGCGAGATTGAAATAGCAAGTGATTCTTAGCCATCATAATTTGACAAACAAATCGACAGCAAATATTTTTTTAAAACGTTGCTATTTATTTGTAGCAAATGCGTGCGCATTCTAATTAAAAGATGATTGTTATATGTATTTGTTTGCAATTAATTAATGGCGTGACGCGTAGCAAAAATTTTTATCACAACGAATAAAAATTCTATCCAAAGTTCCAGAAGAAAACAAAACACATTCTAATAGCCACTGACAGCGCAATAAAGCACCGTCCAATGGTGGAAATAGTTTCCAGTATGAAGACAAGTTTTTAGCCGATTGTTTTACAAGATTTTGGATGTGAATGGGTTGTCTTGTTTTAGAGCATGAATTTATAGGAAAAAAATGTTTGAGTCTGGGGTATAAGTTAATTGATTGAGGTAAATGCAAACCAAAAAATTGTTGTTGCAGATCCAGTATGAGTTTAGCCTAAGAGTTTAGCCTAAGGCTAAACTCATACTGGGGCTGCGAGCAGAGCAGCGATGCGAGAGGTGAGCAGAGCGTTAAAAACAAAACACATGCTTTCTTATAACAACTGATTCCTTGTTGCTAGAGGCCTCACTATGAGAGCTCTCATTAGAACAGATTTGTTTGTTTTCGTTCCTCTACTCACTTCTCGCATCACCGCTCTACTCGCAGCACCAGTATGAGTTTAGCTTAAGAAAATTAAGAAAATAGGTAGGTAGATAGTATATTATATAAGTTGCGATTATGGTAAAAATATTATTATGCCATAAATATAACCGATACCATAAATTTAACTTAGCCTTATTTTTAAATTTAATCCCAAACAACCGAACCTCATAATTATTGTTTATTATCAAACCTCATAATTATTGTTTATTATTAAACCTCAACTCGAAAGAAGGATGTCGTGTAACCCTTTTCTCCCTCGGGAATAAATCCCGCATTTGAACCTATTTGAATTTAAACCTCCACTATATCGTTTTTCACTTTTCTATCAATTTCCTATACCTATTCTTAGCCTATCTACATTATATAACAAATGTTTAAACTCCCCTTGACTCTTTTTAAAATCTATTTAAGGGAAGTGCGAGCACCTCTATTTCATGACTTATGTTTATTTGATGTAGGACTTACACTTGCATCGCAATGATGACGAGGACAACTGCTTTAGACATTTAGGAAGTTACCATCACCATCACAATCAACATATCCACCGCATTTCGCATCGCATCGTATCGCCCAGTTAAAAGTTACAATTACATTTATCACCACATCTGCAGTGACAGTTCAAAATATAATAAATAAATTCAAATTTAAACTAAAGTTCCTATAGAGTATAGACCCATTTATCACATCAACCGATACCGCAGCAATATTGCAGATATACACAAACGTCTTGTTTGTTGTTGGTTTGGTTTGTATTTTCTTTTTTTTTTGTTTTCATTCTATGAGCTGGGTTTCCACTATTTATTAACCAATCCATTTTCATTTCAATAAATTGAATGACCAGCTGAATCAACAGCAAAACAACAGAACAGAAACAACACACACATATAGTAGTATCGAGATAGAGGACAATTAATATCTATCTATCTATATATTCGAATTGTATACGAGTAGAGTACTCAGATACTTGAATTTCCCTCTTTTAACCCTACCCCTAACACTGTATATAGCCACATTGACCGGTGCGGCGCAGCGGCGGGCGTTATGGACAAGAATAAATAAATGAACAATGCAAAGAACTCATTTGAGCCGATGCGGCGGCCGGCGATGCTATGAGGGTATTTGGGCGTGGGCGATATCAACCCGATAGATATTAGAAAAATTGAATGTAAACTCACCCTTGGAATTGACATTAGATATTTCACTGAAACAATAACATACGCGACTGGAGATTCAATTCGATTTCGATTCAAAACCTATATTTCGATATACATAGAAGGATCCCCATGATCCATTAGGTTTATTGGACTGTCGAATGTTTTTCATATACGGAGTACCTATACAGTCGAACATTGAGAATAAGGGACCTTATATCCGTTAGCGAACAGAATGTAGCTGTATAGCAACAGGATATAGCTGAATAGTGCGCATTTTGTAAGGAGATGGAAAGTGTATCTATTATACCTACCTATCTATCTATTAGATGCAGTTTGTTTGGTTATGCTATTAAACGCACCCTTATATGATGATGCGGGGTATAGGATGACAATATATTTATTGTATTCCCTGCTGTTTATTGAAAAGTGGTGTATAAAATAAACGACTGGCCCGACCGACGACGACGTGTGCCATCAGAGGAACGTGGCTCGGATGCAACACAACGTTTATGATGCACAAATAGTCAACGCGCTCTTTAACCCCCATATATTTTGTATTTACAAACGAACAATACAAATAGAGACGTTAAAAGGGTAGATTTATATAATATTAATTGTTTTTCATTTAAGTTTGTGTTGTTGTTTTGTTTAGTAAAATTCATATAGACAGTTTATAATTTATCACATGTTCACTTTGTGACAAGAAGTCAATTATTGTTTTTGTTTAAGAGTTTATTGCAGTGAAATTAAAATTATTGAAAAGAAAACATCTTAACGTATTTAATGATATGCGGACGAGATGACTCAGACTTTTTTTTAATTTTTTTGGTTGCGCATTTCCCGCATTACCTACTTTAAATGAAGAATATTTTGAATCTGTAAAGATAAAGGTATGTCTATGAAGGTACGAGCGTTGGCTCGTTGACCCCTTTAGCAATCAGATATTTCCATATTGCAATAAAATGAATTCCCCCTATTAGTGCTTCCCTTATTATTTTTCGATTTATAATTTTGAAATAAGCAAACAATTTTGAAATTTTGAATTTCTGAACAATTTGTGTCTTTGAGTTGAACTGCAATGAAATAGGTAAACGCCCAAACGGGGTGAGAGCAACAAAATTTCCAGTTTTTAGTTTTTTGTTTTGTAAAATATGAATTGAAACTTATTTTTGTTAACTTAACTATATCCTCTATAATTTTAGGTTTTAAGTACAGAGATTTTGCTTAGAAACAAAATATATTAAAATTTTCAAGATTTTTGGCTATAAAATCTTAACAAATTGAGTCGAAATAAATAGGTTTTTTTATATAAAAAGAATTGAATTTGTAGGGGGAGGGGGGAGGAGAGTTGAAGAGAAAAAATACACCAATTTTATTTATACCTTAAAAGACAAGTTTATCAAATCTCGTATGGTATTGAAATAAGACAAAAAGTTCATCTCGTAATTCTCTTCATATTTCAAGGCAAATTATCAAAAAAAAAAAAAAAAAAAACTGCCGTTATTGCTTAATAAAAAGAATACAAATTTTACTTTATATTCTTCTATTTTTTGTAATACGGCGAAATAAAAATTAAAAAACTTGCAGTTTTTGTCTCCTTATAACTTATTCAATTATCCTACAATTCTCCATAAAAGAAAGACAAGCGTGTATGTGAAATTATCTGTGCATCTCCTTATTTTCGGAATAAAATTTCAGGATAGTAAGTGTTAAAAATTTTGTGCTTTCGGGATTATGGTTTTTCTGGATAGTGGGTTTTCAGGTTTTCTGGATTTATGGATTTTAATATTTTGGGTTTTCTGGATTTAAATTTTTCTGAATTCTGACCCCAAACCTTTGCCCAAAAAATAATGAAACAAAATTTTCAACGATTCAGAACAATGTTATTACATTTGTAGTATGAATAAAAATGCTTTTATTTCGTAAACTAAGGCCCGTTTGCTGATAATACACATAACGATTTAAGTTAAGACTACTACCACTACTAGGTACTACTAGCACTACTACTACTACTACTGCTACTACTACTGCTACTACTACTTAATAAAAGCAAAACATGGAAATTCAAAATAAAATAACATATGAAAACAAAAGAAATTCGTTTAAAAATAAATCGAGATAGAAATTACTAAAACTACAATATCAATTATATTTAAAAACTAGGTATAACCTGCCAAGTGCAGATAATATGGAAATTATTTATTATTTAGGGCAAACAAAAATGTTTTTGTTTTCAAAATTGCAAAAAAATTGGTTTCAGTATTTGTTGTTATCAAAATTGACAAACGATTTTTATTTATGTATAAATACAAACCTATAGACTATCCTTGAACAAACTAATTGCACCTTTTAACATGATTTTTTTTTTTCGTTTGGGTGTGCTGCGCCATAAATCTATTGATTTTTTCCTTTATTAAAAATGTGTTTAGCATGGACAAATGATTTTGTTTATCGGAAAAAAATTATGGATATTATTGAACCTAAATTATTTTGATTTCGGGGGTTAGAGTAGACATCTGTATATAAAAATAAGTCTACAATAACTGAGTTCACCTTTATAGTCAGTGATGGATGTGCAGGGTTGGGGGGGCGAAGAGGGAGTCAATAGGCAAACAATAAATTGAATACACTTTTTATACGAGTATTTGACCATCAACTTACAATACTGTGGGATTTTTGGCCAAAATTATGAGTATTGAGTACACGTAGATTTAGATGTATGTATGTTTAAAGTCTGGAAAGTTTTTTTTACAAAGACGTGGGGAAGGGTTTTCAAAATAAAAATACAATAAAATTCGTATAGTAAATTGATCAATGTGACCGAATTAATTGCCTTGAACAGTGCACATGAAAATTACGAATGGTTGCGAATTTTGAAATTGCATTCACTTATAAGTGGTCGCTGACAACCGTGAATTGGCATCATATTAAACATAAACAAGTATAAAATATGTAGTTAATTTTAAATTTTAACGAATTTTCTATTGGCTGGTTTGTGGAATGCATTCGGTCCATGGTTGAAGTTGACTTCAAATTCATACGCTTTGACAGTTCGTAAAAGAAGATTATATTTGTTGGTATGCGTAGAAACAAAATTTTCAAATTCGAATTATTAAATTATTCACTTCGTTGAAAAGTTAAAACAAAAGTTTGTATTCGCTGTATAAAAATTACTTTAATTATCGAGCGCTAATAAAGTCAAGGCTTATTGTTGTGATTAAAAGAGAAAATTAAATAATTCAGGATTAAAAAGATGTATTAAAATTAAATTAATGTATAGAAGTACAAAGAAAGGTAAGCTATAGGTTGTTTTTGAGGTTTTACAAAAGTGACAATTTACAAAAGTGCCCTCCCGAAAATTTAGTTCAAACATTTTTGAAATAAACTGTGTATTACACAAAACATATTTGAATTTTGAGCCCTATAAGCTTACGAGCGCTTGATAATTATCGCTCTTCAACCTTCCGAAAAAAGAACAAAATAAATTGAAAACGAAAATTTTCATATAGTCTTACAAAACTAAATTCTATTTTTATTATGTGTTTCTTGCTTTCTCTTTTAAAAAAATATTTCAAGCCAAATGTTATAAATTTTTTTCTAAAAATTGCAGGTAATATGTAGTGTCTTACGGAGAACTGTATTCCAAAAAGCCAAAAATCGACGGCAAAAAAGCAAAACCAAATTTTTTTTTATTGTTTTGTTTTTAATTTCTATATGAATATAAACAGAGCTTCAAAAACAGTTTATCAAATAACTTTTTGGTAAATAGGATTTATAAAGCTTTTCAAAGTTTGGCAAGTTTATTGTAGGTAGAGTAAAAAACATATAACAAAAAAACGAATTAATTTATTTAATTTTTGCAATTATCTCGCATATATCATAAAAATCTTACTTTTCTTCAATGCTAACGTGGTTATTTTATTTGTTAGTAAATTAAAATTTTAAATAAAAAAAAAATGTTTTAATATTTTTTAATACATAAAACATAAAAGCACTTTCTTTTTGAAATTTGAATAGAGCTACAAAAAACATCTCGCCAGATCCCGCTGAAATGTTACCACCATAATTTAGCCTCACTATTTGTAAACCATGCCTATGCAAAATTGCTATCTACTGCAAATTTACTTTTAGAATGTTTAAGTTATTTCCTTTCTCCACGCCTCTTTTTATTTAAATGGCAATTATTGTTAAAAAAAAAAACTTAAAAATTTTTGGAGCAAACTACTGATTGTTACATATATTTAACATTCAATTTTTGTAATTTGTGCAATTTCACGCTCCTTTTGAATAAATTCCTCCTAAACTAAAAGAGTTTTTGAAACTAAATAAGGTAAATACGAATGAATGTTGACAAGAAAAAAATTATAATCCTTTTCGTTTTTTCCCCTGATGTCAAAAGTAGGAGATAAATTTGTTTGTTTGATGGTTTTGACACATTTTTTCTTGTATCTTTTCCACTATAGTTTAGGCTGTTTTGGTTTTTTTTGATAAAAATGAGCATGAAAACAGTTTTAATTATACACTATTTTTCTCAATGTTTCAAAAGAATTCCTTACTTCATCGGGGTAATTTTATTCAATCGTTTAACACAATATTATAAGTTTCTTTCATGCGAAATATAATAGAACCAATTCTTGTTTTCTTACATAATTATTCAAAAGTCACATAAGTGTTTGTTTTTTCTTTTATTTAAATTTCTGCCAGTAAAAAAGGGAGCAGAAAATATTAAGTTATTATCGCTATCGCAAAAATAGAGGTTATGAACAATGAACATTGGGTTGGCAATGTTGAAAATGTTTTTTATTTTTTTTATTTAAATCTATAATTAATTTTAAAAATATATACATATTATGTACCTATTCTATGTTATTTTATAAACAAAAATTATTTGCCTATTAAAATTCTGGTTCGTTTATTTTTTTTCCTACACTGTTTCACATACAATTGGTCACTGAAACAGTTTATAAGATATGTGGATGAAACACAAAATGGAAAAAATGCTGTTGAAATATTTGCTATAAAAATATCATAAATTGCTTCATTAACTTTATGATTCCACGGTTGTGAACAATTTTATTTTGGAACACCCTATTAACAATTAAATGGCCGCAGATTTTTATTTTTTAAATTCACAAAATTTTAACTCTTTTTAAAGTTTTGCTTTAATTATCCAATCTCTGTTAACTCCTTTTTCTAAGAAAATTGTACTTCAGCCTATAATTTAGAAACACCCTGTCAAGCAATTTTCTTAAAGATCACTTTTTTTATAGCCTTTCCTTTAAGAATCATAAATTAAAATTTTAAATGTTGAATTTCAATAATATGTTGCTATATAACTGGTCCTAATTTTCTATGATTCACATCATGTTGTCTTCCTATACAAAATAAATGTATTCCCTATATTAGCTAAAATATCGATTTTGTCACCTAATACGTTGCTTAGCAGGTTAAAGCTTTTTATACACACATTTGTAGGTATATCCGTATTCTTCATTCAATTTAGTTCGCTTTTGTCCATAAAATAGAATTTTCTATTAAAAAACTAATTTTATTAAATAGATTATAGATTTATATACATATGTATAAGAAAATGGAATTTTAATAACATTTTTCTTTTCTCTTTCTCATTTCAGGTATGTTTGCATGTGATACACGACACGAAGATTGACTTCATCTAAACGCAAGTAATTTATTTTTTTTTTACTTTATACTTTTTGAAGAAGACCGTGTATAAGTTCAGTGTTTAAGTAAAAAATCGATTCTCATTAATTAAATTGTTCCCCACGCCTCCCTGATGTGCACATCACTTCTCATATCCGTTCTACCATAACACTAAGCCTATATAAGAGCCTTGAAAATCAATCCATTTAGTGCGGCAGAGATAGATACAAATAGCAATGTCAATCCCATTCTTTTTTTGTTGTATATAAATAGTAGATATCTATTAGCAGAGGTTACATAAATTGGAGCAGTGAATTTCATTCAGAACGGGGGAGCATCCCCATCAAACGTTCCGTTCGTTTCAATTAACTATATATGGTGTCAATTCCAATTGACTTTCGGAAATACTGACGCAGTATAACGTGCATATTATATACCTAAGTACAAAAACGTAAGGTAATGTGTATCTATTAATAAAAAGTGTGTTTTTATTTGGATAAATTGGAGAACCCAAGATACTAATCTAACCTAAACGATTTGGAAAACCCTTATAAACTAAACTGTTTTATATGTTCAATGTTACATGTTCACTTAACTGTTCCAAAAGACTTGATTTCAACAATGTTAAATGATTTTTAATAGAAAGATTTTCATCTGAAAATACATGACGTGCGGTCATTTGTTAGCCATTAGGGGATAAAACAAAGAAATGAAATTAATTTTATTTTCTTGAGAACATGACTTTTTCCAGATTCGCTTTATATATAAAATAATATTGATTTAATGAATTTTTAATTTGTAAGCAATATCTATGAAAGAAATTCAATTTATCAATGTTATATTTGTTTGATTAATATACCTACGCGTCGTTATTTGTGTATATGTATATTTTACGAGTATATAAGCACCTCCTACTACAAAAGAATTTTTGGATAAAAATAAATTGTTAGCTTAATAATGTGACCTTGTTATAAGAAAATTTCGAAATGAATTATTATTTATTAATAATATTATTTTATAAGTGGAATAGAAAGAAAGAAATTAATGGATGATGTTCAAAATTACTTGCCAGGGAAAGACGTCGATGACCCTGTGAAGCCCTATTCACTGTATTTGGATTTGAATTAAGGTGACCATATTTTTAGGTTTAAAACTTTTAATGAAATTATATATGAGGCGCTCAGCGCCAAAACGGCCTAACCTAACTGAATTTAAAGAGAAGCTTATTTGAAATAATTTTTTTTTTTTAAATTTCCATTAAAAGTTAAATAAAAATTGTTTATTATTCTTGTTTGAAATAATTAATTGTTTAAAGAGTCATATGTGTACTGTTGACTTAACTTATGAAAAGTTTTTTTTTGAAAATTATATTTCATCTTAGCAACCAAAGCCATTTTATCTTCGAGCCTTTTTGATGTTTTTTTATACATTACAAACATTTTTCCACAATAATAACAAAACTATTCTACATAGGTAGGGCTTCGGTTTTTTTATAATATATAAATGATTGGATTGTGGTTCGATTTAGTAGTTAATTTTTGGAAATGTGGGTAAGGCCGTTTTGGCACTGAGCGCCTCATATAACAAACAAACAGCAAGTACCTATAATTGACGAAACTCTTGTGATGCATTTTTTTTTTCAAATCAAAATTAAAATTTCAACTTTTAAGCCCTGTGTGCAAGATTAAAGTTAAACCTGGATTAACTGATAAGATTATTGAAATGTTTTAATGCATGTAGGAGGACGTATAACAACTCGAAAGGATAGAGTTTGTAAGGACACCCTAAAATTTACATACATTTGTAAATTCGTCTCCTCTGAAAAATCATTTCCTTAGATGTAAAGTGTAGATTAATTTATACCCAGAGTAAGCTAACTCCGATTTAACTCATCACTTAAAAACTGAGAAAGAAAAATTCCCACCAACCCAAAAATTCTTCACATTTAAAAAATAATATAAATATGCTTATATATGGGACATATTTTATAGGCTCAGTATTTTTTTATTAAAATATCGTGAAGGGAAGAGTCCCCAGGAAGTTCCATATTTATTGTCATCGTAAAAATAATCACCTCTGTTCTGAATTCCATTCAGTTATAAAATCCTTTCGTTCTCAAAATCAAGGTGTTTTGAAATATTTTTCGCTTTCAATACATGTGTGGTTCAATTTTCGATATCGGATTGACGTTTGGAATTTTCATATCATTTTGAATTGACGAAATAAAAAAAAAAAGAAAGTACGGTACTCAGTGGCGTAGCGTGGAAGGGATGGTACTTCCGGGAGAGAGTTTTCTAGGGGGCGGCAATTTTATTATATTTATCAAAACAAGCGTTAGTGTTGTTGAAAGATTTTTGAATGTTCTGATTTTATATTTTCTTTCCATTTGAATCCATTTAATGGGCGACAAATTTCCAATATAATATACCAGGCAATTTTCTAGGGGAGCGGCAATTTTTCAAAATATTTATCAAAACAGACGTTAGCGTTAAAATATTAACCATAAGTTTTTTTATTATATAATTTTGGTAAGTGGAATCGGCTAACGCGATAGTTGATAGTTAATAATCAAAATCGAGAATTTTGCTCTATGTAAGGTGATTATCAAATCGACAATAGTTTTTTTTGTACTGATATTAAGTTTTAATATACTCAATAGAGTGATTGTTAGCCGCTTGGTGGAAATTAATTGTTCTGAACATTTTAAAAGAATAAAATAAATTAAAAACACTTGTTAATTCCACAGATATATATATATTAATACTTTATTTAACTTAAAAGGCCGACGCGTTTCGTCTTCTTAGGACATCTTCAGGGCACTAACATTTAACATTCAAAATTGTGTGTTCGTGGTGAATATAATAGGTAGGTAGGTAGGTACATGATTTTTTTATTTTTAAGTGACAGCCTTTAAGGTGTCGTTTTCATACATTTAGGTAAGTTTCATAAAAATTTTGTTGCCACCCTTACAGCAATGTATATTCTTTGTGGGTACGTGTTTTTCTTTTTCTTTTTGTTTTCTTGTTCCTCTCGTCATTTGCCGTGATGAAATTAGTTCTCAAAAGCCAATCTTTCACGTTTTTAGTATGAAATTTTGTAAGCTTTTGCAAAAATTTTGATGAAGATGTGTAGCCTGTCATTTTATCTTTAATTATCTATCTTGATATTAAGCATCCGATAATTGTAACCTGAGTAATGGGCTTCTATGTGCGCTCAAATCGAGTGATTTTAAGATTTTTACAAATTCAACTATCCTCCACTGAAGCTCAACGTGTAGGTACGATTCATCGATTGTGTATTTAGGTTCATTTTGGTATTTTCTTTGGTAACACCAATCAAAAATTCGATCCTGAGCCCCCTATACGCTAGAGTTCATTTTGTTCATCATGTTATATATTCATTTGTTCATTTAATCATTTTGGTAACGCCACATTTTTCTCAAAACGACCCTATAAACATTTTCAATGTTAAAAAAAAGGTTTTAATAGTGGTTAACATGAAAGTGCAAAACAGAACACTTTTTTTGAATCCATGCGGAAATCTATTGTTTTTACAGATTTGATTCGAACGAAAAGATTAAGATTAATAGATGATTTACTTTTCTTTTGTGATTTACAAAATAAATATGAGCATGACCTAAGTCCTCAAAAAATAAACGTTTTAATCAGGCTTTTGTTAAAATTTCGAGGTCTTAAATTTGGAAAAAATCCAAATGAAGATTTTGAAATTCAATTAGGTACCAGCCAAATCATGGCTTCCATAAAAATAGTTACCCAAGGTAGCATGTCGGAAACATCAATTTTTCACATTCAACATTTCAACTGCAACCGCTATAAAAAAGTATTTTATACTAAACTTGTAGACCATGTAATTTTCTACAAAATATGTATTGACACTTTTTTCCTGCGACTAATCGTTTAATAGATATGGCCCTTTCAAAAAAAAATAAAAATAATGAAAATGTGGTTTTTTCACGTACAGCTTTCAGCATTTTAATGATTCCACGAATTTCCATTTTTTCAGGCGTGTTCAGTTGAAGTTTAGGTTTAGTATGATACTAATTAAAATATGTTTAAAACTAAGAAATTTTTAATAAAAAGCTTTAAAGTTAGTAAATTTTTAAGTAGTATGTATTATGCTAATACCTTAACATCAGGCTATTTTAAATTTTGCAGCAGTATTTTTAAGTTTTGGAATTTTTTTTTCAAAATAATGATACTATTGTTAGGAAAATAACCTTAAAGTTTCCTTATAGAATGTTAAGTCATTTACATTGTACAATCCCTTATATGAACATGTTTTCGAGGACATCCGCTGTTTAGGAAATATTTGCGACAGAAACGACATTTTCGTAATTTTTACGTTTTCTGAAATGGACATATCTTCTAAACCGTAAATCGGTGGTAGAAAAGGGTTTTAACACATTTTGTATAAAATCACATGATCTACAGGCTGTGCATAAAGTACTTTTTGTTAGTGTTTATACAATTTAAAAGTTATATAATATAGGTACGAAAAAGTAACATTTCCTTATTCCCAAATAAAGATAATTGTGTTTAAAAATTATTACTTGGATTTAAAAGTACCTACATTTTGTCTGGGCCATAATATTTATAATTTATATTTGATCAATATTCAAGTTAGTTTTAAAAATAAGTGTAAAAAGTAATTTTCTTGAGCATCAACAAAAATGTCTTCAGAAATGAAGAGGATTTACCCATTTGTTCTAGTAAAGGTAGTTTGCCCTTCTATCTACGATTTCACAATACAAATCGAAGCTTCACTTTCAATTTTCACTTGCTTAAAAAAAGTCTCCAACTGAAATAGAAAACTGTCGTGCAAGAATCCATTTTAAAATGTGTCTTAAATATTGAAAAGATGTTTTCCATTTTTTAGTGATTCAAATGTAAAATTGTTAATATTTTTGTCGAGTGCGCCAAATAGATTTTTCAAATTCTGACCATTATCATCTCACTATCTAAATTTCTTCAGTTCTGCCTGCAGATACAGCTATAGGTATATCATTGGAAATTTTAATTTTAAATTATGAGGTAGGTACTTATTTTCTATGCCTCATTTTCCACACAAAATGATTTTTGAAATTTCAATGATCATTGGTAAGGTAGTCCTTTTATGTGCGAAAATAAATAAATTAATATAAATTGGATGGAGCGACAACTCGTTTAGAACCACCACCAGGGCCTATAGTGATTTAGAAATGCGTGTTTTTTTTCAGGAATGGGGGATACGTAAAATTTTCTTTTTTGTCGAATCCGAACGGATAAGATAAGAATGACTTTTTTATGACATGGAAGGGATGGTAACTTTGAAAGTTTTTAACAAAAAAATCATTGTATATAAAGGTTTTTTTGAAGGTAGGTACTATAAATTTTATTTAAGCTTTTTAAAAAATTGGTGAAAATTCCGTGCGGAGCCGAACGGAACAGCTAATTTTATCTTAATTAATTAAATTATATTTTTTTTTCTTCCGCGATACCTTGGTACTTAAAAAATCTTAAAGTTATCTAATATAAGAACGCGGTAACCCTTACCTACCACTAAGAATAACTATCATAGTGCTATTAGATTCCTCATAATTTATATATGTAGCTCCTTGGACCATCAATAAAAATAACAGTTGAGGTTAAATGGTTATCTTATTCACAAAACAACTTCCTGTAAATATAGCTATATACCACTAATTGCATTAAGCATAATTTCAAAAAGAACTAACCAAAGACCAGCAAAAGAACCATCATTTGCAATCAGCAGCTCTTGAATACCACTTCACCAATATACATTATAAGATTATTGACATTCATTTTATTTATTTATATTTTTTCATTTAATTTTCCTCTCAAATGCAATGATGATGCATCTATACAATTTGCTCCTATTTATCTGCAGTCAATGAAAATAACGAAGTGTTTATAAAAGTGTTTACTGCTTTTGACTGAGTTGGCAGTTTTGCTGCCAAATTGCCATTCTGATACTTTCAGTTTCTCATATAAAAAAAATGAAGAAAAACAAAATGTCGATCCCACTGATGGGTTGTTGTTTACATCAGAAGCACTCGCAATGGATGTCACGAATTCAAGTTAATTGTTTATTTTCCATAAAAACCGATTGCGAGGAGAGCGTCGTTGAATTTTTATTTTTCCAAGAAAATTGGCAACTTTTTCATCTTATTCAGCACAACAAACACAATCATTTGCAATCAAACTGACTTAAGTACTTTTTTTTGAATCAGCAGTAGCAGCAGCAGCAAACCATCCTCCTCCTCTTTTTTTTCCGTTGCTCCAGCATGAGTTGTGCTTAGGATGCAATTACCTCTTAATTGACACAATTGAGATAAAATAACATTCGAACGTGCCAAATCACTATCGAATTTGAAGTCGACTCCATCATCATCACCATCATCATCAGCCTGCAAGTCGATTCATTCGTCTCCGTGTATCGTGTCCCGTGTGTCCGTTTCTGTGGTATGAACGAACACAATATTATTCGTGCTCTTTGGATGAAACAATGCAAATCAGCAAAGGCATTTCTGGGATTTCCTTTGATTCTTGGTCAAACAGAAAAAAAATGAAAAACACACAAAACAAAAGAATCTAGATTAAATTATCGACTGGGTATTGGGATTGGGATTGGGATATCGCATCTCAACTATTTGCACACACGCTACGCTATATGTATGTATATAGGAAGAAAAATCTAGAACCATGTCAGAGTTCCTATACAGAGTGCGCACGTTGTTGGCGTTGGTTGAATTGGAATGGAACAATTCAATTGGCTCATGACGAATTGAAGGTTTTTCTTGCGAAGCAGAGGAGAAATTCCATTGAATATTTTCTGGTGCAAAAGTCGCTTTTCTATTTTCGAAAATTGCTTTGGCATAGTGTTGGAGACAAATCCTTTCAACTGGAATGAATTTTCGTGTGGAAAATTCCTCCTTTGTTTGGAGGTTAATTCGCTCGAATAAGCAAGGAATATTGAGTGAAGTCAAGAAATTTCTATTTGATTTGCTATATATTCGAGTATAATGACAAATAAAGACCGCATTCATTCAAAGACCATAGAATTTAAAGTTTTAAAGGATTGCACTGTCAATGGCAATAATTTTTTTGTTTCTAAAAAATAAGTAGAATGAAAATATGTTATTGTATTATTAAAATTAAAAATAAATACAATTTTTAAATGCTATATAGAACTGCCAATGGTCTAGTGAACATGGAAATGATATATCGCAGCCTTAGAATGAAAGTGAAATAACTGAAAAATTCGGCATCTTTTTGTACAATCTAGTTTTAGAGTTCATTTCGCTTTTTAAGGTCAGTTTATTGAAAAATCAGATGCCACAGAAATTTTGAGTTGGGTCACTTTCATTCTAAGGGTGCGATATGTATTCAGGAATTTTCAGTTACTTGTAAAACAGCATTTTTCGTATTGGTATTATTTTGTGCTTGTGTAAAAGCTTCAGTTATAATTAGGGATATCTCGGCAAACTAGTGCCAAGAAGCTAACTCCCAACAACTACAGCTCCCTGCCTTAGTCTCATATATCATATTGAGTGATGCTAATAAAAATGGAGCACATGCTCAGAGTATATGCTTTAAAAATGCTAGTATTCTAGAATTTAATTTATATACCAAATGGAGAATTAGTCAGTTTTGCCGATTTAAAAAAAAATATCATGATTTTTTTCATGATGTTACAAATAAAAAAAATCATGAGATTGCTTATTTAATCGACGGCCGCATGATGAATGTTTCTATATGACCGAAGGTTTGGTTTTGTCTATATAACTTTATATTCTGATTTTTTTTGAGGTCATTTGTATTCAAAGCCGTATGATTGGACCGACTTCAAGTCGATTTCTTACTTTTTGAAAAAATTGGTTAAGTATTGGCTGAAGCATGTGGCATAGAGAATATTTAAAGCATATCGTCGTTGACCATTTTAGTTTTCCCAACATATTAGCCGCGTTTTATTATCACCAATAACCCATATGGTTCGCCCCTATATAATAAAACGATACGGATCCTAATGAAAAAAGTGTTGTATGCTCATCTCTTTTTGTCTCATGTTTGTTTATTTTTCATGTAGATACTGTCTTTTTTCCTTACACTACAGTTTCTACTCCCTACCGACTAAAGAACCGTCTACCCGCCAGAGTAAGAACTTATTTCGGGTTCCATACAGCAAACCCCGATAGAAACCTAGATCCAAATTTGTTTCTGAATTACGTGTTAAAAGATAACCAAGACCCAGACCCGTAGATAATAAAACACGGCTATTGTCAGAATTATTCTATATGTCGTTTATTACTTGGTAATTTTAGAATATTTGCTTTGTTTGTTTTGAAATTTTAAGTAAGTCTAAAAAATAATTAAATTCTTGTTTTGTTTATTAAGAAAAAATCATTAGATTTTCAATGAATTCACGATTTCATGAGATGAGGGTGAAAAATCATCATAAATCATGAAATGTAAAACTCTAAAAGTGGAGTTTTGAGCAGGTGCCTCGTTTTTTTTTTCATACAGTCCAAGATATTTCGAAAAAATATTTTTGTAGATTAGTAAGTATTTTTTTTATTGTGCTGCGCTGGCCATACAGCAATGAATAAAACACACCTAATATATCTATTAGGGTGGCTCTTTTGTTCGCAATGTCTAAAATTATTCTAAGTCCTCTCCTGAAAGTGATCAAAAATCTCCAAATTAATTCCTCGGAAGAACAAGTATCCAATTAAAGAAATACATATTTCTAATTTTACTTTTAAGGTGCAAATAGGCTGGGATTCAATCCCTATAATTATAACCTTCGGTGTAACTACGTTAGACGCTTTAAAAAGATTGCACAACTTGTTTGTATATGGACACTGTACAGGTACATATGCATGTACCTCAAACGCGTTTATAGCTTATAATGCCTCTATTCAACGTTGCAAAGTTTTATAAATACGTTTTTCGCGTTTAGGAGCACCATAAGAAGTGAAAATGCGTTTAAAAATCGGCTGTTCGTGTTTAACCTACAAATATATACAAAAATTGAAAACAAAAATAAAGAGTCTGCCTTTCAGACATTTAGTTGTTTTACTTACAATTAAAATCTTTACTTTATAGTTGATGTTCCCTCATTCTAATTTTGAACAATTAAATGTGTAGAAATAGTGATATTTTTTGCTTGTGAATAACAGGAATACTTCAGGAATGTAGGAATACTACATCATAAAAACAACGTTTTACGTCTAATTAACAATACAACAAAGATTTCTTAGTAAATATAACAAAAGTTTTTTAGTTAAAAACTGCCAACAAGTGCTACGAAATTCCAGAAATAAAATGAACTCTACATAAAGATACATTATACCTACAACAAAACGATAATGTATCTCATAGATAGACACATATCATCAACGTGTCTGTTCCAAAATAGAAAAAACATACATATAGGCCTTGAGTTAGTCGCCATCCCCACATGTGATGTGCAGTTCATTATAAAGTTATACCACTTTCAATTCAAGGCAAATCGATTTAAAGGAGCTCCATAAAGTGGAAATAATTGATTTTATTTTCTTCGTTTTTCTTCATTAGGAGAATATTTTTTTCTTATATAATTGACTATACAAATTCCAAATTGTGAAGAGTGAATCTCAGAGAAAAGAGTTATTTGATTGACAGTGAGAAATTATGAACAGATGGACGACTATCTTCTCTTAATAGTGATGAAATTGAAGTGAAATGATCTTCTGTTTTCTTTTTCGTTATAAGCACATTGTTTTATATCAAGAGGTTTTTGAATAAGGAAAATATGAATATGAGAAAACTACAGAGCCAGTACCAGTAGAGTATCCTAAGAGCGTACGCAAAATTTCGAGCAAGATGGGAAGGGGAAAATTCACATTTTAATTTTTTAAGCAATATATTGCTCGTTAGTCGTTCAACAGTCCTAGTAAACTCCTGATATTATTTTTTCCTGGTTGATGATTTTAAAATCCAAAAACTTCTAATTTTCATTGATTGCTCTAGGAAATCTACATATTTGTAACGAAATAATCTTTATTGTGTATAATTGTTCTTCAATCTCGAAGCTTTGAAGTCTTTGAACAATTGTACATATAGGGGAGGATGGGACACAGAGGACCACAGATGGCTTTCTTTTTAGTGACTTTTCCCAAAAGTTGAATACTAGAATAAAAGCGCCCATCTAGCTCTTCAGGTTGTTATTGCCTTTCTGCTGACGAGCGATCTCCTCTTGAAAAAATTAAAATTTATTGTTCCCCAAAGATGGAGCACGTTAGCAATTTAAAAAAGGGCTACAATTTCGATATTAATTATAAGCCTATTTGATGTTAACATCTTAAGGTATGTGGAGAACAAATTTAAGCCTTTTTTTTTGTTCAATCTATTTCAATAAATTGGCATACGTTAAGTGGTCCTCTGTTCCCCGTCCTCCCCTACTACATGTCGAAGTAAGTCGAAAAATTCCAAAAAAAATTTTATGAATTGGAAAAAAAAAATCAACAGAATCTGAACCACCTTTTGGAAATTTCAGCGTAACAATGTCGTTCTGAACATTTTACAGAAAAAGATAAAATTCAAAACCTCTTACTATAGATCGCCATACAAAAATTGTTTATTTGTGATTTCTGGAAATAATACAAAAACGACTTATGAGGTTCTGCACTTTAACCGTGCGTCGATATGTAGGTATACCAATATGAAAATTCAAATAGGTATGTCCTTGTTTACCTTTTTTGATCAAAATAAGTTTAATTCGTTTTCGAGGAACTTGAGAATAAAGAAAATATGTACTTTTTTTTACGAAAGATAGCCTCTGTGTATTACAAATTATTGAGTTTTTTTTTAAGGTGTGGATACATTTTTGATAAAAATAAGATTTTCATGTACTAAAAAAAATGGTATAAATTGTTTAGTTACCCTATTTTATGAACCATATATAACCTCCAAAGTCTCCATTCAATTCGTTTCATGTGGTAACCATAAAAATTAAGAAAACAATATACAAATCCTATTTTCCTCTTTTCATATATATAATATAATTAAATGTATAGATATTGGAAGTTTAGTGGATTTACTACTCGCGTAACTTGTTCTATTTTGTAAACAAAGCAATAAAGTCTTTTGGTATTTTTAAAAATAATAATCTATATTAAAATAACTGCAAAATTTCATTCAATCCATCGCACATATAAAATATACATACCTTCATATGTGTTTAATTATAAATTTTATTCATAGAGCTATTGCGTTTGTGGGTACATATTCAATTTATTTACTTTGGACAGATTGCAATTTTTACGCGATCAACTCTCATAGCTAATTATAGTCATAAATATTCCAAAGTACACACTTGACATTCATTTTAGGCGGCTTAAATCGCTGAAATGCTCGATTTGTTAAACATAACAGTTAAATGATGTGAAAGTAAATATTCTACCCAAAAAAAATTTGTATCTCACATCATCACACTGAGCTACATGTGTTTTTTTTTTTTTTTTGTTGGAGTGTTTACGAAATTAATGTTTGCGTCAAAAAAAAAAGAAAATATAATATCTTGCCACGCCATCTGTCAGTGTCGAACCACGTCCTCGTCCTCCAGCAAGCGGATAAAAACACAAATCTGTCAGTGCAGGATGTGGAAAGCCATCATTTTATTAAGGGGAGTAACATTCAGGAAGCTGTACTATGTAATGTATGTTTTCCCCTGGGATTGCTTTTACTCTATTAAGTGAAAACTCGAACATAATTTTAAGACAAAGTTCCAATTCCAAAATCTGTATAGGCACAGAGTTCATTGTGTGTTGGAATTTCTTATTTAAGTTTTAGGAATTTGTAATTCAAAGTGTTTCAAATGGCATTGCTGCTGGGAAGATAATAGATATACGGAATACAGATAAACGATTTCTAATGGTGATTGATTTTCTAAATCATTAGTTTCTTTTTTTGTTTCTTGCATTTTTTTTTTTAACTGACAGGGCGTATGGAAAATCATTGTTTTTAAATGGTTTACTTTATTGAAATGTAATTTTGTTCGTAATTTTGCAGAAATTACTTTTTTCCTTCCAAATTTGTAGGTTTTTTTTTGTGTATTGTGTGCTCACTCAAGATTGTTGTATGGTTTTCACATCGAATCAAAAATTAGATTTTCAGATTAGATTACTCATTACGATTTATTGCGAATTCTGAACAGAGGTACTTTTTCATGACAAGAGATACTCTTGAAAAATTTGTCAATTTCTTCCATTTTTGTTTTTAGGTGGCAATGGCGAGACTAGGATTCGATCCCACGTACTCGGCTTGACAGTCCTTCGCCACGTGCAACAATTCTTGTTCTGTGAAAAAGAAAACTTTTCACCCTTTTACACTAATTTCGAATCTTGTTCTGTTGTGAATCAAAACGTAAAAATTTTCATATTATTATTTGGAGACCGATATTTAAAATGAAAGAGTGGATCTACAAACAAAACAAATTAAAAATTCTAAAGCTATTTTTAATCAATAATTCAACAAAGTACATTAAAATAGTGCTAAGTCTTCTACTTTGGCTGATGTATTTCAGTAGTATATAGTATACAGAATTTGTATTATTAAAAAAACCTTCTTAAATTAAAAATTCAATCATATATTTCTTTCTCATTCTACTCGGCATATAGAAAAAATGTGCCTATCCCATTTATCTTCCAAAAAATTCAGGAAAATGTGAAAATTGCGCTGATTGTGCATGCGCTTCAGGATAAATGATAAGGTGGCTCGGGGATCGATATAGTAAAGTTCATCTGACGGTTTGATTTATTGAACCAGAATCACTTTTTTGTATACCAAGTGAATCGAAAATGTGAAAACAAGGCGTGAGAGTGAATGTGAAAACCATATATTCGATTCGATTATTAGCATTATAATAAAGAAACCAAAGCTGTGTATAATTAAAACAAAGTTTTTTAAATAAATAAAAAAAAAAAATTATAGTATTTAATTTTGCATTATTACTTATTTTATTTTCATATAAAACACAACGGGAGACGAAAAACCAACCATGAATAAAATTATAGATTTGTTAAAGAATATCTGAAAGTGTACCTAGTATATACATCGCGTTGGTGCCAAAAGAATTTCAATTTATTTCTATAAGTTCGTTGATTTTTAACAGTTTTTCAGTTTATACTGTAATATCGCTTAACTAATTTATTTATTTGAAAATCAGATGAATGGTTTAGAATATCTAGAGTGTAATCGTACATATTGTATAAGAGCCAAGTTCCTACAACCCAGTCCAGCATTTTTTTTTTTTTAATTAACGCAAAGGGAACAGTGATGTCAAAAAACGACAAAAGTTTGATGTTGCAACAACGAAAAGGAGCCATTTTGGGCTTTTTGTAGGACCTTTAAGACCTCAGTCTGACGCAGTAGGTATGTACCTAACACATTTGCTTGAATAGCAAAGTGACATACCTAAATCAAAATTTTAACTTTGTAGGTAAAAATAAAAAAAATACTTTGATAAAATAAAAAAAAATACTTTGATTGCCCTCAGAATAAGATTTTTTCATCGAACTAACATTTAAAATATTTGTGCATGCGTTGTAAAATTAATAAACAAAAAAATATTTGAATTTATATCACTTTGCTTTTCAAGCGACGATAAACGTCACTGTAGAATCCCAAAATGTGAAAATTCTGGAATCGTTAAAACTTAAATTTTCTCAGCAATATTGCAGGTAAAAGCTCGAAATATTTTGTTAATGTAAACAAGCTGGAAGTATAATGTCATTATGTGAATGTGTCATAATTTTAGCATAAAGCGTCAAATGTCTACACACCGATGTTAAACGAGGTTTTTTTGTGCATATGTCTAATTTTACCTGTACCAACGTAAATATTGTACTGTTCATGTCAAAATCTTGGATAAATTGTTTTGATTTTAATTTTTAATTTGATTCATCTTCGTAATTAAATTTGGAATATGGACAGTATTGGATTTTTTTTCCAATTGTAAACAGAGGAATAAGAGAATCATCGAACAGAGAGCTACGGAGAAATGTTAGAAAATCGAAAAAAATATTATGGAACTGCCGGACGAAACGTAAGTTCATTTATTTTCATTTTGAAATAATAATAAACCAATTATTTCAAAATCATAGGTTTACCAAAAACTTTCGGTTAAATAAAAGAGCATTTCTGTATGTATTGGAGATTGTTGAATCGAATCTTCCACCTCCGCAGCGAAATGATTCAATTTCAAGAAAAGAAAAATTCATTGCAGAAATTATTGCCGTAAATTGGTCTTTGTTTGTCGTTCTACCCCTAAAAATGTTAATAATCTATTATTTACAAACAAATATTCTAAATTAATCATAATAAATTAGTTTTTACTTACAATTAACCAGACAGACGACCCATTAAATGAAAAATCCGCTACATTTCATATGCGGATTTGAATTGTATAGAATGAATGCGTTCACGTGAATAGCAGAATACCGCGCAGTATTACCGACGTTACCGACTTTAATACAGATTCACTTCGAATGAATAGCAGAATAGTGATGAGTGAAAATTATAGAAAAAATCCCCCCGATGAATAGCAGAATAAGGCTGATAAACTCAAATTAAAACTTTTGAAGATTGCTTCCTTTTTTGGCCCGATTTGTGGCAAATATTTTAGATTTTCCATGAAAGTGTTTGCATTCTATTTTACATGAACCAATATTTGCAAACTTCGCTATATAAAACAACTATATGCATGGATGAATTGAGTCTTTATTTAAACTCCTTAAACAATCCATACTAAATTCAGTTAAATGCAGAAATACATTTTATATCAGTCAAACGGAGCTCATCATATTATAGCCAATCAAAGATGAATATTTCACATCAAGGGATTGTCGCCGCTAAATAAAGTAAATATGATATAACAAGCATTACATTCGTATGTGTATATGAAAACGACAAAGATGACTTCGATTTGTTAAAGTCGTTTTGTATATAAAATGCCAGAAGCAGTAGCACCAGATGCCAATATAGCAATCGTAATGTCAATATAGTTGACCTATTTCCCCCATCATTCAATAATGTTGCATTGCATTAACAGAGAGATGCATATACGTTCAGTTGTTGAATTCATAAAAGAAAAAACTGCATTCTCAATTGAAGAAGAATTCATTCCGAAGAGGAACTAACTGACTGACTGCTCCTTCATAAGGCAAAGGCAGCACATAAAGGAGACCACTTAAGCAGCAGCTATATGGCCAAACTGCTTCTGGTTGAGTTGAGTGGTGCGATGCTGCTGCACCCCCCACACACATAAAGTTCAAACGAGTTGAACATATAAAAAGGAAATATCACTTCAAACTTGCTTCTGCAATTTAGTTCGCCACCGAGAAGCTCCAAAGAAACTTGTATTTTTCTTGCTTTTTTGTATATGTTATCTTCTATATTTCGTGATTTCAGTTATACAATTGATTAGATCAGTTTTGTGGTGGTCGGTGGACGAGCTCTGTCAATGACTGACTGACTATGGCTTATGCACGAAGATACAAAATGATGATGATGATAATGATTACGACATAACACATTTGGCCAGACAAGAAAAAGTGCATATAAGTACATCAGTGTATCCAAAAGCTTCGATAAAAATGTTCAAGATGATGTATCTGATGATAATGATGATGATGACGATGGAGATGACGATCTTTGAAGCGACAAATGCGACTCTAATTCAGTTGATGTGTATAAGAATGGCATTTTTGTATTTATCATTTTTTCCTATCGAGTGCACATGAAACAAGTGGCATTATTAAAGATATGTGGACCATGTGGCATATTGAACACAAAAAAAACAAATTCTTATACTATGTGTCGGCTTCTTTAGAGTCTTTGTTTTTTATTACTATCCCGATGTGAACGAGGTCAAAGGGGTGAACAGTTGAATAACATTTTTAACCATCCATTCGGTTGAATGTCAAATATCACATTGGATTGATTAATGAGTATATATAGTGCCTTTGTGCATTTAATGTCGTTTTTCATTAGTGTTTCACTCATCAGAGATTCACTCTTTTCAAAATCCAATGGAACAGTGGTAATAGAGCTTCCCATAACAATTCTAAAGTTTTATTTTTTTGTTTTGGTCGATGATTCGTCAAATATAAATAATTTAAATAATATACAAAAAATTTGGTATAGCAATAGAGCTCGTGGAAAACCAGAGCTTTAGAACTCTCAACTGAACCATTACTGTGTGCGTGTTTTCAGCAGGATTGGAATGCAACTACAATTTTCTGCTATTGTCAGAGAGTTTTTCTGATAAGAAAAGTTTTTTTCAATTGCTCGAAAAAGGTAGTCCCCATGTTTTTAGGTGTCAGGATTTGACGCCATATGCAAAATGCATTAAACATTTTGTCACGGGCTACTACTTAAACTGTTTGTAGCTTTTCTATTTAAGAGTTTTAATTTCAGCTGCAAACCTTTTCTAGTGATGTGATCGAGCTGAATTATTGTAACTGTGGCCATCAAGTTGAATGCATGATTTATCCACAATATATTTAAGTAAGACCTCCAAAAACGCGTTTCATAAGAAATTATTTTTTATTTAAAACATTCATCACTTCTTTCAATGGATCAGAGGACTTGATATTGTTATCTTCTATATGTAGTAAAGTAACCCACTATAGCCGTGCTTCCTTGGACGTCTCAAGGGAAGAGCGTATATGGGGAGAAAATAGTCAAAAATGTGTTTTTTTTTTAATTTTTTTTATTTTACTTGAAAAGTCCACTGTCTCAATGCGTCGCTGCGACCCTCAAGTTATAATTGTTTGTTTGTGAAGTAAAAAAATATCATGTACTGTAGAGTAGGGACCTCAGGGAAGTCACCTTGATCCACTACTCTTTATATGTATAAGTTGATATCTATCACATTGTTTCTACAGTAAAATCCTGTAGTGTGTTGATTAACGCCGCCGATAGCTATTAAATTTGAATTGTCAAAATGCCAATCGATGTACTTATAAAAGTAAAAACAATATCACATTTTTTTTAAATTTAAGTTCAACATTAAAAGAATTTCTTAAAATGGCAGTCAGCAGAGGTTTCTTTTTTCAATTATATGCTGGTCAAATTTTATGATTGGAATCGGTAAGTGGGTCGAATCTGAGACTTAAAAACGAAACAAAAATAAGTCTACTTTAAGTTGTGCACCATTTAATGTAATGCCTCGTAAATGGCTCCTTTTTGTCAAATAAAAACTGTTTTTACTTTCGGGTAAGAAAGAATCGATCGGTAGCACTCTCCGATGATGGTGATGGCAATGCCATCGTCGTTTTCGAAAAAGTGAAGAACGATGATTCTGCGGACCCACAATCCACTCCAGTGACTTTCTGCATTACCCACGATATCATGGTACATGGGGTCTTCCCATGTAGACTGACAGCTTTCCAGATCCAGAAATTTAGCTTGTTGACGTACCTTTTCTTTCGAAAATGGACCTCGTTGCTGAAATCGGGGTCAGCTTCCAACTGTTCCAGAACCTATATAGGCAGCAAACACACGGCGAAAGTCGCTTTGATTCAGCCATCTTGATTTGTGTTTAGTGTCTAAAACCCACAAAATTTTAACAACATGGCTGCTATGAACTGCCAAAATGTGCCCGCCTTTATTGAAAAATTCCTTAAAGCCTCATTAATTGCGATATATGTACGTAGGCAAATTTAGGATTCATAAAAAAATAAAACTCCAGATTTCAATCAAACTGTACATCTTAAAATTAACATGAAAAAAGGTGGTCCCGCAATACCGGTTAGTTTGTCTATAACTAGACCGATAGTTCCAAAAACTGAAGCAATTTTCTTCAAACTCATCTTCGAACCTTTTTTTTATTTTTATAGATACAAGCTCTTATGTAGGATCACATTGCTGTTTTTGAGGCTGAATATTTTGAACACATTCAGCTTGTTTTAAAAGAAATAAATTAGTTTTAGCAACGTTTATATTATGCCAAAATAATTATTTTATATATACAAACATTTACAAACAAAACAAAATTTTACGTAGGTATCTATTTATTAATGTGGAGTTAAAAATTGAATTTCGAAAAAAAAACATCAAATTGAAATATCAGATTTCCAAAAAAAATAATTTTAATTTGTTTGTTTTTTTTTTTAAATACAAAATATTTTGTTTTTTTTTTGTAAATTTGTATACCTATGCAATATTTTTAAAACTTAAAAAAGCTTTTGCATACAAATTTTAATTAGAACCGGTTGAAATGATTATAATGATATTATCCAAAATAAAAAAATGATTCTATGAGGTAGGTACCATTAATAATTAATTAATGTAAAATTTGTACTAACAAAATGGTTTTTAAACAATTGTGTGGAAAGTACCTACCGTTAGTTTTGGTTACAAAAATATTCTTTGTTAAAATCTGTTAGATTATATTTGGTGCCAAGTTGATAAAAATCGGTTAAGCTGTTACGAATTTTTAAGATTTCAAAATAAAATTTCAAAGATTTTTTAACAATCAATTTTGGTATATCGACAATAATATTAGTTTTGTTTTAAACATTCTCCTTAAAAATTGATCAAAATCAATTGAAACGTTTTCCACAAAAAATGATTAAAAATTTCTGAATTAAAAAAAAAAAAGTTTTGTGTGGTTTTTTTAAGAGAAAAGAGATTTTTATAAATTGATTAAAAAAAATTGCCTGTCATTGTGGTTAGTTTTGTTCCTAAAAAAAGTTTCGCTTGTTAACAAATAGTTTAAAAAAAATTCGCCACATTCGTCCGAGCAAAAAAAAAAAGTTCAAACACTCCCTTTTTTAAAACTTTTCAAAAAATAAAGAACTATCATTTTGTTCGATCTTAAATAGTAATCTAGTTTGACGAACTCATATTATTTTGAGCTTAAAACTTTTTTAGGTTTTTGTTTTGGCAATTTATAGATCGAGTTTTATGCTTTTTTATCATTTCTGTTATTTATTATATGTATCTCTATTAAATCTATTTAATAGCCGTGTTTAGGTGAGAGTGTATTCTATAGCTAGCTCAGTAAAATTTTTAAATATTTTGATATTGTTTATACACAAAAAACAAATTGGTTTGATATCCTTTGCCTGTAAATTGTAAAACAATTGCTGTGCTGGCTTTACACTCTAACCAAAACAGGGCTAGTATAAAATCTAAACAACTTTAACCACAAGATCAAGTCCATGCGATCTCCAGTCGTGCATATTATTTAACTTGAACTACAAAAGTATCAAATAATTTTCTTCCAAATAAAGATATCGCCTTCTTCTTTTGAATTTCATGTTCTCTAGAAAAATGACGGACAAATTTATTATTTTTTTACGTTATTACGTTTTAACACCAACTCCTATAATTTATTCCATTGATACATCGGTTCTTTGAGTCGAAATTAATCTGATTGTCAAGAGTTCTCGGAAATCTGCCATTATATTATTTCATATTGAGTTCCATTCCGTCGCGTACTAATCTCATGGGCCATTTAATTGGTATTAAACATGAGGAGAATAAAAACCACGATGTTTTCGACTTTAATGATAGGTACAAAGTTTATACAATTAAGCATTAATTTTTGTGGGCGTTCCTTAAATATTCATTAATCCCCGAATATATCACTTTTTATATGACGTATACATACTTAAATTGTTATTATTTAATTTTGTATCACTGATTTGTAATTTTTATGTACATACACCTATGTACTTATTTATATTTGTTTTTTTTCAGTATTTCAGAAGTGTGTATACTTTGTTTGAACTTATATTTATCTCATTAGCAACTAACACCACGCAAAATGATAATAATTCTGACAAGTTGCTATTTCTCAGTATCTAAAAGTTGAAAAAAATACAAAGAGAGAAGAAATAAGTTGTTATAAATTTCTACATTATACCTGCGACTTTCTTCGTCTTTTTTTAGAATTTGATTATTATAAAATAAAGTACCTTAACTTTAATGTTCTGTAAAATTCAGTTATACCGAAACAAAATTGTTCATTTATTTCGAATATGCATTCAAAAATTCAAATTAAATTCGTAATTCTTTTCTAATGCTCTTTGTAACATTTATTAATTTTTAAAATGAAACATACGCTTCTGCATCGAGATTTAAATAACATCAGAAGGTATTTCTTTCATAAAGCTTTATTAAAAATTACTCCTCTCGTTATTTAAAACGTAGGTAGGTATACCTATAGGGAAAATATCTGGATATGTATAGCTAAAGTACATAATAATAGGTACCTACCTACGTTATGAAAAGTTCGTTTTTCAAATCAAAATGCATACCTAGGTATTATTTGATTTAATATTATAAATTCAGCATAAAAATAGAAACAAAAATACGTACATACGTATACTTACCTATTCGCACGATGTCATGTACATGAATGCTTCAAATATGAATGACAATGGAACGCAACACTATATTTGACTATAAAGTATACATATAGATATAGGTATATAAACTCAATTTTGGGCCAACAATGTTCGCCTGATGGTATAGAAAAGTCCCTTAACAGCATCACTGACGTTATACTTCCCAACAATCATATTCACTCTGACACTTGTTAAAATCCATCAGAAAAATGTGTTTCTTTACTTTATGTTCGCATAAATATAGTTAAGGGAGTTTTTATTTTTTTTTATCGTTCTCAATGGGGACGTTTACCATTTTCTAGAATAAAAATATTTTTTATTTTTTTTTTATAAGATACTTAACAAGTGGAGAATTTTTTTTGTGTCTTAACATTTAATTATTCTTAGGTTTATTTTTTTATTCCTGATTCAGTATTGTAATAATCTTGTTAGTCTTAACCAAAAAATAAAGGTTACAGCTTTTAATTATAAACTAAGTAAGATAATTAAAAAAAGTGGACTCGCTCAACCCAACTTACTATATCTTTTATTTCGATGCGAATCTGAAACCCTTTGACATTCGACTCACTTGACTTAAAAAAAAAAACACAAAACTAGCTTATTGAATGATTAATTACAAGTATACTTTTAAAAAATTTAATTAAATAAATGTGTTTTCAAAAACTGGATTCTGTACGTAAGGTTTTATAAAAAAAAGGTCAGACCTAAGAAAACAGATGTCACAAAAGCAAACGTCAAAATATTGAAGTCCAGAGATTCAAACAAAAATTACAAAGTTGTATCTCAGTTCGGGGGTTCTGTCTCACAAAGAAGTCAGAGTGAAATAAGGTACTGAAAGAGATGTCAAAATAAGTCGACGGAATGAAGCAAAGGCGGTTTTCTTTTTTAGCTCTGAGCACAGTAAGTACTAAACAGAACCTTATAGTGTCAGTGAACTGAGCTAGCTCTGAATGAAAAAAGAAACACAAATACGAAGCTTCGAGCAGCGTTTACACGCAAAAATAAATTATCATGCGACATTTTCTTAAAAACCATGCCATTTTCGTGTCATATGGAAAGAATGCAAATTCTTATTTTCTGTTAAAAAAACTATAATTCATTAAAAATTAATTGACATTATTTGTTTATTGTGAAAAAAATGAGTTTCTGCGCCAAATTTTACGCCATTTAAAGAAAATTTCATCAAATTTAGTCAAAATTCACTTTGTTTTAAATAAAACAATGGGAATAAGAAAATCGTGCCATATTAAATTTTTTCGTGCCACCTTGCGACGAGGAAATTGTCGTGTCAAAAGAGCACGCTCGTGCTATATATGTATGTACGTAGGTAGGCAACGCTGGCTCTGAGCGCTCTAAAACTAAAGACGATGTTGACATTTGACTGCCTCCTCCGACTGTTTTTTTACTTACATAAATCCCACTTGTATTTTTCAGACATTAATAATGACATTATTAATTGAGGCTAGATGCAAATTACTTCGAATTAAGTCATTACAATCAAGAAGAAAAATTCACAGTGTAATGCGTATTAGATACTTACTACCATATTAAATGTCCATCACTTCTTGCTTCAATACCAATTTATGCTCCCCCTAGGTCTATGAGAGCTGAGTCTTATTATTCCAAAGAACTCATATGACAAATTATGGTAATAATGAAACGTTATCAAGACCTATTGTTTATTTTAATGAAGTATCCTCAAATATTGATTTATTTCATCTTAATCGTATTAAATTTAAAACCGAGATATTGTATTTATATACTTTTTAATTTTGCTCTTGGAGTGCTGATAGCTGATAGCTGTAATATTGCTTGTAGATTAAGTAAATAAATAATTAAATGTGAGCACTGGCGACTCACTTTGACATTCAGCAGTTGTTGAAACAAAACACAAATCTAGGCTCGTTGAAGGATTAAATAGTAATCTTTTAATCAGCAAATTAATATTTAATTAAAAATGTATGTTTTCAAATGAAAAACAAATAATTTCTGTAGTATGTAAGTGTCAAACAAAAGGTACAGACAGATCAGATGTCACTAAAGAAAACGTCAAAATGAAATACAAATAACCAAAAAAAAAGCAAAAATCCTGTCTTTTTCGGCCATCTCGTTCTCGCCATGAATTATGGAAGTGATATAAAATAAATTACATAGAGACGTCAAAAAAAAATCGTAGTAGTCAGTCCAATGTGAACAGCGCCAAGGAAACATTTTGATGTGTAAACATCTAAGCCGACGGTAGGGTATAAACTAAATATGTGAGCCTTGCGTGTAATACGTTCCGTGTCACACATTACTTATCACACTTTACGTTGTAATTGAAACTAAAACATCTTAACCTTGGTTCCCGCACTCAGAAAATTTTGTTTGACAACTCTGGCTATCCAACCGCAATGTCATTTTTGACAGTTCTTTAACATTTTTTTTAGATATTGTTGGTCTGTTTGGTAACGTGAAATTTCTTGCGAATTTGCACAAATTTTCACAATATTTCACAATTTGCTGTCAAAACCCATAGAAAAAAACTCAGTTTTTGCGAAATTTGTTGAAAAAAAATGTTACCAAACAGGCATTGTGTTTGCTTCAAGATTTTTCCTATGTTTTTCTAAAAATCACAAAAACTTTACCGATTTTGGATTAAAGTCAAATCCACAAAAATCATATTTACAACAACAAAAGCACATTGTTTGCCTTGTGATTACAAATTTTACTACAAAGAACGAAAGTTAAAAAAAAAACTTGTATTTTCTTTCAAATGAACGAAAACATAATTTCATCCCATATTCCCCTACAAATTTATGAAGCCTTGAACCCTTGGGAAAAAACAGTCACATATCCACCATGCCATTCTCATTCACAGATATGTACATATATATGCGACATCGCACAAATAGTGCCAACGAATTTGACATGACATCGAGAATGACATTGCGAAGCAGTGTTTGGGGAAGAAAGAGATAGACATATTACGGCCATGCCATGCCATATGCATAAAAATGTGTGGGAGAATATTCATTTTATTCTAATATCTTTTACAGGATATTATTCCTTTTATATTCCATAGATTTAAGTGTATCTAACAAATACTCCTTTCTGTTTTTTTTGTTTTTTTTTTACCATGCAACTGAATAGTAAATTTGAAATTTTTATTGTTTTCATTTTTTTTTTTTTTTTAATATTTATTTGTTTGTGTTTATATTTTTAGCATAGTGTGGTTGGATGCAAATTGTTTTAAAAGGAATTTCCCCGCTCAGCATCCGCACTTCTCTAGAGTCTAGGGCACCCACCACACCATACCTTCGTCATGAATGAATAAATATTAAATATTGCACGTTGTCGTAATGGAATTCTCTAGGTATAGATACATACTATATACTGGTACATTACATTCATACCTAAAGCTCGAAGCGAGAATATCTTTGTTTTGTATATCAAAATTGGGGCTTGGTTGTGGTGGATATGGGCTTGGGTATAGGGTATAGGGTATACACTATAACCATCATTGTAGAAATGCTTGAGAAGTGTGAAAGCATTTAGATGAAGGTCGGATGAAACACAGTGTCATTGCTTTTAGTAACCACAATGTTATTAAATTGTTAAAATTCAAACAAAACAAAATCGTGAAGCTATGTATATATGGGGTTGCACCTCTTTTATGCATAAAATACATACATATCTACATAAACTTATAACTCGTATATTCTGAGTTAAATTGAGTTTGAAAATTTGCCAAAGAAACAAAGACCGTAATTAGATTTGCTTGAAATACAAAATTGAAGCCATAATTGCTGACTAAAAGATAAAGGGTGAATTGAGTAAGTTGTATATGTAGTTGGGTTGGTACCTACCTACCCTATAAAAAGTTGTTGCATCACAAAAGAAAAAAAAATAATTAGAGATATTCTTGTATAAAACTTTGTTATATGAATGTTATAATATAAACGATGAAAAATATGTACTTGTTCATATTCCACACATTTCAGTCAAGGGTTTTAAGAGGAATGAGGAACTTTACAAATGAATATTGTTTTATATTGTAAAAATGGGATTGCATAACAATGTAATTACAAATGCGGTTTTAATTTAATATATGAAAGGCGAACATGGTTTCCAGAATTTGACAAATCAATTTCTTATGCGGCTTAGTGCTAATTTAAAGTTTCTTTTGACAGTTTTTGTTCAATCAGAATCGAACAATAAGTGTGCTTCGATACTTTTGTAGGTGCAGAAATTGACAGTCTGTAAAATTTTGTTGAGTGAGAATGAAATTCTCTCAGAAAGAAATAAACTGTAGAAAAAATCTGCAAGGGTTTGTGGACAAACATTTCTGTCAATTTTTAAACGTCAAAACCAAGAATCGACTAAAGTCGCCATCTGTGATAAATCACTATTAAAATTTCTTAAAAATCATAAAAAAAGCACAAATATTGCAAATTTTCACGAATAAATTTTGTCATATAATAGAAAGTACCTGGGAGACCGAGCTACGCTCGGTATCTTTAAAATTTATTTTGAGAATTTTTTTATTATTTTTTAAAGAAAAATTTAATTAAATTTCAATAATACACATAAAGATATTAAGATACAAGCTTGCTCGTTTAATAGTATTATATAAAAATATATGATATATTGACAACATTTTTAGTAATCCTGACTTTGGGCGTGTTTTTTTTCTTTTTTCTATAAAGATTATAAAACGGTTCAATGAATCAAAATTATAATCAGCCCTATCACGAGTTCCATCGTAATCGAAAACTTGTTACGAGTTCAGAAAAAAACTATCACAGATTCCATCGTAGTGAAAAATCACATACAAATAGTCATTACGAACGGATTCGGTGATATTTTTTTTCCGGATTCGGAAAAGTTTCCGATTACGATGGAATTCATGATAGGGCTGAATAACATATCATAGCAACAAGACTATACAGCTAATGGAAATAGTCCCGATAGAATTCCAGGCTAACGATAGACTGTATAGTTGAGTTGCTATATGATACGTTATTATTTATTTTGCTTCAAATTCAATAGAAAACACATTCTTTATTCAAGCTCATTGTTTTTAATATTATTGAACTGTTTTGCAATACTATATAGATTAGAGAAAAAAACACGCCTTTTATTTCATAAGAAAAATTTATTTAAGTAGTGAAATAATAGGCAATATTAATTCTTTAAAAGTTTTACAACAGATGTTGTTTATACGTATGATCCAGTGCCCTAAAAATGTACAAAATTCTATAGTTAAAACATGATCTAAGTAATTTACCTTTCACTTACGTACTCACTCTTATCATGGAAACATTAAGGCCATTCGATAATTATCCGAGATGAACTTATAGTTTGGTTCCAAACGTTTGAAAACTTGCTCCTCAAAGCCAAATTTATTGCGACTGCAGTGGTGTCAGTGGAGTGTTTCAGCATTATGTTTTTTTTTTTTTAAATAGGAATAACGATGTGAAATAAAATCCAATAAAAAAATATAGCACTTGCGAGAAATAAGAAAAGTAGGCGTGAAAGTGGGCGATTTTGTATATACATAATTTCAATTTTTTTTTTCACATTCATAAAAAAAAATTCTGAAATGGGCATGGCAGTGGGATGATTTTAGTAAAACAATTTTTCAAATTTTTTCATAAGAATAAACTAAAACATTTATTCAAATCGTTTGAATTAATCCCGTCAAACTAAGAAAAAATAATAAAAGTGGGCGTGGCAGTAGGCGGATTAAATCCAATTTGAAAATGTCTGTTTTGTTTATAAGAATAAACTCTGAAAATTTCATCCAAGAGCCGTTTTCGAGAAACCAAAAACTAATAAAAATGGGCGGATTTAAATTTTATTTTTTTAAATTTTATTCTTATTCCTTTAAATAAATTCTGAAAATTTGATTCATATAGTTTCAGTAGTTTCCAAAAAATAGAGGCATTTACGATCGTTTTCGATAAACTATGAAACAACAAAAGTTGGTGTGGCAGTGGACAGATGTTCCTAAAACCGTTTTCCGAATTTTTTGTTTTCTTAAACTCCCTGCAAATTTCATCCAAATCCTTATAGCCATTTTCGAAAATTAGCTATAGGTATTAGAAAAATGGGCGTGCCAGTAGGTGGATTTAACTAAAATTACTTTCAAATTTTTTGACTCGGTGATCTGAACGAATTGTGTAAATATCATCCAAATCGTTGGAGCCTTTTCCGAAAACCAAAAAACAATAAAAGTGGGCGTGGCAGTGGGTGGATTTTATCAAAATTATTTTCAAATTTTTTTTTTGTCATTCATCAGTATACTCCCTGCTAATTTCATCCGAATCGTTACAGCCATTTCTGAGATCCCATTATATTAAAAAAAGTGGGCGTGGTAGAGGGAGGAATTATTTAAAACTAATTAAAATTTTTTTTCTCGTTGATCTTAACAATCTCTGCAAATTTCATCAAAATCGTTAGAGCCGTTTCTGAAAAACGAAGAAACTATAAAAGTGGGCGTGGCAGTAGGTGGATTTTACAGAATTATTTTTCTTAATTTTAACTTCATTCATCAAAACAAAAAAAAGAGATGTTACCGACCAATTCCGAGAAACTAAGAAATAGGAAAAGAGGGCGTGGTAGTAGGCGGATTTTACAAAATCAAAATTTCAAAATTTTTTCTCATTCATTGAAATGAACTGTGAAAATGTCGTCGAGCCGTTTTCGAGAAACCAATAATATATATATATATATAAGAATTGCTCGTTTAAAGTAATAAGATAAAATGTTCAATCAGTGGCAAGCTAATTATCTTTTTAGCTTGCAAATATTTTTATTTTTTCTTCGCAATTGCTCTTGATTTACATTGAACGATTTTTGCAGTGTTGATTTTTTCTTTTTATTGTCAAGGCCGTAACCAGACAAATATTTCGTGGGGGGGGTGCATAGGGGAGTGGAGGGAGTGGAGTTTGATTTTTGAAAAATATGTGTTCACAATTAAGGTTTTAAGCGATTAAGGATAATAAAATAATCTAACAATTTTAATTATTTTTTTACTGAATAGTTATTATAAGAAAAAAAGAGTTTCTTTAAAAAGTTTTTAATCGTTTCATCATGGAAAACGTTCTAGTATATGGTATACATGTTGACTCTGGAAAAGTTGCCAACATTTTTGAAAGTTTATCTACATATATTGGGAAAAAGATCCTTACTGCAGTCTCCAAGAGCTG
Organism: Epistrophe grossulariae; assembly: GCA_929447395.1. Lineage (NCBI taxonomy): Eukaryota > Metazoa > Arthropoda > Insecta > Diptera > Syrphidae > Epistrophe > Epistrophe grossulariae. Next base: position 91,421,704 of record OV839568.1, on the reverse strand, counting down.
TTTTTGTGTTCTTTGAAGGCTGTGTTTCTAGTTGTTCATGAAATTTTGTCTTATCTCCTAATCCCAATCCAAAAATCTTCTATCTATAAAATTTAAAGTTTTCTTCGTAAAATGTTTGTTGCTTTTACCATGTATATCGAAGGTACGGTCCTCATACCACGTTTAAAGCTGAGTTATGTCGTCTAAAAACGGAATCATAACAACTTTAATCCTTATATAGTTTTCAGGATCTGACACGTTTACATTGGCCCTATATGCTGCTTTAAGATTTTAGTTTCATGTACAAGACCTTGCGTATAGTCTCTAAAATTTCTTTGAATTCAAAAATAAAATTTTCTCGAAAACGTATTCAAACGTGGTGCAAAGCTGAAACTAAGTCACAAGAAAAGGATTGCAAAATTTTACACAGTCGCAGTGTACACAGATACAAAATGCTTAAGCAGCACAAGATTATCAACAAATCTGTTCAAAACTGATATGAGAAACAAGTAGCTTTAGATGAGGTTTCAGAGTCTTTATCAGTATGTACACTTAACTCCTCAAAATATGCAAATTAAAAATTTCTTATTAAATGGATTAACAACGTCATGATTTTCAAACCAGCGAGTTTCACATATTGCCGTTTAATTTATCCACTTATAGTTTCCGGATAATTTTGACGATAGTTTAAAAAAAAATCCAACCAAAATCCAATCCAAATAGCCAACCGTGTTGCAAACATGCTGAATTTGACAAGAATGCCCTAGAGCGAGGTTTTTTGTCGATATTTTGTGAAAATTCATATTTGAACTGAGAATTATGAGAATTATTAGTGGAAGTCAAACCCCTGTGACCCCCCTCCCGGTTACGGCCTTGATTCGTGTGAGATTTCGAGATAAATCCCATATATTCAATCCATTAAGCACTGAAAAAATCGGTCAATGTTAATCCCGACTTAGTATTGCGATTTATGTTTTGCCCGAATTTTCCGTAAAGGTTTTCTTTGAGATTAACCTCAACCATCAAACGAACGGCACACTAATAGCAAACTCACACAACACATGGAAAAGAAGATAAAATTGTACATGAACATTAGGGAAAACAGACTGTGAAAAATCGTTTGAGTTTCAAGAACACACAATTTGGTCAATTTCGAAAAACTGGGGCAATGTAAATCTAGACTCATGGCGCATCACCGAAAAATCCATATCAATTTGTGAAGAGTGATTGAGAGTTGGTTTTATACAATACCGCGTTTCCCATAGTCCCCTTTCACACGAGGAAACTGAGTTTCCAGCAACTTTCAGTTTATAGGTGAGAAGGGCAAGAAGTAAGAGGGGAAAATGAAATATCCCCGGCCAACGATTTGAGTAGATTTTTTTGACATTCCTCTTTACATGCACAGTTGTGTGGTTCAACCAAGCTACTTTAAAACGAAACAAGAGAAAATTTCCACGATTTTGTTTCTTCATGTGAAAGGTACTTACAAAAAATTTTTAGGAAATAAAAAGGAAACGTCAAAAAAATCTCCGGCAACTTGTTTCCTCGTGTGAAAGGGGACATACATATAGAATCCAATATCTATACTGGATTTACAGGACCGTCAAACTATCAGAATTGTTGTCAAGAAAACTTGCAAAATAATCCAAAATTTACTAATTTAAATCGATTTTTATTAAATGCTATATTTTTGGCTAAATGGGGGGAGGGGAATGGAACCCTAATAAACGAATTTATACCTGTCTCGACCTAACCTACATGCCCTAGCCTTTTTTCGCATCTTATGCAAAACATCCTGTACCTATGTATATTGACCGAGTGCTAGCAGAATTTTTGACCTCATCGGTATACGGATAAAACTTTGTTTAAAGAGAAATTTATGACCATCAAATATAAAAACACCAATTTAACACTCTCCTTCGGAGACTTAGATCATAATACATATTCATTTGAAAAAAAAAGAAAAAGTAAAAGACCCACTTGAGCGAACCAAAGTGGCAGACTGTTGTTTTAATATTTGATAGCAATAAATCTTTCTCTGACCAAAGTTTAAACCTATTTTTGTAAATGAGCAACGAATTTATTTACGTCACAATATACCATCATTGTGACATAAGTAAATTCCCAGAAGGATTTATGGCTGTAAAATAGCAAAACAACTGTCTACCACTCCGGTCCGGTCAATTAGGTTCTTATTTTTAATAAAAAAAAAAAGGCTTAAAATCTCTAAACTGGAATGTGAGATTAGCATTGCTGAGTTTGATAGCCATATACATATCTGTGCGTGACAAAGTTTCGTCCCTATACCGATTTAAAATTCCCTTGCTATATAGCTCTATAGACTATCTATACCAAACATTTTTTCATTCTGAACTTTCTTCCTTTTTTAAAAAAATTCAAGTGAAGTTATGAACATAAAAAGGCATCAAATACTTTTCATCGAGGTTAAATTTTTTTTTTACATTTTTCTAACCACTTCAAAAATGGCTAAAACCTCATTTTCTCTTTAAAAAAGAAACATACGTACTGATTTTATACAAAGTGTTAGTATCAACCATGATTCCTATTTAAAAATTAGATAGTTTGTTAACTAAACCCACAACCACCCACTCCAAAGATGCTATATTATTAAAAGCTCTCCAAAAATAAGGTAAGGAAATACCTTTCATCCACAGAAACAGAAATACATAATATTTCAACAAAATAAAACAATCTTAATCTTAACAAATTATCTTAAACAAAAACAAAACTTAAAAGAAATGAAAAATGCTCTGTCATTCATTAAATATAATGACACACAAGGACTGGAGAAGGATGATTCAAGATTGTGTGGCTAAGTTCTTGGTTTATATAGCTCCCTACATAGTATATACCTTTCTTTCCTAGCTACCGTCTTTTGGTTCTTTTTGTTGCTCGTTCATTCGTTCGTTTGGATAAAGTAAGAACTATCTGTTTAGTGTAGGTATATGCAAATTCAATTCATTTTTGCGAAAACATTCTTCCACCAACGACTCGTGGACATATTTATTTTAATTTCTTTTGGCCTTTCACCCAGCATGCTGTGTCCTTCTTAAGGTTTGTTCCATGTCGTCCTTTGGAAAAAAAATTGTATATTGGTAGTGGTTCTTAACTAGGTATACCTTACATATTATCTATATATTTGTGTTTGTGTGGCATTTTTTTAGCTGACGACGACGGAAGGTTTTTGTTGTTTTTTTTATATTTTCCTTCCTATATAGGTATATGCTTCTTCTATTATGTTTTAACAAAAGATATGAGGTGAGTGAATATAGTATCCTTGATGAGGAAATTTGTATACAAAAAAAAATACGAAAAAAAAGCAGAAAAACTTACCAAGGACGATGATGGTGATGAATTCCGTGTTTAATATTTTCCCTTAATAAAATACCTATGCTGCGCTGCTATGTGTTGGTTGGAAGAAAGGAGACGTTTGCGGGTGACTGGGTCATCAAAACTGATTATAATCTGAACTGTATTTCAAAATTAAGGATAAGTATTAAAAAGCAAAAAAAAATAGTGACGAAAGAAAAAAGTCAACAAGTAGTTAGAAATCTGGGTTTGTAAGTCATAAGAATTGCTGTTAGGAAAATGGTAGGTAGTTATATTAGGTAGGTAAGGTACCTACTTAAAATGAATAGAAAATTATATGATTTTGTAAGAATTGCGTGTTATATAAAATCTGTTTCACTTAATTGAGGTCGCATTTTTATAATTTCTTTTTTTTTGATAATAACTGTTGGAATTTTTCAACGCACCAAAAAATTCTTATTTAACTTAATTCTTATACTTTGGTTAAATGAAGTCATTAGATTCAAGGATTTAGCAAATTCCATCAGAATAACCTTCACAAAATTTTGCTAAGCCAAAATAATACAGATTCAAATTTTTTTTTTGTAGATTTATTTAGGTATGCCTCTACATAATACAAATTTTGTGTGTCAGGAATGGATGTGAAGCATCTGTAAAGTTAGATATGTTTAGGTACAAAACGATTAAAATGGTAAAATCTCTTTATCACTTCCCCCAAATTTTATCATAATGCCGGCTTCGTGATGTTCAAGCTTATATATGGCGTTTTTCTTTTTTGGCTCTGAGCAGAGGCTGAGCGATCAGGACAAAGCTCTGAGGAGATAATGATCAGAGCCCTCAGATTTAATTATGAAACACTTTTGAGCACTGAACTGTCATATGCTTAGTAGTTCGCTCTGCGTTTTGCTCTGTCATTTTATTCTGAGCATACAGAGCATGCTCCGAGCTGACTCCGATGGAAAAAAGAAACACGACTTATGTGCTCTGATTTGTCTGAGGTAAAAAAGAAACATAGAATTTATTTTTGATAGCTCAGTGATCTGCTCTGCGGTAAAAAAGAAAAACAGCAACAGTGTCCGTCAAATAAAGTGTTACCAATTTGTAATATTGTAAATTCATGATTTTTTTTATTTCAAATTAGCTGATCGTCATCATGATCAATTTAAGCTTTTTTAAAAATTGAAAATACATTTTTTTGGGACTTCAAAAAACTGTTTACAATCAATTTTTTGGTACATTGCAATAATTTGCATATACATCAAATGTGTCTGAGAGCATCTGTTTGCGATACCATTTTCCATAGAGGGAAAAAAAATAAAGCCGATTGTCATTCCTTAGAATGAATAATGCAAAACAATGGATAAATTTACCATTTGGTTAATAAACTATCAAATTTTGTATGAGAAACGTTTTACACAATTTGCATAAAATTCCCCAAGGAATTTTTCCTGCGGTAAATTAACCAAATGTTTTTGGTAAACTTAACCAAACATAATTGTGACTTTTAGCATTATAGGCGTGTTCAGAAATATAATATATTAGGTATATATATCTAAGAGAACTAAAAACAAACCCCCCCTCCTAGTCCCTAGTGTGTTTATCTGGTTCAATACAAATCCATTTAAATCGTATGATGATCAGCAGAGTTCAGTGCATATACATACATTTTTATATAATATATACACTACGGTTCACTTGAATAAAAAAAACGGTTCAAATAATAATTGCGACTGATTTTCTGGAACACTTTCCTTTTTTATTTTTTTCTCAATACTTTTGTTTTGCCTCATAAAAATATTTATTTTGTTTTACCCCTTTCAATAGTTGAACCTTCAAACATTATACCTTAGGTAAACTAAAAAAATCGGTTGCTATTTTTGTTGCTTTTACCCCATTTCACTCTATAAAATAAAACAATTTTCGAAATATCTAGCTTTTAAGTAATTCTCGATGTCTATCCTCTAAACATAGGTAACCTTAAACAAAAAAGATTTTTAATAGCTGATGCTTTTTTTGTTGCTGTTACCCAATTTCACGCTATAAATGGAACAATTTTGTAAATATCTAGCCCTTAGGTTATCATGGGGGTCCAGACCATCCTCTCGATAAAACTGTTCAAAATTTTGTCCCGGAGGAGCAAAGCGCTTGCTGCGTTCGGTATCCTTCGAAAAGGTTGATGTCTGGAGGTCGGTTGGGCTTGGGTAACGTGATGGTTTCTTCTTCATCTACAATAAACAAAGAATTTTTTAAAGATATATAAAATTAACTATTTCTAAAATATAAGGGCTAAAAGCCTTACCAGTTTTAAATGGCGCCCAACGTGGGATCAAACCCCGATTAAGAGTCTCATACTCTACCGACGTCGTAGCAGTGTCGAGTGAAGTATAGGGAGAACCTTTAACATAAATGGCCCACGGTTCCAGGAGAGGTGAGAGTATCTCAAAATGCAACACGATCTGCAGAATCTCTAAGAGAAGCAACGAAATTATAGGCAGATTCAAGATTGGCATGCAATTCTGTTTTGTAGCATTGTCAGGTTCAGTGGAGGTGCAAGATCTCCCCCTAAGAGCTGGCGAGCTAAGCCGTGAACAGCCAGCATGCCATTGCAACATCCAAATCATACAAAATGCTAAAATTTTCCACTTTCTCCATATTTCCAATTCCTACTCCCAGGTCCCTATCCTATTACCCCTTCACAAATCTTTTAAATCTGATTTTATTTTTTAACGTAGTTTAATTTTTAATAAAGTGTTTCATTGAGCCAAAGAATTTTTCTTTGACAAAACGAAAACTCAGGAATTGCATAACTTTACTAATCACCTAAAAATAAAACTTCTATTTTTTTATTACAAAAATTTATTTACAAAGCTAAGTGAAAAAAAAACTTTACTTAACCATTAAATTAATTTCCATCAAAGTTTCCGATTAGTCAATTATATGAAAACAAATTTCTGAAAAATCTTTCTTTCCGTTATATTTTCCTTCTTTTTTTTTGATAAATATTAACTCAAAGTAGGTAGTTAATTTGTCATAAAATGAAAAGAATTTTTCTATGAAATTAATGACTTAAATTGTCAAAAGTCAGACGACCACGCGTTTGAAAACAACAACGCCCCAAACTTTTTATAACTTTTTTTTTCTTTTCATAAATCAAATTTAACATCTGTAATGCCAACTAATTTCGTCATTTTCTTTCTTTTTTTGTCTTTACAGGTGAGTTTGGAAAGAATTATATTTGACAATATCTGCTGTAGCCTGAGGAGAAAAAAAAAAAAAATAACACCAGCCACCCCTCTGGTTTTTCTTTATTGTGAGTAATATTAATGAAATAAATTGGAAGGCAAAATGTTTTTTCCTGTAATTTCACACTCCTCCTCCCTTAACTTAACTTACAACAAAATACGTACATATAATATATATACGCTCAATAAAACAGTATATCCCAAAAGTGTTTGTATACTTTCAAAAAGGTGTTTGAAAAAAAAAAAAAATAAAAGCTAATGTACCTTTACTTAAGCATGGTCCTTAATGTACCATGAATTTGGTAAAATGTATAATGCAATTTTCTACACCAGCTTCCCCGGCGCGGCGCGGCGTGTAAAATTTATATAAAAATTCCAACGCAACATACCTACCGAGCGAGGCTAGGGTAAGGCTAAAGTGCGAGTGAAAGTGAAAAGGTGTGGTGATGAAAAACTCACACAATTTTTTTTTTTAACGAGAAGGTGGTCTTAATGTAAATTTCCTGTTCAAATGATGACATCCAAGGATCCCCAAGAGAACTTAAAGCAATTTTTACATTTACTTATAGTGCAGAATGGTGTGGGGAAGGGGGGTGGGAGAAGAGGGTTTTCTATATTCTTAAATTTTGAACTTTTTTACGATCTAGATATGACAAAAAAGAAACATTTTCAACAGTGAGCGGGGAAAATTGGCAAACAATCATTATATGGTCTTATATATGAGGGCAGAAACAGAGGGGCTAAAAGCACTTTCTGCATGTTGTTTTGTGGGTGGGTGGGTACTGGGTAGGTAGGTAGGTATATATCGATACCGATATGGCATCATAACCGTATGTAGAGATGTGCCAAGGGATTTATTTGAAAAAGAAAAAATAGAATACCTAATATTCTATCAGATTTGTGTGGCTTTCTCTATTTCTATATTTCGGCAATTCAATGAGATTTGCAATTATTTTCTTACAAAACAGTTCGATAAAGTAGATTTCATCATACCAGTTATGTATATTCTTTTGGGAGTTGGGATGGGACTTACTTTGAGTCCCCTTGAATAAATTTCTCTGTCAAAGTCCATTGAATTTTTGTCCATTTCTATCATGAAAGCAAAAAATTCGATATAGAAATTGTTTTCTTCCTTAAGTTTTCCAAATGACTGATTCTTAAAGCCTTGAAACTCTTAAATCCTGATTTGTTTTTTCAAACTGCTACTTTTTCCACGTTTGATATTGATATTATATCGTAATTTTACTCATTTATGGCGATGTAACTTTGTAGCTTCTAAATATACATACACCCACGACAGTTTTAATGTCCTCGTTATACTTCATTGGCACAGGAAAAATAAAAGTTACAACATACTCTGCTCGCGTATATGACAAGCTGTATAAATTTTATTTGAACCCACGAAATAGTTGGGGACCTTTCTATATAGGTACTCGTAAGTCCGCTTTGCAGTACATATAAAAACCCGTAATGTCCTCTCAGTATATTATATAGGTACCTACATACATACACTGGTGTGTGCAATGTGTTGTAATTTCAACTCGGTTTTTGTGGTTATGGCTTGTATGAGCTTTTATGGCAGCACCAGTGCTATTAAATTCTCACCATCGAAAACGACGAGGACAATATTTTGCTATGCCTTTTTCCTTTGGATTTTATACAAAATACAAAATATAAATTTTTGATAACGAAATATTGATGAATAAATTTCGAGTTAGTAGGTATACAATACTGCACACACACTAAACCTTCAGTGTTAAAATTTATTTTATTTTCAACCACAAATCATCGTTGCTTTTGTTTTTTTTTTTTATTTTTTTGAATTTTTTGTTACATTTTATGTTGACTTCATTCTATTTACATACATAGGTATATATTTAACGTAGGTATAGGTATATAAAATGAAAAATAAATATTTAAGGGATTATTAAAATTTATTTTTGTGAAAAAAAATTTAGTTATATAGAATAAAATATTACATAGACTTATGGCATTAGTTCCTCTAATCAGTATATTTATTATTTTTTTTTAATGAAACATTGACATGCCAAAATACATATAGGTAGAATGTAGGTACGTAATACGTACAATGTATACATATTTTATAATTACATATTTTTTTTACCTGAGTCGAATTCACGTGTACGTGCCATGAAAAGCTTTTAAATTTATCTGCAATTCTTTAAAACAATTTTAAGCTAATTGATTTTTAATACTGCTGACAGATCTATAATGTAAGTCTTGATATATACAGACACATATACATGATACTAAAAAGAGTAATGTTGTTATATTTAGAGTGTTTAAATAAAATTACCATAAAAGCGACACATAAAACAAAGTTTCTAAAAATTATGCAAATGGCATATCGTCCGTTAAATACGTAAAACTGCTAAGTCCACTTTTGCAAATTTTACAGGAGAGCGAAAAAACAACAAACAAAATTACATAAGGCTCCATATATAAAAACTGATTTTCTCTTTAGGATTCTTAAAACAACTAAGATACATTGGACAGAAGTGATAAAGCCATTTTGTGCAGAATGTATTTCTTAGAAAAAGCCATCAAAATCTCAATTTCGGCAAAAAGTGGAGTTAGCAGCTTTACGTATTTAGCCGACGATATACAACAAATTTTCAGATAGTTAGGTATATTTGTCAAGCCGAGCGATTGTCAGATTGCAAATTGTCAGTGTAAATGTTATTCACGTTTCAACAACGTTTGCCAAATTTAAGAAATTTGATTCTGTCCACTATACTTATACCAGAGCACATTTTAAGCAAAAAATGATGCTAATCAAAGTGTTACGGATAAAGATGTTCGTCATAGACCGAGAACCCACTGCAAATTTTGGGTCTGAATGATATTTTTTATACAGGGTGATTGGTATAAGGTGCACCAAAAAGTCAGAGTGAGTAGGTTGGGTTGAGACAAGAAAAAAATCGAATAAATCGGTTTTCTGTTTTTTATTGAAAATTAATAAAAGCATTGAATTTTGAAAACAAAAATTATACTTAGGGAGGTTTGCTGATACTACATATAACGATTTAAGTTGAACTTAACTTCTTAAGTATCACTTTATGGATTGGAAAAGTACCCCTTAAGAATTTAAGTTCAACTTAAATCGTTATGTGTAGTATCAGCAAACGGGCCTTAATTACATAAAATTTTTAAAGAAATTAGTTTCAATTTTTTTTTACAAAATTTCGAGTTTGAAAATTAATTTTTAAAAAAACTATTCACTAACACAACTTTATTTAAAATGAAATTCCCCATTTTACCATATACAAAGTTTAATTGAAAAAAAACTAGGCCTTAAGTGATTTTTAAATAAATAAACACATGTATTACCTACCTACCTTTTAAATACAAATTTTAAAAATCGGACGTTAATTTTTGCTTTTGCCCCATTTCACCCTATAAATAGCTAATTTAAAAATAAAATATTTTGAAGCTCATCCTCTAATTATAACCGTAAAAAAGATGATTTCACAAATCGGATGCCCATTTAGAGGACTTCGATAATCACTTAAGGCCTAAATATTTATTTTATATAGGTTGAAAGGCGTTAACTTGCAACCAAGGCCTGGCCCATCTAAACTTGCACCCGTTTTTTATATTTTCACACATACATATATATATACACATGACAAATGGCAGTACATATTTGTTTGCGCAAAATCAGATTACATTTTTTGCTCCTGGTAATGCGCCCCCAGAATTTTTCGCCCTGTGCATTGGCACATCTTGCACATATAGTTAGTCCGGTCCTGCTTGCTCTCAATAGCTCACATTAAATTTTCCATTAAGGCCTTATGCCAAGCAATGAAGTTGTATAATTGAAAAAAAATGCGTCCTTTCAAATTTTTAGTTTATTTATTTATCTGGATTTTTTTTTCTTCTATTAGCGGGGTTTGAAACCGCTTTTCTCTTTATCTGAAATGTATAGAATTTGAATTAATTTTAAAAAAACTTCACTTTTACTTACATGGTTTTCTCCGAGATACTCGCGTCCTTTCAATCAAAGACCCAGCACGCTACCCACCAGGCTAATTTGCAATACAGGAGATGGGTTTTAAAATGTTTATTAGTTGATACTTCACGTATCTGCTACAGCGACATATTTTGTAATGGTTGACGCTGTTGTAATGGTTGTAGAAGTTGCTATTAACATTTTATAAAATCTTTATATCTTATCTTACAGAAGCCAATAGCAAACCAAAATGGACGCTTTTTAATCCAAATAAATTCCCTTTATTAATAGTTGCTATACAAAGGTAAAATAGTTCAATAAAGAAGGCAATCCTTTCCATAAGTTCGCTGTTAACATTTTATTCCAAGTCAGTACACTTATTTGTTCCAGAAAATATTCCTATGAACCAAATAGGCGATCCTGATCTTTTAAACTTTTTCCACGAATAAACTATTGTCTGTAAAGGCTTAGATGATTTACTCTATTGGTATTTAGTTTTTCTTATAATGTGAGAAAAAAAACTTCCCTTTTTGAACTACATATTTAGGTAATTTCTAATCTAAATGAAAAGCGGTGAATTTATCAAATTTGATATAATTATTTTATTAGTAAACCCTATACAAAATGTACTTACACTTTCAGTTGACAGCTGTATAATTATGAGCAGTATTAAGATTAAATATTTATAAAGTTTTTTAAAGTTTATTTATAAAGTTTTTCCGACCATTGACGTCTAGAGCACGATGGCTGTTCGTTACGAACTTTGTATTGGTCTCAACCGGGGACATAAAACAACCAAAATAAGGAATGTTAAATATACCGGTGACAAGAAAGTCAAGGGACTTCGTGGTTCTCGTCTAAAGAACATCCAAACACGTCACACCCGTTTCATGAGGGATCTTGTCCGGGAAGTGGTTGGCCATGCACCTTATGAGAAGAGAACCATGGAATTGTTGAAGGTATCCAAGGATAAGCGTGCTTTGAAATTCTTGAAGCGCCGATTGGGAACAGATCCGCGCCAAGAGGAAGCGTGAAGAACTTTCCAACATCCTCACTCAAATGAGGAAGATCCAAGCTCATGCTAAGTAATTTTTTTAAAACCTGAAGTTAGAAATAAAGCAAGCCATACAGTAAATGTTGTTAATTTCTTTCAGTTGAATGCTCTATAGAAGCTTAACTTTCATTGAAACAATTTGGGAGGCCTAATACAGGCTTTTGTATACTTTACTAGTATACAAGACTTTTATAGAACCTGTGTACCAACTTTTAAAAGGCATTAAAGAAGTTACTATTAAAAACATAATTTATAAAATGGTTGACTTTCATAATAAAGCCTTATAAAATGTATATGCTAGCTACAGCTTATCGAATTCAAAAAAATGGACCTTACACAAAGTGTTAGTTGGGATGGTATGTGTTAAATGAACCTGATCTGAATAGAAAAGGACAGAAAACATTAGAAAATTACAGGATTGTGTGTTTCATGCAGTAAAAACCTTGCCGTAAATTGTTTTACATTCTGTCAAATTTTTGTTCACATACTTTTGAGGTGGAGTTAGTAAATTAGAAATTCCAAAGCGTCAGTTGACTTGTGGGTATAGCAACATAAGTATTTTTATTATATTGAAAATAAAGATTAAAACATAAAGAAATATGAAAAACATGTGAATTGATATTAAATTTAATTTGGAAATCATTGCAAACAAATTATATTAAAAAAGTGTTTGAATTTGAATTTAAGGAGTTAATATTTGGAAAAAAGCCTGTACTTTATTACATTAGTAAATATTGTACATTTGAAGTTTCTGGTTTTATTGATATTAAACGACGAAAATCGCCTGAGTTGGTTCCTGTAAAAAAAGGTGTAAGAGCCTTGCTTTTAAGAACATTGGATGGGTATTGCCGTGTCTTTTGATTGTAGGTACTATACGAAGTATTTTCGAAATTTTATACCAACTGAAAGTTAGAAGAGATTATTTCAACTAATGGAATAACACCACACGTTTATTAAATTTGAAAATAAGAATTTTTATTATTATAATGTTGTTCTTTCAAAATTAAGTTTAATTTATAATCATTGTTAATTAAAAAAAAAAAAATATAGAAGTCCAGTACCTATATATTTACACTTGTATATTAATTTTCACTTTGTTTTTTTTAACCTTGTCCGAACCAGATCAAAGAAATGAGAATTTATTGCTGATTTCAGACACATTTAATTTTTCAAGGTTTTTGTGTATACATGTATATATAGTTTGATATTCTTTTTAAACTTAATTCCTACTCAAAGTTTAAACTACACCGGAAATAAAACGACTATGTTTTTTTTTTGCGAATTTGCTGTAATTAATTTGTTTACTTCATTCAGTCTGAAATGAACGTCCTCAAATATCCCGTTCATCGGGCTTTTTGCATAATTAAAAAAGGTACATCCAAAGTGATGGTATTTATACAGACACTCGTAGGTAGTTTAGTTATACTATAAAGTATTTTTAGCTACTGCAATAATTACCTCGTTTTAATTTGGTATATATGGGGAAATTATTGGTTTTGGTAAGTAAATACTTTGTTTTGTGGTTTTAATTAAATATTAAATTTCTATTACCACAGGGGTGGATTCAGGATTCGGTCAGTGAAGGGGGAGGGGGGAGGGCGGTTCCAAATATACTAATTAACCTTTTTACCTAATTGTTACAGTTTTCAGTCTTTTAGAATGTTTTGCGTCAACTTTAGCCCAAGGTATGTAGGTATAGGTATATAGAAATATTTTACACAATAAAGTGTCAGTTTCACATTTTCAAATCTAACCAAACGCAGACAAAACTTTTTCTACCGTAGCTTATCGTTATATGTAATGTCTGCACACTGTACCTAAAAATCAGTCACATGCTCCATAAAATAATTATGAAGGTCCTCCGCATATAAAGCACCACCATCGTCGTCATCGGCTGTTATATTTTTGTTTTAACACATATCTACACATATTGTACCTAAAATGTTCACAATCATATCAATCATCAGTCAGAAAAATATGACACACAAAAATGCCAGATATAGTACAAAGCCATATTATATTTACACATTATCTGCATTTCGCATCAACTTTTTGTTTGATTTCATAGAAATAATGTCTGAGAAAATGGATCCATCAAGTCATTGCTTAGGGTGAAATATTAATAATAATTACTATCAATCCTGTCGTTGGCAGATTTCTATAAAAAAAGATAGACACAAACATCAGCAATTACTGCCATTCCATCATATTTTTTTTTGTGTTTCTACAGAAAGAAATAAAGTCAAAATAACTCTAGATATAGGTAGGTTTTTCCTGTTTTTTTTTCTTTTTGTCTTTTCTATTCGAAGGAGATGCAGAGATCACATAATATATATCCAAAGAAGACCACACAAGTTTCCATACACTCACTCATTCATCCATGATGTGTAGCCTTTTGTTTTTCCTGCAAAAACACCCTTCTCGTCTTAGGAGTTCATGCTTACAAGCAAAGTTTGAAAAAAGATGTACAACAAGCCTTTAGAATATACATACATACCTACGAGAAGGACTTTCTCTGATGCTTTGTATGTTATTCTCTTGTAGTATAGTCCTGCGATGTCATCTTAGTCGTATAATCATCTCGTCGAAGTTCCCTCCCTATCCCGCATAATTGAACACGCATTCATGTTCTCCTTATAGACTCGTCGTACACTCCCTATACCCACTTCTGCAACGAGACTTCCGATACACAAGGCTTGTAGAAAGATTATATAGGGAATGTGTCGTCCTTTTATCTCATGCTCCAGCTCGAGCTCCAGTCATCGCCATCGTTGTCATCCTTTAAAAGGGTTTTATGCTCAGGTTACATGGTACGTACATCCCTACATATATATACTTGCGCAACCAATATATTCAAATAAACACACATTTCAGTTGAATCAACGAGAGAGAAAGAGGAGATATATCGAGCCCATCCAGACACAGAACAGAAAATGTATCTTTTGTATATATTTAAAGCCATTCCTTTGTATTTCTGAAATGAAAATTGCCTTACTGTCGATTATCTTTCGTGTAATGTCCATTATTCAATTACGTCGCTCAAGCTTGGTGTTGGAGCTGGATTTACACAAACAGAAGGAGATCAAGCAAGAGATTCAGTAGGTAGGTTTCAGAGATTCTGGCGCCGTGCCCGATTATGCTATATATGTATATAATGTGCAACATGAGTATCGCTGGTTGAACTTCTAAATGTATAATGTTCAATGCTAAGTAGGCGACATTTGATTGAAATATCAGATTGTAGGCAACTTATACTGTTTGTGATTAATATCTGTTTCTGAAGTAGAACGGAATATATGAATGCATAATTACACATGAGGCGAAGATTTGGTTTAGATGAGAAATAGGGTTGATCTTGGCTTTTGTTGTGAAAAGAAAATATTTTAAAATTTTCATAAGGTCTTATAGGTTAAGTGTCAAACACAGTTGCATTTTTTAAATATTTAGCTTGTTATCTGATGACTTAGAAATGAATAACTATTAAATGCACAGATGTATGTAGGATACCTCTTTAGATACAATGTTGACTAATTTAGCTTTCAGAGATTTTGTTATATAGGTATCTGTAGATACCTACCCTACCTACCCAACGTATTTTAAGATTTAATTATTATGATTGATATTTTCGAAACAAGCACAAACTAATTTCATGATATTAAAAAATACGGTGTTTCAATAGCATAGGATAAGATATTGTACCTATACTTAAAATTTTGACAGTAAACAAAATTTTTTAAACTTCTAAAAAACACCTACAATCTACATATTTGGAAAATAAGATCAAAATCGGTTTGACCATAAATGAGACGAACCAATAGGAAGATTTTTAATCCTCGTCTCGGTTTGGTTAAAATCGAAAAATATCAATGGTATCGTTTTGATGTCGGCCTTGATCTTGTATAATTTAGCACCATCTCTATCTCGTCGATTTTTTTGTGCTTTTAAGGAAGAATTATCGAACTAGACTTTGAATCAAGAATCTGCAAAATATTTTTTATTACACTGAATAATTCCATTTAGTGATTTAAATATTCAAAAGTTATGGATTCGTAAATAAAATTGATTTCGAAATTTTGATCAAATTTTACATTACGATGATAGCGAAGTTATCGCAATTCAGTCCTTCCATGGTCAGCGTAAACGGGATGGCTCGATTTTCTTTAAACATGGTAACTATAAGCTTTTTGAGGCATTTTTTTCACATTTTTTTCATTTTTTTAGAATCGAAAATAACGGCCGTACAATTTTTAATTTAATTTATAATTACGTATTTAAGCAATTATAAAAGTCTTACTTTTCTCAAAAATGTACCACAATTTTTTTTTTATTCAGTAATTTTTTTGAATAGGTATACATATATAGGAGATACCTTTTTGTAAAAAAAAAATCCGAAAAATGGTTAGGCATTACCATAGAACTAATTCTTTGATTTTCGATTTCCTCAAAAACACACTTCAACTAATTTTGGTCAATATTTTTGGAGAAGTAAAAAAAATTAAAAGTATTGCAACCAAAATTTTCATTTTTGAAAAGTTAAAAAAAAAATGTTTCGTTTTAATAATTCGAAAACAACTTCGTCGATTTTTATTAAATTAGGCAACAAGCAGTTTTTCAACATTATCTATTGCTGCAGATTTTAAACAAACATTATTCTTATAACCAAAAATAACGGTACATACGCATACAAGTGGTTAAAAACTGTTAAGGAAAATCTTATGTTTTGAAAACGACTTCTACGATGTTGATTAACATTTACAGTATGTGTGAGCTAATATAAGTAGGTATATACGATCTCCAAATTAAAAGAGAAAATCTTGCATTAATCTATTAATTATTAACGGTATTTTTCATAGAATCATTTTTTTGGTTTTATCATGAGTATCTGTTATTTAATAAATTTTAGTGAAAATTTGTAAAATTTATAAATTAAAATAATATTTCATATCCAAAAAAAAAAATTAAGATTTTTTTTGTCTTTGAAAATTCGATACTTCGAAAAAGGGTTGATGGTTTTTTAACTCCGCATTAATAAGTATTACAACATGGCTACAAATGTTTTCTTTCAAAAATGTTATAATGACAAAGATGAAGAAAATTAAAAAAAACAAATTCTTCTATTTAGGTGGACCGATTGAACTCATAAGTTCAAGTCACCTCAACTCGAAAATGCGTTTCGCCCATGTACGACAGTTGGGTTTTTTACAAGTTTTTGTTTAAACTGTAATTTTCTTGCATGCTTATTAAGTCCAACGCGGTGATGATATGTTGTTTATTTTTATGCACACACAGAATACATACCTTAAAATAATATATGGACTTATTCATTTCTCTTTTAAAATCAGATATATAGGATTAAAATATTCAGAATTTAACGCAATAATAAAAGGAAATTTCCTTACAAGACGTCAATATATAGCCATTACCGTTATACGAAATTTAAAAAAAGCAGTTTTTTTACAATTAGATAGTTTGTATGAATATTATTCAAAATCGTTTGTGCTGTTTCCAAAAAAAAACTTTTAAAAAATTAAAAATTGTTGTGTGAGTTCTAGTGGGTTAGGGTCATGATTCTGTAAGTGCCAAAATTCAGTTTCCTAAATTCTGTATTTCAAAATTCTGTAATTTAAAATTCTGTTAAACTAAAATTCTGTTTTCAAAATTCTGAAAATCTAAAATTCTGTTTTTTCAAAATTTTATAAAACCATTTTTCTGTATTTCAAAATTCTGTATTTCAAAATTCCGTAAACAATTCAAAACAATTTTTCTTTTATAATTTACAGAATTTTTGAAATTCAGCATTTTTGAGTGCAGAATAAACAGAAGGTATTTATAATTTTCCAGAATTTTGTATTTACAGAATTTTGATATTCACAATGGATTTACACAATTTTTGAATACAGAATTATGATCATACAGAATTTTCAATTCATTTACAGAATTGTGGTCACAAAGAATTTTGGGGTTGGGGCCATTATTCTGTAGGTAAGTGCCAAAATTAAGTTTCCAAAATTCTGAATTTAAAAAATTCTGAAAATTATAAAAGAAAAATTGTTTTGATAATGAAAAAAAGTGCGCACTTGAAATATGGAATTAAATATTTACAGAATAATGAAATACAGAATTATGATCATACAGAATTTTCAATCCATTTCCAGAATTTTGGTCATTCAGAATTTTGTAATACAGAATAACGACCCGTTCCCAGAATTTTGTAATACAGAATAACGACCCGTTCCCGGTTCTAGTCTATAGATAATCTTTCTCCTCTAGAAAATCAGAAAAGAGCATGGTGTATTAAATTTAAAGTTTTAGTCTGTAGAATGATGTAGTCAAGGAAACGCACAGTACCTACCTACTAGTTGCTACCTATAAACGGTAACCCTTTTTGGACTTTTCCATTATCGTAATGTTTAGTTTGACTGAAATCTCGAAATTTGTTTCCACACGAAACCAATACTTAATCATTACAATAAGTAAAGAACTCTTATGCCATCAGATGATGTTCCCAATAAACTCTCCATCAGATTATCTACTAAACATGACTGCAACGAGTTCAATAAAAAAAGACAATTAAGATAAATATTTGAATTTATGTATCATGTTGAGCTTGTACAATTATACTTAGATATGCATTACGTACGTATAACATTTCATTTAAATTCAAAATATATATAAAATCTTGAATAATTTAATGAACATATATAGGTACCAGTAAGTTCTCGTAAATTTGAGTTCCATATTCCATCCCACCTGAATAATGTTATTAAAAAAATCCCTTGTTTAATTGTAATAAATATTTAATTCGGTTCTACTAATCCCATTCTATATCTTAATCAATTGTTTACAAGGCGCATAGTATGTTATTGAAAAAAAAACTGTGAACTTTTGACCTTTCATATCATAAAGAACCCTAATAACATTTTGTTCTCCAAAATCTGTTCAATTATTCATAGTTTTTCATGTTTTAATACTTATTCTCATAACTGCACTATTAACTCTTTAAGTCAACCTCAACGACATAATCAAATTTAACCCATCATAAAAAATAAACACAATAATTTCCTGCGTAGGCTCATGCATATTATAAATTAAACGGTAGACACTGGCAGTGAACGCGCTTTTAAAAAAGTATACACAATACCTAGGGTTGCCTTCACTTAGTGATCAAATTATCGTACTTTCAAATTTTTAATCATGCAGTCACCATTTAGTCGCAAATTGTGCATTTACCTTTAAAACCATATCTTATTTCTTGAGACTAAAAAATTGAAAACCACTAGGCGACTAGGAATTTTTTATCGCCGTAAACGTGTAATGTAATTGCATTCAATTTATTTTTACTTGCGACAATCAAATCACCAGAAAAATTTAAAAAAAAAATTTCAGTCTTTTAAGCATCGTGATTTATTTGTACCTACCAATTAATATGTGCTGTCATTCACAATGAAACTCGTCTGTTCCACGCGAATAGTCACGCGATTGAAATCGCAAACGCTTACCTACGCTTATAGCCTTTTCACACCAAACCCAAAACGCGGTTTTTGAAATTATTGATTTTGGCGGAAAACCTACATCGAAAATTCAAGTTTTACCATATATATTTTTGGGAAACCACAAGTTTTATATAAAACCTCTCGAAAACTAGTTGCAATTCAAAGTTCAACTAAACAAACAAATCTTTCGAAACATTCAGAAATCAATCAAATGTAAAAAAAAACTGCTGAAGACTACTGACAAAAGAAATTGTATGTGTGTTATGTAAATGAGATGTTTTGTTATTGTTTTTTTTTTTGCAGGAGAGGAGTGAGTGTTTGTAAAATATCAAACGAGTTTTTGAAAACTTTTTGCCGAAATTCCGGTTTTAGGTTTTGTGTGAAAAGGCTATTAAGTGTCGCGATTTCTTAGTATCATGTGAAACTCAAATGTATGTTCAATTTTTCAACTGATCGCGCGATGAAAATTGCAAGTACGTTCGATCTCTAAGGGCCTAATCTCTACGGGAAGAAAAAGACTTTAGGCAGAATTGGTATACACAAAATTTTGATCATGATTTTATTTTTACTGTGATAATAAACATTTTTGGACATTTTTTTAAAATTTGCATATAGGTAACCCTACAACCGAGCCTAGACCTTCGTCAATTTGATGTGCTCTTATCCAAGTTATACTATACTATAACTATAGGTATATTTGGTGCTTTACTAAAATAGATAGAGAGGTTAATCTAATTAAGACTCCCACTCTCTCTGTTATTCTTGATTTGGATTTTTACGATAAAACATTGTTTCAAAGCTATATACTTACTATAGTTAGATATATTTTTGTCTAACTGAAAGAACCGGGGATTTGCTACTATATATTTGTATGAAAACGTCATTTGTCAGCAAAAATTAGAATAACATACTATGCAAGTGTGTATGTTGTTTGAATATTTACAAGATAGGTTAGGTAAAGTAGGTAGTAGTTAAGCAGTCTTTTTTTCGCTGATATTGGTATAGGGTGCGTGTAATGAGAGTGGAATGTGGGTATAGAATTTATGTAGTCGGAGACTATTAACATTTAAATTTTAAAGGCTAAGTGGAAGAAGGTGGGTAGTTGAACTTTCATAGTCAAGGTGTTGAATTTTATCCAAGTTGATACTCTATAGTCACACATTGCATGTCAGTTGGCTATAAGTTCATATTGATTTTTTTTTGTCAGAGTGCTAATAACAAGTAAGAGTTTGTTAGTATTTTAAACAAAGACTATACGGAAAAGCTGTATCGGAAGTAAAAGAAACACTTTTCAGAAAATGTGACAAGAATACTAACCTTAAATTTTTTTAAAAGGATAATAGTTGCCTTGGTTGTCAGAGGACATTCCTTCGATAACAGAACTCGAATTTTCTCGAATTCTTGGTAACAGATTCTTGTGGAATAAAACTCAACTATTTTGCCTGGCTTCATTGAATTCGAAATTAATAGTTCGAGAAACCGAGAACTGTATGTCAACCTTCCAAAAAAAATTTTAAAATCAATTCAATTTTCAATATGAAGATTTTTGAAAAGATGCCCAAATAAATACAACGTTAAAAAAATGCAAGCAGGCGTTCAAAACAAAACAAAATTCAATAAATACACTTATCCATATTAATTCTGAAATGCAGATTAGTATTGACTTCAACCAAACCAAACCAACCATTTCATTTCATTATTAATGAGCCTTAAATGGTTTTCTTTTCTTTTTTTCTCTATAAAAAAAAAATATCAATTAGCCACAATTTGCATTTGTGGTTTAAATCGTCCCTGGCATGTCGGATAATTATTACTCACTTATCCCCACATTCAGTTATGACTCCCCATATTATATAGTAGACTGCAACTTGATCTGGGATTCTGTTCTGGATGTGGATGCTATATTATGTGAGACTGAAGCTTTAATTAAAAATTACGCATTTAATATATATTCGCTCTTCATCTCTTCACACAGCAAAATGATATCCATTAATTTACTAAAATTAACATTTCTTTGCTGCAAAAGCGCACCAGTAGTCAGAATACCAGCATCTGATGTGAAGTGAAGTTTTAATTTTATTTTATAGTATATGCATATATTTCTTTATAATATAAATGTATGTATATACATATGTAGATAATGTATGTCTTTTTTTATTGTTTCTCTCATTTAGAATATTGTCCAACAGCGCGGTATATACTGAACTGAACTGATGCTGTAGATGAGTCTCATTCGTCGTCATCATGGTTGTCATTGTTAATATTAGTGGTTGGAGCGCGTTTTTTAATTGATGTCAATTGTTTTGTAATTTTGTTGTTGAATATCTCTCGGTTTCTGTTTAAATTATATATAAAACAACTTATAGAAAATACTCACTGATGCCACAATCACTCATCCAATTGGCCATCATGAAAGCTGCAGTCTGTTGTTTCATTACAAACCACGAATGTTCAACACTGTCGGCCGTTGCGAAGATATTTCGCGCCTTTTTTCCAACTATTCTTCGAACTTTGTTCAATGTATTTTTATTTTAATGTATTTTTATGAAATAAGGGAATAAAAATAAGATCTGTTCCATCCATATTAATAAACACGAGTTAACGACGAGATATGTTTAAGTCCTGACGGAATTCCTGCTTTGTTTTGAAAAACTGTTGCAACACTCTAGCGAGACCATTAACATTTCTATTCCGGAATTCAATAAAACAAGCAATTTGTCCTAATATTTGGAAGAATTCATTCACTATCCACATCCATAAGAAGGGCAATCGTAGTGATATTTGAAATTAAAGACCAATAGCCAAACTTTCGAGTTTACCAAAACTGTTTGAGAGTTTTTATTTCAGCTGCAAACCTTTTCTTGCGAATGAGCAACATGGGTTTATGAAAAAGAAATCTACCGTAACTAATCTTCTTGAATTTACGTCTTTTACAAATAAAACTGAGAAAGGCCATCAAGTTGACTGTATCTATAATGACTTTAGTAAGGCCTTCGACAAGTTGTCTCATAGTCTTATTTTATTCAAACTTTCATCTCTTGGTTTCCCTTCAGCTTTCGTTCAATGAATCGGATCATATTTGAAGGGAAGGACGTACCAAGTTCTTTTTAGAGGAATCATTTCCGATTTAATTAACGCAGACTCTGGTGTATCTCAAGGTAGTCAAGGTAGTTTATATCAATGATGTTTTTTCAATAGTAAAATCTTGTTGGGTGCTTATATACGCTGATAATATAAAATTATTAAAAATAATCCGAAACCAGTCCGATTCTGAATCTCTTCAAAATGACCTAAATATTTCTTCTGATTGGTGTACACACAACAATCTTTTTCTAAATGTGTCAAAATGTCATTCGATGTCCTTTTTTAGAAAAAAAAATGCAATATCCTATAATTACAGCATAAATCAATCTGTGCTTAATAGAGTACTGATACTTTTAACAAAATCTTGATTTTTCAACCCACATTGAGAAAATTTCAAATAAGGCCAATGCAATGCTCGGTTTTATTAAACGCTGGAGTAAAGAATTTTCGTCTTCTTTATACAAATCTTTTATTCGTCCCCACTTAGAATATGCAAGTAAGGTATGGTCACGTAACTACTCTGTACACATTAGCCGTGTTTTATTATCTACGGATCTGGATCAGGATCATCCCATAAAAATAAAACGATACAGATCCATAATGACAATAGTTTTGTATACTCATCTCTTTCTTTCTTATGTTTGTTTATTTTTCATGTAGATACTGTCTTCTTTCTTAACACTACAGTTTGTACTCCCTACCGACTGAAGAGCCGTCTACTCGCCAGAGTAAAAACTTATTTTCGGATCTATAAAATAGATCCAGATACAGAGCAGGATCCAAAGTTGTTGTTGTATTACGTGCTAAAAGTGATCCCGATCTAGATCCGTAGATAATAAAACACGGCTATTGATCGCATCGAATCTGTCCAGCGTAAATATGTACGTTTCGCACTAAGCCATTTGAATTGGAGTGAACCAAATCAACTGCCTACATATACCAACGCCTTCTTCTTTTAAACATGACTACTCTGGAAAAACGTCGGAAAGTAAACAATGTTTTGTTTTTACACCAACTACTGATTGGATTTATTGATTCACGTGTACTTTTGGACCAAATTCATTTTAGTTAGAAGTCACAGTTCTCGAACTCTGACATTTTTCACCTCGATTTCCATCGTACCAATTATGGCCTCAATGAACCATTGATTCATATGAAACACAGAGCGAATAAAAATCATAATGTTTTCGACTTAAGTTACTCAAAGCTTACACTAAAGAAGAAGTGGTATGGACGTTCTTAGTATTTCTAATTGTTTGTCACCAATCAACAAGGAATAAGCAACAGATCTGTCTAATTTGATTCTGTGATTATTTTGTTTGTTTATGTGTATGGGAGATCAGTGTGAGCATCAGAACCTAAGTATAGTAAAAATTCGGAGCAGAATTGTTAAAAAAGTGGAGTAAATCGATAATTTTCGGAGTAGATTTGAAAACGAAATAAAAACTCATGTTTTCAAAAACTGTACTTTTAACAAAAAAAAATTTGTTTGACAAGATTAATCATGTCGATTATGGAATCCGCAGTGATTCGAAGTCTCTTTACCCATTTGTCGTGAAAAGAAAACAGAACACTGTTCTGAGAATCACTGCGAATTCAGTTTTGCGTATTCCATAATCGACATGAATATTTCTTTAACAAACAAATAAATCAGTTTAATAATTCCATTCGTTATAGGGGTAGTTAAAAGTTTTTTGCTATATCTTAATAGTCTCATAAGCAATTTTTTTTTTATAAAATAGATTTTAAAAATTAAAAATTGAATTTAAAAATTAAAAGTTGAATGTTAAAAGTTAGAAATTAAATTTAAATTAAAAATGAACGACGAAAGTAAAAATAATATTTTTCTTCAAAATTTCCTGCCCCAATTGCAAGGTAAATGTAACATTTCATTAAACCAAAGGGAATTTCTACCTATTTCAGTAAAAAAGCTCAGAACCCGCTGTGCCCCGCTCGGGGCTAAAAAAGAGAAACGCCTATTACAGGTCACAGTAGTTGTCAGCGATCATTCATATGTGAACAAAATATCAAAATTCGCTATCGTTCGCAATTCGCTTGCAATGTTTATTGTTTCATGTGGAAGCCGCTTAATTGTGTGTTGAATGTATAAAGCAATATTTATAAAAAGCAATATTTCCTTTGGTTTGGAATTGCGGAAATAAAATTAAATATTGAATTTTTGGCGCCCCTTGATATTGATATTGAACAGCCCTTGCGACGGTGCTGAGTAAAATCCATGTGTCAGTGTCATCACTGTTGATGATATAGGGTGTTGATTCGTTCATTTTTTTTGTTAAGTTTTGTGTTCAGTTTAATTAACAGAAATAATTTAAATTTTTTCGGTACATATGAAAAATTTATATGAGTGTATGTGATGCATTTGTTTTTTATTTGAATGTTCATGGATTAATATATTGTGTGCCGGCATAATTTCATTTTACACACGACGAACGCGTTAACTCGACTCCTCTGTTTGAAAAGTAATCCATCATTATTATAATCTCGGGGATATAATCTATATAGACACAGAAGCGAAATATTTCATGGTCGATCAAAGGTTTTTTTTTTTTTTTTTTTTTTTTGTGACATGTACATATACATACATAGATTTGAATAAGACTACAACCCAAGTCAAAAACCTCCAAACAATCGATCATCATTAAATTCAACAAAAAGAGATGGAATTTTCAATTGATGAAAGGATTTTCCAAGGGTGATATTGAATTTAAATTTTTTTTTTTCCTTTTAAACTCTGAAATGAAAATTCTTTAAAAAATAAGTTAGAAAAAGAAACATTTATATGTATACATTTTTTGATCGATGAGGATGATTTTATTGAGTGGAAACATTGAAAGAGAGAAAGAATCCTTTTTTTTGGACAAAGATTACTCTCGGCACGCACGTACGATTTCCCTAGTGTAAATGCGTTGATGAACGAAAAAGGAAATAATAAAGATTGAGAGGATGAAAAAAAGTCGTCACGTTCTTCAGATAAGGTTTTCAATCAATGTCAATATAGATGCGTCTTCTATTATGTGATCTGTGTAGGTATAGACATGGTATATACATAAAGTGTCCTTTTGACATCGTTTTTATGGGGGGTATTAAGGAAATTCTTTGGCAGCTTATATTGGATATCAATGGATTTCTTTATATAAAGATACACCTTTGGGAGTTCAAATAACAAAAAAAAAGGTTTGCAACAGATTGATTAAGAGGAGACAAGTTTTTTTATGATATCCTTTTAGAATGAACTATTTATATAGATGGATTGGAGTCAATAATATGTGTTGGTATGCCCTGTGAATTGTACCTGCATATAAAGGTTTACTATTAAACTTAAGTTTGATTTTTTTTATATTTTTGAAAGAGATTTTAAAGATTGATAGCCGTTTAACATAACACAGACTTTTATACAATGGAGAAAAGGAACATTTACCTGTTCGTATAAGTCTTAAATACTGAATGGTAACCTAGAGTTGGTGTCAAAATTCAGCTTAGGTCAAATTTGTTTTTTAAATGGTCAGGTGTAGTATATATATGTATGTAGGTAACCTCAGTGTGTCAACTGAAAGAGTTAGAGCCTAAACAGGTAAACCGATTTGCTTCAAATTTGTTAAAGTCCACTTTAATGTGAGGGGTAGCTATGCAATACAACGATTTCAGTAGTTTTTTAATTTTCTCAAAAACGACTTTGACTATTTTGATAAAACTTTGTACCTATAATCAATAGGAAGACTTTTTGCGACCTAATGAACAAAGTGTGTGTAGGAAAACTGCGTTTCAAGTTTTTTTTTTATAAAATTGTTCCATTTGTTTATATGTTACTCCCTTATATCTTTTAATTATAGCTCGACCGATTTTGTTACAATTTTATATTGTAAATAATCTTAACAATATTATAGGTATTTAAAGAATTTGAAAATACTTTTTTTTTAACGAACAAAAATATAAAAAAAAATTATTTACCTCTATCGATTTTTTTTTTATTTTTTTTTCTTTTTTTTTTTTCGTTAAAATGTGGCTTCATTAAGGTTTTCCACCAGAAGAGCAACTTCATGCGACATTGTCGTGTGCATATATTTTTTTAATTCAATTTATTTCAATACCTATGGATTGGAGGTAGAGAGAAGAGTGTATAAACAAAAAATATTCAGTACAATTTTTTCTCTTCGTCCAAAATGAGTTGAACTAAATATGAATTTAAAAAAATTAAATATGGTAAAATTGGGGAACCCTTGGGACTTTGGAGTGGGAATTCACGTCAGTCTTTTGTTTAATGCCCCTGATTAATAGGTTTAAAAAACAATAAAATCCAAAATTCCGTTTTTTTTTAAATTAATGAGATGTTCCATAAATGTATGTATGATAAAATTTGACTCTACAAAATAAATTCGGAATAATTTTGAAAAAAAAAAAAAAAATTATTTTTTTTTTATTAATTTATTGAATAATTCTGAACTAGTCTGGTTCGAATTAATTTGGATAGCAGAATAGGGCTGAAAGTTACACTATGTAAGTTGTCAGCTGTGGCTAATCCAAAAACAATTAAGAGATGCATTTATGCCCAATATTTCAGTGGTAAGTCAAACCTAGACATACATTTATTTACGGTATAAACTGAAGAAATAGTTTTTAAGTATAGAATCAATGCGGATCTATCTATAAACAGTGAAAGCTCTAATAAGCGGACACTCATGGTCCCCCAATTTTTGTCCGGTTATGAGAACTGTCCAGCTTAAGGAAAAGTATTGAAAAACTTTTTTCATTCACTTCATACTAAATTTGTATTAATACAAATTGACATCACTTAAGATATTTCAATTTGAGAGGTTTCTGACTAATTTTGTAACCCTCAGTGCTGTCAGAGGAGCAGTTCAGTAAGCTTAAAACAACCATCAACTTGTTCCCGTCCTTTGCCAAACTTGGATTGGGCAAAACAACGCTGGAGGAACACGAAATCGACACAGGGGATGCCGAACCTATAAAACAACGCCACTATCCGGTGTCTGCAGCAGTACAAAAGCTCTTATATGAGGAATTGGACCGTTTACTTGCCATGGACTTAAAAGAAGAAAGTAATAGTCCATGGAGCTCTCCGGTAGTCTTGGTGCGGAAACCAGGGGTGGAATCGGCTTAGGTGATAAATGATTGAAGTGACAAAAAAAAGGGCGTATCCTTTGACTCATGTACAAGCTGTGCTAAGTCGTATTTTATATACACACTATATCTCTAGTATGGATCTGAAAGACGCCTTCCTGCAGATACCGCTGGAGAAGTCATCACGAGAAAAGACGGCGTTCACGGTTCCTGGCAGGCCTCTGTTCAAGATTTTGTTTATCTGGACGATCTTATGATAGTCTCAAGCACCTTTGAAGAACATGTTCGTTATCTGAATATCATCGCTGAAAACCTTGAAAAGTCAAGATTCTGCTTTAAGGAGTTAAAATATTTAGGTTATGTGATCGGCGATGGTTGCCTCAAAACAGATCTGGCCAAGGTTTCAGCAACTCGAGATTTCCCGGTACCCCAAAATCAGCGTCAGGTTTGAAGATTTCTAGGTATGTCTGGATGTTACCACCGTTTTGTCCGTGACTACTCAACACTAGCCACACCCATTACCAATACCTTAAAAAAAAGATAGGAAATTTGAATTCGATTCTGAAGCTTTAGCTTCCTTTAATAAGATCAAGGATATGCTAACATCAGCACCCATTCTAGTGAACCCGAATTATAATTTTGTGTGATGCTTCTTAGACAGGAGTATAGGGGGCGTATTGCGTCAAAAAGACGAAGAAGGCATAGAGCGCCCAATTTATTACTACTCACACAAAATGAATAAAGCAAAATGTAATTACAGTGTAACTGAGCGGGAATGCTTAGCTGCAGTTCTTATTATAGAGCAATTTCGCCCTATATAGAGGGATACCACTTCCATGTTACCACCGACCATGCAAGCTTGAAGTGGTTGATGGCTCAAAAGGAACTCAGCCAGAATCTATACTGAAAAAGGACCTTCTGTTTTTTTCTGTTTCATTTGTTGATAACAAAATAATTCCTAAATATAACAATGTGTCCGCATATGGGGGGTTTTCTATCTAAAATGAGCAAGAAAAAGTATCCGCGTCCGCTTATAAGAGTGTCCGTTTATAGAAAAGTAATTTGTTTGAGATATTCGAAAAATACGTTTGTTCCCCAAAAAGGTGTCCGTTTAAGGGAATTGACCGCTTATTGGAGCTGTCCGCAAGTAAAGCTTTCACTGTATAAAGGATAAAACATCAAAATCATTTATTCAGTAAATCCAAAGTGAATTCACTTAATTTTGTGAATTAACTCAGTTTTAACTTTAAATTCGCAGTTAAGTTATTGGCACGTCAACTTGCCTCTATTACCAATTTGCCTCGGCTACCCCTATCTTGTTCTGTTAACATTAATTCCTTTTCTTTTTTTTTTTTCAAAAACTCTAAATTTGTTGGACACAAATTAAGTTTTGAATAATTAAGAGCTCGTCTAGTTAGAATTAAATTTTCCATTTTCAAAACATTTTCGAATATAATGTTAAGTACCTATACAAAGGATATATGTGTGTACATAGTACCATATATACATATACGAACATTTTATTACTGATATTTCAATTCATAATTTTAAATCGAAGACTTAAACTTCTGTAGACAGCTTTAAACAAAGATAATTCTCATCACACAAAAGATGAAACTTGTTTCATTTCTCACAAGTAATTTGATCTGCTAATTAATTTATAACTTTAGAGCACTCTGCAATATACATATATGGTAAACTCCAACATCAGGGTTATTCCTTACGCCTCTGAATGTTGCCTGTCAATCAATTATGAAGAAAATTTGAAATTAAAAATTCACATAATATCTGGCCCACATATTATATTCATAAATACTGCAATGTTAAACGTAACCTAATAGCTTGGCTACCACTTGACCAACTATACGAGTATTATAGTAGGTAGGTAGACCATCTGGAACGAATTGTGTGCTCCCGTGGTTTGAACTTCCTCTCCCGGAAGCCTTTTTTATGTCTTCCCTTCTGCACTTTCTTTCCTATCTGTTTTGTTCAACACGACGTAAATAACTTCTTCTTTTTTTCTGTTTTTTTTTTGTTGAGTTAAGTTTAATTGTTTTATAGTTTCTGTAGATTTAATTTGAATTTCGGGCTTCGGGGTGGTCAAAGATATACCGGATGTTCTGTACATGCCCTATTTGCTGCTGTCCTCCTCATCGCCATTGTCTGGCAGCACTATTTAATTACAAAATTTGTGTGTGTCTCCACAACATTCTTTCTCTTGGATTAATTTTTGTTTTTATTTTTTGAGAGAGAAACATTATAATTTGTGGCTGCTTACTGAACATGGACACAAAACAACCATATTGCACCGCCTCCTTCTGTCCCCAAAAGAAGAAATAATTATAAAATATTGTATGAAAAAGATGGCGTATGCGGCGACAAATAAAAGAAATTACCTCATCGTCCTCCGCAATAATATGATGTCTTTCGGTTGCGACTCTTTGTAATGACCAAACACTTTGAAATTTCTTTAAGGTCAGGAAAGTGACTTCCTTTTCTGCATCAGTGGAGTGTGTGGGCATATTTGATTAGTCTTTTTGTATAATATGTAGATATGTACTTCTGGTGAAACTCAATCAGGAAATTACCATATGCAAACTTTTATGAGCATGTGCATAACTTTCGAAAAGACCACGACGAAGACGACGATGAAGAGCAAAGTATATGGGGGTATGGAGTGATGATGGGGTTCGAGATGTGTCAGCATATATATACTCGGTCTTGGATGTGCATTTTAAACCAAGATGCACATGAATAAGGAAAACTTGTGGAAAAATTATTGATTGGGTACATACTGTATAAGATGTGTGATGGCAGAAAAGCAAAAAGTTCAAAGGTTGTATTTGCATTTGACCGTTTCTTTCTTTTTTTTCTGTGCCAATCAATTTCTTTCTTCTTATGTGAACATTTGTATGTATCTCTACCTAGGTAGGTATACATATATTTGAGAAATGTTTTTTAGTCATTTTTTTAAATAATTTTAAATGTATTTTTAGGTAAAAAACTGTTAAGTGTTTTTAAGAACACATATTGGGCTTTCATAACAAAAAACAATAAATTAGACTAAATAAAGTCAAAAAAACAACCTAAAAATGACAAAAAAAATGTGTTTGATATAATAAATTGTGAATTGAATTTTCTTGGAGTTAGTTATCGCATAATTTGACTTTTAAGAACGCCTTGTTTGGAAAGTATTTTAACTGTGCCTAAGGTTTTCAGTAAATTTAAATCTTTGTTATTGAAATTCAACTTTAAAAAAAACTTCTCAACCTATGTACATGACCAATAGACATTATATAGACGAATATCTTGCTGGACAAACTTTCTGTAGAAATTCTGGTAATTTGGATTCATATTCAAATTTTTTTGAGTTCGATTTTCTTACGAATATACCAGATTTACCTCTATATATCGCTTGAAAAATTCATTTTAATGGACAAAACATAAAAAAACATAAAATAAAGTTAATTGCGTCTTTGGTCAACAAAAATAGAATATATCAGGTGCTTCAGTCTGTCTGACAAGTAAAAACACCAGCATCGACAATGATTATACACTACTACACCAATATCACAAGCATTACTTTTTCATATTTGAAGATGTATGAAGCACCCAATCACACATTTTGGATTAATTTAAAATAACGGCCAATTTTTAAGTGACGTTTAAATACGTTAATAAAAAGGACACTTGACAGTTATATATGTATGTTACATTTAAACTGCATGTATCTATGCAGGATACGATGTAAGGACATACAAAAGTATAAAAAAAAAACACCAATGAATAAAAATCAATTATTTATTGGTCTACATGGCTATACAACTGATGTGAATGCAGCAGTGAACACCCGCGGCTGCTGGTCTGGTAACTGGTTGGTGGTGCTTGAATGATGATGATGGGCTTATATATATTTATAGGTGTGCCAGATCTTTTGGATGATTTTTGTTTGATCCTTTTCTCAATGCAATTTCAGTTATCCTGCTGACGACGCGACGTGTGGTTTTTAACATTGCATTTTGTGTTTTTTTTTATATTCATGTTGCAGTTGGAATTTAATGCATTTATCTGTTTCCGAATAAAAAAAAGCAGCGACGATGTAAAAAGAGCTTATGATGAAGAGAGCAAAGATCTATGATAGGATTCTCCGTCAGTAATTTGTGGTTTTGCATCATGTAACTGCAAGCGAATGAATATTTTTATATAGGATATATAATATTTGTATAGGTACCTATAAAAAATCCTTTTAAATAGGTATATTAATTCACAAATATACATACATATATAAAGAAAATATGTATATGAGCAAATAAAACCTTAACTCTGAAGCAAAGTTGTCGCCGCTGTTGTGGCTTAAACTTCGTATTATTTTACTTTTGGTTCTATATGTACAGTATAGGTACAATAAACATTACATATACCTATACATTCAACTAACACTTCATAAAGTCACGACTTTATTTTCATACATATATGAATGTAATGTATGTAGGTAGGTATGAATGATTTTCACAGTGTTTACGAATGAATCTTCGGCCATTCGTTATACAGTTCAACCTTCATTCTTTTAAATTTATTCATAAAAAATGTTAATATTTTATTATTTTTTTGATAATGGAACTGTTTTCTGTTAACTAAGTATTTAAATAATTGTCAGTTGGTATACTTTTTAGTAGAACCGATAGCAGCTTTGCTATTTGCCATAGTTTCATAAAATTGCCTACAAAAAATCTGTATAGGTATATAAGTTTAGACGAGTTGTTATAAAATTGTTCCCAAATTTTCATTCCATTTTTTATCCATTTCTTAACTTGCTTTTCAGGGAAGCTATAGCTATCGGTTTAGTGCAAACAAAAATTTTGATTTTTTTTTTTAGATTTTCTCGCGATTCTGATAAACGGTGTATATTTGTTCAAAGTGATTGCATTTCATTTTTTGTGGCAAAAACATTTCAGATAATGAAATAAAGTTTTGACGTCTTGTAAGAAAATTGACTTATTTTTGATAAATATTTAACTTATACGAATATTTATTTTATGAAAGAACCAATTTTCTTTTAAATTTTGAACGAAGATACTTTTAAGTTGTGTTAATAATCTTAAACTTCATACACTAAATGTTTTCTAAAAAAAAAAATTCAAAGAATTAATTATTTTAACATTGAAAATGTTTATAGGGTCGTTTTGAGAAAAATATGATGTTACCAAAATGATTAAATGAACAAATGAATATATAACAGATGAACGAAATGAACTCTAGCGTATAGGGGGGCTCAGGATCGAATTTTTGGTTGGTGTTACCAAAGAAAATCCCAAAATGAACCTAAAGACACAATCGATGAATCGTACCTACACGTTGATCGTCGCCAACCGACGAGCTTCAGTGGAGGATAGTTGAATTTGTATGAAATCTTAAAATCACTCGATTTGAGCGCACTTAGAAGCCTTTTACTCAGGTTATAATTATCGGATGCTTAATGTTAAGATAGATAATTAAAGCTAAAATGACGGCTACAAATCTGCATCAAAATGTTTGCAAAAGCTTACAAAATTTCATACTAAAAACGTGCAAGATTGGCTTTTGAGAACTAATTTCATCACGGCAAACGACGTGAGGAACAAGAAAACAAAAAGAAAAAGAAAAAAACGTACCCACAAAGAATATACATTGCTGTAAGGGTGTGGGCAGGACGTTGGTTGGAGTGGAATGTGTGCAATAAAAAACCACCACTGCACTGTGGCTGGTGGCAAACACAATTTTGGCTTCGCATCGGGAACAAAAATGATATACATACATAGCTACATTATTAAGTAGGTTAGGTATGTCTGTAAAATGTTATGTTGATTAAATTGTTGTAGGTATTTTTCAAATATTATTCGTAATGGTACGATTAGGTTGGTTTGGTTGGCTTATAACTTCTGTTCTAACAATCGGATATTTAAAATATAGGTCTTAAAATAAAGGTAAAATATCAAACTAATTTATTCAGTTAAAAAATAATTGAAATAACATAAAAGTGTAGGTGAAAAACGTTTAGGTTTAATTCATTAAAATAAATAATTGCAAAAATTGAAAAATTGAATAACAAAATTGGCTTCGCCAACAAAATTCATATATCTACGTATCTATATAGGTACATACGTTATGTATGTAGGTAGGTAGGTAAGTAGAAATGGCGATCACAAGCAACCTAGCTCGTTGACCCAATTAGTCCTGTGGATGTAAATGGTTTGGAATGTCTCAGAATGGCTCCGAGACGTAAGAGGTTTGACCCCTTAGTATGACATTATGTATGTACATTTATATAAAAGGATTGATTTAGTTGTTCTGCGGTTGCCTTTTTACTTCTGTACTAATAATCGGATCTTAAAGATTAAGGTTTTGAAATAAGTTAAATAATAGGCTTCAAAATTTTGTCTGACAAAACTTGAATTCATTCTTAATCAATTCGATTGTTGAACCTAGAATATGCACAGAGACCTA
This sequence comes from Epistrophe grossulariae, assembly GCA_929447395.1. NCBI lineage: Eukaryota > Metazoa > Arthropoda > Insecta > Diptera > Syrphidae > Epistrophe > Epistrophe grossulariae. Next base: position 91,387,966 of record OV839568.1, on the reverse strand, counting down.
TACTTGAACCTCTATGATTATAACTTATAACTTTAGTTCTATAAGGGCCAGATGTTGAAGGTTAAGGTATTTAAATTAAGGTTAACTAGGCTAGATGTAGGATTAACCTAGCGAAGCAACTTAAATATAATACCTAATCGAAAAGGGTTGATTTGGTATCTTCTGTTCTAATTATCGGATCTTTGAGGTTAATGTCTTAGAATTAAGGTAAAATCTCAGGCTACAAATTTATGTGACAAAACAACATCTAAACCAATGGGTTTTTTTAACTTGACCAACGTCTAAGCCAATGCGGCTTTTGAACTTGACCTACGTCTAAGCCAATGTGTGATTTTAACTTGAACTATACGTCTAAACCAATTCGATTTTTGAGCTTGACCAACGTCTAAGCCAATGCGATTTTTGAACTTGACTTACGTCTAAGCCAATGCGATTTTTGAACTTGACCTACGTCCAAACCAATGCGATTTTTGAACCTAAAATATGCAAAGATACTTAATTGTGAATCTCTTTAATAAACTTACAACATTAGCTCATAAGGGCCAGTTGTTGAAGGTTAAGGTACAGGGTGGCGCACGAATCGTGCTACAAAAATAAAACGTAATAACTTTTTTTCTGTGTGAGTAATCGGCTTATTTTTTTTTTTATTTTGTAGGTTACTATTTAGATTTATAAAAATGGATGCTTGGAATACGGAGAAAAGAATTTGGATAGTGCAACGGTACCATGCTTTGCAGTCCGTCATTTCCGTCCAAAGGGAATTTAGGCGGGAGTTTGGCGGTAATCCCCCGAGTAGATGGACCATTATGAGGTTTGTAAACATGTTTGCCGAATCTGGAAGCATCGCACGAAGGCCGTACCATCGAGATGCCAATGTTCGGGTTCAAGATACAATCGCAGCAGTAGCATCTGCAATACAGGCCAATCCGAACGTTTCGACCCGAAACTTATCGGGGCAAATTGGAATTAGTAGACGGTCATTACAACGGATACTTCATGACGATTTAAACTTGTTTCCGTACAAAGTCCAAATTACTAGCAAGTTAAACCCTCAGGATTTGCCTGTTCGCCTGGAATTTTGCCAAAAAATGATATCAATGGCCGAAGAAGACAACACATTGATCAATTGTTTGTTCATGTCTGATGAGGCCCATTTTGATCTTAACGGCAATGTAAACAAGCAAAATTGCCGTATATGGAATGAGTCTAATCCAGAAATGCTCCATGAGACGAAACTGCACCCAGAACGAGTCACTGTGTGGTGCGCAGTTTCATCAAGGTGTATTGTCGGGCCGTACTTCTTTGAAGAAAACGGTGTAACCGTTACTGTCATTGGGGACCGTTATTTAAAGATGTTGAAGGAGTTTTTTTACCCAGAACTGCGCCGAAGACGTATACCATTCAACAGCGTTTGGTTTCAGCAAGATGGAGCAACTGCACATATAGCCAGACCAGTTATGGCGGAGCTAAACAACAAATTCGCAAACAAATTAATTTCTAGGAACTCCACTCTTCGCTGGCCCCCAAGGTCACCTGACCTGACTGCACCAGACTTCTTTTTATGGGGTTATGTCAAGCAAGAGGTGTATAAAACGAAGCCCAGGAATTTAACTGAATTAAAGCAGTCCATAACGACAATAATTGAGGCGATCCCAACTTCAACTCTTCAGGCCGCAATGAATAATTTTTTGACCAGGTGCCGCATATGCGTGGGACAGCGTGGAGGTCATTTGCGGTCTATAATCTTTAAAAACAACTAACTATTTAAAATAAAACTTAATTTTCTAACCAATAAAAAAAAAATAAATGAAATACATCGATTAAAAAAAAAGTTATTTGAATTTCTTATTGTAGCACAATTGGTGCGCCACCCTGTATTTAAATTAACATTAATCAGCCTAGAGGAAGGATTAACTTAGCGAAGCAACTTAAATGTAGTAATCGAAAAGTAAGCTTTTATTTTCTGTTCTAAATATCGGATCTTTGAGGTTAAGGTCTTAAAATTAAGGTAAAATCTAAGGCTATAAATTTTTGTCACAAAACTTTACCTAAGTCTAAGCCAATGCGATTTTGGAACTTTACCTACGTCTAAGCCAATGCGATTATTGAACTTAGAATATTCATAGGTACTGCAATATAATTGAACTTCTTTAATAAACTTATATAGATTTAGTTCTAATGTTCAGATGTTCAAGGTTAAAGTTAGAACTATAATAGTCGGATGCCGACCTAGTGGTCGTACGAAACGAAACGAATACAAAGAATTCATATGACGTGCCCATAATTGAGTTTTGCTTCGTTTTGACCAATTTTTTACTTTTGCTTTCGGAATTGAAGAGCGCTCACCGACCGCTCCACGCGTAAGTGAACTGAGAGAATTTTCTTCCAACATCTTCCGACTATTACAGTTCTACCTTAAGGTCCTCAAATGAAAAAAAAACGATTCAATTTGGTTGTCAACTCGGCTGTCAACTTAATTGGTGCTTTGCTTTTCATATACTCAGATAAAAGAATACAGCTTAACTGTCAAAACCATTAATATTGTCTTAAGAAATTACACGACTCGAGTTTATTAAATTTATTAAAGGATGAGTTCAAAATGCAAAATATTATAGCATACCTAAAAACAATTAGGTAAATCAGGTTTGCATTGAGTTTGAGCTACACATCAAATTATTTATAAATTTGGTCTCGCGTTAAAAAGGGTTCACTTTGATAGTAAATTAAATAACTTGCCTATATATAAATAGTTCAATAAGTTGAGAGACTTGTAAATCAATTTGAGCAAATTTGAGCAAATATTTGAAATTCTTCAACATCAACGCCGTGATTAAATAAACTGAACTGAACAACATTAATTTAACCGCCAAATGGGATTCGACATTAAAAATATCTACATATTGTAATTTCAGACTGAAGAATGGTTTCTTAGACATCTTCAGAAGTTTTGGTGCAACTATAGGATACAAATTAGAAATCACCAAGATTATTCATGTTTTTATTTTATTGAGCTAACACAAGTCATTTTCAATGTCCCCATAGTTACTCTATGAGTGAAATCTGTACATTTTTTTGTTTTGACTTTAAAAAAAATTGTTAAAGAAAAAACTTAGTAACAGTAGTAAACGCACCAATGTTTTTTACTCACGACTTTCTCGTTAATGGTTTAACAAATTTTGATAAAAAAATTATACCGAAGGTTATTTTCAGTCGAAACAATATTGCGTATACAAATTTTAAGAAATATCTATCTTTGGGATTAAAAAATTTAATATTTTTTTTAGGAGATGCGAAAATTTTGTACTAATATTTTAGACAATGGGTTAGTATTTTTTTTTTAATGGTTTTAGGTCTTAAATACTTAAAAACTTAAGGAAAATTTGTATAACATATGTCTAAGCGACACACAGTGGAAAATGGTAGAACAATAGCAGATCAGATATTAAAAAACAATGGCAAGACTCACAATGTCATCTTATATTTTTGTTAAAGCTAAAAACCTATTCTTTAATTTTATTTTTAAAATAAGTTGTTTGAACAAATAGTTTTGAAAATTAATTTTGAAAAAAAAAAAAATTTTTTGTTCAAACTGAAATTTTTAAAAATTTTACGAAATTAAGTAGGTACTGTTTTTAATTTTAATATTCAGTGCTCTTATTTATTTGAAGTCAATCAAACAGTGAAAACCCGAAGGTTCAAAGACTTATGCTAAAAGATAACGTCTAAAACAACTTCGTTACAAAAAGAGAAAAAATGATCATTTCAACTACCCTACTGGTAGGTTCAGTTTTTTCTTCTTTTTATATCGAATTTGCTTTAGATATTTGCTTATATCTTTAAAAGTATAAGTCGTAGAACCTTCTAGTTTTCAGTGTTTGACTTCAAATTGATAAGAGAAATTAAAAAACAGTATTTAATAACGTAAAATATTGAAATAAATCAGTTTGAACAAAAAATAATTTTTTTTTTTTTTAATTTTGAGTTTGAAAATTAATCACCCCTGTTCTGATTTCCGTTCCGAATCAAATCCGTAAACGAAATTGATTTCCGCACGAATTCAAAAAAAGTGTTCTGATTTTCACTTTCACATTAGCTAGTATTCAAACCTTTTTTCTTTCGAAATCAGTAAAAACAAAATTCGGAACGTCAAATTCGTTGAAAAAAATTAAATAAATTACAACAAAAAATTTTATAATATACGTAAAATACCGTGTCAATTCAATTGGGGCACAAAAAAACAAATGGATTTTCAAATGTCAATTATTCTCAATCCAATCGAAAATCAAAGCACACTCATTCCGCAAGTATAGAAAGCGAAAAGTATTTCAGAACACCTAAAGTTTGAAAACGAAAGGATTTTAAAACGGATCGGAAATCAGAACAGGGGTGAATTTCTCAAAAATGATTTGCTCAAACAACTTGATTTAAAAAACAAATAAAGAAATGTATTTCTGGCTTTCAAAAAACTATAGCATGCCATTGTAAGTGTTGCCATTGTTTTTTTTTTTTTCTAATTAAATGTGGTCACCCATTTTAAGAACAAAAACATAATGATAAATGATAATTCAAGTAATTCGAGGAAATTTAAGTTTAAGATACAAAATTGTTGTTGAAAACTTGAACAGAAATTAAATCTGCTTATGACTTTTAAATTATTAAACTTAAAAATCCCTCGCCTTACGTTGTCTTGTGGAAAATTATTTTCCTCAAAAATTCGGGGCCGGGGAAACTCACGTTATTCGCCTCTGTGTCAAAACTTCGATTTTCTTGTATATGAGGTACATATTTTTATTTTATTTTGCCTTTACAATTTGTTGGACACGCTTTTGAATACAACCATCAATTAAGTCGCAATTTTTTGACAGCACACGTCCTTGGCATAGGTACACGGTTAAAAATTCTGGGGTATTTTTTAATACAGCTCTTGTATTACAACCGTATGCAATACAGCAAATATTACATTTTAATACTAGGGAATTATTAAAAAAAATTCTAATCAATTCTTATTACATTCTAATATTTTCGTATTAAAATATCATTTGTAATACAAAAAAGAATCGATCTTAACCCAAAAGAATAAAACATATCTCTTGTTGAGAGGGAAAATTTCTCTCTCAGTTGCCATTTCAAATATGAGAATTTTTCTAATCATTTTTGATTACATTCTAATACCTCCTCGCCCTTTTTTTGCTTCGATGCTCTTTTTTGTCACCCATATTGAATATGAACATATTGAACAGACTGCGTCACTTTTTAATACAACCAAGATTAAAATTTATTAATAATGTATTAAAAAGCAAGAAAAATAAAAATACAAAAATTTAAATATGCATTATTTTGAAGGCGCTTTGCAGCTTTTCGAGGCACAATATGTTAATTAGTAGACAAAATTTCAATCGCAATAAGATTTCTGTCCTCATTTGTGAAAAACGATGGAGAAAAGAATGTTATTATTATAATAAAAATAATAAGAATAATAAATTGACATACAAAGATAAATAGGTACTCTTGCAAAAATACACATTCATTATTATAGCTATTACGAATTACGAGTATGTATTCATAATATTTCCTTTGTTGCATTAATTCTCAAGAGAAATTTCCTTTTCATAGAAAATTTTCTTGTGAGAAATTTCTTTGTGAGAAATTTCCTTGTGAGAAATTTCCCCAAATTATTTCCTCCCTTTTTCTAGTAAAGTTCTATAATAAAATGTAATAATTTTTGTATTAAAAGTAAAAATGTAATATTTGCGATGTATTAAACTTTAATACATTTTTGGTGTTGTCATATATGTAACCCAAAAAATATTAAAAAGTACACCAAAATTTTTAATCGTGTATCTGTTACAGAAATAAATGTTAATAAAATTCTTAACGATTTAATCGTGTATTTTATTTTCATTCAATTTTGGGTTATTTTACTTTTGAATTTTTTAAATCCAACAAAAAGAAAAAATAAAAGCAAAAGGTGGGTTAAAAAAAATTCCCGAGTAGCTAGCTATTTTTGGGTGTCTTTTTGCAAAGCTGCCATTTCTCTAAGAAAATTTCATATTTGTAGTTTCTTGATTTAAACAGACATCATCTCCACTTGGCCTATATGAAACTAAGAGATGAGTTCGCAAATTATAGGCTTTAAACTAAAATTTTTAATCATTGGAAATAAGATAGAGTTAAAAACTAAGTCAAAAGTCTTCATTTGCCTTATTGTAATTCTTGCCCTTTCTCTCCTATTTTTGTTTTTAGACGTAAAACAAAAAAAAAATATCATCAACCTTTATGTTCTTCATAAATAAGTCTAATTTTAGAATATAATCTTAAGATCAAATATTTTATAAAATGCAACACTTTCCATATATACCATCTAAATCTATACTTACTTTGTAAATCGAAAATAAAAATTGATTTTATAGATATCTTGCTTGCTTCGCAAAAAACGAAAGGTATTTGATGTGGCTCTTATAAGTCAACAATCTAATCAAATATCTATATATGATTGATTATTATTACTTCTATAAATATAATATTACAATGTGATACAAAAATAAAACAAAGTAAAAGTCAATTACTACAGCCAGGAAACACTATACCACACATCCACTTCGATAATATATTATAGTGCCCCAATTCAATGTAATTATTCTTTTTTTTATAAAAGATAACGTAAGACAAAGCATCCATATCATATGACTCATATACAGAATGAATCTTTACAAAAAAAAAAAAAACAAATGAGAACCTCTTCATATATACATACATACATATAATATACAGGACCCAGTCAAGACAATAAAACTTAAATAGAAATTCTAGGACAAGTGGTTTATTATTTTTTTTTTTTTGCATCGGTTACATCCTTAACTCATTCACGTCATCGTCGATGTCGACGTCGACATCGTCGTCGTCATTTCTATCAGCTTGAATTTTTTTTTTATTCTTCATTGTGATGAGAATTCCCTACCCCACAATGCAATATGCAACCCCCTTTGAATATAAAACTTTATAAACAATATATAAACCACCAAGGGATTAAATTCCACTACATTAAAACAAAAGTCGTCCTCAACTATATACATACATACATACATACATAATATCAAAGGCATGTGTATAGGTATAGGTATACGTCATCCATAAATCTTCATTATATAGGTTTGTATAGGAATCTGTGGTTGTGGGTGGGGTGTTTTTTTGAACTTATGTATATGTAATAAAGAATTGGGAATAGCTTTGAGGTATGTGTCGTAATTATGTACATAATGTACCACCAGCCAAACGCCACCAGTCGCTTGGTCTCTCTTGTGTTTATTAGCTTAAGGATATCATATGCAGCTATTTTGACCATATATCCATTCTTCTTCCCTTATATAGTCATCTCGTGCATCAAACGATTGATGATGCCTCACAATACAAGTCTATTTAACTAAACGAGTTTATATAGGTTTATATGTATATATACAAATAATTGTCTCCTACGCTTTAAGAATAAATATTAGTTTTAAGTTTTCTCGCCACCAGCGTTGTTAAAATTTTAAGTTTTTTCTTTCACTCGAATCAAACTATAGTTTTCTGAAAGTTTTCGATTCGAATCCGACCTAAGAATTCCTCCATTAGGTTAGATTTTTGTGATAATCTCCTTTGAAAATGAAAAAAAAAAATACAGTTTCTCACCATTTTTTCCTATTCTCCACATTTTTGTGTGTTCTTATTCTCCACTAGCTGTGGCGCCACAAAATTGATTTTATTTTATTTTATTTTTATGTTCTTTCTTTTTATTGTCAAGTCTGAGCTTTTATAATTTAGACAACATAATCATCTGTCTACACTCTACACTTAATTTATACATTAGGTATAACATCACTGGAGCCAGTGTAGATATATTCTCTTAACATATTTAACTAATGCGGCAAGAAAAGGATAAATAAAAACAAAAAGAATTTCATCCTTCGGGGCTATAGCGAGGGGTGGTGATATTTTGTAGTCAAACAATAATCGTTAATATGTAAGTATACCTAGAGCCATGTTTTGTGACTTGAATACTAAGATTTTGTCCGTTAAAGCAAAAGATGAAAATAAAAAAAAAGAAAATATTGGAGACAAGGATGCGGAAGGGGATGCGGAAAAGTATAGACATACATATACATAGATATATGAAGGGATAGAGCAAAGATTCACTGTGACATATAAAATCAAAAGGATATTTTAGTATTGGGTGATGGTATTGGATCAAAATGAAAACTGATGGGCTAAGGATGTGTTTGGAATTTGAAAATAAAAATCTTATATGATACTAGATATAGGGTGAATATAAAAAACTTTGGTTGGGCTTTTGTATAGAAAAGGTGTTAGCACATTTTCTATAAGAAAATTCTTTATCATCATCATCATTGGCATTCTGTTATAGCTATCACTTTCTTTTTATATATTTAATCTTCAGCAAGGCGTGTCGTCATTTTCATCGTCTATACAAAGTGGTAACCTTTAATGGAAAATTGACGGCAGGACATTTATATAAAACAGACATAAGTAATAACAAAAGACGCAGTGTTAAAAAGAGCTATTACCTATACATTGGAAAGCACGTGTTGAGTGTGTTGCGTTTAGAATAACATATTGTTGAGAAAGCTGTTCATTCAAAATTTGCTGCTATACATGTCTACAATATACCTACTGTTGCTTGATATTTTTTATTTTGAATTTTGGTCCTTTTTCAGTATTTTATCCAATTTATTAAAGTAGTTGATATATTAAAATTAAGATTATAGAATTAAGACGACACAAACTTTCTTCAAATTATGTTTAATTGTCGACATTGACAATATTTATTAAGCAAATAAAATCTATAACTGCGGAACCCGGTGGCTTCAATTGGCCCTTCTGGCAAAAACCGGCCGGTCTTTAACGAAACCGATGTTTTTGGTTCGATTAACCGGTCTTAACGCTGATTTTTTCCGTTCCATAATGACAAAAAAAAATCGGTTACTGACCTTGGAAATTCTGCGAAAAAAAATATAAAGAGAAACAACGGAAAACGCCTTTGAAACAGAAATATTCGTTCTCTCATGGTGTTTCCGTTTATGAGACTCACAACATAATCAGGCCTATCACAGAATCCATTGGGGAAAATCGGCGAATGGATTATTCCACTACGAATCCTGAAAAAATGATTCACAAAATTCGATTGGAATAAAAAAATGCCTTATTAAAAGAATTAATTCTGAATTTCTAAATCAGTTAACCTATGTCACACCAATACTCAGAGCTTTAAAAAACAAAAATTCCTTCAACTTTTCAAAAAAGTCCCATTTTTTCCCTTTTTATTTTCCACAAAAAAAGCTGAAAATTTGTATTAAGTATAGCAACAAAGAGTTGTCTTGTTTTTATAAATTATCGGTTTAGAAAAGCTTAAGGTCTTAAGTATTTAGTTCCAATTATTACAACTAAGTAAAACCTTTTCAAATACAAAAAAAAAGAATTTAATTTAATCGAAATATTTTTTGTTTTTTTCCTTCCTCATTTTACCGTACAAATATAGCTACGTTTTGAGCGAGTGATACATAAAATTGTGTCCCGTTAGTATTTTGACAACAAAACTGAGAAATCCTGTTCTGAAGTTTCTGAGATCTGAGAATAGTGTGTATTTCTTTTACGTCCAACAGATAGCGCTTTTTATCAAAAAGCTATAGGGTAATTCCTCGTCAGATATCCACTAAGGCATTGCTCGTGGAATTGATGCAAATGAACTTCTTATAACTACCTTGAAATTGCTTGATTGTTTGGTCCTATAGCCAGTGAACTGATGCTTGTTGTTACACTTTTAATTCATGTTTTGCGATTTTCTTTTAATTTAAACCGACAGAGAACGAACGTTTTAACAAAAATAAAAAAAGACCGAAGCCGAACTGTCAGAACAGTTTTTCGAAGAAAGCAACAATACAACGAAGTGAATTAAAATGCAACAGGCAACAAAAAAGTACTGCCACCAAGGCTCAGAAAAGGGGGTTCACGTTTAACACTTTTATTGTAGATTCAAAAAAAATTTAATCAAGTTGATTGACGAAATTAATCAAAGAGATAATAATTTATAAGTATATTAATATATTTGTGCAGGGACGTATCTGAAAAAAAAAAGAAAAAAGGCGCCAGCAATTTTTTTTTGTTGACAAATAAGGAAATTGCGAACCTTTGGAGCGATACCGACGATGAAAAGATTTACAACAAAAGAATTGTATTTGTATGCTTCCATTATGAATTTAAAATGATTTATTCAAGTTTGAATGAACTTTCTTGGGAAACCTTGCAATTAAGTAGGGCTAAAACCCAAGATCTTTTAGAACAAAGTTATGACAAAGAATTAAGAGAAGATGGACCGTTAACGCTTTGTCCCGAAAGAAGAATGTTAGGAAAACGGTCGCGGGTTCCGCAATATCTGAATTTTACGAAAGCAACAAGTTAAACGGTAATTTTTAAATTACTTTCTCTTTCGAAATCAAGAGTAAAACGCAAAATTATAAAACTTTTCCAAATCACAGAATACTATATTTATCTGTTTCACAAAATTACCAATCCCTCCTTTATCGACGAAATTGATCTCCTGTTATTTTCTGCTAATTTTGCAACAATTTTCCACTATCCCTTCTCGCACTTTATACCCCAGCTCTGGTATAACTTCCAAAGGTAGACAATTCAATGGTATATTCACCCTTGCGTCCTTTTGGGTTAAGTTATTAGTTTCGCTCAGTGACCAACTGTCATTAGCACTTTAGGTTCTTTGGCTCTACCTGACCGCCTGTGTCACTCATTCACTTTAAATGTCAAATTTGACATCGTTGATATTTTGTTTCTTCAAGTTACTGAGCGAGTGAACCGATGGCTGATGGACCATGTCTGCCCTTCTTTCTCTCAGTAAGTTGAAAGAAACACCTGTCAAAAGAAAATTGGCAATAAAAGAAAATAGGATGGGGAACCGAAAAAATGGTGTTACGGCAAATTTTACCGTAACATTGTTTTTTTTGTGATAGCAGATACTTAGTCTTTTTCTCGTTTATTTCATAGACCAACTAGTTACGCCTGTTCTTCATTCTTCATGAACAATTCTTTCACGATACTTTAGGAGAGGCTTATTATGTTGGTACTGTTTCCATTCACCCATATAGTTTGTCCTAAAGTAACAGAAAGAATTAAAAAAAAAGGAAAATCGGTTGATAGTTTAAACTCACTAGTCCAATTACTGAATATCACCATAAGTTTTATTTTTCAGTAAACTATTGCTAGAAAAACTGATTATGTCCATTTTTTAATTTTTAAATTTCATTGATTCACTAATGAAATAGAATTTTAATACTAAATTATTCTTTGAAAATTCGTTATCTCAAAATAGCTCCAAACGCACTTTGTGGCTTCCATCACTTTATACACTCGTAAATGAAAGCTAATACTTTTCTGGAATTTAAAATATATTATTTACATCATAATTATTAATAAAATTTTATAAAATATATTTCATTTCACCAAGCATACAAAAAAAGGCTTAAATTTAGAACTTTTTTTTGTATCTACTTTTATTTTTGTGGTTATGTAACCTATAAGCATAAAATATATCTCTTTGAATTGTCAAAAATTAAAGAAAAAAAAAAAAAAACAAATATTAAAAAGTTTTTTTTTTTTAACAGTTTAAAGAAAATTTCGTAGAGAATTAAATAACTTATTCAGCTTCTTATGCAATAAAGAGTTCAAATGTGCATTTTATTTAAATAAATCAAGTTCTCTATACAAACAAACAAACTTTCAGAACTTTACTCATAAAACACTGAACTCTGAGCTAATCAAACTAAAATTTATAACTATCTTGAAGTGTCCTTTGATGTTTTCATGAAGCTTTGACGGTGTAGGTATAGATTTATATAAAACTAAAACCTTTTAAATGCAAAAAACTAATCTAACTTGAAATCCAAAACCCGCACAAATGAAAGTTCTGTCGTAAACAATTTTTTTTTTCTAACTATACAACTAGAGCAACAATTTCTATGTTTATAACCCTCGGCCTTTTTTATGCCTATATATACACGTAGATTGAATCCAAAGACTCGCCCACTAAGGCGCGCAAAATTCACTCACAAAATGAAAATATTTTTCTTCATAACCAGGACAATAATTGATTCTACCGCATCTATAGCATCAGCCCTGTTTTATGTACCTACATATATATGCAACTTCGGTTTTGCCTACTTCATCTGCATAGTTATGCTTTTGTTAAGACAAACATTAATAGAAAAAAAGAAAATGCATTCCCACTCAAGTTACACAAAACTTGAGGGAAACCCAAACCTACATTACATATAATATTCTGTATAACTCGGTGTCCTTTCAAAGGGAAACTTTTTCTTAAGGGATAACACAATGCTGCATCGCGATTCGAATTTTGCATAAATGTGTCGATTGAAAACTGAATAGAAAAAAAAATTAAAAAAAACTAGAGAACTGAAAATAAGCATCTATAGCAGAATTAATTCTTCATTCAGATACCTATGGAGCTTTGAAAGTGCTCGATCAGGCGGAAGAAGTGAACTGCAACAAGAAAAGTGTAACCAACACACTTGAAAAAAAAAAATCATCATGCATTGTTAGTTTTTGTGTACTATAAATAGCTGTATTTATGGTAATATTCATCGTAAAATGACAAGCTATATCCAGGATGAAAATTACCTATTTATAATCTTATAAATGGATAAAATGCTTCACTGTGTCCATTTAATATATGAACTTTTAGATAGAAGCTGATAAAAAACTGAAACAAATACTGTCTAATTAGGTCGTATTTTCCATAATACCTCAAAAAATAAACATAGGTCTTAGAAGTATTGTTTTTAGAAACTTTAGAACTACCTTAAATATGGTCACACTATTCACCAAGAGAAATGCTGTATCCGCCAACAACGACGACGACGAAGGTACATTCATTGTTTTCCGCTTCGCGAAGTTCTTTTTTAAGATAGCATGGTAAAGGTACCTCGGGAGAAGTTATCCGGGAAGATATTCAATGGAATGTGAAATCAGAGTGTGGGTACAGCTATAGCTACATAGTTTCTATTCCAATGTTTCTGAACTATTTTCTCTGGAGCTCTTTCTCCACCTATACTCGTATATACACCACCCAAAGTGTCGATAATTGAAAATCAATTTGAGCGGAACAAATTAACTGTGCGCTTTTGAACCTGATTGTGAGTCCGAGAGTGAATATATAATGTAGGTATATAGCTATCTTTATCAGCATTGGATAAACTTCGTCTTAAACAAAAAAAAAGATAATACTATTAGAATTGAATAATTTCTAGCATTTCTTGGGATTGAATTTATTGTTTTATAGTTGCTAAGTAAATTAAGGATGTTGGTTCCATTGAAAATATTTTGTAACCAAAAATCCTCTCAACCTAAATAACTTTCGAAATGAAAAGTCGATAATAATAATTGGCGTTTTGGCCCAAGATCTCAATTGGAATCGTCAGTTGGCTAGTGCAGGGCCAGGGTGCCTTGTCAGAAAGAAATTTTTGTTAAGTTGTGTTCAACTTGTATGGATTTTTTTTTGACGAAAATCCAATGTAGACTAAATATTTCCAACAAGATTATAATTTTGATTCAATAAAGCTGGAAATTATTTTATCGGGCGGCGAAAGTTTTATAATGAAAATTCCATATGAAAAATTAATTAGTCAAAAGGAGAAGGGATACTTAGCACTATTTAATTGGACTTGTTAAGAATTTTAATCTTTTTGATATATTAAATTTTTGCCTCGTACGATGACAGTCTTGATTGTGTAGTTAATTTTTCAGTATCCATTTTTTGTTTGCATGTTTCACAGCAAAATTCACCAGCAAACAGACGACAAATCCAAACATTTTCCCGGACGGTATCGGTCGATTTCAGTGGGAGTGGTGTACCACTCTCTTTCTTTAACATACGTTGGATCGATCGGTAGATTCCCGCCGACGACGACTTCCGATCACACTTCGGCCGATGACGGATTAGGTGTACGCGAGGCGTAAGGCTGAACAGTATATGTATATATATTTAGTCTAAAGTTGATCAACTCTAAAGTTTAAAATCGAGTTTGAGTGAATAAAACAAATTTCACAAGTTGAAAATAAAAATCCTCAAGTTCAACTTTTAGTGAATAAAATCGGTCTAAGTGGAACAATTATAGAGTTGCGTGAGTACATACCTAGCCAAGAAGGGAGTTAATATCATTTTAACCCGCGAAGGGTGCCACCCATACATAGCTACAAGTTTCAGGTTCTTTTTCCATTTCTGAATATGAAAAAAAAAAACGGCGGAAAAACTTTTCGGAAAAGTCAAATATTCTCGATTGGAAGAAAAGGAATCAATCCTAAAGGAAAAAGAACCTGAATTTCCTATGAAAAAATATGTATAGATACCAACCTTTAAAAAAAAAATAAACCATTGAGTAATTTCTGAATGCCGATTTTTTTGCTTTGACTTTTAAGGGCGGGAAAAGTGTCAAAGCACGGCACTGAACACTCTTGAATTTGGACTCAAATTTTGTGATGATGGGAGAAGTCCGAAAAAAAAATAAATTTGTGCGTCCAACCAATTTGCTAAAAATTTGTTACACAATAATTTTATATTTTATTTCCTCGAGAAGAAATTCGAATTTTTGTTTTAACTTATCTAAAAAGGGTAGTTACCATACAACTATTTAAGTTTTTGAGTATTTTTTAAAAAACAGCTCAAATGATTTCGATTAAGCTCCGTACTTTAATGACCAAAGTCATTGTACAAAAACTGTGTTTCAAGTTTTTGCCAAAAACGTTTTTTGAGAAATTCGACTTATTTTTAAGTTACCTATTCACATTTAAATTGCTTTAAAATATTCCGACCAATGTTTTGATAATTTTACAATTGTCTGCTTCAACAATGTTGCATTTAATAATTTTAAAAATATTTTTGCAAAAAAAAAAAAATCAATTTAATTATCAATTCATATAAATGTTCCCTAAAATCCATGCACTAACAGCAGGTTTGAAAATTTCTGGCCTTTTGAGTCAATTAATTTTAATTTGAAAGTTTATTTTCACATTACCATATGAACTACTGCGATTCAAATATTTCCATTTTATATAAATAGCAATAATTGATTTTTGAATTAATGATCTTAAATGATAAAACTTTATTTATGCTAAGAATAAGAGTTCTGAACACTTGCGACAGATAATGGATATATGAAATATTTCTCTCAATCGCTGATTATCAAAACACCATCTATCGTGATGTAATATCCATTGAATTTCAAAATCTTCATAAATACAAAAAATATATAAACAATCAGATTTAATCGCAACTACATACAATTTGACAAGCAAATCCAAACCTATCTACTACAACATTTCAATGCCCAAATTATTCAAAACAAATCTCATATGGATATAAAATGAAAGAAATACCATTCAAGCATATTTCATAAAATTCATGGTAAATAAAAAAAAATTAACCAACCAACCCATTCTTAGTATAAACATGTGTCACTTCAATATTCAACTCATGTTTTTCTTTTTTTTTTAATTTTTATTCAAAAATTAACACTTCATGCATTTTAATTGAACGGAATAATAATTATTCTTCATTAGAATATGAGAACCATGGTGATGATGATAATGATGATGAGACGACTCCCGCATGTGGGATCAATGCAACCCATCCAAATCTATTAACATGGTTGTTATTAGATTCTGAAGCTGGCTATATGGAGAGGACAGTCCTCATACTCCTCCATTTATGTTCTGTGGAATTAAGTTCGACAGAGTTGAATATCATATGTTGCCGATGATTGATGGAAATTGTTTCCACTTTATACCGAAGGAATGGCATTAATGTATAAATATGGATTTTTCTTTGTCTCATTCTTAGATTAAATGTGTTGATGTCTATAATGAGTTTAATAAGAGCATATTATTATGTATATGTATATCACGTTAATGTTCCTCAGAAATAGATAAGTATGTATATAGTTAAAATAATAGACAAATCTACAAAGTTTAATAAGAAATCGTTACAGCTGTTTGGAGAAAACTTGAAAATGCCAACAAAAATTGTATGCACTCAATCAAATTCAGCTGATGCTGGACTTCGTTTACTAAGTGAATAGCAACTCGATTTGTTAGTGAAACTATTCATTAAACATAAAATTTTCGTTGAGTCAATGAAATTATTTCATTAAAATAAATGAAATTGGTGGCGTGACAGCTCGTAAAGAACCTGAAGGTTCTCAACCATTTTGTTTGTGCGTATTTTTGGTAGGAATGTAAGGGACCTACAATTTTTCGCCGACTTCGAACTGCTTTCCCGTGACAATGGGTACTCTTTGAGGATTTGTCAAATCCTTGCAAGCGGCAGTTCCCGTGAAAAGCATTTCTGTTTTATTGTTTAGGTGGCATAAGCTGGAAGTCGTACCCAATACCTTTGGCGTAACAGTCGTATGCCCTGAAATTATTTCACTAGTCAAAATATATCCCATTCGAACTTTAATATGAGTCAATGATTTTATTTTGTTAATAAACTGAAAACGCATTCGTTATAACTATAAATTATTGATTCGTTGAGTAAATGAGTTTATTCGTTAAATCAACCAATTTATTCATTGAGTCAATTAATTAACGAACTTTGAATTAAGTTTTTCACTGAGTAAACAAAAATTCAGTTGATTTAAGGAATTTCAGAAGAAGAATATTATTTTTTCAGTGTGAGGGCTACCCCTTTTACATGAGCTAAAAGAAAATTTGAAAATTCTGTTGATGTAGAGAATTTCAGAACTCTACGAAGAATAGATTTTTTTTTTAGTATGAAAGCTACCCGTGCTATAAATGAGCTTAAACAAAAATTGAATTTTCCTCTCATTTGAAAATGTTCTTTACCAAATTTGAAGCGAATAGGTCCAGCCGCATAGTTCTAGCTCAAAACTACTATAGATGCAAACCAGACACACAGATTGACGCACGCACGGACGGTATAACGAAACTAACTTTTAAGGTTTTCTCGATCATTTTAGTGTTAATTTTGATTATTTAATGCCAAATTTTGTCCCCTGAACTAAACACAAGTTTTATTTATTTATCACTAGCTCAGGGTTCTTATATTGTTGTTTTTTCCAACCAAAATGTTTCGAAAAAATCAATTTTGTGGGAATTATGGGGGGAAGAAATTCATGGTGGGATTTACCTATAGTGGAAAAACACAAACGCTTTTTTATGTGGGGAAAAGAATAATAATACTTTGATACCTACACGTATACCTACCTGTTTTCCTCCAACTTTGTTTTCTTACCTTACAATAAGAAATATGGGCGTGGTAATGGGCGGGATAAATATCACATCGCACCCTTAGAATGAAAGTGACCTAACTCAAAATTTTTGTAAATTCTGATTTTTCAATAAACTGAACTTTAGAAGCGAAATGAACTCTAAAACCAGGTTGTAAAAAAGATGCCGAATTTTTTAGTTAGGTCACTTTCATTCTAAGGGTGCGAAATATTCATGCTTTAGGTTGAAGAGTGATTAATTACAAAATGTAAACGTTCTTAAGACATTCAATAAGAATACAAATAAAATATGACAAAATAGGGTGTGGCAGTGGGCGGATTTTACACCAACTTATTTCTAAACCACTTCAATTAAGCTTGTTTATAACCATTTTCAAACGATTGTCTAACTTAGACACTGCAATGGGTTGTCCTGTCTATTCTAAATGGTAAAGTTTCAATGAAATAGGTAAAGCTAGTTTATAGTTGCTAATAACTGAAAGTTATCTTGAAATAAATAAAATGTTCATTAAACACACCCAAAAGTTAACATAAATTCATTTATTCATTCGAAAGTTACAAATTTCAGATATATTTACGTGAATATATGAGGGAATATTTAGAAAACTTTTGAAATGCTTTAAAAAAACGAGATTTCCAAGTACTTAAAACAATGTCTAGCTGAATAACTGTCTAAGACTATTTTTTTAGGAAATCTAAATTAGACTACGACACTTAAGAATACAAAATTTATTTTACTACCTTTTCCAGGTCACTCACTTTAAGGATATAATGCTTCGCTTATTTTAAAATGGATTTAACATTTTAAAATCTCTGCCAATTAAATGCGAAATTTATATTTAAGAGAACCAGAGAAAAATGCATTATGCAGCATTTGCTAGAATTTTTTTGAGATTTGTCTAGTATCTCTGGTTTTTCTATGCATACCTCTGGCATCATAACATCATTGTTGAATTTTTTTTTTATTTTTTTTATATTCCATTTTCAATTTTATGGCTTACAGCAGCCCATCTTCAATCAATTCAGAATAATAATTCTTATATCATAAGCCAACAAGAAGTAAAAGTTGACCTGAACTTTTGAGAATCCTTAAAAGATGGCAAAATAAAAAATAAAAAAGGATTTCCCAAGTACATACTTCCTTCTTTTTGGAGGATCCATTTTGCCAATGGCTATGGATGTTGAAAGAATTTTTCAATTTCAAAAGAAAAATAAATTTTAAATCAACCATTTTACATCCGCATATAGTTTCTCTTCTGCAGATTTTCATTTATGTGTGGCATGTATATGATGGTTGTGCGGGAGTCAATTTTCATTGTCTGTATATATGGAAAATTATATATTTTTTACTTGTCATTTTTTTCAACATTTTTTTTTTCTAATTTATTGCTTTGTTTCCACACGAAAAGTTTATTTCATTTCTCTGTGATTTCGATTTCAATTGTAATGCAATACACAAACTCGTATACCATTTTGCAAATGTGTCTGGCATGACATAGTCTTACATATGTACATGTACATGTACGTGGATATGTATAGAGAGACAACAGAAAGATTTCAATATCCACCTTAGCTTTACCGCACCAAAAGTAGAAAATTCACAATTTTCCTATTTACAGATATGTTCAATGTTCATATACCTAATGTAGCTATAGGTACCTTCATATAACTTTCATACATGAACGAAAGATACATTTTGCTGAAGCCATTTTTTCTATCTCCATATTCAAAGAGCATACTTCAGTTTACATGCAAATTTTCCAAAGTGGAATTCTTTTTTTTTTGGTTTTACATTTAGGGAAGAACAGGCTGAGCGGAGTAGGTGCAGCAGGATTGTGGAAAAGAAAATTGATTGAAAGAACGGATATCGCGAATCGACGGATACCTTAACATGGTGTGAGAACAAGAGTGGTAACATTGTAAAAAAAATGTCTGCATAGTAAGAAATAAAAAAAAATTAAAAAAAAAAACACTTCGAAGCGAATACAACATAGCAGTGAACATTGCAGGTTCCACAGATGAGCACAATAATAATTTGTTTTGGGCCAAACTTGATCATAGGTATACGCACATATTTTTGGCATAAGGGATTTATAAAATTATTTTTGAAGCGTGCTTGGAATGAAAAAATGAGTTAGATACTCGTAGTTGAATTGACTATACCTATACTATATTTTAAAAAAATAATAAAATCTTTTTTCATCAAGTTCTTATGCATTTCCTTTATTGAAATTTAAGTTTCGTATAAGAACACACCACATTGATAGTTGAATAATTTGAATATAAAGGATTTAAAAAATTGAGGCAGATAAAAGAAAAATATGGAAATTGGTATAAGTCGTTATTTTGTAACCTTAATAGAAATTGAAAATATTATATTATATTATTTTATTATTGCCCAATAAAACTATACAAAACAATATAATCGCAAAAAAAAATTCTAAAAATCTGAATTTCGGGGGAATAATTTCAACCACATGCACTTTGATTTTTTTTTAGTGAAAAGGGTTATTATTACTCCATTTTTCTTTTTTTTTAAGCAAAAACTATTAATTTTATTGCTGAAATATTGTAGAAACTGTAGCTTACAAAATTCTACATAAAAAAAATTTGAAGAATTTTTTCGTTCTGGCATAAAATTGAATGAATGTATAATTTATTAAAAAGTAATTCTTATTAAATATATATATATATCTTATGAAAATATTTTATTTATTTTATCTGTGAAAATGAAAAGCGAAAAAAGGAGAAAACAAAAAAAAAGTTGGGAAATTTTTCGACAGGCTGAATAGAATTTTCTTTAAAATGACCCCCTTTCATTCTGATGTTCAAATTATCGATGAAGCGTTTGAACATTTCAAGTGATATTTGGACAATTATACGTGTAACTGTGGATTTCTATTCTTCAATAGCTTTCAAAGCCGGCTAAAAAGTTGGAGGAGAGATTCCAATGTGAACACCGTCATGAAGTCATTATTAATGTTATTAATGACTTTTTATATTCTAATTAAATAAATAAAAGAAAAGAAACTTTTGTTTTTATTTTGTTTAATTTTAATTTTTAATATTCAAAAATTTTCACAACTTAATGAAATTTGAATTTTTTTATAAGAATTTGCGACGCGTTTCGGAGTGTACCTCCATCTTCCGGTGAAATACTCAATTTATTGAATATTAAAAATAATAAAAACTAAAGTTTCTTTTCTTTTTTTTATTTAATTAAAATATATTATTTAAACACAACTTGGAGACAAAAACCACAAATATGTATTTTTATATTCCCCGGTTGAGTGACATGAATGTGAAATAGCCCAGTTGCTATGTACACTAAAATTAATTGTACATTTTTCTTTCACAATTCATTAGAGGGAGTTATTAGCAGAGTATTAATTGTAGTTTTTCAGGAAAATCGAGATGGAGCTTAAGTTTCCATCTTGGATTTTCTAAAAAAATTAGTTAAAATAGGAAAAAAAAATATTTTAAAACAACGGCAACACTTAAAATGTTATATTATATCTTTTTTAAAAGCCAGCAATCCATACTAAAATCCTGTTTTTAAATAAAATTATTTTAGTGAATCCTTTTTTGGAAAATTAATTTTCAAACTCAAAATTTTGAAAAAAAAAATTTTGAAATTATTTTTTTATTTATTTTACATTATTAAGTACTATTTTTGTTTTCAAAATTCAATGCTTTTATCAATTTTTAGTCAAACGCTGAAAAACAGATCCTAAAATATTTAATAGTTTTTAAGAAAATATTGGAAATCAGTTTCCATTAATTTAGCTTCAATCATTGGTTTAAATTGCTCTAAAAATCCTACTTACATGCTAAATAAGTTGTAAAGTATGTACATTTTGTTATTTTCAATTTTTCAAAAACTAGAAGACATTTTTAGCATTTAACTTAAAATTGATAAGAGGATTGAATACTAAAAACAAGAGTTTGAAAATTAATTTTTCAAAAAGAATTCATTTAAAAAAAATTAATTCAAAATAAAATGATATAATATGACATTGTTTCGCGGTTGATTTTAAATATTTTTTTATTTTAAGTAATTTTTTTGAAAAATTTCAAAATGGCGGCTTCAGCTGCAAACCGATTTTCTCGAAAAACTACACAAATTATGCTTCTAATTACCCCTTCTAACGAAAAGTGAAAAAAAAATTTACAATAAAATTTTTCCCCGCTGTCAAAATGTTTATTCCGACTGGAAGAGAGAAAAAAATCAACTTATTTTTGTAAAGTGCTGATGAATGTCCGTCAAGTTAGCATTACAACGTAAAAAAAGTCAAGGTTCCAATAATTGGACTAACTGTTTAATTAACGTTTATTTTTCGTGAAAGAAAAATAAGTAATTTTAGAGGATAAAATATACATTTAATGTGTATATGTAAATAATTGTCGTAAAATTGACGTGAAAAAAAATTGTCGCGTTTTTTTATAAATAACCCCTAGTAGCCCGTGGCGTAATGGTTATTGGATAATGCGTATAGGACAAATTCCCCGAGAGTATCTCTTGTCATGAAAAGTGCTAATCACCTTATCCATTTGAACTCGGCAGAAAATTGTGGGTCCTCTCCATTCCTGCAAGTATCACGCAAACAGGAAGGGTTGAGAGTTGTAAATAACTAGGCCCTGGTTCTACACGAGCTGTCGTTGCCCACATTTATACTTTACCCTATGGTAATGATAGTTCTACAACAGATTCAAAAAATTTGCCCAAATTTTTTTCTTTCACGAACAAATTTACTTGTGCTGATACTCAGCCTTTACTCTTTTTTGATGGGTGGTGCTTTTTTGATGTTGGACAAAAAATATATTTGCAGATATTTATATTTTTGTATCATTTCTCCTTTTGGAAGAAAGGAAACGAAAATCAGAAAAAGAAAAAGAAAACTCAATCTCATTGTTCATTTCAAAGTTTGAATTTCAGCTGAATCAAATTGTTCTAAGTCTCATCTAGATTCTAAAAATATAACAAACATTTTGTCGTAATTGCACAACTGCCATTATAGCATCTTCATCACTATGTGAATTTGGGCCATAGTTAACCTTAATCCACCACTGTAGCTGCAGAAGTTTTTCCTTGTCGTTTGGTCGTAAAGGTTTCCCCTCGTATCGTACGTAACTCGCACTGGAAAGTCATGTATCTATTAGTTGTTGGTATTTTCTATTTGTATCCTTATATATATTTTTCTCATTTTTGTCTGTAATAACATGGAATGAGCATGTTTAAAGTGACAGTCGACAATGACTTGATACATTCTTGTGTGGATAAATTGAAAAATAAAAAAATATCAGCAAAGAACGCAAATTGCTGTATTCCGCGAAAGAATTCATTTGATATAATATATGTTTGTATAAATATATATTTCAAGGTGTTTGAGAGTCGACATGCTCTTGGTTATATGTATAGAGCTAGGTTTAAAGGATGTTGCAAAAGAAGAGATCTTTAATTACGTTCTTATATATTATATTCCTATATGTATAGGTAGTCGTTATAGTTACTTCTCTTGAGGAAGATAATAGATATCTACCTATAAACGATTTCACTTAATTGCTGCTGCAATCTTTGAGCAATTTCTATGGGAATATGAAAGACTGTGGGAAAAGTCATCAGGACGTTTTTATTTTTAATGGTCGTGTGAAAAAGGATTTTAACCTAATATATATGTATCTATATAAGATGAATTTAATAGTTCTTTTGATATAGAAAGAAAAAACTGTTACTTGAGAAAAATATTGTATTTTTGTATTCAATAGGTATATATTTATAGTTTGAATGGAAAACCTCTTTGTACATAACATTCCTTTTGTATGGGTAGTCCGTAGTACCGACCCCAACGCTAATCGAACGTAAGAAATATCATTGTTATAAGAAGGTTTTATAGTAAAAAAACTTAAATAACCATACTGATGAGCTGATATTATGTCTGAATGGTTACTCCAACTTCTTGCTACAAGTTTGCTACTTGTCATTTTTTTTTTCTATGAGGTTTGACAGTAAATTGTGCTACGTCATACGACGTCGTAAAACGTTCGGAGTTACAAAACAGACATATTTTTAAAAGCCTCTTATCCTAAAAGACATCATTCAAAATGGCCGTCATTTGCCTTAACACATACGACCTAAGACACCCTCGCGATGATCGTAGCATGCACCTCAATCTTTGGAAAATTTTTCGCTGCACGAACACTTTAATGAATCAATATTTAAGTGTACTATAGAGCAGGTCATTCCTTCTAAAACGGACCACAGTTTGTTTATTCAACGGGTTGAAGTCTGGAGTCTGGATTACCAGCTCGCCAATCATCCGGCATTATGAAGTTCGAAACAGAGCAATTCCTGTTTTTTCTTTGTGTCCTGAAGCAGAATCATTTGGAAGGTCCATTGCTTGTCTGATTGAGAGACTTAACGACACCTTCTTAAACAGTTTTTTGGTAAATTTGTCCCAAATTTTTGACTCCTTTATCAGAAAAACGAAGGACGGTAGCGCCCTGGTGAACATTATCCCCGCTAAACCATTTCATTTGTGGGAGGGTGGTCTCTTTAAACTCTCTGAATGAGTTCTAACCCTTCTCTTAATGTCCGAGCAATAAGCATACACTTTATATCATTCTGTTTAATAAAAGATTCTTCAACGGTGAAGATTCTTTCGTTAGTAAGCAGAATCTGTCTGTGAGCTGTGAGCATATACTTCGCGTACCGGCTAAGCAGAGCTTTAGAGTTTTGCTTCCGTTTTTGCTTCAATGCGACTGTGAGCAGGTGTCATCGGTGGTTTTTATATGCACTGCACTGAGTCTCAAATCATCTTTTTCATTGATAAATACTCTCGCGATAAGAATTTCTGTTTTGTCAGTGTTTTTCGCCTGTTTCGAGCCTCCACGGTCTTTATGGCACGTGGAGTCCTCACAGTGCTTGGCGGTTCGATCTTTGGAGGTCACTTACTCCAACATTAACCTAAGACAACTTCATCGTAAAACACCAAACAAAAAACGCGTGATCCCGAGCGGTCGCAAGGGCCGAAAAACATAACCTTTTTCCAAGTTACACTTGTGAAGGTCAATTACAACAAAGATGTTTTGGTATCTCCTCGACTATATAGGACTGTATAAAGGACATAGAAACAAAAAACTTTCGCATAAAAGTAATTGGTAAAAAATTAGTTTACAACTAATAATTTATTATAGTTATATAGTTGCGTTATCAGATTTGTATCAATATTTATGACTAGTCTTGTTTAACTTATTGATTCAAAATAGACTTATCGGCTTAATTACCGACTTGTTGTATTTTATGAGAAGATATATAATTGAAATTGAATTAAGTCTTACTTTGCTTGAAACGCAAAACTAGACTATAAAGTTTAAAGTATATTACCGAAGATTATATACATACACTTATAATTCTCACATCTTTACTGAAAGCACTTAATTGACTAAAATCCTACTTAGTGAACAAATTTAACAAAGAAAAACATCTGAATTGCTCGTTTGTCTGTACATCTACTCATATATTTATATTAAAATGGGTTGGTTAATTGAAAAACATGAATTTTAACTACCCACAAACCGTGTATGTATGTATATGTGTAGGTACATATACATATGTCACTTAAGTATAACCATCCATACAAAAACTAAAGTAAATCACTTAATATTCTTCCTTAATGCAAAAAGCTAACCAGATTGCAACCAAGAGGACAACTTCCATCGGAAGTTTACAAACCATGATGGTGGCTTTGACCATCATCATCATTGCCATAATCATTTGGTCTCACACAAATCACAACCCGACAACTAGAAAATGAACAACACAGCAAGGACCTTATATAGCTGCTTGTGCAAGAGCATCACCAATCCACCACTAGCAGATATATATACGAAGGAATGAATATATATCTATACACACACAAAACTAGTATGATGATACCGCACTTAAGTGCGTTTCCTTGTCCGGTTGTTACAAAAGAGTTCCTGTCCGCCAACCGATGTGATGGTAGATATACATACATACCAAGAAACTAGAAAAAAGAAGAAAAACAAATTCTAAAAGACCGCACCATTACCATTTATCATAATCATAACCAATGCCAATGGCGCTCCTGGGGGTGGTAATTTTGAAAACTAGGGACACTCAATATCAGCTAAAAAGACGATTCACATCCACAACCACGACTATGACCACGACGACACGACAGGAAATACAACAAGAACAAAAAAAACCGAACATAGAAAAGAGAAAAAGTTGTAAGTGAAGTTATAATGATACCGATGCATCTTTGTATCTTTGCGGAAGGAAGAAGTGAAATCAATTCCCGAAGTCACTATTAAATTTTTGTTTTTGTTGTTTCCTTTTTCTCAAATGATATCCTTTTATTTGAGTTTACAGCTAACTTTAAGTTTTTATTTATTTTATTTTTCCTTTAGTTGATAGAAATAGGCGTGTTTTCTTCAAAAGTGCATATCTAGCTGCAGCTAAGCAAACTTTAACAAACAAAAAAAGCCGCAAAATAAATTAAACCAAAAGTGAAAAGTACTTCGTTTAGTGTGTTTGTGTGTTGAATTTTTTCTGAGCTGGCTATACACTTTTGAAGAAAATGCGCATATTTAAAAATAACTTAGGGCTTGTTTTACATTGTCTGAGTAAAGTTCTGATTAGTTACTTTCCACATAAATATTGAAACAGGGTCATAAGTCCACAAACCGAATAATAATATTTTTACGTTTATAATCTATTCAAGTCGTGAAAAGACTATTGTAAGTTTTTCTCTTGTGGACTTATAACCCTGTGTCAATATTTATGTTTCGAGTAACATAACTAATCAGGACTTTACTCAGACATTGTGAAACAGACCCTTATAAGAACAAAAGACAGTTGTGAAGAATAATATGATTTTTATAATTTGATAATTTATTTTTAATAATAACAAAAATCTATTTTATGTAGTACTTAAAAATATAATATGAATTAATAAATTATTAATAAACTGCTGTAACTCATGAGAACAAAATGCAATTGATAACTTTTTGTTTTGATGATTAGCTAGCTCAAAAATTATAGTATTAATATTATTTTATATTATTTTATTGATTATTGTGTTCTTTAAATAAAATATTTAAACTAACGAAATTTGCATACCAAACTTTAATCCTTGTTTTTCAGTAACTTTGCAAAAACATAAAAAATACAAAAAATAGAACACCAAGACGTTTGTGCAATTTTCGTTTTGTATTCTCTTGTTTTTTCTTCCATATATGCTTTGTTAATTTTTTGTTTGTTTCTGGGAAATTAATAGTTTTACAAGAGGATAACACATTTGAAAGGTTTATGTGTGCAAAAGGATGTTTGTACCTTGTACACAAGAGAGTCGGTTTTTGTATTGACAATTTTCTTCTTTTTTTTTTTTTGTTTTTGATAGAAGCGAAGATTTCGTTTCTTTTTTTTTTTTGTTTTTTTTTTTTGTTCTGACATGATATGAAAAAAGATTGTTCGTTGTGATTATTTGATGTGTTCAGAAAAATGAGATCTCAAAGAATTTTCTCACTCAAAAAGTGAGCAAGCGAATCCAAGATTTTTTTCGTCAGAGTTTTGACAGCAAAGCTAAGAAATTTATGCTGAGGATTCCTGTTCAGGTAACTGAGATTGCTGAGATTTCCGAGATCTCATTTTCCTGAACATGCCTATTAAGTTCTTTTGTTTTTCTCATAGATTTAGCTTTGCAAAGAATAAAAAAGAGTGTGCGTACTTATGTACACACGCTAGAAGTAAAACTTCTTTCACGACAACAGGGCAAGTATTTTTCAAGTCCTACCACTCAGAGCAAATACCTGATAATTTCGTATACTTGTAATATTTTCATTTGGGATACATACTTTTCATTTATAGCCAATGCTCAACTTATATTAACGACGCAGTATTTTTCTGATCTTATAGCCGAACACAGTAGTGTGTGTGTACAAGAGATTTTTATGGAAATTAAAGGAAAACGTCAAAAAAATTTCCAGCAACTTGTTGCCCCGTGTGAAAGGGGACTATCGCATCCAATTTGTTCGACGCCTAAAGATAAATAGATGGCAATGCTGTTTTAAAATTTGAAAAAAATTTAGGATTATTCGCATATGGCAATAGTGGATTTGACATTTGCCGAGAAAATGTTTTGTTTACTTTTGGTTTTTGTGATTTCTGTGAAATAATTTTGTTAATTTGTGTTGTTAAGAATTAAATTTTAAGAAAAATTATGGATAAATGTGTTTTAATATGTATATATTTTAAGTGGAATTAATAAAATGTAAAAAAAATATAAGTTTTTGTGTATTTTTCTTATTAAATTGGTGGTTTTGTGTTCCGCTCCGTGAACTTCGTTTTTAATTATCTGAAATAGGCGTTAAATAAAGATTTTGTAATGAAGAGTTTTGTTTAAAAGTGTTTCCATATATTTGTTGTCGTTTATGAATTAAAAGAATATTCTTTTTGTTCAGAAATAGGGTTTTTTTGGTTGATATGTCGGTATTGCAAAATCGTGACTGAATTTTGAAATTCGTGACGGGAATTTGTATGTTGGTTTGACATGTCACTGACAGCTCCATAGAAAAATTTTGTACCCCCATGCCGCAAAAGAAGTTTTACTTCAAAAGTTTTACTTCAAAAAAAGGACTTTTGTTGATACGTAAACGTAAGAAAAATATTTGAATAGGCAGATGGAAATATTTTTGAAATCAAATTTGTATGATGTTTTTCGTAAGTCTAGGGTAAATTTTTTTTGTGGTCAAGCAAAAAGAAGAAAAAAAAAGCTTATTTAATCCAGTTTCACTCTCGGACGATTATTTCCTAATTGGTCTATTTTTTATGTCTAATATGACTGGAATAATAGCTGATTTGACGATAGCTTTCTTTTTTTTTATCATAGAAAAAAGACAGCGTGTTTATTATTTGATATAAATAAATACTATTTTACTAAATTCTAAAGGGAATATTAGAATAATCGTCTAAACGAAAATCGTCAAAACGATAATCGTCAAAACGACAGTCGTTTAACTGACCGATAATTTTTTTTTAATTTTTATTTCATTTTTATTCTCACGTGTTTTAGGCCCAGTTTATTTTCAAATTACAGTTTTTAAAAATAAAATTTTTAATATCTATACAATGTATAGTTATATAATTGTTTATGGAAAATGATTTTAAAGTGTTTTTATTTTGTAATGGTGGCTTTGATGACGACAAAATCAGGTCGATTTAACCACCATAAAGAAAGTCGTAGTTATTTTTTAGGTGTACGGAGACATGATTGTATTTTCAGTAGTAAACGTAAAATATTATACCACAGACTCTGACAAAAATTAATTGAAAAGAACTAGAAGAAAAAATCAAATCAAAATATACAAAGAATAGGTAAGAAATTCTAAAAATTGTTAAAATAAAAGTTTGCCACCACCACTACAGCGATTTTGCGTTGATCGTCATCCAAAATTTAAGAAAAATCATTTATTTTCAGCTTTTGAAAAAAATGTAAAAACGTACAAGCTGGCGCAAAAGTTGTTAACGTTTTCAAATGGCGGCAAATGTCAATTCTACTTTGATATTTGTGAAGTAAACAGATACAAAATACACAGGGTGGGTTAAAAGTTTCTTTCTAATTTAAATACGAAGTGTTATGAAAAACGCTCTAGAGAGAGCCTGTCTGTGTGAACATGAAGCTGGTGCTCATTTGATGGACATTATATTCCATACTTAGCCCAAAATAATCTCCATAGATTATACTTTGTGATTCTAAAATAAATTATTAATACAAAATTAAATCTATCTACTTTTGACCCACCCTGTAGTTTTTTATTTAGACATTAATTGTCGCTATTTGCAACCGTTTATAACTTTTTCGACCGCGGTGATAACTTTTGCCGCGCTGGTGACATCTTTTGTGCCATCTTGTATACTTAAAAAAAATTATTGGAAATTTCATTTTATACAACTTTGGTCACAATTATTTTTACTTGTTCTGAAGGATAAATATTAGTTTCGTCTAAAAAAAAAAACATTAATTAAAAAAAATTTAAGTTTTTAAAAGCAAAATATCATTTTAAAATCGTTATTTTTACATCTTTGTTATTTTCTTTAATTCTAGATCTCATAAATTGCGAAAGCCCACCCAAGTTAGAAATTTATCCAACAAACGATGTACAAAGAAAACCCGTTGGCAAGCCATTAATTCTCACATGTCGACCGAGGGTGACAGATCCAAGTCTGGTGACAGATCTACAATGGAAAGACAGTATGAACATGACTATCTTACCAAAACCGTAAGTATTTCCTGAATTATTTTCAAATTTATAAAAATACAGTAAAAAAAAAACTCTATATAAACAAAATATAAATATAAACACTATATAAAAAAACTTAACAGTCAAGTGAAAATAAAAAAAAAATACTACAACCGAACCCAATAGTCCTAAATGAAAGAAAACAAATATAATAGATTTTTTATGAATTATCTACTACTATTTATAAATTTCTTTATTTTTTTTATTATTGAAAATATTTATTTTATTATTATTATTATTTGCATTAGGAACAATAACTATTATCCACTGTATGATTCCAAAGGACGTAGATTACCAACTGTGTAAGTGTTTTTGTTGAAGATGTTGAGAAATTATCGCAAAAAATTAATTAACGTAAATGCCATGCGATTTGGAATGAATGCATACATACCTATATATTTCTTTAAAAAAAACCCGAAGTATTACTTTTCTTTCAAGTTTTGTTTTATAAGTTTGGAAAATTTATTATTAAGGGTGGCGCATGAATTTTAATGTTTACTTGGAATTTTTATTCTACATGCAAAAAACAACAAATATCGCTTTGCATTCATCTCATATTAGCTTTTAAAAATCTGTTATAAAATTTTGACAATCTGATTTATTAGATTGAACAATATTTTACCTACATATACATATCATTCTACTCTGCATTTAGTTTAGTAAGAGTTAACTCTTAACTTAATTGGTTCCTTCAATATAAACATTGAAAAAATATATAAAATCACCAACGTTTTTATATTTCTTCACGTCAATAACAATAATTTCCATGTCCATTTTAGAGGAAGTACCTAATAACATGATCTTGACATTGAGCCAAAAATGAGCCCATCGTTGGAACACAATTTTTCCATAAAACACCAATTTTAGTTCATTTTGTACCCATTCAGATAAATTTCAACGCAAACGATGGTTATTCGGCTTCAATTCTTGCACGAGATAGATCTCGTAAGCCTTCAAACCAAGATCTTAGCGATCAATATTTCATAAAGTGGGCGTACAAAGACCAAGCTGTTGTGAACGACCTCGAATCGTTTAATTTGAATCTTCTTCAACACCATTCTAAACGGGTGGAATATTCTCTGCATCTTGGAAAGAAAATGTTGTGCGTATAACGGTGTTAGATGGTCGAATATAGGTCTGTTCGTTTACTTCCTATAACTGCCAATTTCTACCATTTTTAGTCCAATTTAATTTTTTTGTTTATAAACTTTAAAATTTGACAGAAATTTGGACTAAAATTGGTAGAAATTTGCGGTTTTGAGAATGAAATGAACAGAATCATCATTTTGAAAATGATTTATTTAATATTATAACGTTTATAACGTGTATACTGAATTAAAATGACACTCAATCTGACATTTATTTTGACAGATATAACGTCTGTAGTTAGTAGTGAATTAAAAAAATGCTGTTTGGTTACGTGAAAATTTTTGTAAAAAATTTTGTAATATGCTGTCAAAATCCAAAGGAAAAATTTTGGATTAAGTTACGAAACAAGTTGATCATCCTCTATGATAGAAAGATGGACTCTTTGTATGGAAATAATTAAAATATTTCGTTAAGTTTTTCGGGATGTCTTGATCGGTAAAAGCTCGTAGGACAAATGTTCGGTAGACAGCAAAATCATCTTTAATTTGTATTTTTTTCGATCGATAATTTTGGTTTGGCCTGATCAATGAAAGAAACATTCAATGAACAATGAAATTGACCTCCAGAATCTAGTGATTTGATGCCATTCATTTAAGGATACTTAAAGTTGCTTATAGTGAAAAAGCAACACAAATTGATGCAACATTATTCATTGTTATTCGGGGCATA
Organism: Epistrophe grossulariae; assembly: GCA_929447395.1. Lineage (NCBI taxonomy): Eukaryota > Metazoa > Arthropoda > Insecta > Diptera > Syrphidae > Epistrophe > Epistrophe grossulariae. The sequence goes on along the minus strand of OV839568.1, from coordinate 91,356,497 downwards.
CGGCCATAAAATGCTAAAACAAATACGTGGATTAAATTTTTTCCCTCGTTCAAAAAAAAAAGTACTGCCTTTTGCAAGGAAGTAATTCCAAATAGTGCCTCTCATCTGAGCCGTTCGAATTCGCCCGAAAATTGTCGACAAACAATATGCAGGAATATTTGAAAGTTGCATTAAATCACTATAAACTCTGATTTTCTACGAGCTGTCGCGCCAGTAATTTATTTAAAATTTCCATACGAAGTGTAAGTATATAAAAGAATTGCAATTATTATTATTTGGGCGATTCTTCATAGTATCAGATCATAGTACACTAATCTAAGGTAATATATTGCGCAGGTTTTCAAAGTTTAAATTGTCAAAAATTAAAAATCGCTGTTCGAGTGCCACAGAAACTCAGCACACATCATTAAAAACAACAACAAAATATTGAAATTAGACAAGTAAAAGGGACACTGGATCCACCATTTTACCACCATAATATCTCTATTTTGACAGATGCGCAGAATCAAACAAAAATGAAAACGCTTATGATATTACCTTTAATATGTGTACTGTGGTATCAGATATTTTTCAAAATACACACATTTTTTATTATTTATTTATTTATTTATACACAATTTGACAAACGGAATTCACTGTTTGCCAAGTAAAAATTGATACAAAAGTTCTATAAAGCTAACAATAATTATACACGCCACCTTCATTTAAACTCGCTTTAATGGATAAAACAGTGACATTTGTCATTATCACCACTACCATTTTTTTGTATAGGCAAATGGTAACACTTTTTGCTATCGCCATCACTCACGTTTCTTAAAATGATTTTGTTGATTTCAAAATTAATTCCTGAGAAGTTCCTATTGAATTTTCAAAGCTATTGATTTTTAAAGCTATCGAAGACTTCTAAAGACTTTTAGTTACTATTTAGTTAGAAGAATCTAATTGAATAAACTGATGAAACCTCCAGGGCTATGAAAAGATATAGAATACTCTATAATGCACTCTCATTTGAACAAATTACAGCTTTTCTTGTAAGTGAAATAGTTAATTGACAAAAAAGCTTACCCTTATATTCATGCGCCACCTGAAAATAATTTAGTTTTTACATGTTTTTCTTTCTTTTTTTTTTTTTCTTTTTTGTTGTTTTAATAATTTAAATTAACCAATGATTTAATCCATCCCTTTGGTTAAACATATCTGCGAAAGATTGTTGTCAAAATGTTTGGCATTTATAAATGAAATTGCACTCAATAATACGTAATACTATGTCACATCATTTTTGTTTGAAGTGACAGCACTCAAGATATACATAAATACATATACAGAATTTGTTAACAGTTTGAATTTTATATTAAAAATGTAGTTTTTGTTGGTTATAATTGGTTCGATTTTATCGATATGTTTTAAAATCGATTTTTCTTTTTTGTTTGTATAATTTAGTTTGATTTACATATACACATAGAAGAAAAACTCTACATTTTAATTTGTATTGTATCCTTTCTCCTCTTTTATAACGCAACCAACATGAAAATGGAAGTATTTCATTATTCCATAGAAATGAGTATGAGTACATGAGAAATCTTTTGTTTAAAAAATAAAAAAAAAAAATTAGTACAAGGTCTGTTGTAGGTTTACTAAAAGTTTATAAAAGTAAATAGTTATCGCATGCAAGTGTGCAATTTATTAAAAAAAAAATAATTCAAGTAGAATAGATTCGCATTTAATATATTTCTTTTGAATTCTAATTGATTGCATATACATTCATACTCGTATGTGACCATTTACATAAGCATTTCAATAACGGAATCATGCTCATTATATATTGCGTCCTATATTATATTTCGAAAAATAATTTTTTATATTACGTAAAAATTTATATGTCACATACCATATCATATTTTATCATACTTGAACAATTTAAAGCCATTAATTAAAATGCAGCAATGAGGCGGAAAAACTGGCTCTTTTAAAGCTAATTTAACAACACAAAAATAATGAACCAAAAATGTAGGTATCAAAAACAATTTTCAGTCTCACTGTGTTACAATTCTTAAAATTCCGTTTTGTAGAGTTGTGCATTTGTTCTAAAAAAAATTTTACAAATATTGAATTTTCTGAATTTCAAATTATTCAGACCATCAATTTATTTATAAAAAATTTAAAAAAAACTAATGGAACCTAGAACCCAGAGCCGTTTTTAAACACAGTAGCACTTTTTTCAAGAACCTAAATCCTTGTCAGACACGAGTGAAACATGGAAAACACTGATTCTCAATCGAAAAACTAAATATTAAAACTCTACCACCTACATATATTTACAAAAATGCTGTTTTTTCTAACTAACCTTAGGTATACCATATACCTACAATACAATCCTACATCAATATACATTTTATGCAAATCACTAATGAAAATATCAGTCACATCACACATTTAAAGTAATGTCCTTTTGCTGGCATCAGAGAAAAAGTTCTCCCAAATACAAATTGTTGTTTTTTTTTTTTTTTTTTTTTTTTTTTTGAGCAAAAAAAAAATTCCTGTCACCAGTGAGATAGGATCGGAGAAGCAAAATAATTTTACAACTCACACGCTAAAATCACAAAACACCATCCCCAGAAATTCCTGTGGTCGCAAAAATTCAACTACTATATTTGTATCCCCCCGGATGATGATTCTACAAAGATTAAACTAGGTCTCTGCCATTTGATTTCCATTGAAACTCGAAAAAGAGAAATCGGGAGGTAGAAAATTGCAGCCGGCTATTACAACACTGTACCTATATACACTCGAAACGGTTCAGAACATTTTTTGGCAGTCTGTCAATACTCGAATGCTGTATATACCGAGTATAACGACAACCAACTCGCAGATATAGGCGACCATTGGCAATTGTCATTGTTTCATCAATCATGAGAGCTCCAGTTTTTCCTGCTGGAGCCCGGAGGATATGTTAAAAATGTACACCATATATGTATACTCGTATACATGTATAAATGGGAGAACTGGGATGTCCTAGTGAATTTAATTGAGTGCTAGAATATGGAACGAGAACAAGGATATATGTATGTATATTCGCTCTTTTTTGGTCTAAAGGAGAATTCAGTGCAATATGCAAATAGTGGTACAAGCATATTTGAGTATTCTGTTTGAGTAAAACGAATGTAGGTACATATATCTATATTGAAACTACAAAATAAAAAAGAATTAGGTTAGGAAGTAGTTTCGGTCCTTTGAAACAACTTTTCATTTTACATAAAATGAACCCTAAAGGGGCGAGAATTCGTTTCGCGAGCAGAATTTATTTATAGTTGTGTCATGAATCCGATTTTTTTAATGCCCGATAAAATTTTAAACAACGACTAGGATAGTAAAATAGTTATAAAAAAATAAGCAAATAAAAAAGATATTTCTATAGATACAGTCAAACTTCGATAACTCGAACTTCGATAACTCGATTTTTTTATAACTCGAACAAAATTATGTGGCAGCACCGTTTAGAGTTCAAATTTGATACATTTTTTCCCTCATAGCTCGAACTTTTATAACTCGACTTTTTTATAACTCGAACAAAAAATATGGCATATGCATCAACTAAGTCGAACATTTTAGGGGAATTCCCATTTAGTGAGAAAAAATGCATTTTTGAAGGGAATTTTCATTTGAAAACGAGATACCTACATACACACATAATATTAGTAGGTTTAAGAAATTTAGAAGTTGTTGTAGGTGAACATTTCAATATTTTTGCATTATTTTTTAATTTATGTATGTACATAGTTATTGCTTGGTTTTTTTTTGTAAAAGATTCTATGTACAATTTCCAACTTCAATTGATATAGAAAGTGAAGACGAGACTTCGGTAGAGGAATTCATTCAACAGCCTTCGAAGCATGTTGTAGCACATTTGACAATTTGAATTTATATTTGCAAACGTGTGACGATACAACAGATGAAATTTATGCAGCTTTAAATAAATTAGAATCCTTTTTCTTGAAAAAAAAAAAAAAACAATAAAAAAAACTACTCTCAGACCCAAATATAACTAAATACATGCAATAATTTTGTGTACGGTGTAACAACTTATGTACATAAATATAAAACGTATAAGACTTAATAAAGCACAAAAAGTGTTGTGCATTATGCATATGTATTTCAAATATTGAATTGTTTAATTGTTTTAATTTTGATAATCAATTTCTTGATAAGTCGAACTTTTATTGTGGATAATAGTAGTTCGAGTTATCGAAGTTTGACTGTATATAGAATATAATATCAATGTATGTAGCTCGTTCGACGTACGTCATAAAGTCTTGGACCGTGAATGCAACAAAAAAAAACAGAAATTCGATTCAACTTTGGTTAAAGCATGTTGCCTTTTTATTCACTTTTAAACACTTAACTTCATTTTATATCTTATATTAAAAATTCTCGAAATTTAAAGTATAGTAATCTGAAAATGCATTCGAACATTAATTATAGCTTTCGAAGTTTCTGTCTCAGAAAAGAGAAAAGAAGTTATTTGTAAACTTAAAACTTTATTACCTACATAAACAGTTGAAAATTAATTAAGTTTTAAAGAACATCAATTTTAAATTTTTCTTTGAGGCAAAAAGAATACGAAAAAGTTAAAAAATTCAATTTTAAAAATGAATTATACATAAATTAATTCCATTTTAAAAAAAGAGGTGTTATAGTTTAAGATCCCGCCATAGAACGACCTACGCTCATCGAGTTACCAGGTAAGGAGTATACAGTAGGTAGCTTCTAAACTAACATTTTGCGCATGGGTTCCCTGGCGAAATATGGTCAAGGCATAGGGAATTGCCATGCTTTAAAGGTCGATTTTTGGGTTTTTTGAATTATCTGATCCAGGTACGTTTTAGCGATAAAACAAAAATATCATGTGAAACGAAACTTTATTTAAAATGTTTAAAATACGTGATTTTTTTGGAAATGGAAATTTTTAACCCCGCCTTCTACCATAGGCTGAGAAAAAAAAACCTTTCAACTCACTTATTCATATTTTGCTTATACATAATTTCAATACCCAAATTTTCTGTCACCTCTCTGAGACTATTAGAATTGTTTTCTTTAACACACTGAAAAAATTCAAAACATTGATACTTGAAAGTTCGGAAACTCCGAGTGTGGACAATGTTTTTGGAAAGAATATATAGTACCATCGTAACTCGATGAGGGTAGGTCGTTCTATGGCGAAATTAAAAAAAAATATGAATATATTTTGAACTCTTCCAACAGAGTTTAAAACTAAAAATTTATATCTTTGAACTTTGGAGGAAGACTTCAACAATTTAAATTCATATCTCTATAATGTGTATTTGTTGGATTTTTTTTTGTTGGCAGCTTGGCAGCTTAAAAAATCGAATCTTACATAATGTAGCTTGTAGGTAGTTTTGTCTTGCATTTAAAAAGGCGAACAATAGATTAAATGTGCAGGTCTCAAACCCTTCAAAATTTTACGACAATTTCAAAGACGCGGGTTATAAAAATCGATCATTTAAACAGCAGATACATAGGAATGATCGACAAAAAAATGGCAATTTGTCAAAATGTCCAATTCTATCGACTTTTATCAAAGTTAAAATGCCAACATATTTTTACCGAGTAACAAAATGTAGAAATTTCGTAAACTCTACTTGACACTGCCTTCAATTAAAGTCGTGAAAAATATCAAATAGACGATATTTTTTCCCCATGGAAATTTACACCATCAATGTTACTCGTCAAGTATTATTGACGGGTTTTTTTGTCAGGTAAATCAAACATTTGTAAAAAACATTGAAGAAAATCTAAATAATTTTGTGTTTCGTCAATGTATTAATATTAGGTGTGTTCCTTTACTTTTAAACTCTGTGAATTTGTGTGAATTTGTACGTCTTTTTATTTTGTTTATATGAACTTTGACAGACATTGGTGTAGAAATTCACAGAAATGCACAGTTTCAAAGTAAAGGAACTAGGCTATTACTTGTGAGTTGTGATGAACATTGAAGTGCCTACTTACTATCAATGTTACCTGAATCGAAACTCGTTTCAGTAATATTAGGTGAAAAAAATGGAGTTTTTAAACTATCGACGTATGTATGTTATTCATGCCGAAAACACAGTTTTTCTGCGCGCTTACGTTAAACCCCGAAAATTATGTGGGTTTAGCTAAGCCCATTGGGGATTAGTTGTTGTTGCAATTAACATTTAAATTATTTAGCCCCGAATAGTTTTTTGCATCCAATTCCCTCAAGGGCTTGGAAAAAAACACGCCTATTGTCAGGTAACATTGATGGTGTGTAGGTCCCTTTATATTTTATTTCACCTAATATACCTACTATTTATTAAGATAACTTTTGAAATAAGGTTCGGCTGACGACTGACTCTTAGCGGCATAGACGATACTGTCGAAAATGGAAATAAAAACTTTAAAAAAATGATCAAGATGTCGTCTGTGAAATATCGATTCTGAAAATGTTGATCGCATTGCGGACATTATTAAAATTGACATTAAGCATTTTTTTTGGTTTTGTATCTATCAGTCTTTAATCCAGTGAATTTTGTTTTGCTGAAATTATAAGATTCGACATATCGATTTTTAAAATGTCGATCGCATTGCCGACATGTTTAAAATCGACATTTAAATTTTTTTCTCGACTTTTTGATCAATAGATCTTTATATTAATACAGTCGATTTTTAATTTATGAGCTAGTAAAAGCCGATATATACATTCTACATTCGGCCAAACCATTTAAAGACTTATGTAATATTAAATTTAAGAAAATGTAATTTGTGCTAATTTTTAAGTCAATAAATCTAATCTAATAACTATACATTTTAAAAATGTCGATGGCATTTTTAAAATCGACATTTAAATTTTTTTTCGATTTTTTGATCGATCGCTCTTTATCCAGTCTGATTGTTGAAATTACGAATTATAAAATCGACTTTGGGGAGTAGATTATTGAAAAACAATACTCATTCCTTAAAACTGAAGATTTAAGCTTCTGAATATAACGATATCAAAGTTTTCCAAGATTTATATTTTTTTTAAATTTAAATCGATCTGTACTTGTAAAGCTATAACTTGTAGACAATGCAATTTTATTCACAACAATTTTTGGTATTTTTATTCCTCCAAATGATCGCTTAGGAGATATTTCCATTTCAAAAAACCTTAAATGTAGAAAATGTCAGTTTTTCGCGTATAATTCCTAAATAATAAATGTAATAAAAGATCCTGTTGTTGCATTTGAAAGACCTTACGTCTAGTCTTTCAAATGCAACCTCAATTTTACGGCACGTATACTCTCCAATTGAAGCTGCATGGGACTCGAACCCACATTAAGTCTTACAAGATCATAATTTAAATTCTTGTGTTTGAAAGTTCACTCTTCGTAAGAAATCATAAAGTTCAATTGGGCAGAATAAATAATACTATTTGCCCACAACAGAGTTCTTGTTGAATGTAATAGATTTTCATTACAATTTGCTTCTTAACGTGAATTAGCAGTTAATTGTTTATTAATAAATAATTTAATTTGGGAATTGTTTGAATTGGTTTGTGAATTGAATTAAAAGATTAATTAATATTTTTTAATGGGAGTATTAACACTTAAGCTAACTTAAGGCTGATAAATCGATGGAAAAAAAGTTCGTATCTAAAGCATGTAGTCTGCTAAAAAGGAGTCTTACCTCATTAAAAAAAAAAAAAAAAAAAAAAAAAAACTCATCTAAATTTATTAACGTTATATTTTTTTTCAAAAGTCTTCAGCTTTAACCTTTTTATCAATCCATTTTACCCTCATTTTAAAAACAACAGCTTTTTTTTATTTAGTTTTTTTTTTTTCCGTTCATTATAGTATCTAATTTTGATTAAATAAGTTTCTGTTTTTTTCTCAGTTTTAAAATATAAACTTATACTTAACAAACAATGTGTGCCAAAATCTTTTGTATTATTCGTGTTGTCTCATAAGCATTTGACTACCCAAAGTCTTAACAAAACTTCATTCAAACAAAAATAAAATTAAATCTTATGTAGTGTTTGACGAGAGAACGTCATATTATTCATTAAAAAAAAATAATAAAATTATCTCCTCATAACCAAATCTATATAGTTTCTAGATATATATACTTATATAGAGAAAGTAAAGGTTTTACGTAAACTATATACTGCATATTCACTTATATATATATGTATTTTCCGTCTTCAAATAACCCTACAGAGTTGGCCGCAATCAGCCCCCAATGTACACGGAAACATTACCCGGCGAAAGTTTAGCTCTGATGATATCAACTTTAACGCCACAGATGGAGGGCAAGTACTACTGCACGGCATCATATGCGAATACGGAAACTCTGCAAACCAGTGTTGAAATTAAAACTTACGGTGAGTATTCCATAGAATATTAAAACAAGTAATAGTTTGGCAAGAGTCATGGACATGCAGCAAGAGCATTTAATATGGCACAAGCGTTTATTAATTTTTAGCCACTGAAATTTCAGTTATAGTAAGTTTGAGATATGAATATACCAAGTACCAACCAACAACTAGGTACCTAAAAGATGTTTTTCTATATACATATGTATCTATACCAAAAAAGATAAATAATAATTTTAATGGTTTAATATCCGTTTATAGAATTATCAAGATGCAAAGTTTTGCAATGTGTTGTGCTTCCCGCATTTCACATCAGAAAGACGTACATAGGTATACATACCTAGCAGCAGAAAGTTTGGTGTAAATCTTGAGATTTTCTTTTTGTTCTTAAGGAAAAGTTTGCGTGCATCGAAGCAAAGGCTTTGGCAAAAATAATTCAAAAGAAATTGTTTCGAGAGTTATTTTTAAAGTATCCATGGCTTCTAGGGGTTGATCGTCGTCATCGTCGGTCTTCGTCGTCTTCGTTTAGACTTAGAGAAGATTTTTGGGTCTTAAATTAATGTATACATATCTATGTATCTCTATATTATAAGGAAAGCGTTTTGAAACATATTTTTTAAGCAAATATAGCCTTGGGTATTTAAATTAATGCTTCTTTGTGGAAATATATAATATATTTTTTTTTGATAAAAGAATATTGCGTAGAATTATTTCTAACTATAAACTTTAATCTTCAAAGAAGGATTTAGATTCTAGGTATACGTGTTTTAAGCAGATGTAGATGTTTGTAGATGTTTCTTTGAGAAAAAACAAACCCAATTAGGTAAACTACTATTGCAAAAGCTGCTTTTCGGAAAATATTCTTTTACCTGAAGAAGTGTGAGAAAAGCTACAGTTCGTTTGGTTAAAAATTTAATATAAAATTTTCACCAATACGGAGCCAATTAGTTATGAATTTTAATTATTATTATTATTAATTATTTTTGAACAAATTTCTATAATTTGTATTGTATCCTGCTTAGGACAGGGCTTTATACCTATTAGGTATTAGGTATTTAATAACAATTCAATTCAAGCTTTTCTATATTCAGGAACAAAATACCAAATCCATAAAATGGTTCTATACTGTATGATCCCGAAAGACTCCAAACGCATCCATCGATCGATTTTTTGTTCATAGTATAGGTCAATAATTTCAGGTGAAATTATCTCAAAATTAAAAGGCAGATGATGATGTCGTAATTATTGGATTTTTATTCCACAATTAAATTTGACATATTTTAGCTTACAAACAGGAAAAAACGAGAACTTCAAACATGACCGGTTGAACCTGGAAATTTCCAGCCCTAGGAAAATTGTTATTTTGCCGCCACAAAATAAAAAAAAAAATAGAAGATAACGATAGCATGATAATTATTTTCATATAAAGTTTTATTAAATCAAAATCAAAGGCTTTCGACAAAGTACCTATATAAATTTTTCAAAATTTTGTATCTAATAGCCTTTTCACACCAAGTCTAAAACGCGGTTTTCGCGAAATTATCGGTTTAGGCGGAAAACCTAATCCAAAACTCAAGTTTTACCATACATTTTTGGTAAACCACAAGTTTTCGTAAATCACAAGTTTTATATAAAACCTCACGCAAACTAGCTGAAATTCAAAGTTGAACTATAAACAAACAAACCTTACGAAACATCCAGCGCTCAATTAAATGTAAAAAAAAAATTCTGAATTCTGCTGACAAAAGAAATTGTGAGTGTGTTATATAAATGAGATGTTTTGTTATTAGCCGAGTTTTGGTGAAAGTGTATAGCAACTCAGTAAAATTTTTACACATAAACAATAACAAATCATTTTTTCTTTTGTGTACAAACAATAACAAAATATTTTAAATCACTTTTTTTTGTTATTGTTTGGCGTGTAAAAAAATTTACAAAGTTGCTATACACTTTCACCAAAACATGGCTATTGTTTTTTTTTTTTGCAGGAGATGAGTTGGTGTTTGTGAAATGTCAAACGAGAACTTGTAAATGTTCAATGTGAACGCTTTTCGGGTTTTTGAAAACTTTTTGCCGAAAACCCGGTTTTGGGTTTGGTGTGAAAAGCCTTTAAAATGCTGTTCTGAAAGATTTCATTTTTGCAAATCTTCTTCTTCCTTAATGTGATTAATCATAATTGATACTGGAAACTTTTGGATAGAATTTGTAAAATGGCAAGCAATCTAATGAATCAACAACAATGTTCTCACTAAGTTGATTTGAAATTTCTTTTGGCCAAGATCTTTGACATTAAAATATTTCATATTTCCAAACAATGCCGTCTCGTTGTCAGTATTTTGCCGCCCTAGTCAAAGTGTCGCCCTGTAGGCAATTCCATGTTTTGGCACGCCAAAATTGACGTTGATATTGCAAAATGATTTTGACATATCTTAACACTTTGACATTTGATAAGTGAGAGTTTAGAGATGCGACATCTTAAGAGTGAAATTGATTCTGATGATTGATTTTTTATTCCACAATTAAATTTAACACTTTACAATAGATTAAAAAAGGAACAAAATGAGAACATAAAACATGACTTCTATCTATACATATAACACATAATGTGTTTTGAAAAAATTAACATTCACAATAAAAAATTATTTTGACAGCTTCTGGGCGAACTTTGAATGACTCTCAAAAAATCCTAGGGTTTTTTTCTCAGGGTAAGAACTAGCTGAGAGCTGTTGAAATTCAAATCAGCTGTTGAAATTTTAGCAAAAGTGTAGCTGAAACAAGTATAGAATTGAATGTTTTATTACAAATATAGATGTTAAATTCTAGGTATTTTGTTGATAACTTTGTTATATATTCGATTCATGTAAAACATACAGTTATAGGCTATGAAAAAGGAAAATTATTGAGAAAAAAATAGATGCTTAATCTTGTAGCACTGAGGCGTTTAATGTAAAATTAAAACCAGAGCAGCCCTGAGTTTTTTGACAGTTGGTTGACATTCTTCAGAGAATATCGAACGAACCTTTTGATTTTTCCGTAACAGTGAGTTAAAAAAGGAATCACAGGAGACAAGATCGCAACATTTCCAAAACAGAACATACTTCAATCAAATTATTAATTCTGGCTTTTGAGAAGAAGAGAATACCTGATCCATGCGTTGCTTCTACAATTTCTTAGATAAAAAAAAAATGTTTTGAATTTTATCAAGGTACACTACGGTTCACTTGACTAAAGGAAAAGTTATTAAATAAGAAAAATGTGAACATTTTGTTTGTAATTATAATAAGTATAATTATTTAAAAAGCAGTTAGCGATGTAATTCAAGCCTCTATCCACCATTTTTTGAAATAACCTCAAATAGGCGGTCTGGAATTCAATGATTTCAAGTTATGATTTTAAGTAATTTAAGAAAAATTAGGTCCAAGCTGTTTGAATACCACGGATAAGTTCTACCGTATTTTCGTACTGCTTTCCTTCTTTGTATAATTTGTGGGTTGGTCGTTCTCAAATATTTTCTATAACATTTAAATTTGGTGAATATATGGCAGCTAATTCAATGATTCCACTTTTTGGCTTGGAACAAACGATTTTACTGTGCGAGCAGTATATGTACTGTTACGTTATTTTGTTGGAAAATCCAAGACAAATGTCCAAATAGCTTGCTTAACTTAGGAAATGCTAACTCCAATATTCCCTTGTAGGTGATTCCCGTCATTTATTAGTACTTTGAAAACTTTGAGTACATAGCTGATCGCGTCTCACCCTCTCCGTTGTGATCACGTATCAGAAACCGTTGTTTTTTTTCCGTAAATCAACTTATTTAAGTTGTAGTCATCCGGCCCCTTCAAATTAAACTTCTTTTTATCCGTAAAGACAACCATTCGCCATTCTGTTTCAATTGGACTCTGTCCCATTAAAAGTCGTGTTTCGAATTTTAGTCGAAGCAGCTTACGCACATCAATAAGCGGACGTATTTTTACCAGCTTTAACTGCTTTAGGTGCTTTTGACAATGAATCACATGCCAAACAGTGGATTTTCTGGCGTTTATACTCCGACCTGGAACTTGACTTTTGGTAACGAACGACAGTAATTCGATGCACATCGAATGATTTTATGCCTATAAAAGCTGTTGAATTCACTGCAAATATTCTTCCTTTATATTTTGTTTTAATAAGAACCAAGATCTCTTAAACAAAAGTCAACAAAAAATGCGCTTCATCCAACTTTTTTTTCGATATTGCGGTTGGAATAACTTTCCGAGTTGTCATTTATTTAAACTTTCTCAAATGTGTTAAAAGCATTTCCTTTGCCCATTTCACAACAACTTAAAGGTGCTACCACCAATGGTATACGAATTAATTTATAATTCGTTTTTTTAATTAATTATTTGGCTGGAGATATAGCTATTTCAAGGGGTGCCAAGCCCTATCATCAGTCTCCTTATTAGTGGTGCTGAGCTTTAATCCAATTTTATTATGAAAAACTTTCTGCACACCATGAGATTCGAACCCACGCATATCAGATTTGCTCATTCTTAGAAGTCGTATGCACTTCGCATTCCACTACTTTAGACCACTGAATCAAATGCATTTGGAGCACCAGCATTTTTCTAAGCGCCTTCAAGTATGCTGTCTTGTTCCGCCTCCATTTTTCTTCATGCCTTATTTCAATAGACTACAATTCGTAGTACGTATCAAAGGGGGAGAGGTTGGAAGATCGGTGATTTTTGTTGGTGTATTCTCTTGAGAGATTCTGAAAATATTTTTCCACTCACTTATTAAAGTCATGTAAAGAATCATAGCCCATAGAGAAATAATTCCCTTTATAATTCAATACAAGTGTTGCCTTTACTCAAGTGAATCGTAGTGTACATCTACATTATTTTTGACCTTATTTTTGACCTTTATAAATTGAAATAATACTATACTTTCAAAAAATATTCTAATTAAACCTTTCTCGTTATGACGTGATTGAAAACTTTTTTAGTTTTATCCCTAATATAAAACTTCTCTTCAAACATAAAATTTTTCTTTGCTAAAAAAAATGTAATGCAAACACAAATCCTGTCGTCGAATTAAATCCTCAAAAATAAAATAAAAAAAAATATATTTCAAACTTTACCCTATCCCTTAAAACTACAAAAATATCTTCACATATACATTCATATGTACCTAAATACCTACCGCTGGGTTTGAAAATCGAAAAGCTCCCTACGTTATTAGTTTTCTGTTTTCGAGTTATTGGTAAAGTTTTATTTTCTCCATCACTGTTGTTTGTTAGAGACAGGACCAACTTCTTTTTCGTAATTCATCTGTGGTCACACTGCACCGACACACCATATGTGAACAATCAGAGGATTTTATTATATACATACATGTTACGTGGCAATGGCATCTAAAAGCCCCTTATATGTATGACATTGTAAAATTAAAATCTCTCTTGTCTCTTTTGCAGTTTCTATTACATGGACGGATGCACCAGAAAGCCAATACCCAACTTTGGGTTCTGATTATATAGTAAAGTGTGAAGTCAGAGCAGATCCAAATCCAACTGTTGACTGGATGCGAAATGGGGATCAGGTAAGCTGATTCTGGTTCTATTACAAAAGTTGTTTTTTTTTTACATCTCTTCTCTGTGTATTTAGATCCGGACAAATGACAAATATGTTGTACAAACGGATGGCCTGCTAATCCGAAATGTTCAAGAGTCTGACGATGGTGTTTACACTTGCCGAGCAGCTGTTATTGAAACCGGAGAACTTGTGGAACGTGTTATACGTGTTGAGGTTTACATTAAGCCTGTGATAAATAACTTTCCCACTTCGTTCGAAGCTGTTGAAGGAAAACCTTTTCGAGCCACTTGTTCAGCGACGGGAAAACCTGTACCAGAAATTTCATGGATCAAAGATTCAACACAACAAAATGTAGCAACTGCAGATCGTTTCAAAGTTGATCCTCAGACAGGTTTAATGACAATCAATAGTGTTTCCCAAGATGATTATGCCACATACACCTGCATAGCAAGAAACGATGCTGGAGTCACTGATTCTAAAACCAAACTTAATGTTCTTGTTAGACCGACAGTTTTTGAACTTTACAACATAACTGGTGTGGCCATGAAAGAAGTAGCTCTTACATGTCGAGCGAAAGGTCGTCCCGCTCCGGCTATCACTTTTAGGCGATGGGGCTCAGAGGAAGAATATGTACCTGGAGTACAACCCGATGATGACCGTGTTGTGCTGCAACAGCACTTTGACGATGAAAAGGGTGAATCGTCGGGAACTTTGAGAATATCTCGTTCTGTTCGTACTGATGATGGACTCTATCAGTGCATAGCCCGCAACAAGGGAGACACAGCATTCAAAACTGGACACATTACAATGGAATTCCCACCCGATTTCAGCCATATGAAAGATCTTCCACCAACATTCAGCTGGGAACAGAAACCAGCTAATTTAAGTTGTCTGGCCATGAGCATCCCGAATGCCACAATTGAATGGCGTTGGAATGGAAAACAATTGAAAAACGGTTTCGATCAGTATCTCAGAATTGAAGGAACAGGGCCACGTAGTGATCTAATAGTCACTCCCGTTGCCAGACAATATTATTCTGTATATAAATGTATTGCAACAAATGTCCATGGTAGTATCGAACATGACATGCAATTAAAAGAAGCCATGGTACCGGGAAATGTACAAGCTGCTATGCCCCGTGGTATAACTGCTACAACTATTACATTCGAAATAACAGGTCCTTCAACGGAATTGGGTCTTCCAGTGACTGCATATTCGGTACAATATAAAGAAGAAATCAATCCAGATTGGTCAACAGTGCAAAATCGTACTTGGTCACCGGATAGTCCGTATATTGTGGAAGGATTGAAGCCACAAACTGCGTATACATTTAGATTTGCAGCCAGAAACCAAAGAGGTATTGGTCAATGGAGTGCTATTCGTACTCAGTCGACACCAAAACGATCAGCCCCAGAGGAACCACGACCATTGCATTCGCCTGTACAAAATGACAAAGAGGATCCTGTTGTTGTGTCACCATACTCCGATCACTTTGAGCTTAGATGGAGTGTTCCTGCTGATAATGGCGAGCCAATTGATTTCTATCAAGTTAAATATTGCCCCGTGAGTAAATCATTAATTGATACTTTCATGTTTCTCAAATTTAAATCCAATTGACGATATTTTATAAGAACAACTCAGACCAATACTTTTTCATTTGAAGTTCATCCCAGTTTAGGCTAATCCCAAATTAACTCCTGAGAAATGATTTTTTAGTCCATTAAGATTCGGAGTTAATTCATCAAATTCATTGAGTTAACTCTGGATTAACTGAATAGATATTTCTGACAAAGGTACCTTAAACAGAAATAGTGTCGCCATCTCTGTTTTGATAGTAGGAGCGCACATCCACAGTACCGCCCTTTGATTTCAATAGTTTTTACAACTGAAAAGTGCTTCGGGAGTTCAATTTATCTGCATGATTAACTTACTCTGGATTAACTCGGTTTAACTCAGGCTATTAGTTTTAACCTTGACCGGAACTACAGATTTCTAGGATTCTAAAGAAACCCTCTTATAGAGTACCTATACTGTCTGTTCCCAATCAAACTATCTCACGGATCAATTCATTTCAATTATATTTAATTTATTGAGTTCAAATGTATAAATACGACTAAGAAGAGATGCAGTCGTACAACTTGTGAAACAATATGAATTGGACATGGTTGCCCCAAACTTGTCCTAGTATGACATATCCTTGCATATATGTATGTGGTTGCTTAAGGAATGGCTCATTGAATAATTGAGTTTAATGGTTTAATGTTAAGACAGTTTGAGTTGTAATGGTATGCTTCGAACATCAATAATTTTATTCCACTTTTCCATTTTCTAACTCCATATTTTTTTGTTTTGATTTTTTTTACTTACCATATAGGGTATGAAAGTATCTGGAACATGGGAAGAACTTGCAAAAGAATGCCGTTCAAAAGATGTTATTGAATCAACAAGTTTTGAAATGTCAAAACTAAGCGGCAACACATATTATCGCATTGAATTGAGAGCGCATAATGCAATTGGTTTTTCATCACCGGCCAGCATCATTATGAAAACCACCCGAGGTGAGTTCGATTCATCTAATAATAATCTCGGAACATTATTGTATTCGGCTGGTTTAGCCGCTTCGTCTGGCAATAGACACTTCAGTCACAGTCTATTAGCGACAACAACGCCAACAATATTTATCACTACCTCCACAAAAACATATTTACTATCGATGTTAATATTAATAACTAGCAGTTGTTATGTTGCGCTATTTCATCATTAATCATTAATATTTTGTTTTTTTTTTGTTTTTTTGAAGTTAAATTTTACTGCAATGAAGAAAAGATATATTGCGTGTATTCTTTTTTTTTTATTTATAATATTTTATTTTTCTACAAAAATTAATTAAAAAAAATTTAAAACTGTTTAATATATTAAATTTACCAATCGATTTTTTTTCCTCGAAATAATCATTCAAATATTCCATTTTTTTCTTTAAACGAATCTATAATTTATTTTGAATTAAATTTTAGCAAATAAATTTTATTTTAATTGTAATGTTCTTGCTTTAAAAAATTCTGTCCTTTATAAGCAAAATATTAATTAAAAAATTTGATATATATTAAAATTAAAATCATATACTTTCACACATACATTCTCGTACAAAGAAACACATCATTCACAATACATACATTGTTTTTTTTTTTCCTTTCTTTTCTTATACCAGTTTCATAGAGTTATTTGTTTTGTCTTCTTAATCTTTTATTAATAAATTCATTATAAATATATAGTTGTTAATTATATATAGCCTTTTGCATTTTTAATGCTTAAAAAAAAAGAAACAAATACTTTTATAAAATAAAATTATGTATAGTTTTTTTTATTAATTAATGTTCTTTTGTTTTTCGTGTATATGTATGTGTAGAACAAACATTTATCTCGCTTGTGTTGTTGTGTTTCCTATATTATCTTCATCCTTTAACAAAAACAAAAATGCTTATTTTCTTTAAATACCGTAAAGGCCTCACTGCCACAGTCTATAGCTTTAAAAGGATAAACGAATACATAGTATGTATGTTTAAATAATAGTTCTTGGGATGACATGGGATGGGCATCTGGTACTTGAGGGCTCTCTACTATTCTTAAACGAAAATATTTAAAAAAAATTCTACAAAAACTCAAAAAAACTTCTGTTTATTTATTTTGTTCATTCCCAAAAAGCACTATGATTGTTGTCTATTCTGAATTGAGAATTTACAATATCCTCACTCAACTAAATTCATATCGCTCTTACGCTAAAGATAGTAAAGAGAGATTTTTCCTTTTCAGTAGACAGTTAAGAGACAGAAAGCACTATTTTCGTGAAAGTACCTATATTTTGTTGTCAAAAAATAAAACCCAAGTTGTTTTACATTTAATTTTTAAATAATTTTTTTTTAACAAGAGATTAAGGACCTGTTTCACAAGCGTGTATCTAATAAGTCGTGTAAATAAAATTACACGTGTAATTATAACAGCATCACTTTTTTTAAATTGAGGTGAAGTGATTTTAGTACATTAAATTTTCTAAAGAAAACTAGTTACGACATTGTATCTATTTTTCAACGTCTTTTATACAACAAAACGTCATAAGTTCGATTTAGAAGTAAGTACACTTTTTTTGCCTAAATACACGTTTAACAATAAAATACACGTGTAAAAATAAAAACACGTGCTCATACACGAATAATTTAATTACACGTGTACACGTACAATAGAGGGTTCTACTTTCAATAATCTAAATTTTCGATAGACAATTTGTATGAAGGTGCCAAAACCCCTCGTGTCTCTCCCATATTTTTTTTTCAAATTGAGAAATTTAGTTTTCTTACACAAAAAAAATTTAATAAATCATGAAATAAAACAAAACGAGATAAATTACAGTATTTTGCCAAAATTACGTCTATCAAATAAAAAAAAAAGATAGATAATAATATTAAAAATAGAATTATTATTAAGGCGAACAAACAAACAAACGAAAAATAAAATAGGCGCAACATTAGTCACAAAATTACATCTTAATAATATATAATATATTTTTTAAACCTTAAACAAAAACAACAAAAAAAAACATCGATTTAAATGTAAAACTATAGTAGTAACGTAAATATTAGTTAAAAAATTATAAAATAAAGACAAGTACTTTAATATATTTAAAAGAAAAGAGAAAATGTATGATTTACAAAATTATTATATAAAATAATTTGCGACAAAAAATATATATACTACTTAAAAAAAATGCAAAACAGATTTTGTTTCTTATTGAAGGTTAATTATTTATTTTTTT
Organism: Epistrophe grossulariae; assembly: GCA_929447395.1. Taxonomy (NCBI): domain Eukaryota; kingdom Metazoa; phylum Arthropoda; class Insecta; order Diptera; family Syrphidae; genus Epistrophe; species Epistrophe grossulariae. Next base: position 91,337,734 of record OV839568.1, on the reverse strand, counting down.
TTCAGTAAATTGGTGCACTCACCTATTAATTTAATCAATCATTATTTTTTGATTCCGTTCTTTTTTATAGTAATAAATTTAATTTTGTTTTTTTTTTTTTTTTTACACAAACCGAAAACCAACCACATAAATAAAACAAACATTTCAAGTCCCTTAAATCCTAAATAAAAAATAAAAAAAAATATATATATAATTTAATATTTTTGTGTGTGTATTGAATTAATTTTTTCATAGTTTATTTAATTAAAATTTATTGTATTTTGTAGTTGATTTTAATAATCTGTCAAAGAACAAAAAACATTATTTTTTTTAGAATAAAAACATAAATATTTATTTAACATGATTTATTTTTTTTAGTTATTCAATAAGAGTTCGTAGCAGTGATATTTGTTTTTTTTTTTTCGTAATTGCATCCTGAGAGCTCAAGCTGTATCCTTTGTGTTGTGTGTTACATATTTATCGTAATTTATAGCAAGTTTTTTGTGTGTTTTTTTTTTTTCAAATAGCCGATATAAATTTAATGTTTACCTTAAATGTTACATGTTTTTTCAACTGAATTTGTTTTTTATTTAGATATTTAACAGCAAAATAATTATTGTGTTAGCGTCATTTGGATTTATATTTGTTTGTATGTAATTAAGATTAAAAGTAGGTACCTATGAAGAGTTGATAAAAATTATTACTGTTTTCATTTAATCGAATAAGGTCAACAATTTGATTAATTTTTGCTGCGAAAAAAAATGAATATATTTCAAGTTCAGAATATAAGCATATAGATTATCGCTTAGTAATTATTTTGTTTACACACTTAAATTAAAATCTAAAATAGGAACCATCGTCTAGGATTATTTAATTTTGTTTTTGTCGTTAAGTTGTAGTAGGTAATTAAAATTGAAATAAAATAAATAATAATAAAAAACAAAAGTCAGTTTATTGCGAACAGTCACTAATTAACATTTTATTAAATTTGAAAACTTTACATTTTTAGATTTTAATCCATCAAAAGTGTACTTAGGAACTTTTTGCAATAAACCGACGGAATATTTGCTCTTCGTCGTGTTGTTTGTCATTGAGTTTTATAGTCTTGGTGATAAGGTAGACCTTAAAACGCTTAAATACAAACAATTTATAAAATTTAATTTGCGGAAAAAATCAAAGAAATAAATAATTTTTATAACATACATACATATTTCTAAATTAATTTATTTTATGTTTATAGAATACGAATAATTCGCATAAAATTAATGCGACCATTGAACAACAATGGCTTAAAAATAATTGTTGTGAACCATAATAATTCCCGCACAAAAGACAAAAATATTCCATAAAAAAAATTGCAGTAGGTATTTTCAATTTCTTTCAAGAATGGTGGTTTTCTTAAATATTATATAAAGTTAACCCTTTTTTTCGTCGAGAGACATAATTATATAGGTATCTAACCTAAAAATTTTAAAATATCTTTTATCAAAATTTGTTTGTCAAGAATTTAATACAATGGTACACTTGGGCGTATACGTACTTTTTTATTGCGATTTTGTTAAATACGGAGTATTTCTGGTGAAAAAGCAAGTTTTTACTGGCAGAGAAGCTTAATTGTATTTAACAAGTAGCTATTTCTCGTCTAGATTTTTCTCTTCTGGAATCTTTCTAGGGTCTTGAATAAACTTGCCAGGCGGGTATTTTTCCTTAATTAAGTTGCAAATCATAAGAACAGTTAAAGTTTGAGTACAATTTTTTGCATATGACTACCGTGAATACGTCTTATATTATGTATATCATGCTAATTTTACTTGCTCTATACCGTGCGTCCGTGCGTTCACTGTAATTTGAGCTAGAGCCTAAACGGATTAACCGAATAGCTTCGAATTTAGTACAGTTCATTTTCACGAAATTCCCTATAGGTGAAATCCAAATTTATGTTTTAGTTAATAATGTATATGTAGCTTTTGAACGGCTAGACCGATTTTATTTTAACTTTGGAATTTGGTTCTTTTAAATATTTTAATATTTTAAACAATATTTTGATTAAGTTAAAATTTTTAAAATATTTTTTTTTAATAAAAAAAAAAAAAACAAACAAACAAAAATAAATTTTTAAGTAGGTACTTTTACCTTTAAAAAAAACTCGTTAAAATTTATCTTCGGAAGAGAAAGTTTGTGCGTTTCAGTTGTGCATATTTTTTTCATTAAGTACCTACGTTAATTGGTACATGTAGTCAGAGTTATTAAAATAAAATTAAATTCCGTTGAATATTTTGCCTAGCACGGGATGTTGACGATAGTCGCAGGACATTTCAAACAAGGCAGGATTTGTTTAGGAGAAAAATAGGTCATGCCCGTTATAAAATAAAGCTATGTATTAGAGAAAGTTAAATTTCCTAAAATGTTTTATTTTCACGAGATACTTAAAAAAAGTAATATGTGGCAGATTGATGGATGATAGACAAAAGCTAACTTAAAGTTGAGCCCAATTCTAAGAGTTTTCCTTACTTTTATCTTTTGAAGTTACTTATGGTCCTAATTTTGTATTAATTATGTCTATGATTTTTTTTTAAGTTTTTATTGTTTCAAAAATAACTTTTGATATTATACAAGCCAGGAAAACCATATATACCTTTGGGTATAAGGTGTAGGATAATATTCTTTTGTGAGATTCGATAACAAAATTGAATTTGTAAACTGAAAATATACTTGCTCTAGCTCAGAAAGGTGTGGTAATTGGAGGCTGAAATCTGAAATTGAAAAAAACGCTAGAGTCACACCCTGTTTTTACTTTGAAAAATACAATTTAGGAAAAAATAAACTTTGAATATGTCTGTAAGTAGCACAGCTGAACAAGTGTACAATATTTTCGTTATACTGGATTTATGTATAATATTAAAAAAAAAAAAAAAAAGTATCTTCTCTACGTTATATCCACCAAACCTGCTTCCTTTCGATTTTAATTCTCTTAGCCGAAAACGAGTCCACTGAAAGTATTATTTTAAGAAGGCACTATAGAAATCTATTTTTACTTATAGAACGTGACATTTTGCATTAATAGATGAATGTGTTACTTAAAGCAAGCACTCCCCCTTCACTTAACAGTCAAATATTCGATTGTATTTAATTATGAATATAATAAAAATATAAAAAAAAAAAAGTAAATGTTATATTTATGTGCAACTCATCTAGTTAATTTTTTTTTATTTTGTGTTTAATTCTAAATGTGTTCAATGTTTTAACCTTTTAATGTATGCTGATATATTTTTAATTTGTGTTTAGATAAAAACCTAACCACTATCTCACAAAAAATTTAAAACACCACGTGTCCCATATAGAGTCCCAAATTCGTTTTAAAGCAAATCAAACATATTTTTTTTAGTGACAAAATTAATTGGATTAACTTATGAAGAATGATTGATTTCCTTCTTCTTTCATAAATTGTTTTTTCTATTTTTTTTGACTGCTATACAACAAAAAATTAATTGTGAATTTCTTCTCAGTTTTTATTTCTTTAATAAGCACATCTCAATTATATTCCATTGGGTCTCTTTCATTCTGCCAATCAATTCAAGATCAATATAACATATACGAACACACATTTATCACTCAAAATTCTCTCTAACAACACATCAAAAAAAATTAAAAAAATGCTACATTGTGTTTGCCATATTTATTGTGTTTGAAATTACAAATTACAAAAAAGTTTGTTTTGTTTGAACTGAACGAAAAAAGATCTCGAACGAAAAAACTTCCCCCTCTTACCCACTTATTCGTAGATAATCCATACACTGCAGCTTCAGCAACAAATAGTCCGACCTCATGGTCCAGATGCTGCTTATTATTACTACTTGCTGGAATCACAATAATTGCGACAACACCATCAACAGCACTTGGCAGCATAATTGGAACTGACACAAAAACGGAACTGATATCATCGCCATCTTTATCACCGTCGTCCTTGTCGTCGTTGTCATCATCTTCAACAACGTTAAAATGCGTTAATAGCAACAATGGAGAAAAATGCTTTTATAAAAGCAACAATATTGAACACCGAACAAAAACGATAGCAACATTGCTTACAGTTAATGATGGTTAATGCCACGAATTTAATCATTCCCATCAAAAGAAATTATTTTAATTTCCATTTTGTACAAAATATTAAACCAAAAAATTAAAAATCAGCCACATTAAAAAAAAAACAAAAAATACGAAGTTAAATTCTTACAATCCATTCTTTTATACATAGTATACAGAGAATGCATGATGTCATTATGTAAAAATAAAATTTGTTAACCACAATTTAACAATAAATTTTTAAACTAAGTAAAAATAATATATCAAAAAATAAAACAAAAAAATTTAAAATTGAATTGGTTTTACATGAGCTGATGAGAGCGCATTTGAATTGCGTTAAATATTCAAAATGAAAATTGAATTTTTTTATCTAATAGAAAACAGCAGACAGAAAATAAATGGGGATCACAGATTTGTAAATTTCATATTAAATTCTGACACACTTTTCTTTTCTATAAATTACATTTTGCGATATTTTAATTTTTAATAAATACTTATAGTTGCTTGGCCGTGGGAAAATTTTATTATTTGTTCAATAAATACAATTAAATATCATTATATCATAAAATTAAAAAAAATGCAGATATTGTCAACGTCAACTCCTACAAAAATTGACGCATGCATTTTTTCAGCATATTGGTTTCAAAATAATCCCATCTTAACACAGACAAATGATTGGTTAAAAACAGCGGAAAATTCGATTAAGTTAAATAACAAACATTTTGAATACACAACCTGCAAAGTCACCAGGTTAAATTATACGAGTCAACCCGATTATACAAAATTATTTAAATCTATACACTGATTCGGTTAAATTGTACTTAATTTTATTAAACTACTTTTGGGTTAGTTTGTTTGGTTGGTTTCAAAAACCAATTAAGTTAAATCGTTCATAGTAACCAATCCTTATCAAGTTTCTCCATTAATATAAACTTTTTAGTTTTTTATTTTAAACAATTTATTTTATTCAAGTCGACTACGTTAGAATTAATATAGTGAAATCTGTAATTTTTACCCTTGACTACGTAATATTCAACACTTTTTTTTTAACCCGTCGAAAAACGCTCTCGGTTAGTAATTATTTATCTGCGTGTTCTTTTTTGAATACAAACTATTTAAGTTCTTTAAAAAACCTCTTGCCTTTATATGATCTCTTTTTTAAATGAACTTGTTGAGTGTCTGGAACTGTATCTGATTTATTATTTTAAACTTTAAAAAAATAAATAATTATTTAACAAATGTTCTTAAGATTTTGGCACCCAAATAACTCAATTTGAAACAAGATATACCGTGGTTTTTGTATTGAACGTCATTTTCTTTTTTTTTAATGCGTGTGGAATGGTTTTGTCTCTTCTAAAGTCCAGTTTACCTTAACAACTTTTTCTATCAACACTTTATGTCTTATTTAGGGAATTCTCAAATTGCTAATTTATAACTTGGATAATACCTACTTACCCTACCCAACTCACATAAAATAATACATATAATGTTTCTTATATTTTATAAAGTCTTCTCCATAAATTTCAACTTTTTAAATAATTTTGTTGGTTTTATTCAGCTGCAGGGATATTTTCGAAAAGAAACAAAATTAATTAAACCAAAGCAAATATCGAAGAAGGATCCTAAAATTCACTGGTATTTTCATTTACTTCCCACCATTAGAATTCACAAACAAAATAATATTAATAAAAAAAACCATTTAACCTAAAATTGAAGTTTGCTTTAAAAATTCAAAGTTCTAACTTTTTTATTTTTTTTTTTTTTTTTTTTTATTCATTTTAACAAAACTCTAAACAAAGTTTGAAACACATTACATAGCCCGAAGGGATTTATTTTTTTGCAACAACAAACAAAAAAGAAAAACCGAATTTAGAATTCTATTACTATATACGAGTATATATACCTACCTATACTTCAGAATATGACTACCAATATTTTCACAACCCTTTCGCTCTTTGACCAAGTTAATTACAAGGTTCTTCTTGAAGAAGTCTATATACATATTAACTGGTTCATATACGGTCCTGCAAACATACAATTTGATACGAAAATTCATATAGTGACGTTGGATGATTTTTTGCGATTTTATTTAAGCATTTTTATAGGAGAGACTGTGGTGCTACCAAATCAAAAATAAACAAATAAAAAGTAAAAGAACTCCACCAGATTCTAAGGCTTAAATATAAAATAATATTCATTACGTATATACATATACCTATATAAATTAATAGACAAAACATCAATAATCCAAACCAATTTGCAGTCTCAATTATATTGTAAAAATATAAAAAATTACATAAATTATTATACAAACAAAAGTAAATTAAAATAAAAATGAAACCAAAACTGCCAAATTTTATATATGTAAATTTAATTAAAAAAAAAAACAGTTTTTTTTTTTATAAAAATAAATAAAATAAAAACCAAACAAAAAACATCGTAGTATAATGATAATTGAATTTTGAATATTCCATAATCTGTACATGTACAACTTTCAAAAAAAAAAACAAAAAGTTTAAGCTGATAAAAATCTTTAAAACTACCTACTATATAAGTGTACCAGCAGCTGTTATTTAAAAATGAAACTATTATACTTTATCAAAATGTGTATATTGACCAATGTCGAAATATTATAAAAAAAAACTATTTTTAGCTGAATTTTTTTTTTTTTTTTTGTAACGTGCGCGTGTTATTTTTGAAATTAAATTTTTTTAAATATTCCAAATTGTGTATAGTTAATATAAATTGAATAAGAATGAATGTATTAGTCAATTTTTAAATAAAATAAAAAACTATTGTTATCCACCAAAAAACTCATAAGCAATTTAGAAGAAAAATTTAATAAATAGTAAAAAATGAAAATAGTATGAAAACTAGTAAACTATTAGATAGTATACCTTTAAGACAATAAAGATTTGTAAAATTATTTTTATTTTAAAATAATCTATTTTTATGAAAGTTATGTTGATAACCTCTGATTTTAAAGGAAATATTAATTTATTATCAAGAAAAAACTTGAACAAATCGGAAATGAAATGAAAACCTATTCCGAATCTTTTTAATCTGAAATTTCAACATTGCTTGAATTACAGAACACCAAATCACCGATTCTTGAAACATCGTGATAGTAACTGTTCTTATTATTGCAAAAATGATACATGAACATCCATGTGGTTAAGGCCACACACCATGTGAGTGACTTGTGATTTGCAATGTTTTACGATTGCCCCCTCCTAATCTATGTTTTTCATTTCGTTATGCTAGAAAAATAACGCTACAAAATTGAAGCTTTTTAAATTGCAAACCATATTTCTTGGGACTTTATAATTCAAAATAGTCGAGGATGTAGTTTAAATATAGTTTAAAATCCCAATATTGAAACTAAATATATTCCAATGTAGTTAGTCAAATTCCTATAGGTATTTTATATTTCACTGGGTTTCTTTGTTGGTAGAATAAAAATGTGTGGTCAAAAAAAGTTTACTCTGCAATTTTAAAAATTTCCACCTCTATTAATAAACTCAAATTAAATATCTTTGAATTATTTTTAATCAGTGAAGTAAATGCAAAATCTTATCAGTAAAACGAAATTGATGATGAATAAGATGAAAAAAAAGCTTGTTTTATTTGCATTTAATTTCAAATCGACCAAAAAAGCCTGCATAATTTCACAAAATATACGTTAAAAAAATTGATGATAATTCATGATAATTAGCCAATTCACTCAAATAGATAGATTTACAAGTAATTAAGTTAAAAACATCTAAGTTCATTTTAACCAACGCAACGACTAGATATACCTACAAAGAAAACAAACTCAAATGCGAAAGTGTGTATGCAAAAGTTCACAATTTATGAGAAAGTGTAGGTATATTACGTTCGCAGACTAAATAATATAATATTTTGCGGCAATAAATTCTTGTTAAATGTATGTGGTAGATTTTCGTCAAGATTTTCTATTACTTAAAGTGAATTAGCAGTTAAATGTTATTAGTTAGCTATACTTTATTTATTTTGTGAATTAATTTTTGTTCAACAATTTATTAATTTGTGAACTAGAAGATAATTAAGCATTTTTTTTAATTAAAAATGGTGTTAATTTCTTAAGTAATTGCTTAAAAAGATATAGATTTTGAAACTTTGGCAAAGTCTATCTTTTTAGGTACCTACTAACAAAAGATTGTTGGAAAATTACTTCTTCAATGAAATATTGAATTTGTTTTTTTGAATTAATTTTACTTTTCGCCGTAGATTGAATGAAACTTTTCTAACGTAATCACATCTGCGATATCTTAAATTTTAAAATAATGACAGTAGTTTAAAATGCTGATTTTGTCATTAAGTCTAGATTCTTTATGGACAAAAGTGAGTTTTCCTTACTTGAAAAGTTTAAGTAAGTGTCAAAACACTCTTAATATTTATGAAAAAATTAAATATTCTCAACTAATTTTTATGCTTTGCAAACACAATTCACAGTTAAGCCATTTCTGGTTTTATGAAGAAAAAGTTCATGTTGCGAATTCAGCTGCTACTGTAGAATGTGGCGGAACAAGAAGTTCATTCATCCTTCGCTTTTGATGGAAAAATAGGAAATTTCAGTTAACTAACCAGCAACCTATTTAGTTTATTTTTACCCTAAAAGCCAGCTTTAAGAATTTATTGTCCCAGACTCGCAATATTTTTTCAGCTTAAACTTTAACCAACTTTGTCTTATCGAAATCAACATCCGCATAAGTTTTTTTTTCTGCGAATTGTGAATTGATTTATGCACCCTTTGTGCTTTTTTTGTTTTTGCCATCATTCGTCGACGGATATCCGTCAAAGATAAAAACTGCATTTGAATTATAGTGCTTTTGTATACATATTGAAAGTATTTTCTATTAAATTTCATCTCAAAAGAAACACTAGGGTGCCAAACAACTTTTAGACCATACCTACATGTTAAAATCGCCTCTTTCCTATACTATATCTCAGTTCCTGTTAGACTTAGAGAAGATTGTAATGTACGAAAAGTTCCGTAATTTTATTTTCTACAATTTTCTACTATTTGGAAAAATGCACTTTTGCCCAAATTTATCTCAAAATGGCGGATCACGGTCACTACCCTCGAATACGATAACTTGTGTTTTTATACAAGGATTTATACCCAAACAACATAATAGTGGATTTACAAGCAGAAGGCATTAAGTCAAAAAACATAGTTTTGAGTAAATTGATATTTTATATTTTCTCAAAATGGCGGATCACGGTCACTACCCTCGAATACGATAACTTGTGTTTTTTGTACAAGGATTTATACCCAAACAACATAATAGTGGATTTACAAGCAGAAGGCATTAAGTCAAAAAACATAGTTTTGAGTAAATTGATATTTTATATTTGCTCACTCGTGAAAAATCAATACTGACGATAATTTTTCATCCGATTACATAAAAAGCTCTATTGACATTATAACTTAAGTTTCCAATTGAAAATTTTAGTTTTTGCCAAACCATTTCGAAAATATTGGAGCAGAATCGAAATATTCAAATTATTGAATGAAAAAAAAAAAAGATTTAATTCAATTAATAAGTTCAAGTGACCTCAACTCCAAAGATTGCATTTCGCCCAGGTCACTTGAACTTATTAATTGAATTATATTCAATCGCTCCACTAAAACAGAAGTAGTTTTCTAAATTTCGTCACCTTCGTTATTAAAAATATATTTATGTGAACAAGAAAATAGGGAATACATTAAGAGCTGTTGTAAAAAAATAATAATTTTTTTATAGATAAACGTATGAAAAAATATTGTTTTTTTTTCAGGGATACTGCCTCTTGCGAGGAATAGTCATCCCTATAACGGTTATCAATTTTCAATTGACAGCGGATAAATATTTAAATTTGGTACATTAAAACTCAATTTATTAAAAATCTGATCAACTATTCCGTGATAACTATCAGTTTTCTTGTAATTCACAATGTTCTGCATTATTATCAATGATCAAAAAATTTATCAATTTTTAAAATTTATCAACTATCAATTGATAATTGACAACCGTAATAGGGGTGAGTATCTCTTGTCATAAAAAAGTAATTCATATGTTGACACCACGCATATAGGAATGGTTGAGAGTAATAAGCCAATAGTCCTTGGTTTTCTACGAGCTGTCAAGAGACCAATTTATATTTTATTGATGATATGCAAACATCAATGCCGGTGCGGTGGTAGGGTTAACTAAAAACGTTACTTTTACGTGTAATACGTTCCGTGTCATACATTACTTTGTAATTGGGTACGTTCAATAATGCGGCACTTGGGCGAGCATTGATGTTTACACATCTTAACCGTGAGTCCCAGTACTCACACATTTTTTTTTTAACAAACGTTCACAAAAATCCTTGATAATACAGGTCTACTCCAGAGTTTCTCCATCACGTCAGGTTTCCAGGTTTTCGAAATATTTTTTTCAAAAGTTAAAAAAAAAAAAACAAACATTTGTGTTAGATAACGAAATATTTTGCTCGTTCGAGTATTAGATTTACTCTTGAAAAATCCAGACAGACAACATACTTTGTTGAAATTTATTTACTTAAAAAGAAAGAAGATGTTGAAAATATTTTAAAGGAAAAAAAAAATATTACTTTCAGATACCCATCCACCAAGACCCAGTTTTTCAGTGCGAAATCAAAGATAAACCCGAGTCAACTCACGAATTTTGTTGGTTTTAACTTTCGTTTGAAAAGGTAAACCATCTTAAGTCCATTTTAACATTTTTCATTTATTTTATTAAAAGTTCGTACATTTTCGTACATAAGATGAATTTCGTTCCTTAATATAAAAGAAAAGGAGTGAGATAGATGGATAATACAGAACTATGCGCCTCTATATTCGTAACAAACGTTCATTAAAAAAAAAGCAAATCATCTTAAGTCGACTTAAGATTTTTTACCTGGACTATGGACTCCCGTAACAGTTGCTTTGATATTTCATTGACCAAGTTTTTCAAGTTGTTTAACATATAGTTATCCTTCACCGAAAAACTATACTTCTTGAGCTAATTGTTGGAAAATGTACATCTAGAATTAGCTAACTCTCACCACTGAAAAACTGGGCCAACATGATTGATATATAAAATAAGAATGGTCTACATTTCTTTAACAGTAGTTTTTATTCTGTTGATTTTACAGTACATTTTTTAGTAAGTCTTTAAACATAATTTAAATCCATTTTTATTAAAGAAAGAGGTTAATTTTGACTTTGTTTTGTAAACTTGGTATGAAAATAAATTAACAAAAATATCATTTGTCATTTGTATAGTTAGATTTATAACAAGAAAACCGTGCGTAAATTTTTTATAAAGTTAAGTAAATAATGAAATTTTATTTTTCTGTTTTATATACCTATACATTTTTATATTCAAATGTATATGTAAGTAACTAATTTTGTACATAATGAAAAACTAAACAAAAAAATATTAGCTTCAAAAACTAGAAATAAAAAAAGAAAAACAAAATTAATAAAACTAAGGTGTCTATAGAGTAAAAGGTAAAAGCAAATTATAATAGATAAATAAAACAATTTAAGTGAAATCATGTTTTGTTTTGTTCTTAAGAATTCATCGAATTTATTTAAATTTTTTAAATGACCTGTATACAAGCATGTTATATAAATATTAAACCTAAAAATTATTCCTCCTCGAAAGTAAATAACCCAACAGAAAAACTTTAATAAAATGTTTCACCGTGGGAATGCTGTTGCAAAGTTTTTGGTATCAATTTGTATTAGGTTGGAAAATAATCATGTGTGAAAAAAAAATTAATAAAAATAAAATAACGACCAGCTGAGTTTTTTTCAACAAGGTAAATACAAAAACAATAAACTAACCAATTTCCCATATAATATATAAATGTACACCTACCAACCTTAATAGTTTTTATACAAAAAATTTATGTTTAACATTTTTTGTTTGTTTCTAATACTAACCATTGATTGTGTTTAGTTTTTATTTTTATAGGAAAACTGCAAAATTTCTTGTATATCTAAATAATCTAAAAATTAAATAAAATTACAAAAAAATTATATAGGGAATTTATATGAATACTTACAACATTTAACAAAAAAAAACATATCTGGTTCACTTATATGTTATAATTATGTATATTTTTTTCATTTCTGATTTATTTTAGTATTTTTGTAAATAAAAATTAACAAAATTTCATCGAAATACAAAAATAAAAATAATACTTAAATTTTGCGTTACTGAAATTTCTTGCATTGGCTATACGAATTTGCTTCATTTGTGTTTTTTCTGTTTGGTTTGTTTATAATATTTTTTTTTAAATGTATAATATTTGTATACATATTTAAAAAAAAAAAAAAACATTTGCATGGTGCTGGATTTTTGATTTTGAGTTGCTTTATTTATTGAGTTTTATTTTAGTTATTTTTCTTTTTTTTTATTTATTTATATTTTATTTATTTATAATCATACACACACAAAAATGTAAATTAAGATAATGCTTTTGTACGTACTCCTGCGCAATTTATTTTTCATAATAAGTTTTTATTTTAAATTAAAAAAAAAATTAACTTGAGATAATTTTGTATTTATTTAAAAAAAATTGTTATATTAAAAAATACTATTTCATTATATGTATTTTTATATATTATTATTTTAAATTGAAAATAATTTAATTGTTTGTAAAACTCTGGAACTTACTTACCCTTCTTTTTTGATTATATGTATGTACATACATAATACATATATCAAATTTCGACTTTTTGATTCGCCCCCAAAATGTCGGTAACACACACAAAAAGAAAAATGATCGGTTAAAAACAACGTACAACTCGGTTAAGTTAAATAACAAACATTGTTAATTGTAGGATCAATTATATTGTTAATATACATTCTGCAAACTATAACCAGTTAAATTCTACTTAGTCTTACTACACTATACTCCTGGGTTAGTTTGTTCAGTTTCAATAAACAATTAAGTTAATGAAACATATAACATCGCTCATAATAACTAATCTACTCAATACTTAATGATGTGTGAAAGTAACTAAATATAATTATTGGATTTATCCAAGCTACACGTTTAACGTAAGTGATTTTCAAAATTGCGATTCATTACCAAGTTTCTCCATTAATATAACCATTTTTTTATTTAAAAAAAATTCGACTACGTTAGAATTAACATAGTGAACTATGTAATTTTTACCCTAGACTACGTAATATTTAACACATTTTTTTTAAACTACCGAAAAACACTCTGGGTTAGTAATTCTTTTTCTGCATGCAGTAATGAAAAATAATTTTTTTTTTTATTTGGGACAATGAAAAAACTTAGGAAACATATATATCTTCTGCACTTTCAAAGTAGCAAGTAGAAAAAAAACAAAAAAAAATAAAAATCGAAAGAAATCATCACATGAGGAATCTTTGTTTTCAGCAACTCTCAGTTTTTAGGAGAGAAGGGCATGAAGTAGGATTACTTCGTCACAGTCAACGATGACGTTTCTTGTCACACTTCACATAGTTTGTATTCGACCGATAGACTTTAAAAGGAAACTACGAAAAATCAATGTTCAAACATATTGTGCGACTGAAATTCACAAGTACATGATCTTTATTGCTGTTTATGATCATACAATTTTTTGGTCGTGGAAATTTAAATTGGAAGTGTGTGCATATAAAAGCCTGCATTTCATTCATTTTAACTTGTGACAATCACATCTCTAGAAAAATTAACCCTTTACCGCATACAAAGCCAAATATGGTTTTTACAGTGCTGTCCTCTTTTCTCCTGACTTCAATAAAAAAAAATGATCAAAACGCAACTAGATCCTCTTCTGTGCATTTCTGAGAACAAATAGGTGTGCTTTTGCACACGTGCACCAAACAAGAAGGAAGATATTCATGTTTGCAGGTCAGTATGTTACTTGTTTTCAATGAAAACGGAAGTGTGAAAAATTTTCTTATTTCAAATAATAATAACTTTTCTCTTAGGTGAGTTAAGTAATCATAAAAATATATTTCGAATTGTGTGTCTAATTCCCTTTGAAATGAATACATTTTTATTAAAAAAAATTATTAACTTGCTCGATTGAGAGGTAAAAGTGTACAAGCCATATTTGGCTTCGTATGCAGTAAGGGGTTGAAAATATACATATTTGGTTGAGTTTTTTATTTAAACGAAAAATTTTGTTTTTTTTTCTTTAAAACAACCTAAAGAAGTCATTTTAAGCGTATTTAATTTTTTTCCTCTTTAAACAATAATTCATGCGGTAAAAGGTTAAGTAAATTTGTCGCGAATTCTTTTTGTTTTATTTCTTTTTTGCGTCGAGTGATCGAAATCAAAAATGCTTTCCTATAGCTTTATTCAATGAACATTGATCGTGAGTAGGGGTCTTGTGGAATGGTTTTATCGCTTACGATCGCATACTTTGGTATGTTTTGCTCCCGACTTTTGCAAATAGATCTGCGTTAGCTTGGTTGCTTTTTTTGACTTTATAAATACTAAAAAATTATTGTGATGGAATTTCCACGCAAGATTTTCGTCTTAATGTCTGCTAACTGCTTTTGGTTTTGCCATGAAATTATCACCTGTGGAGACATTAGTTTTGTGAATCGTTTATGACATTCTCAATTGAGTGATTACGCAAAAATCTTGAATACGATCTTAATTTCTGAAGTATTTTACTGGTTAGGAGTCAAAGAGAATTCAATCTGATTTCAAAGAAAGGTCAAAAAAGAATAGGCTTGCAGTCCAAAATGATTTATTTTTTATATTTTAAAATTTTACATCAATATATTTACATATTTTACAACTTAAAGATTAACAAAATTTCAAAAAAAAAATTATCTCGAGCTAATTTAATTTTAAACTTGTACAATGTCCTTTATATACAAAATTATTTATATCGACTTTAACATTAAGATTTAATTCATATCTACATTAAAATTCCTAAAACAGAGGTAAATGTATATAAGTATTGGAAAAAAATTTAAATTCAATCCTTCGCGTTTACTGATGTTTAAGGACCAATTCTCCTCAAATTATTTTACTCTAAGCACATTATTATTATAAGTAGCGATTTTTTTTTTAATTTTTATAAATATATATTCATTATTATTTCTTTCTTACATTTTGGAATCCCATTAGGTGTTGATGTCGTTCAAGTAGCCGATCGTCAGGTCCTATCTTCGGCATCAATCGTTGGCATTGCAGTTGGTGGAGTTCTAATACTTTTAATAATTGTTGATCTTCTTTGTTGTGTGACAGTTCGAATGGGTGTCATTGCAACTATGTGTCGAAAAACAAAACGATCTCCTTCGGAAATTGACGAAGAAACAAAATTAGGAAGGTAAGTTTTCCAACAACAACAAAAAAACAACCAAATCTTGAATAAATTATAATGATTTCTTATAATTTCACATTTTGGTAGTTAAATATTCCACCCAATTAATAATAATTCCTTTGTAATATTGCACTGAAATTTAATTTTTTTTTTTCTCTTTTTACACCAATTAACAAAAAAAAATTATTCATACACCAATTAGATCTAGACATACCGATTACATATGGGTATTTGCCAGACCACGTTCATTTTACGCCATTCGAAATTCAATTTATATTTAATTAATTAATTTAGTTATTTTTGTATTTATAAATATTAATTAATTTAGTGCAATATTATAGTGAATAATATTTTTTTAGTTTTTCTGTTAGTTTGTATTCATTTTGTAGTTAAGAACAAAAAAAAAATCATAAATCATTTTAAACCCAAAAAAACAAATCCATCTTCACCAATCCATTATTTGTATTTAATTTTTGAAATCATAACACATCCCCATACAAATTAACAAATGCAGTCTTTACGGTTGGCGTTTCCCGCTACCTTATTGCAGTGGGCAGTTGGTTAAGGAGCCTCCACCATCACCGTTACCATTACCGCCACCAGTTAAACTTGGTGGCTCACCATTGCCATCACCATTGTAAGATAATTTTACGATAATCAATGTTAATTTTTTGTTTGTTTTTTTTTTTTTTCTTAAAGGGTAAAATCACTTATTTTGTTTAAGGCAGTTTGAAAGTTCTGGTTAATAAAGTTAATAAGTTATATGCTGCTTATTTGTTTGCTTATGAGATGGAACTATCTTTAAAGAACATCTTAATCTTGTTTCGGTTTTATAAAGTTTGTTAGATTTTTGACTAGTTACACGGTTTTTTAATAGTTCGAAATAGTTTATACATATTAAACATGTGTAGGACCTTATAAGTCGAAAAATTAATTAAATAAAATTTAATTAAATAGAATGTGACATTAGTCAAGGTTTTGACAACCGATTCTATTGTCATTTTAAATTAAATAAAAATGTTTATTTATAATTTAAACATTTTAAGCTTGTATTTATTACTGTAAAGTTAAAAACTCAATTTCGAAAAAATATCTTTAACCGATTTTTGGAATAGGGAATTTTAAAATATAATTTAGAATTTTTTTTTTAAATAGAAAATGAAAATTTAAAATAACATATTTTTTATCATATAATCAAAGAAAAATAACATTTTACTTAAAGTTTGATAAATAGTTGTGTACCGTTGCTTTTAATTAAAAGAATAACTTTTATGAAAAATAAAAAATAAATACACATAAAATCGACCAAGTGGTTTTCGAAATATTTACGCAGAAAAATAATTACCAACCGATAGCGTTTTTCGTCGGGCTAAAAAAAATGTGTTAAATATTCCGTAATCAAGGGTAAAAATTACATAGTTCACTATGTTGATTCTAACGTAGTCGACTCGACTAAAATAAATTGATAAAAATATAAACCTAAAAAAGTAATATTAATGGAGAAACTTGGTTAGGATTCGCAATTTTGAAAATCGTTAATTAATGTTAAACGAGTAGCTTGCTTAAATCAAATAATTATATTCAGTTAATTTCACACATCTGTTAGTAGATTGGTTATTATGTTTCATTAACTAATTTAATTGGTTATGGAAACCGAAGAAACTAACCCAGAAGTAGTTTAATAAAATTTAGTACACTTTAACCTAATCAGTTTGTAGATTTAAATAATTTTGTTTAATCGAGTTGACTCGTATAATTTAACCGGGTGAGCTTGCAGGTTGTATATCAACAGTGTTAGTTATTTAAATTGACTGAGTTTTACTTTGTTTTTATAACCGATCATTTTTCTGCGTGTTGAATTAATCCGCGAATCGAGAAGATAATAGATGTAGGGAAAATGACACTTCATCATTTTATATTTTTGAAAAATAAAACCCTGTAATAAATACCGGTTCACTTTTCAAATAGTTGCATTTTTTAATTTAAAATTCGAAGACCAAGCCTTTTTATAATTTCCTTGCGCTTGCAATGCTGATTTTAAGAGCATTTTGTATTTTTCTACTAATTTCTCACCAAATGAACAATTTCACCATTATTTATTTTCATTCGTATATGAGATAAATGCAAAGATATCTGCTATCTCTGAAATATGAAAGGCGGAGGGATAAATAAGATTAAAAAAAAAATTTTTATGTTTTAATTAGTCTCTTTTTTTAATTGCAATAAACATATGTGCAGGTATTTTGTTAACGGAATGGCTATAGGCAGGGCCGGACTAACCATATGTTATGAGCAAGATGTGCAAATGCACAGAGCGCAAAATTCTGGGGGCGCATTACCAGGAGCAAGAAAATGTAATTGGCGTTAGGCAATAATGCCCAAATTGATTTGAAAATATCGCCCAAAGAAATTCTGAACAATTGTTGTTGTTTTTTTTTTTTTGTTCGATTGGGCGTTATTTACAATTTTTTAATTTTTGTTTAAAGGAAAGAACGCCCAAAATACAAATTTTAAAAGCCAAATGGGAAATAACGCCCAGAATTGGAAATATCGCCAAAAAAAATCCAGAAAAACCTCACTGTTTATGCACCGCGATTTTTTTTAAAGATTATCTTATCATTGAAATTTCACTTTGAAAATATCGCCCAAAATTTAGGAAAGAATTAAAAAAATGTTTGATTTTACAGATTTTACAAAAACAATTAACATTGAAAATATTTGGCGATATTTCCAACTTAAGATTTGGAAAAATATAAATTTTGGCGATACTTCCATATTTTTTTTAAGCGATACAAAAAAATTTGGGCGATATTTCCAAATCGATTTGGGAGTTATTTCCTTTGGCGTTTTTGCCTAACACCAATGTAATCTGATCTTGCGCAAACAAATATGTACTGCCATTTGCCATGTGTGCACCTATAAAAAGCGGCGCTTACTACAAATCTTGTATAGGGCGCAAGTTTGGCTGAGGCCAGCCCTGGCTATAAGTATGCCAAGTTATAACAGTTTTGTTAACATGTTTTTTATTGTTTTCGCTGGCCTAGTTTCTCGTTAATGCACAAATGCACACAAACTTTTATTGAGAAATAACTGTTATTACTGTTATACATTGGCATTTTTGTAGCCTGCGTCCATGGTTTTTTTTTATTCATTTGGCAAATGAACTTTTAAACTGCCTTCTACAAAATAAACCGTAGTGCTATTTACTTTTTTATCTGGTTAAAAAAATATAACTTTTAACATTATCTTTTTTTTTAGAGAAACTAAAAATATGTTAATAACTTTCGTTCAATTAATTTATATTTAAGTTTTTGTAAAAAAGTTTTATAATAGAAATTTAATAATATATAATCAATATATGGTTGTGGTAGCTTTATATGTATGTAATTTCTTTTATTTATTTTTACTTAAACACTTTTTAGTGTTCATTGAAAATTGAACATTAATGCAACTAGAATTGGCTAAAAATTAAAACAACTTCTTGAATAGGATTAATACGTTCAGTATTTAGGTAGTATATAGTACAGTAAAATCCGCTTGAGAGAAAAATCCGCTTATATGAAACACTTTTTTCATCCTCGAGTATATGTCGACCAATTATACCTATAAAACATTTCGCTTAAGCAAAACTTGCTTAAGTGAAAAACTCGGATACCTGAAACTTATTTTCAGCTAAATTTTATATTTTTTCATTGAAAAAACCTCTCCTAAGTGAAAAAATTGAATCGAACAGAAAAAAATTTGCTGAACGCTTCCACTTTTTTTTTATTTTTCACCTCCACCAAATTTTCACCACAAAAATGACATTTGAATTTCTTAATATCTCACAATCGTTTATTTATCTGGACTCCGCTTACCTAAGTGAAAATTTGTTTCACTTAAGCGGGGTGCATTTAAGTGAAAAACCGCTTAAGTTAAAGAAAGGCTACGACATTTTTCCGTTTCTCTTAAGCAGGTTTTACTGTATATATTTTCACTCAATTCAATTTGGGGATCGCACCACACATTTAAATACCTACCTACCGTATGTTCAGTGCCTTTAAAAGTATCTCCGCTTATTACTATTTTGTTTATTTATTTATTCATATTTATTTACCTGTATAATGATGCACAATGTTCATTTTACTCATATTGTATGTATTAAAAAAATTCCATATAACTCTCACTCAAACAATTAAAAGCCTTTCAAGCTAAATCCGGCGCATTTTGGTTGGAATCTATAACCCTTTTTACGCACATAAAAT
Source organism: Epistrophe grossulariae (assembly GCA_929447395.1). Classification (NCBI taxonomy): domain Eukaryota; kingdom Metazoa; phylum Arthropoda; class Insecta; order Diptera; family Syrphidae; genus Epistrophe; species Epistrophe grossulariae. The sequence goes on along the minus strand of OV839568.1, from coordinate 91,318,084 downwards.
TTTTCCATTAAAAAAAAGATGTGTTCTGGATGAGGATGAGATCTCAAGATTAAAGAAGCGATCTCATCCACACATGTAACATGCTTTCAAGTGAAATTTTAAATTGTTTTGTTTTGTTCAGTGAATTGACAAAAATGACAATAAGCGGGTTGGAAAAAAATGTGTGAACATTCGGGGAATTGACTTTGCCCCACACGTTCATCCCTACCCCTCTTATTATCTTTACATTATAACTTCACCTAGTAACATCTATATTTGAATATTGATCGTATAAGTCTTCAATTTTTAATCCGAAACTCTATCGTATATATATAACAAATTAAATTTTCTACTATATTGCATCAATCTACAGTCCACAATGAACACACATAATTTTGTTAATATTATCCAAAAAAAAAAAAAAAAAAAACGAAATCAAATCAAATACATATTTTTAACCCATATATTTTACTTTATTTTAATATATCCATAGGGATGAAAAACAACCATTACATTCGCCACCTGGAAGCATAAAGAAAGATTCATCACTGGAATTCGATGGCAAATTTGTTCATTCACGAAGCGGTGAAATAATTGGTAAAAATTCCGCTGTGTGAGCAATTTAAACAAATTAAAAGAACACACACAAGCCCCAAACAAACAAAAACAAATAATCCAAAAATAAAATGAATACAAATATTCGCGCAATCGGAAAACCTGGAAACTATATATATATAATTTTGCATTAATTTGCTTCATCATATGATGGTTTTGCCAGTCAAAAATTTTTAACTGCCGTCAGTCAACTGTAAACAAACAAATGAACAAAAAAAAATCACTCATCCTTCATCACATTCTTTTTTTTTATTTATTTAAAAACAATATTTATCCAATATAAAAAAAATTAATAACGATACAAATAATATTCCTGTAAAATACAAAATACAAAAATATTCGAATGACCTTAATTTAGTCTTCTTTACATTATTTGTTTAATGTTATTATTAAAATAAATTTCTCTTATTTTTTTTATAATTACACACTGCATTTCAACTGAATAAGTCGTATGAACGAACATACCTACGCAAATTGATATTACTTGTCATTCTTAGCTACGTCTTCAGTCACTCAAATCACATCAGAATTCATCGCATTTGGAATTCCGTTAAGAATGGTAATGGAAAATGTCTTCCAATCGCGACCAAAATACTCACAGGCAGGATCCAATCGTTATGGAAAATTTCTTGCAAAAATTTGCATAATCAATAACTTCTCAAACATTCGTATAGTTAAATTCAATAGTTGTACCTATTCAGTTGATAAGCAGTTTGTAACCGTGTCACTAGGTATAAAATGATTACTTTTCATGTTGTAATGAAGAAGTCACTTATATAGCGTGTATATGTATTTGTAATGTATTATTTTAGATATGTATGTAAACAAAATACCTTTAGTTATAATATTCTTTGTCTTAAGTATGCGCCTTAATCATTCGATTTTATTTACAATTTAAATATTTTAATATTACATAAATTGAAAATGAATATTTTTCAACTAAAAAATTAAATGTAATCATAAATTATTCTGAAAATGAATAAGAGTCTTGCAGTATAGTTATAACTTCACTTACCGTCACTTTATTGAGGTTGCTTTTTTAACTAAAGAACCTGTTTCAGCATATATCTACCTGGAATCGACTATACTATACACGTAACATTGTAGGTAGGTTAACTCAAAATCTTATTTGCCTAAAATAAAAACAAGATTTTATGATATACATACATACGTACATGTATTATGAATACAGATAGCAAATTGTGTTAACAAATTAATTTTAACAGCTTTTCCGTATCCACCCATTTGTGTATTGTCGTTTTAAACAAATGGTTATTCCTTATTCCTTTGAGAAAAAATTGTTGTTAGATTTATAACGATGCGAAAATTCTACTAAACTATACTAATCACATCAACTGCATTTTAAAAACTCGTTTTAAAATTCTCGCATAGCTTTTTAAATTTAGACATTTTTTTTGTCAACAGGTCGAGTTTTCTTAAAAATGCATCCTCAATAAAGTGAAATTCCATACTAGCAAACATCGACACACATAATATGTATTTAATTTTATTACTTTTATTTTTAATTATTACAAGTGCCGTACTACCTAGTGCATTTTTTCCTATAATAAGGCTTATACCAAAACATAATGTTTTATAAAATTGAAATAAAATACAAAAAATATGTTTTCTCTTAACAAAAATTATGGACTGTTTAGAATTAAATCGATTGTACTTATAAATGTGCAGACAAAATAATAACAAATAAATTTAAAAAAAAAGTGTAAGATGTCGTAAAAATTAGTTACTTAAAAAAATTAATTGTTAGTGTTACTTAATAATTTTTAATAAATGGAAATATTATTTTTTTTTATTATTTAATTACGAAAACAAATAATAAAGTTTATTTTTTAGATCCATATTAAATATCCAAAGCTCTCTCCTTAGTCGTTTTTTTTTCAGTCTTCAAAATATTTTTTATATCTACACATACAAACTTCTTTTATTTTGTGTAATATATTTAATTTGAAGTTTTTTTTTTAATCATTCATTTAAACTTCAAAGTATTATTTAGGAGAGGAGTTTACATCTATTTACTATATATATAATTATTAATTTAATCGTCCGCTATTGCAAATTTTCACATTATCGCCTTGTGCTTTTTTTAAAATTAAAATTAAAGAATTTTCAATTTTAAAAATAAAATAAATATATCTATTATATATAAATACACATAAATAAACTAAATATTCTGTAAAAAGTTAAGAAATGATAAAAAAGAAAACAATATCTAGGAATTAAAATTTAATAAAAAAAAAATATTATGATTGTATTATTGTATAAAGTTTTCAGAATAAATAAAAAAAATTATAAAAAAGTTGATTATTAATTGATGAATGTAGCTTTTTTATAAGAAAATAAAAAAAAAAAATTACAAAAATGTTTTATTTTGCGTTTTTGCGTCTTTGTAGAATTGTAGATTTACAATAATCAAATTCTAAAAATTCGAGGTAGATTTAAAGAAATTTAAAATCAATTGATTTCATCAAAATTCTTAAGCATTTCATAATTGTTCAAGAATATTGATAAGCTAATAAGTGTTTAAAATAACTGTATAAATATAACGTGTTTTTTATTGGTAGGTTTATACACAACCCATTCGTTTTCCCAATTTTTATTTGTCGAGATGTGCTGTTAATATAAAATTTACAATTCAGCACTGAAAACCAAAACCACTTATAAGTCTCGACTGAGGAAATATCGATATCCAAACAATTTTTTTGGCAAATTTTAATTGTATTGGGTCGAAAGTATTATAACTTTGGATACGAATATTTCGAGAACCAGACCTAGTAGAATTTTTTGGTTTTTATTTTAAGAAATAAGCAATCGATAATAAGTAATTTTGAAATTTGCAACCACTTACGATGGCTTCGATGGGTTTTAGAATGTTTGAAAAAAAATTTAATTTTGGAGCAAAAAGTAACCAGGGGTTAAGCTTTTTTTTTTCAAAAAATCTGAAACTTTGTTTGAAAAATGTTTACATTGGAGGAAAGGTATGTGAATTTCCAATTCAGAACTGAAAACCACAACCATTTATGAGTTTCGATTACAGAAATATCGCCATCCAAACTAATTTTCTTGGACAAATTTAGTTGAATTGGGCAGAAATAAATTAATATCATTTTGGATAAAAAATATTCCAGGAACTAGTGCCTATACGTTCTGTAACTCTCGCATCGTTAAAATTGGCCGAGAAACGTTGAAAAATGGAACAAAATTCTTACGATTTTTTTCAATTTTCATCGTTTCTCGACTGATTTTGTCGATACGAGAGTTACAGAACGTGGGCACAGACCTCGTAAATTTTTTTTCAGTTTTAAAAAGCCTTAAATATAAATAAATAATTTTGAAATTTGCAAACAATTACGATTCTCGATTACGGAAATATCACCATCCAAACAATTTAATTGAATTGGGCAGAAATAAAGTATAATATCACCAGACCTCGTAAAATTTTTTTGTTTTAAGTTTTGGAAATGTCTTAAAAAAATAATAAGCGATTTTGAAATTTTCAACAATTTACTATAGTCTCGACTGCAGAAATATCGCCCTCCAAACAAGTTCTTTAGGTTATTTTTTTTTTTTTTTAAATTGGATCGAAATATAACTTCAAATGTAAATATTTTGAGAACCAGACCACCACGTAGAAAATTTTAGCTTACAATTACAGAAACAGTTTTCAAAAAGATGTATATTTTTTGAATCTATAATAAAAAAATCAAAAATATAGAATGAACAAAAATGTCGAAAAGCTATACTTAGAAAAAATTATTCGAAATTCGTTTGTATCTATTCAAGGAGTTTATTGTTTAGGCTCAAATAAAACTCATTGAATATCCAGTTCATTAAACAATTTATTTTTCTGGCATCACAGCACAGCCTGGTAGTGGGGCGGCTTAGTTAAATAATTGTGCACTTTGTGATAAAAGCATCAAATTTTTTTCATTGTTGGTACATTATATGAATATGATTTCAAGATATTGGGCCACTTCAAAATTCCGCCCCTTTAGGTGGGAGGGGCAAATTTAAAACAAAAATTACATAAGATTGAAAAAAAAACATTAAAAAACAACGGCAACACTTACAATGTCATGCTATACCTTTTTTTAAAGCCAAGAACCCATTCTTCAATTCTGTTTTCAAATTAAGTTATTTTAGTGCTTAGTTTTTGAAAAACTTATTTTCAAACTCAAATTTTTGAAAAAAAATAAAAAAAAAAAGTTTATTATGATTTTTTTTGCAAAATTTTACGTTATTAAGTATTAATTTTCTTTATCATTTTCGATACTCTTATTAACTTTTAGTCGAGTGTTAGAAACCAGGTAGTCTTAAGTCATTTAGTTTTTTAGAAAATTGAAAATTACCATAACTACTTTTTTCTTAAAACCGTCATTTTTGAACATAAACAATGGATTTTGACTTTCTTGTTTAAATTATAAAATTAGTTTAATCAATAGACCTACAATAGTTAAATTAGTTATGAACTTTTAATATGTTATTTAATATGGTTGTTTGATGAAAGAACAAATTACGACAACCACGCCCCATACGCCCGCCTTCACAATTCTGAAAAACCCACATTTTTTTCGGTGTCTTGCTTATAACTTCATTCTGGTTTTTATATAAGCAAAAAAAAAAATATTTTGCGCCAAATAAAATCAAATGAGAATTATTACTAAGATCTATTGCATGCACCCCATCGTTTTTCGTTTTAAGTGTTTGGGGAGAAATTGTTTTATACTTTTTAGTACAAAACGTATTACATTAAGATTAAAATTTTTTTTATTCACTTAATTAAGAAGACTTTAGTTGTTTTATAATATAAAAATGACACAATTTGGGTGTAATTTATACAATTTGTCTCAATTGATTACGGACAGTAAAATTTTTAATCAACAATAGTGTACATTCATAAACATCAAACATTTGCTTTGTTGCGATGCTGATGCGCAACGCAGCTGATGCTGATGCATCAGCAACTACGCATCGCATTTTCTTGATTCTGGTTTTGCTTTAAGTTTGCGCATTATTTGATGCAAGTTTGCAATAGTGAACACTTTACATTAAAACTGATGCTGGTTTGATGGCTTTATGAATGTTTGACCCAAGTGATTTAGCATCATCTCTGCAACGATGCGTTTGTGAATTTACATATATTTTTCAAACCATTCGTTGATCTTACTTTGGAAAATAGTTAACGGAATGAAAGAAGGATTTATAATGATCATTCCGGTTTTGTTCAGGTTCTCAATCTCTGACCCCCATATCCCCATTTACTCCACTTCATGCGTTCTTCAAAGCCACTTGGGCCCTCTTACCTTTGTTCTAACAATAAACGATATTGACAGTCAATATAACTACTGGCTCATATCGTAGTTATGTAGTTGATTTTAAAATCATTAAGGTCAATTCCATTTATTCCAAACTTGGTGCGAAAAGAATTTCTTAGAACTCAACATTACTTTCAATCTATAACCTTCTCCCGTAAACGGTTTCCCTCAACCCCTAGTACATATTGCTTTCGCAACGTGGCCATTCCCATAATTTAATCCATTCGAGAACTTGGAATTATTTGTGACAGTGAGCTTAACCTTCGCTCCCATTTTGGTCAAATAATTAACAAAACCTCTGCCGGCTGTATTAATAATCTTATTCCCACAGATATTTTGTCAACTACTACTGATTACTTCGCTCCTATTCTGTGTCTCAGTAAGGATTTTAAAGTTGTTTTCCCATCCAGATAGGACTGGCAAAACGACGTCGTGACGAAAGACTTCGACACAACTATTTTTACTGATGGTTCAAAGATGGAGTGTGGGGTTGGTTCAGGAATATTTTCCGAATCTCTAAATATCTCTAGATCTTTTCGGCTACCCAAATTTGCTAGTGTTTTTCAAGCTGAATTACTGGCAATTGGGGAAGCATGTAAGGTACTCAAACAAGACCCCAACCAATACCGAAATACCACTATCCTGACAGCTGTTAAAGCCATTAGCTCAGCTGCATCGTCTTCCATATTGGTGCAGCAATGCCGTGATGACCTCGCCAGCCTAAATGTGAATCTCGTTTATAGTAGCATTGAGGATCCCCCACACCAACGCGAATCTTTTGTGGAGACGACAAAAACAATAATAACAACACGTGGTTGTCAATCAACAAAATATGTTGGTGTGGGAGATCCTTAATGCTACTAATATCAACCAAAATGCATTGTGAGCATTTTATTTACTTTTTGTAATTCTTTTATTACAAATCTGAAGTATTTTAGTCAAAAAACACTAAAAATAAGTTAAAAGACTTACAGTTAATTAACTGCAGTTAAAAGACTTACTGACTAAAACCAAAACAAGGCCAGTACTGAAGACTTTCGAGTGACTAAAAACTAAAACCAGTTAAAAAGGACTGCAGTTAATTAACTTTTAGTCAATTAACTGCTTTCATTAACTGCACAGTACTAATATTAGTACTGACTGCTGACTGTTTATTTTGCAGTTAAAGTACCCATGTACAGTATTAACTTGTATTCAATTGTTAAGTTAATTAACTGCGACTTTAGTAACTGCATTACCAAAGTACTGCAGTCTTTTGCATCTCTGGTTGCTGCGAGACTCAAACAATCCATACCATTTCCATCCATAGGTCCTATGAGTTATGGTATCAAAACGACGCACTCTAGCTCTAATTGGCTCAATAAGCTAGGTGGCTCCTGGCCCCATTTCAACCTACCTACCTACCTCTGCCGGATTCTGCGGCCTTCCGTGGACCGATAACATCAGCCCCATATGTACTTTATTTCTTGTCTCAATAAGTTAAAAATCGTTCGCAAAATTTGTAGCGGATCGAAAAGAAATCGGTTCAATTAAAAATGAAACGTTTGAAAAAAAAACACTTTCTCAATACCCCCCTCAATAAAGGTATTCGTCGCAAAAAAAAAGTGGTACCAGTAATTTGTATGTGATAAAATTTTAAATTTATTCAGAAGACTTTAAGGGGTTATTGCGCTGTACTGTGCGAAGAAACTGAGAATTTTACACTAACGGAATTTTAAGTTTTTATTGGAGCTTAATGGTGTCGGTTATGTACAAAAATACCATGAGGATCATATTTGTAGCTTCTTTTGTTTTCTACAAGTCGCAAAATAACTTAAAATACATATACCAGAATGATGTTCAAGGCAAAAGTCTGAAAAAGTGATGGTTTTCTGTGATTTTATTATGATACTGAAGGGGTGGAGGGGGCGTGGTTGTGAAAATTTGTTTTTCTCATCTACCAAACTTATTAAGTAACATTTTAAAAATTTATAACTAAATACATGACTTTAATAGTTTTATCGATTGGACCAATTTTATAATTTACACAAGAAAGTCAAAATCCATCGTTTATGTTCAAAAAGACGGTTTTAAGAAAAAAGTAGCTATGGTAATTTTCAATTTTCTAAAAAACTAAATGACTTAAGACTATCTGGTTTCTAGCACTCGACTAAAAGTTAATAAGAGTATCGAAAATGATAAAGAAAATTAGTACTTAATAACGTAAAATTTTGCAAAAAAATCATAATAAACTTTTTTTTTTATTTTTTTTTCAAAAATTTGAGTTTGAAAATAAGTTTTTCAAAAACTAAGCACTAAAATAACTTAATTTGAAAACAGAATTGAAGTATGGGTTCTTGGCTTTAAAAAAAGGTATAGCATGATATTGTAAGTGTTGCCGTTGTTTTTTAATGTTTTTTTTTCAATCTTATGTAATTTTTGTTTTAAATTTGCCCCTCCCACCTAAAGGGGCGGAATTTTGAAGTGGCCCAACATCTTAAAATCATATTCATATAATGTACCAACAATGAAAAAAATTTGATGCTTTTATCACAAAGTGCACAATTATCTTTTATATGGACGCTATGCCGCTCCACTATGGTGTATAATATCAGTTGAACAGAAGATATTTTATTTTTTAACTGTATAGCGTCACTTGTGATTTAACTGTCGATGTGGTTCCGTTGCAACTGTGAGCTTTGTGAATATTACACAGAATAATATCCTACTTTGCTGCTCTCCTTCTGCAGGATTTTCTTTTCTCAAATTGTAAATTTTGTTAAAACGAATTTTAAAGTCAAGAATTCAAGAAAATAAATTTTCTTTAGGTCTGTTTTATTTTGGTTCCTTGGCATAAGGCCATGCGTCATAAGGCCATATTATAAAATATGGTCTAATGACGCTTTAGCAAAATGACATAAAGCCATATTCGAACAAATGGCCTTTTGTCGCTTTGACGAAGTGTCATAGTGGGCTCCGGGATCTCAGCACCTGATATATGAGATATTCGCAAAAAAAGTATGCCATTTAAAAGGTCACTAATTGGTCATAAAAGGTCAGCTATTTTCAGAAATTGGTCAGGCTTAGAAAACTTTTAATCCAAGCTTGAACTTTTTCAAGGTCATTAGCGATTTTTGGCACCTCATTTATGGGATATGCGCAAAAAAAGTATACCATTTGAAAGGCCACCGGATCGTGATAAAAGGTCAGCTAGTTTCAGTAATTGGTCAGGCTTAGTTTTTTTTTATGAATTAAAAAAAAAATTATAAAAAACAAGTATGCAATTTAAAAGGTCAGTAAAAGGTCAGGTAGTTTCAGTAATTGGTCAGGCATATTTTTTTTTAATAATTATTTTAATTTTTTTCAAGGTCATAGCGATTTTTAGCACCTCATTTGTGGGATATCCGAAAAAAGTATATACCATCTGAAAGGTTACAGTTTCAGAAATTGGTCAGTTATGGATTTTTGTTTATAAGCTTTTTAATTTTTTAAGGTCATTCAAGGTCACGTGTACCTTTAGCACCTCATTTATGGGATATTCGAAGCCGTCATAGTGCCATATTTTTTTGCGACTTAAGGTAAAACTAGAATAGGCGGTAGCTGTCGGAAGCTAGTGTCAAAAGCGAACGAAAAGTTGCTTTCCAAAACGTCAAATTAATAATTCACTCATAATGCACTTGAGTGGTGGGGGGAAGTGATTTTTTGATTTTTAAAGCTAGCTGTCAGTCCACTTACGAAAGAGCGGTCGGTGAGCACTCTCACGTCCGACGGCAAAAGTTAACGAAAACTAAACGAAAAGTTCCAGATCGCAATTATATGTGCGCGTCATATGAGTTTCTTGTTTTCGTTCGGTTTCGTACGACCACGTACTTTGGCTGATGCGAAACGAAAAACCCCATACAAAAATGACACAATGAAATCAGAAACGGAAAATTTCGTTTTGCTTTTCGTTTTGCAGTACGCTGTTCGAAGAGCGAAATTTATAATTGTAGCAGATTATTTGGAGAAGTCTCCGCTCCTTTTTCGCACTGACATTTGTGTTTTTTTTTTTTTTTATCATTTTCTTACATCTTGGGTTTCTCTGATTTTTTACTTTTATGTTTGATTTTGTTTTTGCAATTAGTGAAAGACTCCAAGGATATTTTCCGTGGTGTTTTCGCAAGCGTTTCGTTGTCTGTTTGGAGATCACAGAAAAATTTCGTTTCGCATCAGCAGCGTACTAGGCTTTATGGTGAGCATACAAAATAAAAACTTATCAGCTACGCCCCATTAAAATAAAAAGAAAACTCATATAGAAAATTATTTCCCTTCATAAAATAAAATTAAATAAAAACATAGATCTGAATTTCAAGTCATACGACAAAATAAATTCCAGACATTTTTTTTGTTTCATTCGATGGCTCGGATAATTTGACGTTTCCATACAAACTATCCTTACCAAAATGATGCGCTAGTTATCATACTAAGGGCCAGTTTGTTCACAATGAGTTAAACCTGAACGATGACTTTCACAGCTTCTAACTAAATGGCGCTAATCAACCAAAATCGGCTGATTAGTGATTTCCATGATTAACAACATAAATTATCGATTTCTTAAAAAAAATTGATTACCTTGCACATGCGATGATTTACCAGTTGCAATAATCCTTGATTAAAGATGATCAGCTGTGAACAAACTGGCCCTAACAGTTTTTATCGAGACTTATGAAGTCCCAAAAATTATCTAGACTTAGCTAAGTCCAAATAAACTTAAGTTCTTGTTGTATTAACGTGCAAAGCTCTTAGTTCCGATGTAGGTTTTTTCGACAAATCCAAGTCCTATTTTTAACACGTAATACAACAACACCTTGGGATCCTGCTCTGTATCTGGATCTATTTTTTAGATCCGAAAATAAGTTCTTACTCTGGTGGTTAGGGAGTACAAATTTATATTAAAAAGATATAGATATTATCGCCAATAACCCATTTGGTTCACCCCGATATAATAAAACGATACGGATCCTAATGAAAACAGTGTTGTATGCTTATCACTTTTTGTCTTATGTTTGTTTATTTTTCATGTAGATACTAGGTGTGTTTTATTCATTGCTGCATAGCCAGTGCAGCACAAGTCCGAATAAAACGATTACTCACTCTATACGTTAATTTCAATAATTCAAAGTTCTATCGCCAGCACAGCCATCTTTTTTTAACTGACTTATTTTTCACCAGCAATCAAATTGTTTTTGTTTGCCAATGGAAATTTTGCTGCGCTGGCTATGCAGCAATGAATAAAACACACGAACTGTCTTTTTTCACTACTGTGTGTACTCCCTACTGACTGAAGAGCCGTAGTAAGAACTCGCCATAGTAATAACTTATTTGTGGTTCCACAAAGCAAACCCCGGGAGAAATCTAGATCCAAATTTGTTTTTGAACAATTACGTGTTAAAACATAACCCCGACCCAGATCCGTATAGATAATAAAACGTGGCTATAGCCGCAAAGTCAGTATTTGTATGCTTAAATAAAGACAGTCACAAATGAGAGAATTGCGAATGCAATTCTAAATGATAAGGAGGTTTGGGATCGGTAATTAAATTTGTGGGAGAATTTTATTCACTGAACCAGAAGCGCTTATTTGCACCAAGTTATTCGAAAAAGTGAAAGCTATGCATGAGACCGAATGTGAAAACTATTAATTCGGTTCACTTTCCCACAGAACCACCAATCTGCCCCCTGATCTGGATTAGATCCGAGTGAAAATAAAATATAACTAAAATTCGTCCCAAACAATAATTTAAAATTTTTTTGTCACTTCACGTAGTGTGTTTAACCAAAAGACTTCAGAAAGTAGAAACTAAAGAAAATCTCTTAGGATTTTGTTTCCTCGTTCGAAAGTGACAAGAAATTTTAGAAGAAAAAATCTCATGCTATTTGTTTCATCGTGTTGGAAGTGGGGACTATGAACATTATCATTCTTCGTTTATTTATTCCAATTTTTTGCCAAAATTCATATAAAAAAATAAAATTGGAATAAAATTGTTAAATTTGGCTGTTTTGGAAGAAAACAAACAGAACTATTATGTCGAAAACAGATGAGCAGCATGGCTGCACACATCGATACGTGCAGCGCTGCACCTAAAACAGATGTGTATACTGTATACTGCATACTCTTAAGACATTTATGATGCCAAATCTAAAATGGCAATTGAATTGTTTTCTCTTTTCTTATTTTGCTACGGCATGTTTTTGATACACAATTTCGTTAAATGTCGTCAATGTTAAATGTCGTCAATGACGTCAATGACAAAAAGTAAATTACAGCAATGCCAGCTACCAATTATTTCCATTTTTTTCGTTTGTTGTTGTAGCAATGAAACAGGTAGTCAATTAAGAAATAGAGACAACGTGCAGCCCTTGGAATATTGTGTTAACCCTCATAAGAACCTGTCTAATTTATTTTCTTATTTTATTTTCACTGAATGTGAAAAAGCTGCATATCTGTTTAGAGCATTAGACGTATTTTTTGCAACCCCGGGGTGATTTGGAAATAATTTACATGTTAAATGCAACAACTTAGTGCTTAGTTTAAGCGCGCTGAAAAACTGTGTTAACGGCGTGAATTACATACTTGTTATCAATATATTGTATGAAAACTCCATTTTGTTTCTGTAATAAATGGCTAATCCCCTTTGTCGTTTTTTTCCCGGGTCTGCAAAAAAACACCCCTATTGTCAGTTAGGATGCAACAAATACTTTTCTAATGGTGAATGACCCTTCACAATAGAACCTGTCAATTTATCATTAGCTGTGTTTTATTTTCCCCGAGATCCGAACCAGATTGGATTTGCTTAAAGCCCTTCCACACTATCCCACTGAGTATTAATACAAAGTGGAAAAGAATTCCATGCAGCATGCTACTGCCAAATTTGTGAGAGAGAAATTTCTTTTCATTTTTTGATCACACACAACAGTTTAATTTAACCTCAATAAAAATGTGATGAAATGTGTGACAGAATTAGAACCATTTCTAAAAATTCTCATGTATTAACACATGTCAAATCGTGTAGGCTGGGAATATCATAATTTGTTTCCACACTATTATACATGATTTGTTTCACACTTTTTTGACATGTATCAATACTCAGTGGGATAGTGTGGAAGGGCTTTTACGAAAATACGCTTTCCCTTTTGGGAGGCAACGAAGCAGGTTGTGTCGGCACAACCTTGCTAAAACAGTTTTATTAAAACATAACAGTAAATTATTTCTTAATAATTATTTTCATCGAAAGTTGGTACTCTGTGGAGAGAGGAGTCAACCTGGGTGATAACAGGAGTTGTACATACACTCCAGCAACTGAAAAGCTAGTTTACAAGCTATGCCGCTTGAACTAGACTTTGAGCCTATCCCGTTTAAACGGGACTCTGGCGTGGTATCACATTACCCGCTAACAACTGTGTCATGTGACCGTGACTGACGTGTTGCCCACATGAAATCCTAGCGTGGAACTTCTCTGGGGGAAGGATTCCAACTGGATCAAAAAAACCGGAGATGATCATACACTCCAGCAACTGCTAATCAAGCCCCCAGACTTCCAGCACCCCACAACCTTGTGCTAAAAACAGATGACAAACCTTCATCACAATATTGGACAAAGGATGACCGCCCTGCATCATACCAAATCTATGAGACGACCATCATATGATAAAATTTCTTAAATTGTATTACATCTTTATTACTGCTCATAATGTGTTAGAGTTAAAGTGAATTATCTCTTATATTCAATATTATTGTTTTTAGTGTTTCTACTAAGTTATATCCTTCACATATTCTATATTTATTTTCAATTACCGCTAAAATTAGTTTTAAAATCATTGATAACAATTCGTAGAAGTGAATTTATGTAAAAATAGAATTGTCTTAAATTATTCAATGTACCTATTCATGCAAAAGTGATTTCATTAAATTTGAAAATTCTACATAGAGCGCTCTCGCTCTACAACACGTAATTTTATGTATATAAATATATATTATATGGCATATTAGTTTTAAGGTATTTGTATTTGTAGGTATTGTATATATGTATATTTTTTATCCGTTGCATCAGCCAACACGAAACCGAAATATTGCTCCTGAGCAAGAGCAGAATGACTTTATGTTTTTTCCATTTAAAAGAAAAAGACATGTTGGCAATCTAAAAATTAAAAAACAACAGAACAGGACGGCCATACATTACAGCCTCCGCTTCCCGTATCGTTTATATTAACAGAAAGAGATAGATCTAAGAATTCATGTATATATTTCCAAATGTCATTTTTAAAGTCTCAATAAAATACAATACAATACAATACGAAAATACATGTATTACAAAAACAACACAAGATCACCTTTGTTTTGGATATGGATTTCCAAATCCGTTTTGAACACACACCCTTAATTTGTAAATGTCGTCAGTAGTGTAAAGAAAGAAGACAACGGGTGTATACAAAAAAAAGAATTGGGTATATAACAAGTTGTCACTGAGAACCTGGGTTGTTTTATTTTTATGATATGGATTGGATCTGGGGGAAAATAAAAACACAGCTATTGAAAATCTCTACAAACCTTGCTTGGTTCCGTAAGGGTGATATACATTAATCATTATTGATCATAACCGACTGTTTTTCCAAATTTCAATCTCGGAAAAAATTGCTTGATAAAAACGACATCGGGGATAAGAGACGCCACACAGACAAAAAAAGTAGTTTTCATAAAAACTATCGATAACAATTATGTAATCCATCACGTTAACACTGTTTTTTTGCGCACTTAATGTAAGACCGCATTTGATGGAACTGCACTTCAGCGGAACTGACTTCACGACTTATTTGTAGGAAATTGTATAAGCTATATCGCACTAAGTTAATAATCCGACCAACTTTGTCGCAACATGAGATTCCGTTCAGTTTCGTGCGAAAGTGCGTACAGGTCGCTGAAAATGCAGTTCCGCTGAGTGCGGTTTTTACCTTTGAAGACATTGAACAGGTCATAAATGTGAATAGGATTAAAATCGCGTTTAATTTTTGACACTAATGACGTAAATCTATGCCTGAATTGGATTTGAATTGCGATTGGTTTTTATCCTAGATTAAATTTTGACGTTTCTGCCTACAGATTTTATTCTCAAAAATGAATCTTCGGATTAAATTTAATACTACGTTTTCATTGAGCCAAATGAGGTGATTCGTTGAAAATTTCCAAATTCGATTCCAAATTATCTCATTTCCCATACAAATTCACATTTCGAAATGTGGTAATTTCAACCAAATTTGCACGAAATTTGGTTTGAAATTACTTAAAAACTTTATGAACATACCCAAGTGGTATGCATCCGTAGTGGAAACCCATTGCAAACCATTGAGAATGTCAAAATTTGATGTATAGAACACAGAAACAGAGAGAGAAAACAACAAAAAGAAGCTATTAACTGCCAAATCAAATCCAAAATGAAATTATCTGTCAAACGAAATTAGCAAATTTACAGATCCGATGCAAACTGGTCTTGCATCATTGCAAAAGTGCAACGTTTTTTTTATGTTATGTTATGGTTATGGTATAGCAATTTTACACTTTTGCAATGATACAAGACCAGTTGCATCGGATCGGGAATACCCCTAATGAAAACACTTTTTCTGTAATTTACGAAATTACCTCATTTCGGCTCCAATGAAAACGTAGTTTAACATGATTTTTATCCAATTCGTACGCGACCCAAAATCGCCTTAATTTTAATTTTTGGCAATAATTTACGTGGAAATGTCAAATTTGAATCCACCCAGTGCTTTTACTACGTTTTCACCGAAAGTTACTCTTGTTTAGATTTAATAAATCCTATATAGTGTTTTCACCGCATAAAAAGATTAAAAAGTTGATTAACTTTGACAGTTCCCTCCAAAATAAAAATGCTGTTTCATTTTTTCTTCAAAAGTGGAAATGAGATAGATAGTTCGATTTGTATCTAAAGCTAAGTACAGACGATTGTCAGATCTTACAATATTGTCAGATCTGTCAGTGAAAAAAACTGTTCCAAATGTCTTACAATCGTCTGAACTCACAATTTTGTCTGACAATATTGTCAGAAACGTCATTGTCAGACGACAATCTGACAATAAATTGCCAGGTATCTTACAGTCGTCTGAACACACAATTTTTATCTTTGTCAGTCGATTAGGACATTGTCAGACTCATTAGTCATAGTCAGATGGTTTCATTGAAAACATCTTACAATTATTGCTGACAATTTCTTCATTGTCCGAAATGTCAATGAGTTGGTTAAAGAGAAATAAAAAAAGAGCTGACAATTAAATTGTCAGACTTTGGGAAGAAATCTACCAGCCGTGTGAACGGACAATTTTTCATTGTAAGAAACATGTCAATTGTCAGCTAATTGTTAGCTATTGTCAGACCATTGACAGTTCTGACAATATTGTAAGATGTGACAATCGTCTGTACTTAGCTTAACGATGAAAAAAAAATTCGATTTTTAAAAATGTTCTCTCGATTCTCGAATATTGCAGTCAGCGTAATAGGGGAATAGGTGTGTTCGATTTGAACAACTATTTTCCCTGTGGAGATTTAACAAGATTAATTTGTCTGCTAGATTTGAGGATTTAATTTGTATGGTAAATGTTTGAGATTTGAAGAGGATTTAGGGCCAGTTTGTTCACAGTGGGTTAAAACTGAACAATGACTTTCACAGCTTCTAACTAAATGGCGCTAATCAACCAAAATCGGCTGATTAGCGATTTCAATGATTATCAAATTAAATTATGGATTCCTTGGAAAAAAATTGATTACCATGCACATTCGATGATTTACCAGTTGCGATAATCCTTGATTAAAGATAATCAGCTGTGAACAAACTGGCCCTTATGGTAAATTTACTTAATTAAAGGTAAAACCGCACTCGACAGAACTGCACTTCAGCGACACCGCGTGTATTTCGCACGAAACTGAACGGAACTTAATGTCGCGACAAAATTGGTCAGATTATCAACTTTGTCGCATATTGCCGCGCCGTGAAGTGCAGTTATCGCTAAGTGCGATAATGCTCATACATTTTGCTACAAATATGTCGTGAAGTTCAGTTCCGCTGAAGTGCCTTTCCATCGAATGCGGTCTTATAATCTACTTAAATCTTGGATTAGCAGTCGGTGAAAATGTAGCCCATCATTCCACATTTCAAGTATCCACCCACCGTTTGGTGTCGTGTTGATTTTAGAAGATATAAACAAATTTATCTATTCTCCACCAGATGGTACAGTAGGCATTAAGGAGAATACAAGTGAAAAGAAAATGACAGCTCCCCAGCCGCCAGCGTCATTTTTAATTTTATTTCATAAAGACAAGTGGATTTTCTTCTTTTTTCGCTTTTACAAATTAATAATTACATCAGAATTATTTAAAAATATGTTGACTGAAATTCGCATACGACCACGTCAGGTACTTTTACTGATTATAATCTTCTTTGGTGCACTGATAATCGTCCATCGCAATGCAAAACGATGTTCGTTGCCTGAAAACCTACAAAAGTTCTATGACAATGCTCACCTACCGACCATCTTTGCCATAACACCAACTTATGCTCGTCCAGCACAGAAAGCCGAACTCACCAGGTAATTTCAGATTTAGTTAATATTTGAAAAAAAAAAGAAATTAAAACCATTTACTTTGGATTGGTATTCAAAAAAAATAAATACAACTATGACATACATACATATATGAAATATTTCGACTGTCGCGATAAAATGTCTTATTAAATTTAGAATCTGTCTAAAGACTCGACAGCGCGTATGCGAAACTATAGGATTTGGGGTAGATGCGGGGTTGGCTTTAATTCCACATTCTTTAAATGCAAAAGAAACTGCATACACCCAACCTCGCACCTACCCCAAATCCTATAGTGTGTCCAAGCAGGGGGGTTACAACAAATACCTCTCTGTTTATACACCGTAGTTCTGGGTACTAGCACTGTATTTATGTAAGCAAGCAAAAAAAAACAGAAGTGAGAAGCACTTAATTTCGCGTACGCGAAATCATTTTCGCGTAGGTACGCTCTGTCGGGTCTTAAGACAGACTCTTAAATTTAACAATACCTACTGAATTAATATTATTTTTGGTTTAGCTTTCCTTGTTTAAGATTTTTTATTTCATATATTTTAATACCATTTACTTTGGTAGATTATCGCACGTCTTCATGCTTGTTCCAAATCTTCACTGGATTTTAGTTGAAGACGCCAACACAACGAGTAATCTTGTTCGGAACCTTCTGAATCGAGCTGGTTTGGATAAAAGATCAACTCATTTGAATATTAAGACACCGGCAGCCTTCAAATTGCAAGGAAAAGACCCAAATTGGATAAAGCCGCGTGGTGTAGAGCAGCGCAATTTAGCTCTGCAATGGATTCGAGCAAATGTTAAACCTAATGAAGTGCATGGTATCGTATTTTTCATGGATGACGACAACACCTACAGTGTAGAATTGTTTGAGGAAATGTGTAAGATAGAAAGAGGAAGAGTTGGAGTGTGGCCTGTAGGTCTGGTCGGTGGCCTGATGGTAGAGAAACCAATTTTAAATAGCGATAATCAGGTGATTGGTTTCAATTCCGCCTGGCGACCAGAAAGACCGTTTCCAATTGATATGGCCGGATTCGCTTTCAGTGTGGATTTATTGTTTAAATTTCCCGAAGCAGTCTTTTCCTATCAAGTCCAGAGAGGCTACCAAGAGAGTGAGATTCTGAGACATCTCACAGTGCTTACTGATATGCAACCACTCGCTAATCTGTGCTCGGATGTCCTCATTTGGCATACACGTACAGAGAAAACCAAATTACCCGCCGAAGAAGCTCTAATAAAAAAAGGACAACATTCGGATGCCGGAATGGAGGTCTAGATAATACATTGCTTCAATCTGCTCATCTTTAACTCGGACGGCTGTGAAGTAACGGGTTTTTTCATCAGTTTTGTAAGTTGCTCTTTTTAAGATACATATACATTATACATATTATGTAAGTAGAATGAGGAAGTTTTTTTTTTATTCTGAAAAATTTTTTCTTAAATTATTTATCTATACAAATTTTATTTCTAAGGTACATACATAAGTAGAATGAGGATATTTCTTCTCTTTTTTTTTTATTAAATTTTATTTTAGAGTGGTAAACACATTTAAAATAATTGTCATAGAAGTAGAAAACATTGTGTTTTGTATGCAATTTATATTAATTTTGCAAAGTTCGTGCTTAACTCAGGCATAATCGTTTGAAGGTTAAAAAATAATTTCACTCTTATAATTTTTAAAAAACATATTTAGCAGCTTCAATGGAGTTTTTGCGACGAAAGGTATTTGAGAAATCGAATAAAAATCGGGTTCAGCTACATAAAATCAGCTATAGAAAATCTATTTAGAGATACAAAATAAGGTTCGAAAATTTCTCAGAAAATTGACAAAAGAAAAAAATTAATGTAAAAGCCTGATTTTGTTTCTTGCGTTAACACTGTTTCTTAAGCATAATTACTCGGGTCAGTAAATAAAATATGGAAATTTAAAGAATGGTTGTTTAACAGTTTTGAATTTCATTTCATTACCATGTATAGCTGTCTCCTTGTAGATGGGTTCTTGAAAGTTGAGTAATTTATTATGTTGAAAATAAAAAAAAAACAATCTTTCTTGCTTTATAGTCATGAAATAAATTCAAATTAATTTTACTAAGAATAACATTTTTATATTATGATCTACTTACATACCTACTTTACCTGCATAAATATCTAACCATTTATTACCTTTAGGAGGTAATGCAAAACTGTGTATCTTCATTACCTTGAAGAGGTATGCCATATTATGTATTCCATTATTAAGAGAAAATACTTTGTATGGGATTTCATAACAGGTTATTCACGATATATGTAAATAATATTTCGGTTTTACATTAAAATAAAATCGATATTTTTGAAGCTGTTTAAAGATGGTAGGTAAAAAACAAAAACCATACAAATAAAATTCGAATACATTTTATAGAGAAATGATCTTATTTGTATACTTATCATGAACCTTTCTTTAATAGTTTCGCGAGTTAACTAACTTATTACGTCGACAATAAAAAAATCTTTGCGTTATTGTCACGAAATAAATTTTAATTCATTTTATTATGCGTAACATATTTTTATGGTAAAGTTATAATTGAGAATTTTGTACCTACAGGTTGTTATACAAAAATGAGTAGGTATCTGCTTGGTTGACAAAAGTGTTATTTGATAATTAGAATTCTTAATTTTTAAGAGGTATGCTATATGTATTTGATTATTATGAGAAAACACATTTTATGGGAGTTCATGAGAGGTAATTGCTGATTATGTTATTACTAGCGCAAAATAAACAGCGTCGATGTTGAAGATGCTCGTGCATACCCTTTTCAAAAAAACGCGAAATAGTAGGTAACTATATAAAATTCTGCTTAAATATGTCATAAAAAATGAGAGAAAAATAAATGCTTGTATTTCGGCTCAATTGTCCATTGCTCGTAAATATCTTCTAGGCAGATACTAGATAAAAGAACTAAAGAGACAGAAAATTCCCAAGTTTATTTATGTTGCCGGGCTTCATAGCGCACACCGCACACCGCACTGTATCAAATCAACTAAGTGACCTTTTGTTTTTCAACCTTTTATCGAATGTATCCGACAAACGGATGCAATTTTTTTGCGGGAGTTGTAGTTTATTTTCCGTAAGGTATTGAAAAAAAAATTATTCCGATTGAGCTTCGCTTTTAATATTTTATTCAGAATGAGTCATATTTGTCTATTTTACATTGGACTCTTATATTATTGTTTTTTACTTACTCTGCAAGCGTGCAAAATGAGCAGGACATTGCATTTTTATTTGTGAAATTAAGTAAATGTAAAATGTCTGCTGCAAATGGATTAACTTGCGAAGTGTTGACAGAAGTTTATTTATATTTCGTGGGGCAAGATATACCAAGTTGTCTAATAATTACTTGCAGCGACTCGACCCTCTAGACAGAGTTTGCTTTGCAAGGTCATGGTATACTTTTGACTCAAGATAACTAATTTAAATGTAAACCAACTAGTTCGCTTAGGTTTAAAGTCATAATCAGAAATAGTTTATTATTCATTTGATCTTTCTATTTATATGCTATTAATAAAATCTCTAATATGTTCTGCTCTTTTGTCATCTTCATCACAGTTGAGGGTAGGCAATTTCTCTGCTATACTAAACTTAAATGCTTCACCCATCTCTACAGTTTTTGATTTTAACTTTTCTGAATCACTACTAACGTCAAGGCTGTATTTAACTATTTCTATAGAATTTTCTTTGAATATCTTAACTTTCAAGACATAAACTTTCGCGTTCTTGTTCTGACAAAGTATCTCGGTCAAATTTTTCAAAAGTCTTGCAGAACGTTAAGGAATTTTTCCTTTACTTCTCTTGGTTGGCCAGGGATGTTTGCCAACCGATGCAACTCCGCCAGATGTTTGTTTAGTTTCACCTGTTTCCCTCCTCGTTTTTTCTTTGGGGGTTCTGGTGTATTTGTTGTTCATTGTAGCAGGTTCATTTCAAAGAATCCGAAATCGCATCAGAGGTTTTAAAAATGAACGCTGCGTTATTTTCCTTAGGTATTAAATCTTTGCATTCGTCCAATTACACCAGAACTAAGATTCCATTGTGTATGCACTGTGTTACAAACATCCATTTATAGTGTCTCTATCATCGAATGTACTCTCAATTAGTCATTCTAACCAAGTGTAATCTTTCTAAAATGCGGTATCCAAATAGTTTTTCATTTGGAACGCAATTTGCTTGCATCCTTTCTGAAGTCGATTCATATTATATGGATTTATCCAAAAGTTTCCAATAGAACTTGTCTCCAGTTGGTGTGATTGCTGGTCCAATTCGTGAACTCATATAAATGCAGTGGTATATTATACAGTTCTGCGTTTATTGCTGCAAGGTTGTAACTTTGGTGCTTTAAGAACAAGTTTAGCATGCTGTTTATTGTATATAAAGGAAATTCAACCTTAAAACAAAAGAAGAGTACTGTCTACCGCCGCGTTTCCAGAAATACATAATAAAAAAAAATAACTCGAAAATCGAAGAAAGGTTCTGAGAATCAATGTTTTATGCTTACATGTGATCACCGACACCCAAAGTAAACTGAGACACTCGTCGCCTCATAGAATGAAATTCAACACTCGAGTTAAATCTTGTTATTGTTAACTTCTTGCACATTTATTTATTAATTATTTTATTTTTTTATTAAATTAATTACCTAAATTATCTGATGAAATTATTTTTATTTCTTTCTTTACCTTTATCCTTTTTGAGTTTTTTTTGTCTCTAGTCGCCAATGTAAGGACCTGCTGAGGCTGCCATGCCACGCAAGTGTCAATTTATTTCTTTTCTTCTTTTGTCTTACAATAAATTTTCAATCAGTGATGCCAGATACTACTGTAAGCTAGTTGTACATAGCTTATTTTCTTTGTCATTTTGTTTGCCTTTGCGCTTGTTTTCTTTGGACAGCTTGAATTATAAAGAAAGAAATAATCTTTATAAAGTCAACAACGTGTATTTTGTTCGAAATAAAATCAATTTATATTTATAGATGTAAACACACGTATTCCTTATAAAATATTCTCGATCGTCTCAAGGTATCATATTTTTAGTTTTGTAGTCATCAATTTAAACACGTTTTTATTTAGGGTAATATAGCCATTTCATTTTTTTAATCTTTATAATAATAAAACACGATTATTTTTATAGATGTTGAAGTAGTGGTTGGTGGAGCAGAATTAAATCGTAAGGTATCCAAAGCAAACATTATTTAAATAAAGCTTAACTTATCAATTATCATACGAGTGTTCATTGTGTTTTGAACATTCTAATCCGCCTCATGATACAGGTAGGGAGAAATTAATTCCAAATATTTTCTTTTTAAATATAAAGCAAGTAAAACAATTATAATTATAGCCGTAATGAATAGGTTTACATGGCCGCTTATTTGATGAAACATAACCATTTTTATGATTGATTCATATTTCCGCATCGCACGAACTTCTGATGTCAATTGTTGGATGCTGTTGGATAAGTTGATTCTTAGTTAGAAGTTATATATTCTTTGTCCATGTTATAGCAAGAGCATCGGCATTCGGCATTCACATGAGATCCTAATTAATATCCAGATGTAATCTTGATTCCTTCAAATTGCGTCTTACATCATGGATCCAAGGCCAATATACCTTGAGAAGGCAGTTCCACTTAACCTTTTTCAAGAGTCAAAATCTTATATTGCGTTATGTAATCACAGGGGTTACACTATCAGTTTCAATATCAACTATGTTAGGAGACGTCGATATATAAGTGTCGGCGTCACCAACTTCCACCAGTTGATTTCAGATAAAATTTTTTTTTTATCTTCGTTATTTAATTTCAGAAGACATTTCAGAACTCGTTGATTGCTGAATCTAAAATTGAACTGAAGCTTAATCCTTTTGGGTAATAAAAATGTGTAATGTAATATCTTCATTTTTTTGAGTGATAATTACAAAAAGCAATTTATATTTTTGACTAAAAGTCATGTAATGGCAATTAATAATAAATAATGTGTAAAATAAGATGAACTTAACAAGGGTTATATTTTGAATCTCGAATTTCGAAGTTCAAACTGTTCTTCAAAACTGATTGAGGAATCCTGATTATTGAGTCTTGATTCTTGAGTTTTGAAACTTAATTGACGCAGCATTAATCGCCGGTTTCTTCCCAACCTAGTGGTTGAAAAGAAACAAAGAAAAACATATGAACACTAAATAAATTAACACAAAATACTTAATTTGTTTTATTTTATTTTAATCATTTTAATCATTTTCCTTAGGTATTAAATCATCCTTGCATACGTCCACTTACACCAGAACTAAGATTTCATTGTGTATGCACTGTGTTACAAACATCCATTTATAGTGTCTCTATCATCGAATGTACTCTCAATTAGTCATTCTAACCAAGTGTAATCTTTCTAAAATGCGGTATCCAAATAGTTTTTTTGGAACGCAATTTGCTTGCATCCTTTCTGAAGTCGATTCATATTATATGGCTTTATCCAAAAGTTTCCAATAGAACTTGTCTCCAGTTGGTGTGATTGCTGGTCCAATTCCTGAACTCATATAAAGGCAGTGGTATATTATACTGTTCTGCGTTTATTGCTGCAAGTGGATCCATTAGTGGTTGTAACTTTGGTGCTTTAAGAACAAGTTTAGCATGCAGTTTACAGTATGCATATAAAACCTCAACCATACTGTGGTGAAATAATACGAAATGGGAGCTCTCTTGACAGGCGCTGGCTTTCAATAACTATCCTATCGTAGATATTGTTGCATAGCCTTGGACTGGTCTTTTCTTTTCTAAATAGCAAAGAGAAAAACAATAATTGATTAAAAAGATTTTAATAGTGTAAAGACGCTTGCAAACATTTTAGTCGCATCGCACGAACTTCTGATGTCAATTGTTGGATGCTGTTGGATAAGTTGGTTCTTAGTTAGAAGTTTTATATTCTTTGTCCATGTTATAGCAAGAGCATCGGCATTCACATAAGATCCTAATTAATGTCCAGATGTAATCTTGATTCCTTCAAATTGCGTCTTACATCATGGATCCAAGGCCAATATACCTTGAGAAGGCAGTTCCACTTAACCTTTTTCAAGAGGCAAAATCTTATATTGCGTAATGTAATCACAGGGGTTACAGTATCAGTTTCAATATCAACTATGTAAGGAGACGTCGATATATAAGTGTCGGCGTCACCAACTTCCACCAGTCGATTTCAAATAAAAATTTTTTTTTATCTTCGTTATTTAATTTCAGAAGACATTTCAGAACTCGTTGATTGCTGAGTCTAAAATTGAACTGAAGCTTAATCCTTTTGGGTAATAAAAAATGTGTAATGTAATATCTTCATTTTTTTGAGTGATAATTACAAAAAGCAATTTATATTTTCGACTAAAAGTCATGTAATGGCAATTAATAATAAATAATGTGTAAAATAAGATGAACTTAACAAGGGTTATATTTTGAATCTCGAATTTCGAAGTTCAAACTGTTCTTCAAAACTGATTGAGGAATCCTGATTATTGAGTCTTGATTCTTGAGTTTTGAAACTTAATTGACGCAGCATTAATCGCCGGTTTCTTCCCAACCTAGTGGTTGAAAAGAAACAAAGAAAAACATATGAACACTAAATAAATTAACACAAAATACTTAATTTGTTTTATTTTATTTTAATCATTTTCCTTAGGTATTAAATCATCCTTGCATACGTCCACTTACACCAGAACTAAGATTCCATTGTGTATGCACTGTGTTACAAACATCCATTTATAGTGTCTCTATCATCGAATGTACTCTCAATTAGTCATTCTAACCAAGTGTAATCTTTCTAAAATGCGGTATCTTCAGGCTACTTGTTTCCTTGGTAGGTCTTCCTCGGCGACTTGTTTTTCACTTCTGGTTTCTTACTTATATCGGCTAATCGCGACTAGAATAAAATACCAATGATTATTTCTACTAAAAGCAATTGGTGGGGGAAGTCTTCGTTTATAGTAAAATCACATACTTACTTTTCTTCTGGTACAATTACTTAAGTACCCACGGTCACTTACTCTTTAACTCTTAGGGCCAGTTTCACAGTGCACACTTAACAAAATAAGTGGCACTTAATTTTCCCATTTTGGCACTTAAGCCGCAGTTTTACTACCTGAGTAAGTGGAACTTAAGTGGCCAACATGGGAGACTTAAGTGTCACTTATTCCGATAAGTTTACACCGTGAAATTGGGAATTAGTTTTCCATATTCGGCACTTAAGTGACACTTACTTCACTGTGAAACTGGCCCTTAATATTTAATTAATATGTTGACTTCGCTTTTCCACATTTTTTGGGTAATGCATTTTTTCTCGTTATGCATTCGGTGTGAGTGTTAACTCTAAATTTTCAAAGTGCAAATTTTCATACGATCGCCCATTTATCCGCCCGTCACTCCCCTAACCTTGCTCTATGCAAAACGAGAGTACTTCTATTCGTGTTGCGTCATGGAGGGTTTGCGGGTTACGGAGGAGTTGTTATTAGAATTTGTTAGAAATAGTATATATTGTTTTCTCACCACACTTGTTATCAATGATCATGCAAGGACTTGTGATATGTTTCTGGAAAAGATAGACTTTCTGTTGGTATAGCGTCAGTTTCCAGCTTTTTACAACTCTTTGGGGAGTAATTAAGGAGCTCATGACGAAGATTTCGAACATAACACTTTAGAGAAAAATGCTTTGAACAAAATGTGTTGTTGCGGACACCGTCCATCTGAAAGAATAAAACAAAAAAAAATACATAATCAATATTATTATCTAAGTGAGCAATCGAATTATAAACCGATAGTTCCAAATCTGCATGGTGAAAATTCGTGTGTTGGAAATTTTGAAAAGAACTTGTCGTAAGTTGCAACTAATTTACGGTAGTTGTGGTTGACCCGATATTTGAATTGCTGCTTTTCTACGTTTAGCCGTATATTTAATATACCTACATATATAAAATATACAATAATTTACAAAACTTAAATAGGTATATGTACTTACTTTTTTTTAATAGAATAGAATGTATGTATAGCTATTTTTATATCTCAGCACACTTTTGTTTATTGTTTTTTTTTTTTAATCTCGGCCTATAAATTGGGCCTACGTAGTAAAAACACTGTTTATTTTTCAATTGGTTGTATATTTTCCGTTTTTCTTTTATTTTATTGACTTTGCACTTGCACTTTGTTCAAGGAGTTGTTCTTATTTGATTTTGAGTTTGTTTAATTTTTTTTTATTTTAGCTTTTGGCACTTTGCCCACTGATTATACATTTAGGTATATAGGATCGGCTAAAAGTTCGGCTCTGAAGGACCGTGTAAAATATTGAATATTGGAGTGGACTGTATTCTTTTTAAATAAAATAAATTAAATACAAAACAAATTCTTTGTAATTAGACTGCACGTCTTGTTTATTCACTAGAGTTAAAATAGAAGTGACACAAATAGATATAAGCAACACATGGAGAGTTGCCGGTTAGTTTCCCATGGTGGCTTGCAAAAGTGCACGCCTCTTTCTCATACTCGATATAGAATATCGAACATCTGTTGATATTGTGATAGTGTGGCGAAGATCTGCAATTTTCTGGGGAGTCTTCACTTGCTTTCTCCCGGGTTTACGATTTCTTTGTTGGTGGTCGGAAACTTTAACTTCTGTGTATAATATTGAGGCTTTTGTGGAGTGGACTGTATTCCTATTCAAATAAATAAATTAAATACAAAACAAATGATTTTATTTAAGACTGCACGTCTTATATATTTGAGAGTTCAATTGAGAATGAGGAAGTAAAATAAATAATACACGGCGAGTTTCCGTTTGGTTCAAGTGGTGGCCTGTATATGTGCACGCCTCTTTCCTGATCTCGATATAGAATATCGAACATTCTGTATCTCGAATTTGCCGAAGGTTTTGTTTTTAAGATTCCTGTCGTATTTCTCTCGAATATTCGAAAAATAAATAGGTACTAACGTTTTTTTGGTTTAGGGCTTTCACTCGAGAAACATTTATGTTTTCTGGTTTTTATTTATAAGATCGTATTTTCTGTGGTCAATTGGTCTGATCATATTGATTGATCAGTTGTCGGAACATCTTCTTGACATCAGCTGTGATTGCAATGCCAAAAAGACCATATCGAGGAATGGTGTTACCGAGCAGTTATTGAATTGCTATATCAATGCCATTTTTTTTCTTTGCAGGTGCATTGCAAAAAACACTAAATTTACTTGTAACATGATGTGAAATGTAAAATGCCTGCCAAATATTTTCATGGTTGTCTTGATGAAGATGAACAAGTTCTTCATATTTTCGCATAAAAGACAGGTATTTCTGCTTGATTTTTAGATGTCCTCACCATCAGTACCGCGCTCCTTGCTCCAGGGATATGTGTCAAGTTGGAGCTATGCAGCGTGACAATTTCGCCTAGCGTGTCACCGTGTTCTCTGGTATATGTGTACGAGTGTGACACCGACCTCCCCGTTCTTGCGCGAGTTATATATTAAATTGAAGTTTGAAATAAAATAACCGTCCGTTTTGGGGTTCCAATTCCAAGTCC
This sequence comes from Epistrophe grossulariae, assembly GCA_929447395.1. Taxonomy (NCBI): domain Eukaryota; kingdom Metazoa; phylum Arthropoda; class Insecta; order Diptera; family Syrphidae; genus Epistrophe; species Epistrophe grossulariae. The sequence continues at coordinate 91,289,977 of OV839568.1, read as the reverse complement.
TCATTTTCTTTATTATTTCCCAAGTATATACATATTTATATTTTAATTATTAATTAACTTAAACAACAAAACACTAGTTGCACTTACCAAGAGAATGTTTTGCATTCATTTATTCTCTTTATGTTATGAGACTCATCATTGTCTATGGGTTCACTGTACGTAACTCGCGTCTTATCTTCCGCCTCATCTTGTTGTAAGCTGTGAGCTATTAACTGTGCATTTAACTTGTATTGTTTTTTTTTTACAACTTTCTGAGTTAGATGAAGTGCATGCAATTTGCTGTTGTTATATACCTAGGTATATATGTAATAAAAATTGAAAAAAAAATAAAAAATAAACTTAAAAGTTTATTAACATTAGTATCACCCTAACCAAGAATAAATGGTTGAAAGTTTTCGCATTTTGTTTTCAAAAATGTAATGTGGTTTTTCATTTCTTGAACTGAGTTTCTCAGAAACAGAAAAGCTTGATGTGTTTTCTTTTTATACAACTTTTTGAGTTGGAAGTTAGATGAAGTGAACGCAATTTTCTGTTATATAGGTACATATAATGTAATTAGAATTGAAAAAAAAAAAATAATAAATAAAATATTAACATATAAACTTAAAAGTTTATTAATATTAGTATCGCTCTAACCAAGAATAAATGGTTGAATGTTTTCGCATTTTGTTTTCAAACATGTAATGTGGTTTTTCATTTCTTGAACTGAGTTTCCCAGAAACAGAAAAGCTTTCGGTGAGCTTTGAGCTCTTAACGGTGAGTTTAAGATGTGTTGTCTTTTTATAAAACTTTTTGAGTTGGAAGTTAGATGAAGTGAACGGAATTTTCTGTTGTTATAAAGGGACATATAATGTAATTAAAATTGAAAACAAAATTAACAAAATACTAACATATAAACTTAAAAGTCTATTAACGTTAGTATCACCCTAACCAAGTATAAATGGTTGAATGTTTTCGCATTTTGTTTTCAAAAATGTAATGTGGTTTTCATTTCTTGAACTGAGTTTCCCAGAAACAGAAAAGCACCCAAGCATCCTGCAAGGCTTCAAGCCTGATCTGCGCTGCTGCCATCGTGCAATTTCCAAAGGTTGGAGACTCCACGAAGGCCAGCATCTTGCTTACCGAATATATTCCAAAATCCAACGTATATTTGTCATTACTCTCCTGCTCTTTCTCCATTTTATTGACCTGCTTCCCTTTTTCCTTCTGAAAAGGTATAAAGAAATTCATATTGCTTAGAAATCATGTTTTCGATAATGCTTTAACCTGCAACAGTATGTAAAAAATAATTCGCAGTAGGTACTTCAATGCGAAATTTCCCAGTATGCGAGAGTTGATAATAATTCGCAGTAGGTACCTCAATGTAAAATTTCCCAGTATGCGATAGAAAATAAATAAATAATAATAAGTTGTAGGTAAATATAATAAAACAAATAAATAAATATAATTAAATCGGTTGGAAAATTGTTGCTGGTTTTGCTGCCTTGGAGTTTATACCCCTCAATAAAAAAAATATATTCTTCCCGAAAAAATATTTAGTAGGTGTTGCGACTGACAAAACAACTTGAAATTTTAGCCGGCACAGCGTTTGAATAAACTTCTTTCCAACACGAATAAATCAACACATGCTTTTATTAAAGTGTAATTTATTGACAAATCCTTATTGGATGGTATGGAATGGATTGATGGTTGGATGGATGGTTTATTCTCTAAAAGATAAATACTTGTATTAACAATTTAGGATTAAAACTTAACTTACTATTTTTTTGCTGCTGGACTAGGCAAATTCAAAATGGCTACAAAGCCGGTAGTTACAAAAATTTCTTTTTCTTAACGAACTTTACAAAGGAAAAGGGCTCAATTTTAGTTTAGAACAAAGACAAAGACAAATATACATTTTTAAAGTCGGTTCTTTCGTTAAAATCCTTCTGAAAATATGATCAACAAGCACCCTGCTCCTGCTCACACATTGTCGCTGCTCATACACAAATATTTCTACTCACTGAAAAATAAATAAAAAAATCACACGATGCACATAGTTTGTCGCCATCAGCGCACATTCAAGGAAGAGAGAAAAAAAAAGGAAACAAAAAAAAAACCAGCTCCGTTGCTAAGAAAATATTTTGGCAATAATATATAAAAAAAAATCACTTCACTTGTCCTGCTATAGATGTGGACTGTATATTGTAGACTTTCTAAGAAAATATTTAAATTAAGTTTTTAGTAAAATTGTTTGTTTTGTTGTGTTTTTTTTTTTAATTTTATTTGCAAAGACACGAGCCACGACCGATCACCGAACTGTTTGCTTTTCAAATGATGAAACCTTCTCCTTCCCAAGATTGCTGCGCACGGCGGGCAATTTTATGTATGTATATTTCTCGATTCCTGCTCGCTGCACTGTGCACATAATTTTATGTATTTCTATGGTGGATTGAGAATAAAAACTCTCTTGGTTGCTCTTGTCTCTTAACGAAGAATTTGTGTCGGTCGCTCCTGGTTGCAAAGGGGAAAAACAATATCTATTCGCTTACTTACATGTTCTTAGGTACATAACGACTATATGATATATAGTGCCGTTTTTTCGCACTGCCTGCTGTTGGTATACAATTTCCTGCGTATATAATGTCGTGACATGATTCCTGCACATGTTTTGTTGTATTTTGAGACTACGTGATCTTCATCGTAGCACATTTCACCTGTTGTGCTATTTTTTTTGTTCACTGAGAAGCACGATTCTCAGTTGGGTTCTTACCTTTTATTTGTGTTATTATTCACCAAGAATTTAAGAGTTTAAGACACTGAGTTTTCTTTATTTGTTTTATTTATAATTAACTTAGTACTAATTATATATAGTTACTTTACAAGAGTTTAAGGTTTTTTAAGAGTTTAAGACACTGAGTTTTCTTTATTTGTTTTATTTATAATTAACTTAATACTAATTATATATAGTTACTTTACAAGAGTTTAAGTTTTTTTAAGAGTTTAAGACACTGAGTTTTCTTTATTTGTTTTATTTATAATTAACTTAATAGTATAGATTGTTAAAAGATATAGTAAAGATATACGACGGAAAAGAAATAAGATATCCGACCGCAATGTCCGAACACAAGATACAGAGTGACCTATCGATTCCTCGTCATCCGACACGACGACAACTACGGAAAAATGCAACCATGCACAAGTGTGTCTGTTTGTAGTTGCCATCTGGTGTTCGTTTAATAGGTTGGAAAAGTTGGATATGTATAAAATGAAAATGATGATCTGGGAATTATGGGTTTTGTTTCAATGGGGCAGGCACTGAAATTGGAGAAGTTTAGCAGATTGGAAAAGTGAATGGGTTTAAGTGGAGCGATCGTTGACTGCGTGGTTGACGACTTGGAGTGGGATGGAATTTGTAAGTAATTAAAAGGAAATGATGATATGGGAATTTTAAGTGGGTCGGATATTGGTCAATAAAAAGAAATGATGACCATGGGAATTTGAAGTGGGATTGATATTGGTCAATCAAAGGAAATGATGACCATAGGAATTTGAAGTGGAGTTGAATGGATGGATGGGGTCATGAAAGGGCATGAGAAATGACCGTTGGAGGTTGTGAAGTGCGTACTTTACAACACACCATCACAATATAAATTCGTAATAAAACGAAATGCTGCTCACACATAATGCACTTATTTATTTTTATTTTTTAACTTTAAGGAAAGTAAAGCCTGCACCATCCCGTCACTGGCACTATATCCGGCTCGAAGGACCAAATGTATGGTAGCACAGGGAAATTATAAGAATAAAAAGAATACAAACCGTCACATTCCGAAGCAAAAACACAATACCGTCAGAATAGAAATAAAAAAACAAACAATTCTAGTGGACAAAATGTTGTAAAAAACCACTTTTATTTTATCATATTTTGACCTGCTAACGCTGCTCGTTGGCCTAATTGCGCTGCTCAAATAGACCTGCTAATGCTGATTCCGGCTTGAAGACTAAAACTGCTTGATCAAATTCTCAGAACATTCTCGGTCTTTCGTTGAGTTTAACAGCGAATTTTAATATAAGTTTATATATTGCTCAAAACATCGGCTGCAGAGTTGCCATACTCATGCAGTTCGATACAAAATGGTTGAATGTTTTCGCATTTTTTTTTTTCAAAAATGTACTGTGGTTTTCATTTCTTGAACTGAGTTTCCCAGAAACAGAAAAGCTTTGAGCTCTTAACTGTGAGTTTAACATGTGTTGTCTTTTTATACAACTTTTTGAGTTGGAAGTTAGATGAAGTAAACGGAATTTTCTGTTGTTGTAAAGGGACATATAATGTTATTAGCATTGAACAAAAAAATAATAAAATATTAACACATAAACTTAAAAGTTTATTAAACTTAGTATCACCCTAACCAAGAATAAATGGTTGAATGTTTTCGCATTTTGTTTTCAAAAATGAAATGTGGTTTTCATTTCTTGAACTGAGTTTCCCAGAAACAGAAAAGCTTTCGGTGAGCTTTGAGCTCTTAACTGTGAGTTTAACATGTTTTGTGTTTTTATACAACTTTTTGAGTCGGAAGTTAGATGAAGTGAACGTAATTTTCTGTTGTTATAAAGGTGCATATTACATATGTAATTAGAATTGAAAAAAAAAATTAATAAAATATTAACACATAAACTTAAAAGTTTATTAATATTAGTATTACCCTAACCAAGTATAAATGGTTGAATGTTTTCGCATTTTGTTTTCAAAAATGTAATGTGGTTTTTCATTTCTTGAACTGAGTTTCCCAGAAACAGAAAAGCTTTCGGTGAGCTTCGAGCACTTAACTTTGAGTTTAACATGTGTTTTTATAAAACTTTTTGAGTTGGAAGTTAGATGAAGTGAACGGAATTATCTGTTGTTATAAAGGGACATATAATGTAATTGAAATTGAAAAAAAAATTAATAAAATACCAATACACAAACTTAAAAGTTTATTAACATTAGTATCACCCTAACCAAGTATAAATGGTTGAATGTTTTCGCATTTTGTTTTCAAAAATGAAATGTGGTTTTTCGTTTCTTGAACTGAGTTTCCTAGAAACAGAAAAGCTTTCGGTGAGCTTTGAGCTCTTAACGGTGAGTTTAAGGTGTGTTGTCTTTTTATAAAACGTTTTGAGTTGGAAGTTAGATGAAGCGAACGCAATTTTCTGTTGTTATATAGGTACATATAATGTAATTAGAATTGAAAAAAAAATAATTAATAAAATATTAACATATAAACTTAAAAGTTTATTAACATTAGTATCACCCTAACCAAGTATAAATGGTTGAATGTTTTCGCATTTTGTTTTCAAAAATGTAATGTGGTTTTTCATTTCTTGAACTGAGTTTCCCAGAAACAGAAAAGCTTTCGGTGAGCTTTGAGCTCTTAACGGTGAGTTTAAGATGTTGTGTTGTCTTTTTATACAACTTGTGTTGTCTTTTTATACAACTTTTTGAGTTGGATGTTAGATGAAGTGAACGCAATTTTCTGTTGTTATGTAGGTACATATAATGTAATTAGAATTGAAAAAAAAATAATAAATAAAATATTAACATATAAACTTAAAAGTTTACTAACATTAGTATCACTCTAGCCAAGAATAAATGGTTGAATATTTTCGAATTTTGTTTTCAATAATGTAAAGTGGTTTTTCATTTCTTGAACTGAGTTTCCCAGAAACAGAAAAGCTTTCGGTGAGCTTTGAGCTCTTAACTTTGAGTTTAACATGTGTTGTCTTTTTATACAACAATTGAATTGGATGTGAGATGAAGTGGACGCAAATTTCTGTTGTTATATAGGTACATATGATGGAATTAGAATTGAAAAAGAAAATTAATAAAATATTAACATATAAATTTAAAAGTTTATTAACATTAGTATCACCTTACCAAGTATAAATGGTTGAATGTTTTCGCATTTTGTTTTCAAAAATGTAATGTGGTTTTTCATTTCTTGAACTGAGTTTCCCAGAAACAGAAATGCTTTCGGTGAGCTTTGAGCTTTTAACTTTGAGTTTAACATGTGTTGTTTTGTATACAACAATTGAGTTGGATGTTAGATGAAGTGGACGCAAATTTCTGTTGTTATATAGGTACATATAATGTAATTAGAATTGAAAAAAAAATTAATAAAATATTAACATATAAACTTAAAAGTTTATTAACATTAGTATCACCCTTACCAAGTATAAATGGTTGAATGTTTTCGCATTTTGTTTTCAAAAATGTAATGTGGTTTTTCATTTCTTGAACTGGGTTTTCCAGGAACAGAAAAGCTTTCGGTGAGCTTTGAGCTCTTAACTTTGAGTTTAACATGTGTTGTTTTTTTATACAACAATTGAGTTGGATGTTATATGAAGTGAACGCGAATGGCATGGTGACCTGCACTTCGATGGGTTGTCCTGCTACGCCTGCTACACCTGCTCTGCCTGCTACAAGATTTGTTTGGGTCAATTTGTTTTTCAACGCTGCATAGGCGGTAAAATATTTTGCCTCCACTTCGGCAATCCTGCGATGCATTTCGATGTTGACAAGCATATCATCGGCCAACACGATCCTGCTTTCAGACACCTTCACCTGCGCCCAAGCATCCTGCAAGGCTTCAAGCCTGATCTGCGCTGCTGACATCGTGCAATTTCCAAAGGTTGGAGACTCCACGAAGGCCAGCATCCTGCTTACCGAATATATTCCAAAATCCAACGTATATTTGTCATTACTCTCCTGCTCTTTCTCCATTTTATTGACCTGCTTGCCTTTTTCCTTCTGAAAAGGTATAAAAAAATTCATGTTGCTTAGAAATCATGTTTTCGATAATGCTTTAACCTGCAACAGTATGTAAATAATAATTCGCAGTAGGTACTTCAATGCGAAATTTCCCAGTATGCGATAGTTGATAATAATTCGCAGTAGGTACTTCAATGTAAAATTTCCCAGTATGCGATAGAAAATAAATAAATAATATGTTGTAGGTAAATATAATAAATGAAATAAATAAATATAATTAAATCGGTTGGAAAATTGTTGCTGCTTTTGCTGCCTTGGAATTTATACCCCTCAATAAAAAAAAATATATTCTTCCCGAAAAAATATTTGGTGATTTATACACTTCACTTCAGATTTCACTCGCAACATTTTATGTTGCTTCCTGCATTTCAGAACTCGAAAAAGGATTCTGAAATATTTTCCTGCTGCTTGCAAGCACTCCTTCTTTTAAAAAACTAGCACCGTCGTGCTTTGAGTTTTTTCTTGCTCCTGCTTTATCCCTCTTTTTTTTTGGAACATTATTCAAAATCGCATTATACTAAAACTGGTGCATTTGCACTCAAGTTTCTCCTTCACTCATTCTCTTAGCTTTGGTAACTCGCACACAAGTACTCTGAGTTCCACCTCCTCTCTATATAACTTGTGGCGACTGGCATATTTTGTGCTCAAGTCCCTCCTTCCCCTGCACATGCTATGTCTCGAAAAAACAAATCACTTGGCAAAAAAAAAGAAGTGACAACAATAAAAACTTGACTCAAGTAAGCCAGAAGAAATTAAAATTTTCAACCCCTATCTCACAACGCAGCAGCAACAACAATCACCATCAATTTTGTTAGGTTATTTACATTGAAATATTTCAATATAAAAATTCCTAATATAGAATTAAATTAGCCGACATAAATATTTAACCATTATTATTCTCATCACAACAAGCACACCATGACAAAAAAAAGAAATAATACGCTCACTTCGCTCATTCACATATACATATTTTCCTTCTGAAAATATGATCAACAAGCACCCTGCTCCTGCTCACACATTGTCGCTGCTCATGCACAAATATTTCTACTCACTGAAAAGTAAATAAAAAAATCACACGATGCACATAGTTTGTCGCCATCGGCGCACATTCAAGGAAGAGAGAAAAAAAAAAACCAACTCCGTTGCTAAGAAAATATTTTGGCAATAATATATAAAAAAAAATCACTTCACTTGTCCTGCTATAGATGTGGACTGTATATTGTCGACTTACCTAAGAAAATATTTAAATTAAGTTTTTAGTAAAATTGTTTGTTTTGTTGTGTTTTTTTTTTTTAATTTTATTTGCAAAGACAAGAGCCACGACCGATCACCGAACTGTTTGCTTTTCAAATGATGAAACCTTCTCCTTCCCAAGATTGCTGCGCACGGCGGGCAATTTTATGTATGTATATTTCTCGATTCCTGCTCGCTGCACTGTGCACATAATTTTATGTATTTCTATGGTGGATTGAGAATAAAAACTCTCTTGGTTGCTCTTGTCTCTTAACGAAGAATTTGTGTCGGTCGCTCCTGGTTGCAAAGGGGAAAAACAATATCTATTCGCTTACTTACATGCTCTTAGGTACATAACGACTATATGATATATAGTGCCGTTTTTCGCACTGCCTGCTGTTGGTATACAATTTCCTGCGTATATCATGTCTTGACATGATTCCTGCACATGTTTTGTTGTATTTTGTGACTACGTGATCTTCATCGTAGCACATTTCACCATCACAATATAAATTCGTAATAAAACGAAATGCTATTCACACATAATGCACTTATTTATTTTTATTTTTTAACTTTAAGGAAAGTAAAGCCTGCACCATCCCGTTACTGGCACTATATCCGGCTCAAAGGACCAAATGTATGGTAGCACAGGGAAATTATATATAATTATATTATATATAATAAAAAGAAATAGAAATAAAAAAACAAACAATTCTAGTGGAAAAATGTTGTAAAAAAACAATTTTATTTTATCATATTTTGACCTGCTAACGCTGCTCGTTGGCCTAACTACGCTGCTCAAAAAGACCTGCTAATGCTGATTCCTGCTTAAAGACTAAAACTGCTTGATCAAATACTCAGAACATTCTCGGTCTTTCGTTGAGTTTAACAGAGAATTTTAATATAAGTTTATATATTGCTCAAAACATCGACTGCAAAACAAAATGGTTGAATGTTTTCGCACTTTGTTTTCAAAAATGTAATGTGGTTTTTCATTTCTTGAACTGAGTTTCCCAGAAACAGAAAAGCTTTCGGTGAGCTTTGAGCTCTTAACGGTGAGTTTAAGATGTGTTGTCTTTTTGTAAAACTTTTTGAGTTGGAAGTTAGATGAAGTGAACGGAATTTTCTGTGTTATAAAGGGACATATAATGTAATTAAAATTTAAAAAAAAAATTGATAAAATACTAACATATAAGCTTAAAAGCTTATTAAGATTAGTATCACCCTAACCAAGTATAAATAAATGGTGAATGTTTTCGCATTTTGTTTTCATAAATGTAATGTTGTTGTTCATTTTTTGAACTGAGTTTCGCAGAAACAGAAAAGCTTGCTGTTGGCTTTGAGCTCTTAACTGTGAGTTTAACATGTGTTGTCTTTTTATACAACTTTTTGAGTTGGATGTTAAATGAAGTGAACGCAATTTTCTGTTGTTATATAGGTACATATAATGTAATTTGAATTGAAAAAAAAATTAATAAAATATTAACATATAAACTTAAAAGTTTATTAACATTAATATCACCCTAACCAAGAATAAATGGTTGAATGTTTTCGCATTTTGTTTTCAAAGATGTAATGTGGTTTTTCATTTCTTGAACTGAGTTTCCCAGAAACAGAAAAGCTTTCGGTGAGCTTTGAGCTCTTAACTGTGAGTTTAACATGTGTTGACTTTTTATTGTAGAGTGATATTGGTGATATTGGTGATATTTTTAAACCAATTTGAAGGCGTTTTAGTTGGTAATGTCTTGAAATCTTGAAATTTAGAACATATAGCTTCGAGTTCATATTTTTCCTCCTATTTAAGGGTTTCGAAATTTATTTCTTTAAGTAATTGTTGTGTTCGTGAATTTGAAGGATTTATTGTTTGTTGGTATTCTATAATATGGTATTCTGATATCGGCATGGATTTGGGTTCTATCCATTTAATTTTCACTTCGTGTACTTAAAATTTTTATTGAAATTTTCCCGTACATGAGAGATAGAGCCAGCCATGAAAACTCCTTCACATAGTTCTTGTGAATCGAATATTTTTGTATCCAATTGTCTGCTATTTAGCCAATAGGTGGCTTCAGATCTGGGTGCAATGGTAAATGAAAGTTTGTAATTGTTCTGGGTTTAATATGGGTAGAGAAATTTGGAAATCTTCTGAAGATAATTGTAATATAAAGTGTTCTAGATCTATGACTGCCCCAAAATCTTTAAGAAAACTAGCACCAATAATTCCATCTACAGGTACGGTAAATGAGTCTTGTACTACATGAAAAGTGTAGGATGTTTTGTGTTGTCCTATTGTAAGCGTATTTATGCTTGCCCCTCGTTGGGTAATTCGTTTCCCTCATTTACAATAAAGGTTGTTTCTCTATTATTGTTTCTGTTAATCCTTACAGAGTTTCTTCCATTATCCCTTGTTTTGGAAGTACTTTGATTAGTATTCTGTCTATTATATCTATACAAGTGGGTAGTTTGGTTATTATTTTGTCTATTTCGGTTGTTAAGATTAGTTATACATATTTTAATTCGAATTGTTATTTTGTGGCAAATTAAAACGGTTTTGGGAAAATGATCGTTGATAATTATTAAAATTATTTTGCCTGGGCAATTGTTACGAAAATAAGCCTGTCTTATAAAATTTTGATTTGTGTTAGTAGAAAAATTATCCTTGTTATAATTGTTTCGGTAACTTTTCTGAAAACGTTGAGCTATATAACCCTGCCCTCTAGAATTGTTGGCATACCTGATATTTTCTGTTGCTGGGGCCGTACTTGGAGCTAACTCCAATAAGTGCGTTATAGCATCTTGCATTTTCGTATGCCTTGCACTATCCAGAATTATCTTGTATCTTTCATTAACCCATTGTTTTAGCAAGGCTCCTCTCCGTTCATTTGCTGTTGTTAAAGTTTTTCTAGCTTCTTTCCCTTGTATGCTTATTTCCAATTCTGTCATTTTCGATACTAACTGTTCTATTTCCGACACATTGGTAGATTTTTTGACGCGATCTGTCTAGTTTAGCTTGAATACTTTCGATTGTATACTTATCCCCGCATTTTGCAATTAAATTTTTTTTTAATTGGTCAAATGTAACAATTTTCGCGCTTCCTAATTCAGTTGGTGCCCTACCTTGGATTTTAGATTTTAGTACAAATTTGATGAGCTTAGCTTTTGAAGCTTCGTTTAGTATATCATGGTAAAACTCAATATTGTTCAGAAAATCTATAATGTTTTCAGTACGTTTGTCATTTTCCTCTTTAGCTTCGAAGAAATAAAAAAAGAAAAAAGCTATTTAAAAAAAAAACTATAAATTTAGTACTTTATTTAAATAAAGATTAACAAAGAACTAAATCAAATGAATAATTAATAATGGTCGTATGACTGTTTAACGATGACTGTTTTAACGCTGACTGTACTTCGACTCTTTTTATTTTGTGTCAGTTGAAGATGATGTGATGAGCGGAACTTTCGTACGGTAATTTACTGTTTACTTCTCTGCGTATTTATTTTAGTTGAGTGTTGCTGATGATGATTTTTATTTTGCGATGCTACACCTCTTTCTCTTCTTCTGATTCTAATTCTCTTACATCAATTACATCAATTTCTTGTATGTTATTTTTAACTATTTCTTCTGTCAATTGTTTATATTCTTTTGCTTTAGATGTCAAAGCAGTTAAATATTTGTAATCTTTGTTATTTAAGTCCTTCTGATTAATACTTGTGAATTTTTCAATGAAACTATTCTAAAGTTCTAATATTTTTTTAGTTTTAAGTTTGCTCCCTTAGTTTTTCTTTTACGATTGGTAGATTTTTTTAAACTTTGGGAACAGTTTTTTTAGGCCTTCTAAGGATTCTTCTAGTTGTTTGAAGTCCATTTACCAAACCGAAAAGAAAAAGAAAGCAAAACCCAATATTAATTAAAACCAAAAAAAAAAATTTAATTTTCTAATACTGTTACGCATTTTATAAATATATGTATTTATTTTTTTCTTTTAGACAGACATTCTTCGTTTGACATTATTTCTGATAATTTTTTACGTATGTTTTTCTCAATTTTTCTTAGCAATTTTCTTAAATATATAAATATAATTATGATGGCTAATACTGCAGCAATCATGGACAGGTAGTGGATGTTTCCCCCCATTTTGTTACTCTTCTGGCCATTGTTGTTTATAACTATTTCTTCCTGCTTAGATTGGGTTTTACCCATTATTGTGTTTTTTCTGATCTTCTAACACCTGCCTTGCGGTCTGGAGTGTGTCTTCAAATAATTTGGCGAAAATTTTCTTATTTTTCTTTTTCTCGCGCTCTTCTTTTCTAACTTCCCTCATTGTAATGTTTTGAAAAATTTTGTATACTAGAAAGACGCAAAACATTTTACTATGTATGCATATATCCCATAGGGCATCGATGCACTACTATCGATAAAACTAGCTCGTCGGCTTTGGGGGGGGGGGGTTTGCCCTACTAGAATAATAATAAATACTCATTACAATAATTAATTGAGTGCATCTATAACAATAACAAGAAAATGGTAATATGAAAATTCGTGACTCATTCACACGGTCTAACCCGCAAAAATAAAATTTTTGTGATGATAGTCAAAAATCATACTTTTGTTGCTCTAAGCCCAAACCCAACCTTGGTCGCTACAAACAATTTTAGGCGACCCCAAACTTTGCTTTTCCCTTTTATCCCATCCCGTCCAACATAGGATCAAGTATTCTAAATCATATCCATATGGAAATAAAAAGATGGAATTTTGGATTACTTACATAAAAATCCATTTTGTTTATTCATATTTAAAAGAAACATGTTTTTTTTACATAGGTATGTATCTTAATATGAATTAAAGTGACTTACTTTTTTTTTTTTTTTTTTACGAGGCCTCGTTTGTTATTCTTGAATTGTTGCTTAAAAATTTCTTTCAATGTTAGTTATAAATTATTTTTTTTATAATTTTTATTTTAATAGAAGATATCATTGGCAATCATGCCTTTTCCATTAATAATTAGATTTTGATATTTTTTTTATTATATACGGGATCTAAAAAAAAAGGTAAGTGTGTTTTATAAACATTGTATTTACATAATAAGTTTGACAAAGGTTTTCCAAGTTAGGCAGATTAATTCGATAGTATATAAATGTGGGGTTTTTCTTTCGGTTCACCACAGACACCGACCTCTCTCCTTTCGCCAAACAAAACACGACACAATCTTTTAAGTTTTTTTTAAATAAAAAAAAGCAATCTCTTTATTATAAATTAACGTAATTTAATTTTGAACTCCAACTTTTCAGATTATATCTTTTATTTATTTATTTAATTTTATTTTCACTTGGAAACATAAAGGAGATACTACACTAGATCGCCTGCTCGTCTTGGTCACCAAGTCTTAACTAACTCTCCGTTCGTTCTTTCGGCTTGTCTGTTCTTATGTTCGTGTGCGTGTGTCGTTAGTTATTTTTGTATTGTCTTGTCAGGTCCGTCTCCCTTATTGTCATGTCAGGTCCGTATCCTACTTAAATGTATTTTTTTTTATTTTTTTTTTAACATATGGTTACTATCAAAATGAGAAGAACAAAAATATTTTTTTTGTTCATTAAAAGATTTAACAAATGAAAGGATTCCTTTTTTGAAAAGTATTCTCAACATCTAACTATTTGTATAAACAAACAATTTAACAAGGAATATATATATATATATTTTTTATAAAAGATCAACAAGAAACGTATTATTTTTAATATAAAGGATTCAACAAATAAGTATCTTTCTAATAAAGTTAGATAACTATCTTTAATAATCTTTAATAATCATTAATAATCACCAAGTAAGAATTCATTTGTAGCGGAATCATCAGGTAAAAGATTTTTTTTTATAAAGGAATCACCAGATAAGTTCATTTTTTTAAAGGGAATCACCACGTAAAAGTATATTTTTTTTATTTGAAGGAAATCACCATGAGCTTTTTATTTTTATATGAAGGAAATCACCATGAGATTTTTTTTTGTATATAAAGGAAATCACCAGATAAATATTTTTTTTCCTGGAAATCACCAGGTAAGTATTTTTGTATATTAAGAGGAAATCACCAGACAATAGTATTTTCTTTATGTATATATAGGAAATCACCAGGTAAGTATTTTCTTTGTATATGAAGGAATTCACCAGGTATGTATTTTTTTTTTGTAAGGAAATCACCAGATAATAGTATTTTTTTTAAGGAAAATCACCAGGTAAAAGTATATTTTATACATGAATCGACCAGGTAATTATTAATTTATAGGAAGGTAATTATTTTTAATCTTTAAAAATTTATAAAACGTAATGAAAAATATTCTTAACAATTTGAATGAACTGTACTAAAAAAATAAAATTGAGTCGGGAGGACTTGCCTCTATGAATCCATGTGAACGACTACTTAGTAATTTTTCAAAATTCTTTAACTATTGCACATATTGCATCATCTTTTTAAGATTAACAGGCATTTTGCATTAACACTAAAATGCAATACAGCTGGTTATTCATATGAGAACCAATCAAAATTCGACATTGCGCGTCGGCAACAAATTCTAACAGCAAAAAAAATTCGCGAGTACGAAGAGGGGAGAGTGAAAGGATAACCAAAATTCGTGTGATTTTAAATTCCCTTTTTTTTACAAACGAAATGCTTTGGGAACGGCGCGGCGACGAGGAGACAGCAGCGGAGAGGTAGGCAACGGCAACCACAATCCTCAAAAAAAATTCTTTCGACTTTGTTTTTTAATAGGGTGGTATTTTCTTTGTTTGGCAAAAATAAAATTTTATTTAAATAATAATTTTTTTTTGTATTTGTATTACATCATCAAACAGCGGAGCTGCTGTAGGAACTTGTTTCTGCTTTCCGTTGGTTGGCTCGGTATGTTAGCCAACCGTTTTAGCTCCAGAATCTAGTTGCGTTTCTTAACTTGTACACCGCCCCTAGTTTTTGTTTTCTTAGGGGGTAATTCTGGTAAAGTTGTCTTTTTTTCGTTATTCTTCGTCTATGTTCTTCTAGTGATAGTGGTTTTAGACCAATATTCCTGTCCTCCACTACACTACAGGTGTCTGCCGAAGAATTATAGTCGCTTTTTCGATGTAATTGGCCACCAAAGCCAGTTTATCTGACATTCAGAATTTGTGTTTTTTATTTTTAGGTCGCTGTTGCTTCTACTTAAAGTTTTCAGCTTTATCCTGGCAGGATCGCCATGTAAAGTTGTTGGCTCTCGAATCAAAGTCGCTTGGCATTCACTGAATGCACCAGCTCAGACCTCTGGCTACAGCACTCGAGGTTTTGATATATAGAACCAAACAACTTGTCTACAATGCTTAGTGAACATATTCTGTCAACCTAAGCCAATGACCACTGATCGCACATCATCAACCCATTTATATTATACTATGCACTTTGCATACCTATCTGCCGTTTGTGCCATCAGGGTAATCTGATATTTTTAGTTGTTCATCGACTACGAGTCGGATATGCTCAACTCATGTTTATCTTTTATTACCCTGACGTAGAAAGCAAAACAATTCTGTGCATTGTATTTGGAGTATATGTATGCTTAAGGCAATTGTATATCGTGGGAAGTAAGTATCCATCGAAGTATGGTTGGATATAGAGCAATTAGTTAAGTGGTCGCTAGTGTGATCCCTTCACACAGCACTCGAGGTTTTGAACTAGGACCAAACAAGTATTAATTCTAATACTTCAGCTCGAAAGCTTCTTAAGTATAAAAAAGAAAGACCAATCTCGCTTGTTGTCCAAACACGAAGTCAAATTAGTTATCGAAATTGTTTTATGCTTCGATTCTTGACCTCACAAACAATCGATATTCAAAGTCATCATAATTCGTACACGGGCTAATTTAATTGCTCGGTTTTTGGCTTGAGAAATTTCTTTATAAATAATTCTCGCACTAGCATGCTGGCCGCTTGCAAGCATCGTATAACTTTCGTATACTGATCATACGTATATTCATCGATTGCCTTCATTATGAACATTCGGGCTGGCATACTCGCACGCTGGCTCTATGCTAAAGTCACTCCGAGCTTATTCATTTTCCCTCAAGAATATTAAATTAACTTTAGTTGACTTGCATACTGGCAGACTAGTTAATCATAGAATTTCATTTTCCAATGACAATTCTCACATTTTGACTTTCCTGTGACTATAGCATCTTAAATCCTATCATGCGCATGTGTTACTGCGATGATAGGAACCAAAGATAATACTAAAGTAGTAATCTCACAAAAAACACTCATGTGCAACAGTTCACACCCCTGCCTCACTGTACCAACAAAAACAAACTCCTTCTTTCGCACCACACACACCCATATATACATTTGATGTGGAGAAGAAAGAAAAGAAAGAAACTGAGCAGCGCACAAACTATATCACATACGAAAAAAACATGAAATCAAACCACCCCTATGCCATGATCGGTCGCACAATAACAAAAAAAATAAAAACAATTATAAAACGAAGACCGTCACCAATGTTCTGTTTGCTGCTGGCTAGCTGGCCAGTTGGCACTTCATGAAATTAATTTTTAAATTCACTCGCATTATTTACTTGCACACTTCCAATAAGGAATAATAGAATTTAACTAGCACACTCGCAATGAAAAATCTCATCCAAAAATTTAGCTCGATTTTAGGTAGTCGTTAATAAAACCCTCTACATCTTTCAATAAATATCGGTCGTTTGGTAAAATCTTATTTCTTCATAACGCCCTATAAACTTTGGTATTATCTTTTTATAGGTACACCCCTAACTAACGTAATTTTTTACCAAGACGTAATCTCCTACTTTATATGTTTTGCAGACCCTATTTCGATCTTTCAGTTGTTTATTATAATTTGGCTTTTTACTATTTTCTCAACTGCAGCCTTTCGTAAGTATAAACTTCACCTCCGGTGTTAAGAATGATGACTTTACTGTTGGATGTAGTTTCCTCTTCAGCTTACTCAAAACATATTTGAATGCAGGCTTATTAAGTCTATAATGTTTAACAAATCTAAAAAAAGAAAACAAAAGTAAAGTTATCGAGAGAAGAGTCCAAAAAGATGCTGATTAATGTGGAATTAAAAAAAACTCTCTAATTGCCAATATAGGACATTTTTCTTGAAAATGCCCTTTTTTTTAGGTTTTGGATTCTCTCGTTAGAACTGCTTGTCCTACAAACATAGCTGCTTTTGTTGAAAAAAGAATCATTATTAAAAAAAAATTTACTTTTGGAATTTACATATTGAAACCTGTATGCGTATTTTAAGAGTGCTTTTTTTCAATTCTACTTTTGAGTAAAAGATTTTGTTGCTACTTTAAACAGCATTAAGTGCTGATTGAAAATAAGTATCATACATCTCTGTAGAATTTACCGTTGGCCAGATAGTCCTCTTAGCAGATTCTTCTCCAAAGCTCAGTAAAATGCAAGTTAAAGATTTCCTTTAGGAGGACTAAAAAAAACCGTGAAGGCCAACCCCTAGTTCCGCTGTTCGACTTACTAATAAAACAAACGATTTTAAATTTAACAAAAATTTATTTAACAAATGCATCAACCGCTCGAGTTGCTCGTCACAATAAGATTGATTTAACTTAGCCTAATTCCTATCCTACGATGCACAGTGGTGATTTCAGGGTCATCATATTATAATATGCTGACCGCGCACTCCTGGTCAATGACCAGCCAATCCACTTGCAGCTCGATGATCAAGGTGAGAATTGCAGCTTCCACAACAAGAGAGATCTCGAATCTCTCATCAAGTCTAGTATATTTTCTATTCCAATAGCCTGGACCAGTTGTAGATCTTGTTTATTACTTTGATAAGTAATATTGACGCAATAGGGCAGTCTGTTTATCTGTTTCAATTCTTCCTCATTCTGAGGAGGATTGCAAAGCTGTTATTCTGGCAGTTACTTAAATGGGATCTCGGATTGAATCGTTTAGCAACGAATGCTTCAGCTCAGACCTCTGGCAAAACTGCACTCGAGGTTTCGATTTAGAACTTTTGTTGTCTAAAGGCGAAGTCAATTTTATTTTAAAATACTATTGCTATTTATACAGACAAATTAGTTATCGAAATTATTCCATGCTTCGATTCTTGACCTCACAAATAATCGATATTCAAAATCATCATAGTTTGTACGACACGGGCTAAGGGTGAACGACCAGCTATCTTAAGTGGCACAGTTCGTTCGGCTACAATGCTTAGTTGACTTATTTTGTCAGCATAAACAAATGACCGCTGATCGCATACCATCAACCCATTCATATAATATCATGCATTTATTGTATATTTATGCCGTTCGTGCTATTGGGGTAATATGATACTGTTTGGTTGTTCATTGACTATGAGTCGGATATGTTCAGTTCATTTATATCTTTTTATTAATTATTACCCTGGCGTAGAAGGCAAAATAATGCTTTGTATTGTTTTTGATCATTATGTATCCACTGCTTACAGCAATGCATATTTTGAAAATCAAGTATCAAGTATCGAAGCATGGTTCGATATAAAACAATTAGTTAAGTGGTCACTAGGGTGATTCCTTCACACGATTTAAAACAGTCGGCTGATTGCCCAAAGTCACGGCCTCAGCAGCAGCTATTTGCGCTTTTTTTTAAAGAATTATAATCAAACTTTTTTTTTCAACACTTAAATTTTTCTTTTTTAATTCAGAAGAATTTTTTATATTAATCATTACTATTAATACTTTATTCAACACTTTTTTATTTAAAAAACTTTTTCAACTATTTGTTTTTAATTTAATTTTCTTGTATTAACCATCACTATAATAAATTCGTTATAAATTTTTACCAGATCAATTTTTCTCAAAAGAATTACAATTAATTTTTTATTCAAACTTTTATTTTATTAAACCTTCTTTATTTCCTTTTCGTATTTTTGTATTATTCACTTTTATATGTATAAATATTCTTTATAATTTTTTTCAAAAGAAGTTACTTTAAATAATTTCTCTCTTTGTCACAATTATTGGAATGCAGAAGGTACACTGCATGTTTACTCGCTACAAGTTATTTAAAAACCTCTTGTTACCTTTCATTATGTTTTTTTGAATCTTTTCTACAATACATCATCCAATCAATATCCATCATCCTTTCGAAAATACTAAGGGCATTCTGATATCCCAAATAGCATTCGCGTAAATTCCAAATGACCATGTGGTGTAGAAAAAGCTGTTTTTCGAAATCTTTTTGCATATTAATTTGATAGAATCCTCTACACAAATCTTATATTGTAAAATACTTTCCTAACTGCAATAGGATAACTGTCAGCTATCAACTCCTTAAATTTTCTGAAATTAATCACTATTCTCCATTTAGGATTTCCTGACGCAGGCTATTCATATTTGAATTTTTAATTTTCCTTCTCATTTGAATTTTTGCTACATTTTCAATGTTTGTATCTTCTTATTGTTAGTATCGACTTGATCAGTTACTTTTCGTCGCATAAAATTTATGTATAAATAGAAATCTTGTTTTGATTAACTCTGACAAAATTTGGCTACCTAACTCAAAGAAAATAATTAATTTATTAAATTAACATAATTAAAAATATCCTTTCTGAGCTTTTATTCTATTTATTATTATTATTATTATTATTATTATTATTATTATTATTATTATTATTATTATAATTTATTAAACTTTACAATAATGTACAGTATAATACTTAACAGCTATAGCTACCAGGACTTAATGCTGAAAGAATTGAGAAATTTTATTCTATTTTAAAAGATACTTATGTACATTTTTCATTACAAAAATATATAAGTGGTAGGTACCTACAAAATTCTACTTTATTACGACTTTAAAATTAAAAAAAGAAAACTTCCTTAATTAATACTCTTCTGTGTTGAGTTTTTAAATTTAATTTTAATAATATAATTTATTTTCGTATTTATTTATTGCATTTTGTTAAGATAATAACTATACAAAAATTATAAAATTGTACGTAACTTATACGTCTTGTATAACTTTAAAGTTAAAAATAAAATTGGAACCTTCCTTAGTTATTAACATGTTAAGTTTGTCAAATATTGCATTGCGTTTTTGTATTTAACGCATTTTGTTAAATAATCTTACATTTGTATTCATACAAATTTTACTTTATTATGTACATATATAAATTCTTAAGTACAACAAAATAAAATAGGAAACTTCCTGAATTAATGCTCTTTGGTCACGTTAATAAATTTAAGTCAAATAATTCTTTTGTATTTATCGTATTTTGTTGAAATAATCCTCACACTTTATATTTAAACAAAAAACTCGAAAAACTAAATAAATATTTTATTTCGTAAACTTAAAAACTTCATCGTTAAATAAAAAAAATAAAAACAAAATAAAATAAAGAAACTTAGTAAATTAATACTTTTTTGTGTCAAATTTGTAAATTTAAATAAATCAACATGTATGTATGTATTTATTGTAGATCATATTCTAGTTTTTTATACATTTTATATTTAGCATAATCAATAAAAAAAGTGTTATCATTAAAACTTATAGATACAATTGTCTTTTTCTTATATCCAAAGATAAGTATGAAACCGATCTTTAAATAAAATGTGATAGCATTTATAGAAATATGTTCTCACTGATGGAAGCTTCCCTCTGATAACATAATATAGTCCAGTCAATGAAGCGAAAAAAATAGCTGAATTCGGAAAGCTGGATTTTGGTATAGCTTCCTCATTGTGTTCTTAATAAATTGTCAAAAGTCCCCATCGATATGAGCGCCGCTAACAATTTTACGGGGGGTTGAAGACCCCCCAAAATGGTTTTTCAAGAATAACTCACAAATATGTAGCTTTGTATATTTCCTACAAAAACGTAGAACATTTTTTTTTTCATACAAATAACGGTTTTTGATATAAACCAATCAGAAGAGTTAAGGGATTTACTTTTCTATGTAGTTGGGCGACTTAGGCCTTGTCCGAATTGTGTCAAGATTTTCTACCACTGGTTAAATTTTGACGTTTCTTTAAAATGGGATAATTTTTTTATTTTTGCTGTCCGAACTGGATTAAAATAAGATAGGTTAAATGGGATTTTTAGTTAAAATTCCCGCAAGATTAAAGAAATTTCCCTAACCAAAAATGTGTTTTATTATTCCAGAAAATAAATATTTTATACAAAATCCAGCTTGAAATGTATCAAAATAAAAATTCGACGCGAATAAAGTACAAATTTCTTAATTTGATTTAGGTACTTTTAAAGGTTTTGCATCGATTATTATCTCCAAACACTACTTCAATTTTCTTTCTTGGGAAACGTCAAAATTTAACCACTAGTGTCAAATTTTTATCTGTCCACTCCTTTAGGTGGGCGTGGGAGTGGTATATTAAATTTTTTTTTTCTAAAATGAGGCGCTCAGCGCCAAAACGGCCTAACCCACATTTTCAAAAAAAATTAACTAAATACGCAGATCGAACCACAATTCAATCATTTATATATTATAAAAAAACCGAAGCCTTATGTTGAATAGTTTTGATATTATTGCGGAAAAATGTTTGTAATGTATAAAAAAACTTCAAAAAGGCTAGAAGATAAAATGGCCTAGTTTGCTTAGATGAAATAATTTTCAAAAAAAAACTTTGCATAAGTTTAGTCAACACTACACAATGACTCTTTAAACAATTAATTATTTCAAACAAGACTAATAAACAATTTTTATTTAACTTTTAATGAAAATTAAAAAAAAAATTGTTTCAAATAAGCTTCTCTTTAAACTCATTTATCTCAGTTCGAAAATTTTGGACCGTTTTAGCGCTGAGCGCCTCAAATATAAAATGAATATAAAAACACAACGGTAACACTTACAATATTATGTTGTAGCTTATCTTAAAGCCGGATATTCATACTTTATGTATGTTTTTAAATAAAGTTATTTAAGTGCTCAGTTTTTGAATAAATGATTTATAAACTCAAAATTTTAAAAATAAAATTTGAAAAAAAATGCCTAATAATTTTTTTTTCAAAATTTTTGGTTATTAAGTACTAATTTTGGTTAGAATTTTTAATACTCTTAATATGTTTCAGTCGAACACTAAACACCAGATGGTCGTAAGTCTTTTAGTTTTTGAGAAAATTGAAAATTACCAAAATTATTATTACTTTTTTTTCAAATTGTATTTTTAAAATTTTGAGTTTAAAAATCATGTATTCAAAAACTAAGCACTAAAATTGTATGTATTTGTATGAAAAAAAATGTTCTACGTTTTATTCTTAGCCTTTAAAACATTTTTTGTACGACTTACCATTTGGGAGTTATTCTTGATTTGGGGGGGGGCCTTCAACCCCCCGTAAAATTGTTAGCGGCGGTCATATCGATGGGGACTTTTGACAATTTCTTAAGAACACAATGAGGAAGCTATATACCAAAATCCAGATTTCCGGCGATTTTTTCCGAGTCAAATGCTTTATTGACTGGACTAATATGGTAATCCAAGACTTTTAACATTAGAAATGTCTAAGCGAAGGCATATCTACTAACAATGTGAAAAAATCAAATGAATTTCAAAAAAGTGTAACGGCGAGTTGAGAAAGAGGGCGAAACGTCAGGGGAATAGACAAAATTATTGCGTTCATGCTTTGTTCTTAACAGTTCTCAAGAAACAGAATACGAAGATGATAAAACGGACACCAAAAAAAGGAGAAGTGTTCGCAGGCAGGGATGGCCACTACATTTTTTACATTTGCTACGTAGTTTATGCAATTAAACGTAGTTAAATGTAGTTAATAGGTTTGTTCGTTGAGCCCTGAAGTCACCCTGGGATTGCCCTAAAGCGTTTTTTGATAAACCTGAACTCACCCTGATAATCAAATTCTGTGTTTTTTGAGACCTGGGGTCGCCCTGAACTCGCCCTGAAGTAGAACTAGGTTTTCTGCTGTGGCGAGTTGAGGTAACGAATGAACTGCCAAAGTGACACGAGTTGTGAGGCAATTATTTGTTTATTATTAGTTGTGGATTTGCTTGTTGCTGGTAATAGCTTATTTTTGAAATAGAAATTAAAAGATAGCAAATAGAAATAGGAAAAGAAAACGCTTGCTGTTGTTTCAATTCATTTTTAAAACTAATTTAAAACATATTTTATGTTTTAATTATTGAGCACATAGCTTCTTGTTTTTTGCGTTTAATGTCAACATCACAATTTAAAGCCCTCTGGCGTTTTTTGAAAACCGAAAAACCCACGTTTTTTTGACAATTGTTGGGGTTTTCAAAAAACCCTGGCTCAACCCTGGGTAAAGTTCAACGAACGAAAATAATGAAACAAATTGTAATAAACTTAGTTTCAAATATCAAATGATCTGTCAGTTGTAACTTTGAAGCTTGAATTTTGAGTTAAAATGTTCAAATTTTTTATTGAAATTTTATTATTTCTCTAAATTTACTATGATGTATATGAAAACGTAACAATTTGTAGTAAATAAGACGTGTAGTTTATTAAATTAACTACCCGTAGTTAATGATGTAGAAAATGTAGTGTAGTTAATTCGCCCAACCCTGTTCGTAGGCTTTCCAGATTTGTATGTGAAGAAGAGCAAATTTAAAAAAGAATACCGCTTGCTTTATTCAAAGTTTTAAAATACATAAATGCTTTTTTCATTTCTAATGTACCTCAACTATGCTGGAATGGCAAATCGGGTAAATTTTTAAATGGGGCCGCTATCTACCAGTTGCCTGTTGCACAATGCACTTAACTGACAAAGGCCCCAACTACGGCATGCAAGACTTTCATATTTGGAGACCTATCTAAAAATACGAGTGAATTTTTGCTATCATAATTCATAATTTTAAATTCAAAGCTAAGCTATTTATATGGAAAAATGGGGTGAAACTAAAATTATGTATCTTCATATTTTTAACTTTTTCTTTCTGAAAGGTTATAGGTTTACATCCTGCATATTGATTTCATGAATTACTTAAGGAGTATAATATATTTTCAAAATTTTTCTTTTTATAGAAAGAACACGGAGTTTTTATACAAACTATCGATAGCAAGTATGTAATTCATGCCGGTAACACAGTTTTTCTTCGCGCTTACGTTAAGTCCCGAAAATAATCTGTGTTTACCCAGATAATCCCCTGGGGATTAGTTGTTGTTGCAATTAACATGCAAATTATTTAGCCCCGAATCGTTTTTTTCGTCCAATTCCCCTAGGGAGGAATGTTGTTTTTTTTTCAAAATTTGTGCAAAATGGATCCACGGAATGAAAACTATTATTACTTACATAAATACATATCAATTGAAATTTGATTCCAATCAACAGCCACAACAAAATGTACACGACATAAAATAGACAGACGCTAAGATCAACGTGCAAGCGCCAATAAAGTAATTTATACAAATACGTAATAAGAGATCAGGTTGATTGAACAAATATGTGGAATATTTTTACTTCCCAACTATGCCACTGATTTTTGTTTTAAATTAATTTAAACATCACGATGGTTAATTTGAAGATATTCTGAGATTGAGGATTTTTTTAATAAATATACTAAAAATAAAAAGTTTTCATATGGCTTTCACATCAGAAAAATTATTGGAAACGTCAAACCAAAATTACAAGGACTTTTTTTTAAATTGGTGTGTTCAGAAAAATGAGATCTCAGAGATTTTCCTCACTAATAAAGTGAACAAGCGAATACAAGATTATTTTTTCTTAGAGTTTTGACAGGAAAATTAAGAAATTTTGCTAAGGAATCCTATTCAGGTAACTGAGGGCGTTTTTCTTCTTTAGTTCAGAGCAGAGCTCTGAACAGAATCTGAACACTCCGAACATACTCTGAGCGATCTCTGAACAGAGCGTGCTTTGCTCTGAAAGTTCAGGTTTATTTAAAGAAACACGCTTCCCCAGCTGTCACTTTTTTATTTGTTCACAGTTGTCATTTTCTTTGTGTTCAGCTATTCAACTCCGTCTGCTCTATCAATTTATTCTGAGCTCATAGAACGCGCTCTGAACATGCTCTGAACATCCTCAGAGCGAAAAAAGAAACACAAAATTGGAGCTCTGAATGCTCTGAGCTAAAAAAGAAACACGATCTTTTGTTTGACAGTTCAGGCTCTGCTCTGGGGCCTATTTCACGGAACATACATCACATACATTGTATGAATGTATGTACCTTAAAGTAGTCGCCAAATTTGGCTCATTGTAAATTTTGAATTTTTAGAAAAACTGCGTCATCTTAGAAAACGCATAATTTAAAAAAAAATTAAAATTTACGCCCACTCATATGGGGCCTATTTTACGTCACATACATTTCTGTAATGTATGCAATGTATGTTCTGTGAAATAGGCCCCTGAACTAAAAAAGAAAAACGCCCTGAGATTGCTGAATCTCCGAGATATCATTTTCCTGAACATTCCTAATACGTCTCCAGTTTCCGGGAACGAAGTACGGAGAAATAACGGCCTACGATTGGTGGAGATTGGAAATTAAAAGAAAACGTCAATAAATCTCCAGCAACTTGTTTCCTCGTGTGAAAGGGAACCATGCATCTTCATTTGAGTTTTGTCAAAAATATGTGATGTAAGGGCACGATTACGATTCGTACGGCGCCTCAAAGTACTAACGGTTTTTTAAGTGCCCCAATACAAGCATTTTTTACTATGGGTGGGGGGCTATCTCGCCCCGTTACTTACAAAGGAAAAAAAAACCATAAAAACAATGTCAACACTTACGGTAAAGTACTATACCGGTTATGAAAGCTAGAAATCTATTTTTTGATCTTAAATTTAAATTAAATTATTTATGTCAATAGTTTTTAAAAAATTCACATGCCAACTCAAAATGTTGATATAAAAAATGGAAAAAAAAAAGTTTAGACCAATTTTTTTAGCCTTTTTTCTCATTTTTTTAAATCAAAATTCTGAGTTTACATGCGAATTTTTCAAAAACTATTGAAATGAATAATTTAATTTAAATTTAGGATTAAAGTTCCCCCACACCAACGCGAATTTTCGGTGGCGACGACGAAAACAACAATAACAACACGTGGTTGTCAATGAAAACAACACATTGTTACTGTTGTTTTCTTCGTCGCCACCGAAAATTCGCGTTGGTGTGGGGGAACCTTTAAAAACAGATTTCTGCCTTTCAAAACCGTTAAAGTACTTCATTGTAAGTGTTGCCGTTGTTTTTTAATAATTTTTCTTTTTCATTTTAAGTCATTTTTTCCTAAAATCACTCCTGCCTCCTAAACGGGGCGAGATAAACCCCACCTTCCATAATAAAAAATGCTTGCATTAGGCCACTCAAAAAAAAAATCCGTTATTATTTTGCGGCACTGTACGAATCGTAATCTCCCCGATGTAAGATATAAAATTTATATTTTGTTGAATAGAGAGTAAAGCTAAATCCAGAATGCGGATTATAGAAATGTCATAGCGAAGTAAAGATATGAAGACGAAAATGTTCAAACATTCGATTTTTGGAATACATTTTGTCCCGCCTATAGTTTAGTGAAGATTATATGAAAATCCATACTAAGATGTAGCACATCAAACATTTTACCTAACGCAAGCACCAAACCAAGGGTTATACATATTGAATATTGCACGAGTAAAGCTAAGTACAGACGATTGTCAGATCTTACAATGTTGTCAGAACTGTCAATGAACTGACAATAGCTAACAATTAGCTGACAATTAACGTATTTCTTACAATGAAAAATTGTCCGTTCAAACGGTTGGTAAATTTCTTCCCGAAGCCTGACAATTTGATTGTCAGTTCTTTTTTTATCTCATTAACCAACTCATTGACATTCAGATTTCGGACAGTGAAGAAATTGTCAGCAATTATTGTGAGATGTTTTCAATGAAAACATCTGACAATGACCAATGAGTTTGACAATATCCTAATCGACTGACAATGATAAAATTGTGTGTTGAGACGATTGTAAGATATCTGACAATTTTTTGTCAGATTGTCGTCTGACAATGACGTTTCTGACAATACTGTCAGACAAAATTGTGTGTGCAGACGATTGTAAGACATTTGGAACTGACAGATCTGACAATATTGTATGATCTGACAATCGCCTATACTTAGCTTAAGTAGAATTACATGCATTTACTTTTACTTGATCGGTTTAGTCAATTCATCTAAAGTTCAATCGTCACACAAATTTTTTGTGTAATGAAATTTGAGCGTATTTCAGTAAAGATCAATAACTACATAAGATTGAAAAAAATACATCTGTTATAGTTAATAATACATCTGAAAGAGATCATTCAACGTCTAAAGCTTTTTAGTGCAACTTAATAATCTTAGTCTAAAATGGAGCGTTGGGCAGGTAAAGTGGCAGTAGTAACTGGAGCAAGTTCTGGGATAGGTTTGGCTACAGTGAAGGATCTTGTTAAAGCTGGTGTTGTAGTAATTGGTCTTGCAAGGCGTGTGAATAAAATGAAAAAGTTAGAAGATGAACTTCAATTCAGAAGAGGATCATTTCATTCGTGCGAGTGTGATATTTCGAATTTGGAATCAATCAAATCTGCATTTAAATGGATAGGGGATACGTTTTCAAAAGTCAACATACTTATAAACAACGCTGGAATATTGAAATTTTCTGGAATACTAACCGAAGGCAATGAAGATGGTTTGAAAGAATTGATCGAAGTGAATTTGTTGGGTAATGTGTATTGCACTAAGGAAGCTCATCGATTAATGAAGGCCAGTTATGGTGAAGAGTGTCACATTATAAACGTTAATAGCATTCTTGGTCATACTATCCCGGCTAGTCTGGCATCTTTGACCTATAATTTATATCCGACCTCAAAACATGCATTAAAAGCAACAACGGAAGTTTTGAAACAGGAACTTATTAATGAAAAAAATATCAGGATTTCCGTAAGTTTCTTTTCTGATCTTATAATTAAATTTGAAAGTTTATGTATTTTTTTTCATTAGAGTATAAGCCCTGGATTGGTGAAAACCGAAATAGCACACTCAGCAAAGCATCCGTGCGCAGATAGAATAATGGCATCTGAGGCTATACTCCAAGTAGAGGATATTTCGAGAGCAATTTTATTTATAATTGCCTCCCCAAAACATGTTACAATCAGTGAACTGATAATCACACCTACTGGACAGAGATATTAGTAGCTGGATAAATTTAAACTTAATGGTAATGAGGATATGTTCGTAATTTTATATTGAATTTCAAGTCCTAAAAATAAATATATACACATAATTTTATTAATAAACTGAAATGACACATGAATTATATTTAGTTAGTGGATTGAAGTTAAGTACGAAACCTTATCAATAAGAAAAAATTGAAGTTATTTCATGATAATTATCCAATTCATCCAAGGAAGTAGGTACATTAACGAGGAATTAAAGCCGTGTGTGATTCATTCATATCATTAATATCAAAAATTAAACTTTTAATACAATTTAACAGATTTCAGGTTGTGTGTAAATTGTGTGTATTTATCCTAAACCAATAATTTCTAATACAGGGAAAATTTCAGTCAACAATAGCTGTGTTTTTTTTTTAGGATACCTTTCAGATTTATTTTAGAAAACAGCTGGTTTGTTCATCAGCTGTTTTTCGTATAGGATTACAACAACAACAACCAATCCGGGGGCCTATTTCACAGAACATACATCACAGAAATGTATGTGACGTAAAATAGGCCCCATATGAGTGGGAGTAAATTTTGAAATTTTTTAATATCATGCGTTTTCTAAGTTGACGCAATTCAAAATGTACAATGAGCCAAATTTGGCGACTACTTTAAGGTAAATACATTCATACAATGTATGTGATGTATGTTCCGTGAAATAGGCCCCGGATTGCTTTCATATTTTACTCAAACGCGACCATTGATAATGAAGAAATTGCCGAAAATAAGATTTCAACAGGAATCCAAAAGTTGCATTTTGCATTTTGTTTAAATCATCCACAAAAATATTCGTTTGTAGAAAGTCCAAGCAACATAAAACCGAAGAATTATAGGACCGCCCGCCCTCGGAGAGCAACCAATTCAAAATAAAGGTTAAGCAGTTATTTCTGATCTGTTTTTTATAGAGTTCAACGCACTTCATCTTCATTGCTTATTTTTAAAATTAAATAATGGATTTTAAAATGTTTTAATATCTTTTGCTTTAAATATTTTCACTTTTTAGGGCCAGTTTGTTCACAGCTGATCATTTTTAATCAAGGATTATTACAACTGGTAAATCATCGCATGTGCAAGTTTATCAAATTTTTTTTTAAGGAATCGATAACTTAAGTTGTTAATCATGGAAATCACTAATCGGCCGATTTTGGTTAGTGCCATTTAGTTAGAAGCTGTGAAACTCATCGTTCAGATTTAACCCATTGTGAATAAATTGGTCCTTAATCACTTGGTAATTTCAAATACGATTATCAAGTAAAAGAATCCGGTTTTGGTCGTTCGAAAACATATTCGATACAAAACGATCTTAGAAACTCTATCGGCCTATCACTGTACTGTACAGATGTCAAAATTGAGGTTTCATTTTTATCCGCTAGTTGCAGCGAGGAGGGCTAGTGTCGTCGAAGTTAAAATGGAACCAACCTGAGGCGCGATTCACACAGAACTGGCTTATGGTGCTGGTGTGGTTAAGGTCTCCAACGGGCGTGGAGTGGGTGTGATGAACTCAATTCACACAAAAGTGACAGTAAGTTCATGACAGTTCTCTTTTTGATAGATCTCCTTTTGATGAATTAATTTAAATTGTTGTAAGCAAAAGTGCATACTTATAAAAACTTGTTGTTTTGTTTTATTTTCCTCCTGATTTTTTTTGAAAAATTATTGCCAATAAAAAAAAAAAACATAGAAATGCTTTGGGACGATGAAGACGATAATCTTTTTTACCTCATGTATCTTAATCAGATATAAAAACAAGGAAGGTACTGGGTACACCCTTTGTGGTTGGAAAAGGGAAAAGCAGTGGTGCATTCAACGTAATGCGAGAGCGGAACATGTATCCTGAGCCTTTCCAAAGTAATCAATGAACCAATAATTAATGCTTAGCGGTTTGTGGTGGCAAGTTTACAAAGAATAAAAATAAATGAAATTAAAAAAATACCTACCATTTGCATTGAATTTTTAGGCTATTTTCTGCCATGTTTGGTCTTGCGCGCTTCTATTGCAGTAATCTGCCCTCCTGTAATTATACAAATTTCCATCAATCTGGATCTCATCGCAGAATTCAATGTTGAATTCATAGTCATCCCTCATGCTCATTTTCTTTTGGTTTGATTTGGTTTGACATATGAAAGGGTTTCATTGTTGCGTGACATTTATCCAGGCCACTAGAGTTTTCAATATGGCGTGGCAATGACAGGGCACACCATACCCTCGCCTCTTCATATGTATGTGTATTGTCCCATAAGAGAACATGCAAATTACACAAAGTGACATATGTTGCAACCACGCCAGAACCACACCAAAACCTTAAGCCAGTTCTATGTGAATTGGGCCTGAGATTCGCGACTAGCAGTCCATACATAATACATCCATGAATAATCAGTCGCGAGCGAACACGCCTCGTGACGCACTTCTATTGTGTTCAGCGAGTCAAGCGTTATTACTTTCATAATCTACGAACGTGCCCTTCAAAACAAAACTGAACTGACATTTGGAAATTTTGACAGCATCTCTCCGGCGATGCATGCACGTGTGTTTTTAAAAGTTTCGTGCAAGTTTATTATTTAAAATAAAAATAAATAAAAACTCCAAAATGAAGTGGACAACTGCAAATATTAAAAACCCCAATTACACCGAAAATCATGAGATATATGTAGGAACTCATACTGGTTCCTTTAAGAGTAAGTATTCTAACAAATGATAAAATTTTAGACAAAGTAAAAATGTGTATTTACTGAATAGAAATCTCTATATCCAATGATGATAAGCCCTTCCTGCAGCAAAATCTTCAAGATATCGCCAAACTTGACGAACATTCAGGAATAACAGCTCTTGGATTTGGAAATGAGGACAAATCCGAAGTGCTCATTGGTCGAGCAAATAAATTTGTTCAAGTCTATTCACTACAGTCTCAGATGGCAACGACCAACATTGAATTGTTGGACGCCCCAGTTGTGGGTCTCTGTCGATATGACACTCAATTGATTGCCGGCTTTGGTACAGGAAAAATTCAAAAGCTACAAATAAGCGGGGACATGATATTACCAGCCGGCGATAATATTTCCCATCTTCGACAGTGTGAATTTGAAAGGAAACTAGTCGCTACCGGAGGTAAGGACCGCCAAAATAATTTGAAAATCTTCGACATGGACGCAGGCAAACAAGTTTTCTCATCTAAAAATCTTCCCAATGACTTTCTTCAGCTGGAAGTTAAGGTTTGGGATTCGGACGTCGGTTTTATTGACGCCAATACCGTTGCAACCTGCTCAAGATATGGTTATGTGAGATTATACGATACACGCGCCCAAAGAAGACCGGTTCAGAAATACGCAACCGAGGATCAAATGAGTTTCGCCACTTTAGTGGCCAGAGATAATTACATTTATACTGGAACCACGATGGGTGCACTGAAGGCCTTCGACACACGCCACATGAAGAGCTTTGTTCATACCTACAAAGGATTCACGGGCACCATAAGTGATGTGCATTTGGACGAAAGTGGAAAGTACTTGGTGTCGTCTTGTTTGGACCGATATGTGCGGGTGCATCACACAGATTCTTGCGTTATGATGTATCAATGTTATGTAAAATCCCAAGCCACCCGAGTATTGATTCGAAAAAGCGTATGTAAGGAGAAGAATGAAGATAATTGCGTTTTGGTTGGACTTGAAAACGGCGAAGATGACGAGGACGAAGATGATGATGCTGAAGAACCACAAGAAAAGGATGACGAGTATGATGAGATCTTCAATAATATGCCAACTGTTGGGTGAGTTTTTCTTCTATACAAGTTTCGTTTTTTGCTTTGTCAAAATAAGAGGAAGTCGTTTTATGAAAGTCTTTTCATTTAATCTTAAATACCTAAAATTTTGTAAACAAATTTTCTTCGATGTCCACACATTAACAACACCGAGATTACATTGAATGCCGAAGTATTTATTAAGAAATATTGTTTCTAACAAAAGATTTCACTGCATGCTCGTGGTGGAGTTTTTAACTCTTTTAAGGCACCATCAGAAATTCTATCTCTGAAATAAACAGCAAATCATTGACTTAGGAATGTATTGTTTTTGTTATAACAATTGAATAGCTTTTGAGTTTTTTTTTTCATTTTGAAGACTTTTAGAACAAATATATGAATGATTTATTTATTCGCTTTTCATCTTTTATAAAAAAGTTATTTGAGTGCGAAGTTTTGAAAATTTATTTCATTGGGCCATCACACACTGGCTTAATTTTGAGCGAGACTAAACCCAAAGTTACTTTTGCTTCAATCGCACACAGAGTAAACTAAGCTGGAGGAAAATTTTTTGTACATGTAGCGGCTTTAATTATAAGAGTATTTACTTATTTCAATTTGACAATTCGGGCAGAAAAAAATTATTTCCTTTAAAAAAATAACAATTGAAGAGTTCATGGCAACAGATAGTTTTTAAGTGTAAAAAATCAGATCACAAGAATTTTGAAGACTTTCTGAAAATTCATTCAAAACGCTTTGGGAAATTATTGAAAAATATTTGAGTGAATCAGCTGGTATAGAATTGAGCTGCCCGAGAATTGTAAAGAAGGAAATTCACCGATCCAATAGTCCTTCGTGTTCACAGAAAATTATTTTAGAACATCAATTTTCGTTCCTTACTTGGATTCTCTGATTATGTCCATAAAGATATTAGTTAAAAAGGTTTTTAGAAGAAAATAAATTCACATATTATGCAACATTGCAGTTATATACTAAAAATTTGCAAAGCATGGACTCATCCAATTTCAATTTGACTGTTCAAAAACAACTGATAAATATGGATCCTTTCTGGATAATTTAAGGTAGTTTTATAAACGAAATTAACAACTAAAACACCGTGTTGAACATTAAACATATTATTGAAAAAAATTTTTTTTTGATTTCTGAGCCAACAGACAGCTTCTTTTTAGGGTGGTTCACATTCAACGACGCACAGACGTGGATTTTTAGTAATTAGCCGACCAAAAGTGCTTATACTAAAGTAGCGGGAAAGTTATAAAAAAACTATCACAAAGGTAGAGGATTGCCAGTGACAATAATTTACTACCCATATTCACGAACTTGTTACTTTGCAAGTGCACAAGCACTTAGAACTTGATCGTCTCTCAAAGTACACTTTTTGTTTTTATGTGCTCTCAGTCTTGAGAGTTAAATACATTGAAAATGTGTATTACAATTTAAAAATATTTAATTAGTTGTGATGGATTTTTTAAATTCAGGTAAGAATCAATGATTCCTGATATATTTTCAATATCAATAACGGTTTTTAAACCGTTCGTATAATTTCAAAGTTATTTTCATATTCGTAGGGCAGTATTTTTGTTTGTATTGTTTACTACACATATTAGATTATGTAATAGCGTAAAATGTATGTGCAGATAGCTGCGGATGACAATGTTATTGAGTTTTTAGTAGATAAAGTCAAAAAGAGAAAAATAATCAACTTTTGTTTCAAACGTAATAAAAAAATAAATTTTTAAATTTCAAAATGTTTCTTTTTGTTCCTTAAGATCATTATCAAACATATATTGTTATTATTTTTAGATTTATTTTTTTCCAACTGTTGAAATGAATTTAGTAGTTCCTAAAAATACACATCCTTGTTTTTGAAATTTGTTTTAAAAAATTAGTGTGAAATAAATGCATATTTTACAAAGTTAAGAATTCATATTAACATAGATACATACATATGTAAATACCGATAGTACTAAATAGAGCTACCGTAATTTCTATTTCATATTATTAACAAAAAGTGTATACGTTATGCACTTACGTTTTGATAAATGCGACTTCTTAAAAAATGGTTTACCTATTTGTATTTAATGTATATGTTAAATAGGTTTATGTTTGACATATAAACCGAATATTTATCTCCGTTGATTTTCCTTCGAATCAAAAATTTCCCTCATAATTCTTCAGTATGTTAGGCATGTAGATATACAGAACATATACATATACAGAACCCACACATACCTAACCCACACAATTAGGAATTTTAGCAAAAAAAGAAAAAAAAATATGGAGGGAGAGTATCTACCTATATCCCTTTACTTAGGCTCATTTTTACTTGATAGTAAATTGCGGGAAAATCGTTATCCACACAAAAAAAAGAAAAATTTCTAACTGTTCTTGTTTAAATAAAAAAAAATTCAAAAATCGGATGTAGATTGGCAAAGTTTGAGCCAGTCAAAGGAAAAAAGAATACAAATCATAAAAACCGTTACAAGTCGAAAACGAAGTGCAAACGAGAAAATTACCTCTTAAGTTTTTCGACTTGAAATGACCTCAGGAACTCATGGTTTTCTTCTGAGGTTGTAATTTCGGTACACCTTGCATCTAATTAAGAAAAAATTTAGGGCTTAAAATTTGCTTTATATATAAAACAATTCCCATTTTTCTAAAGTATCAAATAGGTTTTAATTTATAAGCGAAAATGTGGGAAATATTAATATTCTGATGTAATAAACAAATAAGACTAACAGATAAACAATATCATAAAATTTTTTTTACGTAAATCAGTTTAATACTTTCTGAGTTTACGCGTGACAAACAAAATAATTGTTTCGTCTTTATATAATTGTAATGATATGATTTAAAATAAAACACACTAAAAAATGTTTTTGGCCGCCTAAATCTTTAAAATCGACCTCTGTGCGACGTGTCGCCCGACCTGAGTCGTTTTATTGTTTTATTTTGATTTCAACCTATTCTCTTTAAATGTTACGAACAAAATAGAAAGAAGATTTAAAATTTAATTTTCGTCGTCTGACTGGAGTCCACATTTACTACACTGGTCGTTCAACAGTGTAAATTATCAACAAAATTGAACTACAGAGCTAGACAGTCGTTCGGCTGGTGTTCACATTATAAAAATCTAACGACACGACACGTTTTGATTAACATGTCGTTGAATGTGAACGCCCCCTTTTAGTTTACGAACCAAATTACCACAAATTTTATGGACCCAAACAAATTTTATTAGCTAAAATTGTACTCCTTATTAATTTGTAATTTTTATATTTTATTTTAGTGACAAGGATTCGGACAATGAAGACCAAAAGGAAAAATCAACAATGAAGAGAAAAACTGACGGCAAAAGCAGAAAAAATAAAAAAAAGAAAAAGAATGTTTGAAAATAATACTTGTGCCTTAGAAATAATTATTAAATTTTATTTTTTTTTTTTGTCAATAAACATTTCTTTTATTTTAGTTTTTCATTAGAATTCCATGTAGTCTATAGTTTTTATAGAAAACATAAGTAAAAAAATAAATAAATTCCACAAGCGAAATAATGCTAAGTCCGAGGCAGAGATTAAAGACACCTCCCAAATCAGCTGAATCAATATAAGTTGTTTGTAAGTATTATATTATTGAGTTGTAATTAAAGCTTGCTTACATAAGAGACTAATCCAAGACATCACAGTAACCTTACGAACCGATGGTACAGCTTGTTTTGCCATGTAAACTCGTCCGATAAAACTTCCTTCACTCACTTCATCATTTCGGCTAGTAACAATAAATTAAAAATGTATTAATTCTGATTCCTAAATTAATTTATAATTTGTAACTTACTAAAGACTGCTTATAGAAAAATTATGTTGCCGAAGGTCAGTGTTGTAGGAGAGTGTTTTGTATGTGACATCAAAACAGTTTGGTAGGCAATGCTCACATTTGAGGCTTTTGAAATTATCTAATGATCGAACAAATGGTCATAAGTATTGAATTAAAGAAATATTACAGTGAGATGGAAGTTATTAATTTTTATAATGAAATCTTGTAGAGTATGGCCTGAGTATAGTGTCTTTTTTGAGTGTTCTTAGAACTTTTGTAATTATCGCGAAATCCGTTGGTCTCACCAAAAAATGAAAATGCCAATCTTGTACGAAATCGAAATGTGGCTTAGATCGCTAAAACAAAGCTTTAAACCAAAATCCAGTGAGCAACAACAACAATTTAAAGGTGCTACCACCAATTGTTTATATGAATTAATTTATAATTTGTTTTAATTAATTATTTATTAGGCTAAGTTGTTGTTGTTGTTCAAAAATTCAATGAAATTGACGGAATAAAGAATGGTCAAGTCTAATAAACTGACATTCTAGTATGAATAATACAATAAATAAAAATAATCCAGCATTGTCTGATTTTTTTTGAAGTAAAAGAATGAGTTGAAATATACTTAATGGGAACATACAAAGGGCTATCATAAGGCACTTTTTACCAAAGTAAGTACCAGCTAACAACAATACAAAATTTATTTACAAACCGAAATTTGCTGCATAGCAAGTGGTATCCTTAAGTTTGCACTCATTATTAACTTCATTATTGGCCGTTGGTAAATGGTATGGATGACATCCGCATGTTTTGAAAATTTCTTCGATTTGACACGCAACTAGGCAAGCAGCTTGACGATATGTTTTAAGAGAAACATCAGACGATGTTAGACAATCTCGTTTCGTCTTGGCTAATTCCAAAACTTCAAGCGAAGAACTTTGATATGTTGGCATGATCTCTACAAAGGACTCGTACTTTGAAGTAATGGTTACCGAAGCTGCAGTTTCTGTTGTATAATCCATCGGATGATGAACAAGAACAATTAATCCTGTTGAAAGATTTGTTTCGGAGCCTTCTTTTCCAATAAAACTCAATCCTCCATCCATACCGAAAATATTCGCGGCAAAAGGGACATATGACTCATTTCTTGGATTATAATTGAATGAACAGCATGGTCCAAGGTAAGAAGTTGAGGGGACAAAAGAAAGATAGTCATGTTCTTGTTTGCATGGAAATTCTTTGCTTCCCCAAAAGCAATGTTGAAAAAAATCTTCACATCCGGCACTCACTTCTAATGCAGCTTCATAAATTGAAATGTTATTGAAAGCAAGGACACTGTCGGTTGCTTCAAAGCTGATATTGTTAGGTATCCAGTTTTGATCGGTGAATGCATTAAGAAAATCGAATCCTGCCAATACATCATGATATTCAATGCCATCGGGAAAAATTCTTAACGAATTGAAAAAATAAAATCAAAAGGATTAGAAATAAATGCATATTTGTTATATTTACAATTTTCTGACGTATTGTTGAACTTTTTCGAAGTTCACAACTTTAGGGCTACATACAGTAATGCCTGGAAATGCAACATCGGTGATGGAAAGATCTGTTCCAATTGTATTTAAAATAGGATAAGAATAGAATTTGAGCCACAGTTGGAAGGACAAATAGGCACCAAGACAAAGTAGTCCCAAGAGCAAGATAGACCACATAAATCTTATTAAAACAAATGTATATGTCTTACAAGTTTACAAACTAATTGGATGTGTAGTTTACCTCATTATGCCCTTAGTTCGGTTTTCTCTTAGCATCCAGATACCATTCACTCTGGTTACTTTGGTGTAATCTAAAAAAGTGTCTTTGAGTGCTAGACGCATTCTTTGCGTCCATGAATATTGTCCCACAATTTTAATTTTTCTTAAAGCTCCTCTATGATTTTGCTTACGGGAAGTTGTCATTTTGTCTGAATAAAACTGAATGATGATTATAATACGCTTGTTCACATACCAAATTCTTTTTTTCCCTCACAACTGGTTGGTCAATTAATTCATATGAAGAGAATAAGATGTAATTATAATTTGATTAAGGATTGTTAATGAAAGTATAATTAGCACAATGGTAAATGTGATTCTCATTGACAATCAATTAAATCATGCACCACAAGGATACCTTATAATTGTGGGAGGTAAAAATAACTTTGTCTGGGCTTTTAAGAAGGAAAAGACGGAGGAAGAGTGAATTGTGTTTGAAGGTTTTTTTTACACGAACAAATTTATTGTATTTAGATATGACTAATTGTATGCGACCGGTGGAATGCAGTAGTGTAGCAGGAAGGGAAAGGGCCCCGGAGATATAAATAAACTGACTCACTGACATTTTCGGTGTTGTATATTAAAACTTTTTTATCAAGTTTCATAAGCGGACAATAAGGCGAAGCGAGTACCGGAAACTCGTATGAGCGTAACGACATAGTGTTAGCCGCACATTGTAGTTCTTGAGAGTTTGAGAAACTTTTAGTAAGAGAAAGAGGGTGGGTGGCGTTGTCTGGCAGACGACAACCGTCTGGGTCCCAGGGGACTGTCCTAGGATAGGTAAATAAAATCAATAAAGTTTCAAATTATTAAAAATTAAATAGTTGAATTCTCTACTATATTGGATACACGGTTAAAAATTCTGGCATTAATTTTAATATTTTCAGGGTTGTATATATGACAACACCAAAAATGTATTAAAGTTTAATACATCGCAAATATTACATTTTTAATTTTAATACAAAAATTATTACATTTTTAATAGAACTTTATTAGAAAAAGAGAGGAAATAAATTGAGGAAATTTCTCACAAAGAAATTTCTCACAAGAAAATTTTCTCTCAAAAGGATATTTCTTTTGAGAATTAATGCAACACAGAAAATATTATGAATACATACTCGTAATTCGTAATAGCTATAATAATGAATGTGTATGTTTGCAAGAGTACCTATTTATCTTTGTATGTCAATTTATTTCCATTTGGGAATAATTATTCTTATTATTTTTATTAGAAAAATAACATTCTTTTCTCCATCGTTTTTCAGAAATGAGAATAGAAATCTTATTGCGATTGAAATTTTGTCTACTAATTTACATATTGTGCCTCGAAAAACTGCAAAGCGCCTTCAAAATAATGCATATTTAATTTTTTTTATTTTTATTATTCTTGCTTTTTAATACAATATTAATAATTTTTAATCTTGGGTGTATTAAAAAATTCATATTCAATATGGCTGACAAAAAAGAGCATCGAAGCAAAAAAAGGGCGAGGAGGTATTAGAATGTAATCAAAAATTATTAGAAAAATTCTCATATTTGAAATGGCAACTGAGAGAGAAATTTTCCCTCTCTGCAAGGGATATGTTTTATTCTTTTGGGTTAAAATCGACTCTTTTTTGTATTACAAATGATATTTTAATACAAAAATATTAGAATAATAGAATGTAATAAGAATTGATTAGAATTTTTTTTTAATATTTCCCTAGTATTAAAATGTAATATTTGCTGTATTGCATACGGCTGTAATACAAGAGCTGTATTAAAAAATACCCCAGAATTTTTAACCGTGTACCTATCAATATCCAAAACATTTAAAGTTGGATATTCAGTAATATCTAGCAAAATCACTTTAGATGGAAATATGTCCACAGACATTGTAAAAGCTTTTGGTTTACAGGACGTGCTTTCTGCTGATAGGTTACAGCAGTAGCATAGCGTTGCAGTGGCAAGGGGGCGTAGGCCCGGGCGGCACTTTGCTAGGGGGCGACAAAACATCCGCCAAAGAAATTATTTAAAAGCTTGCAAGCGGTAACCGAACTTCACAGTCAATAATTGCTTATTGATATTTATCATTGGTCTTGCATATAGGGGTATTCACACGATATGTAAAAACTGACCCAAAAATGGCAAATGCATTTGCATTCATGGTGCTCGCATATCATGTGTCCGCAAATATGAGCAAATTTTGTGGTCTATATGCGAGGTGTCCAGACGTTAGACGATATGCAACAAAATCAGCATATTACCCATTTGCAGTCATATACAGGTTTGCCGACATCACATAATTTGTTGACTACTAGCTAGTTAAATTATTAAAGTCCTGAAATAAATTCAAAACGTCTACAAGAATTTGGGGTGGTTATACTTGTTCGTAAAAGAAACAACAAAAAAGAAAATATAAAGAGTAGGATTTCCGTTATATCCCTGCAAACTATTTTATATTATATGCCCTAAAAAAAATGTTTGACCATACCTCATGGCCATATTTTTCCCAAACAAATTTATAAGAGATTTGTTCACATTTTATATTTTTGTTTCCGGAAATTCCAATATGTATTCTTATTTTGTCTTCATTTTTATTGTCCAATCAGCCGTTTAAAAGACCTCATTCAAAAATGTACCTACAAAAAATGTGTGAGCGCACCGGAACTCGTGGTGAAGATGTGTAAACATCCGCTTTTGTCTCAGAGAATGGGTAGAAATCTGGATTGTAAAAATTAGGAATACCGATTCCCGACCCCAAAATCCTTGTTACCCTTGGCTCCAGCCGTCGCATTTTCCCTTAACCAAGAGATAAAATGTTTACATAAAATTAAATTCAAATTTCAACTGAAATATTTTCAAATATTTCTCTACGAATGATGAACAATGGGTGAGGTGCGACAGTAGCGACACCTACATTGTCCACGCAAGATTTTCTTCATGAGAAATATAAGAAAACCGACTCGCTTACCCCCCTTGTCTAAAACACCCTCAAATTTAATTTGAGCTCATAGTAACAAAAAACTCTCTTAAATTCCCTGTGCGTGAATACGTGTGAATTGTTCATACAACAACAAATTATTTTTTTTTAATTCGCATTTAGGAAAATAGACAATTAATTTGATATATAATACATAACTTACACCAAAAAAGACGACCTTCACAATAGTTAAATAAGAAAACAAACAAAATCTCGGGAAAAATTGAAAAAAATGGGGTTGTTGTTCATTGCCAACCGACACACAGTGGGGCAACTCTATAGAGTGCAGTAATATAAAGTCCATCTCAAAATTTTTAAGCAACCGAAAAAAAAGTTGTTTTTCTCAATTCATACTTTTTTTTTACTCTTCAAATTCTTTGTTGTAGTGAGCTTAGATCAAGCTGTAAACTACAATCAGAGGCTCGTCATAAGTGCATGTGTTAGTGGTTAGTAAATTAGTAAAAATATTGCAAATATAAAACAAATACAAAGAAACAAATTTAAACATAATACAATTAACAAAATTAAACAATATACAGTAAATTAGTAAACGATAATATCGAATTATACAGAACAAAAGTGTCTATTGTCCAGAAATAAAAACAATCACGATCGTGGAGCACTGGTTCGAAATGTTTTCTTTAATCCCATTTTACGCGTGTTAAATTAAATTCAACAGAGGAAGCATTTAAATTGAAAAGCCTGCGCTCATACGGTTAAGAGGC
Organism: Epistrophe grossulariae; assembly: GCA_929447395.1. Taxonomy (NCBI): domain Eukaryota; kingdom Metazoa; phylum Arthropoda; class Insecta; order Diptera; family Syrphidae; genus Epistrophe; species Epistrophe grossulariae. Next base: position 91,248,726 of record OV839568.1, on the reverse strand, counting down.
TCATGTACGCCGTAGTTAGTTCTATGGAAATCGACATCATCAGATCTTCGCAGGTGGTGGGATCCTCTACCGTAATTTATACCAATACAGGCTAATAAATCAGGAGCGTCAATTTGACCATTCATTAGTTGGTGTAGAAATAATAAATCGTTGTTAACACGCCTTTGAAATAATGTTTGCAGCTGCAGAAACTGGATTGTTCATATGGTGGTCGTGGTAGGTTGAACGGATCCGCCCAGGGAAGACCTTTCAGGGCAAAGCGAATGAATTTATGTTGTATTGATTAAACTCGACTTTTATGAATTTCATAAAAGGGAGTCCATACTTGTGAGGCGTACTCAATATGAGGTCGTACATAACAATTGTTTAAGGAAAGGGTAACATACGGGTCGTTAAATTTTTTTGCCCAATGTTTAATAAACCCAAGCATGGAGCTCGCTTTGTTAACAATGTATGTAGTTTATGTGTTCGGTGAATTTTAAATTAGAGCTGAAGTGAACACCTAAATCCTTAAAGCTTAAACCACGGCCGAGTTTGTGCTGCGAAATAGAATTTTTTTGGTAAGTCACCTATGCTAACTTAACCACGCTGTCAAAGTTGATCAAGTTGGTTCGAGAAAGCAAATAAAAAAACAGATTTTTGAGGGATTTTTTTGTTTCTTATAAAGAGTAGAAAAAAATGTCAAGTAATTTTTTTGATATTGATGATTATTTTAAGAAGAACATTTTGAAAAAAACTTGTTAAAGTATATAATGGCAAGGTTACAAAAATTAGCTTGTTTTCTAATGTCTCACATGAAACTGAGTGTTGCCAGATGAACAGATATTTGGTGAATATAAATCAAAAAATAAAATTGCTTGACTTAATGCCGAAAATATTTTTTATGAATTTTTCAAGTTAAAAATGATTAAAACTACAAATTTTTTTATGGTTATTTTATTATTTGTTTTGATTTTTTTAATTCGTGGCTGCATAATAAAAAACAAGTTTTTCCCTATATTTTTCCATTGTGTTTATTAAAATATGGCAATTAATAGGTGGTCAAAACAAAGTATTTCAATATTCCAGACGAAAATTGTTGATTTATATTTTAACAGCAAGAAATAAATTCGAAAATAAATTTATCGCCATTGGGACCATTCTTAAAAATCAAACTTCATGTTCTAAATTCTAGCCACTAAAAACTGAAGCTAAAAGACTTTAGTTACCAGTTTAAAAGTAAATGGGATTTCAAATTTTTCAAAGAGCAATATAGCACAAATTCTTCCAGATAAGATACGTTGACTGACATTTTTAATCGAATGCTGATTTCCTTGGATCCTTCGGTTTCAAGTTTAAGTCGAAAATTAAATATAAACAAACAAAAATTTCATCTAGAAGCTATTCAAATGTTTGAAGTAGAAAATGTCGTATGTTATGATTCCGCTCAAAAATACATAAATAAGTTAAAATAAAAATTTGCTATATATTATTTCTTTAATTTTTCATCAATACTGTGTTTTATTTATTACTCAATTAGGTAAAGTAATGTTGTTTGAACCAAATAAGATAAATATATGTTCCTAAGTTATTTTTATTTTATCAAAAACATTAAAACTTGAGTTTTTTGGATTTTTGTTGGTGAAAAGTTTTTCTCGAATAATTCAAAAACTAGTAAGGATTTTTGCACTTGGTTTTCAAAATCTTGATAAAAATTGGTAAGTACATTGAATATTTAGTAAAAACATACCACTCATAAAAGCAAAATTTTGAAATTTTTTTTTTCAAAATTTTATTTTTCAAAAACTACACTTTAACAACTTCAATGAGAAAACAAATGAATGAATAGAGTGTTAGCTTTCCAATAAGCTATAGCGGATCACTGTACGACCTTTTGTTAATTTTTAATTTTTTTTTTATTTAAATCAACTTTACACAAAACGGGGATCCCCCCTCCTTTACAATTTTTTTCTTAGAATATATCCAAAAATAATTCTGCCAAATATCATCTGCTCTTTATTTATTTAAAAAAAAAATCAACTTTTCGTGCTTGTTTCGCGTTTAAAAACAATATTTTTTTATACAAAACTTACTTAAATTCAAGATAACACTTTGCTTTCATCATAAAATCACAAAAAGTTGCAAAACCTCAATTCCTAGTGAAAATAATTAGTATCACAAAACGACCTATCTTGCCCCACTGTGCGACATGTTTCAGTTGACAACTGCCCAATTTTTGCTAAAATTGAAAAACACCCGATCTGCGTTCAGTTGATTGCTTATATCTTTGGATCCAATAGTCGGATTTTCAAAATTCAAAATTGCCAGAATCACAGGCTTGTACCAGCTACAAAAAAATTTCAAAGCCGTTCAAACAAAAAAATTTTTAACAATTTTTGGACAATAATTTTCATCGAGGCAAACGTAACGTGGAAGAGGATATACACAAAAAAATAAAAAAAAGTTTTCTACTAAGAATATACTGGTTGGAGGGAGATAGCAATTCTAAAGACGGTGGAGTGTGTGCAACAAAAAAGCATAACCTTCGCAAATTAGGTTCGCATCGGGAAAAAAATTGCTATATGTAGGTGTGCACGTTTGTGGTAGGTATTTTTCATTCATAATAATTTTTAAGTTGCATGCCGTCAAGGTTGGTTTGGTTGGCTGATAACTTTTATTCTAATAGTCTGATAGTTAAGGTTGAGGCCTTAAAATTTAGGTTTTTACATGCGATATATAGGTACTATATGGCATGTTATGGATTCGTAAAAATAATCGAACTCGGGATTTTGATCAAAGTTGACATTCCGATGATAGCGAAGTCGAAAAAAGTGGGTTTCGCAATTCTGTCCGTCTGTCTGTCTATTCTTTCGAATGCAGCCTAAACGGGTCGGTTGATATTCTTCAAAGTTAGTACCTTGTGTTTTTTGGGCATTTCCCCCACCCCCACCCGTTTTTTTTAAATTTTTTTTAAGACTAAAAATAACGGTACAATTTTTTTAATAAAAAATGAAAATCTTATTTTTCTCAAAAACGTGCCCACAACTTTAAAAAAATTAAGTAATTTTTGTTGCTAAAATTTAACTATTTTATAAAAAAAAATTTCCGAAAAATGTTTAAAAATGGTACCTCCCATAGAACCATTTTTTTGATTTTCGATTTTCTCAAAAACACTTAAACTGATATTGATCAATTTTTTTTATGGAGAATGTTTTAAAAAGTGTTAAGTTTTGTATATACCAAAATAAAAAAAAAATTTTCTTTTTGGATTTTTAAAAAAAGTTTCAAATTTTTTTTTTTGAGAACTTAATAATTCGAAAACTACTCGGGCAATTTTTGTTAAACTTGGCACCCAGCAGTTCTTAACATTATCTAGCAGATTTTAAATGAAAATTATTCTTATAACCAAAAATTAAGGTACCTCCCATACAAATGTTTAAAAAATGGTATTGAAAATCTCATTTTTCACAAAAACGGCTCCTTCGATTTTTATTAAAATTTTTGTGTGAACTAATATCTGTATGATCTACCATATTATTGGGAACAAATTTTTTCTATCGTTTAAAAATGGTATCTCTCAATCTCATAGAAATGTACCTACTCGCATAATACTACCTTAAACTTAACTACGTTTTAAGCAGGTGGTATACAATCACAGTACACATATTAAAGGTAATATCATTAGCGTTTTCATTTTTGTTCAGTTCTGCGCATCTGTCAAAATTGAGGTATTATGGTGGTAAAATGGTGGGCCCAGTGCCTCTTTACTTGTCCAATCGCAATATTTTGTTGTTGTTTCTAATGATGCGTGCTGAGTTCCTATGGGCACTGGAACAGCCATTTTTAATTTTTTGACACTTCCAACTTTGACAACGTGCGCAATATATTACCTTTAATATGTGTACTGTGGTATACAATATAGGCTCCCGTAACTAATTTATTTCTTTTATAAGATAAATATAGTTTTTGAAATATTAAAACTTTAAAAACACACAATGCCTATATACATTATCAGCCGTATCTATAAAGAAATTTTAAAGCCATCGTAACTTTAAAATACCTCTAAGTAGCTCTTAAGTGCGAAATCGGTATCTATAATCAATTTTCACATTTTAGCAACGTTACTTAAAGGCATCTTAACTTAAACGCCATTCTCTGCGTTTAAAGGTTACTTAAAGCCATTTTAAAATTTATTTTGACATATCAATTGTCATCTTTTTAATTTTGAAGTTTGAAATTGTGAAATTGTTTTCTTTCTGTAGTTACCTAAAAATACAATATCAAAATGGACTTAAATTTCATTTCATTTATCAATGACTTAAATGTAGTTAATACATTAGGTTCCAATACAACAAGGGCACCAAAAACTTATAAAACTCGATACAACCCCATGGATCTAGAAGAAATTGCTTTTCGAAGGAAGTACAGGTTTTCAAAAGAAAATATGATAAAAGTGATAAACCTTGTGCGTTCTGATCTTGAGGGTTCACCTAGAGGTGGTCACATCTCTGTTGATCTCCAAGTAATGGCTTCCATAAGATATTGGGGACGAAATGAGGTATATACATACGTATATATTTTATTCTAATTTCCAAATTATTGTTACATCATATCCATTTCTGTAGATGCAAGATGATGGGGCGGATATACATGGGTTTAGCCAATCCACTCTCTGTGCAATATGCCAAAGAGTCGCAAAGGCATTTGCCTCGAAGAGACCATTATTTGTTAAAATGCCAACCTTAATATCAGAACAAATAAAGGAAATAGAAATGTTTAGGAGAATACGTGGTTTCCCACATGTCATTGGCGCGATCGATTGTACCCACATTCGAATACCAAAAGTAGGCGGTGCAGTGGGGCAGTACTACATCAACCGAAAAGGGTACTATTCGCTGAATACCCAGGTGGTTTGTGATTCTACACTAAAAATCCGTGACATCGTTTGCCATTGGAGAGGAAGCACTCACGATTCCAGGATTTTTAGAGAGAGCAAAATAAAAGAAAGGTTCGATAATGGCGAATTTAAAGGAATTTTACTTGGTGATGGAGGCTATGCATGCTCCAACATTTTATTTACTCCAATACTTAATCCTCGAACCCGTGCTGAAGAGCAATATCCTTTTTTTTTGGAATTTTCTGTTAAAAACTAGAAATGGATTTAAAAAGTCAACTTTGGAAATACAAACCGTAATGAAAAATGGTGAATGCCAAGGTTTAGGGGACTGAAATTAGAATCTAGGGACACATAAACCATCTTCGTAGGACTTTTAGTTCAGTCAGGAGAGGGTGGTATGGAATCCTTTTTTTTGGAATTTTCTGTTAAAAGCTAGAAATGGATTTAAAAAGTCAACTTTGAAAATACAAACCGTAATGAAACCATAAACCATTCTCGAAGGACGTACATATGCCTTTTTTTCCATAATTTGATATGAGTTAAAAGAAAAATTTTGATATGACCAGTTTAATTTTAATTATTCATTTATCAACAAGAAACTACAGTTAAAACAAAATATAATTTAAGTACGGCTAAAATAATTGTATTATTCAGTCTTTTAAGTTTTTTTTAAATTAAATAAATACTTAAATAAACATAAAACTAAATAGTAATCTTCAGTCTTCAATAAAAAAAAAGTAAAAAAAAAGGAATCCATATTGTTTTAATCACTCGCATCAAAAACGAATATGCGTAATCCGCTCTTTGCGCAGTTCATGCTCTTCTTTCATATTTTTTATTTTTAGCTGGTGCTCCTCTTCCTTCCTTTGTTCATCGGCATCGTATGCTTTGGTTTTAAGGAAGTGTTCATCCTCCTTCCTACTTTCCTCAGCTTCAAATGCTTTACTCTTGAGAGAGCGCTCTTGGCGAAGATTTTCTATTTCTTCGTCAATTTTCTTTTTTTGTTGATGAATTTCTTCATTTTTTGCTTTTATAGCAACCTCCAGATACCGAACTTTCAAATTTTCATCACACTAAAAAAAAACACTATACATAAAGGTATGTAATGTATGTGAATATATTTTTATAAATACGTACCATTGAAATATGCGCTTTCTTGCTTTTGAGAGTGGATGCCTTTGGCTTCTTTGGCGCTGGTGAAATTTTGGTCGATTGTTTCTGCAAAACATTTGTAAAAAAAATTATAAATTCTGAATTTTATTAGATAAGAAAAATGAAGGTGTTGCGGGTTCCATACCGTCGATTTTTGTTTGGAAATTTTATTTGTTTACAGAATTCAATCTGTCAGAAAACAGTTGACATGTTTAAAATGTAGTAGAATTTCGTGCTAGATTTGTAGATTCTTTAACGTTACGTGACACAAACATCGTTTAGTTAAGTACTGATGGGAAAACGATTATAGATAACAATTTTAGTTCCGTCATTTAAAGGCAACTTAAATATTTAAGCACACTTAACTAAATGGCCTCTAAGAGACGTTTTAAGAAAATCTAATAGATACGGCTGTATGTATATTAGATTTTTAGGGAAACGGGAAATTTGCTTAATTGTGTAAAGTATGAACTTAATGCATGTTTTTTTGTAAGCCCGGGGGGAATTTGTAAAAAAACGACGTCGGTGTTAAACAATTTACTTGTTAAACGCAACTACGACTAATCCCCTGTGGGTTTACTAAAACCCAGACAATTCTCGACTTATAGCTTAAGCGCGCTGAAAAAATGGGTTACCGACGCACGTGGTGATAGATTGTATGAAAACTCCATTTAATCTGAAAACTGAAAAAAACAAAGACAATTTATTTTTGTTGTTTTTATTTTATTTCGTTTAATTGTTGCGTCATATTTCACACAGACATTTTATTTTATTTTCTTTGCTTTTGTTTTTTTTATTTAATTTAAGTTCTCGTTCTTACATTTATTCATTGATTTATTCGGAAAATTTATCTCTACAAATAAAATTATTTCGTTTTATTTTGTCTCATTTTCAACTTTCTGAATGAATTTTTATTTATCATATTCTATATTTTATTTTGAAAGTAATAAAAATACTTGTGAATCATATGTGAATTGTATATATATGTGTGTTTTTTACATCTATTGAACTGTATATATATCTTTTTTTATAAAAAAAATTAAAATCTCTATATAGACGCAAGAACACAATACAAAATTTATATATTTTATAATATACCTAAATAATAAATATTTAAATTTTTGTAATCATTTATCTACACAATCCCTACATTTTAAACAAAACCAATGGGTACACTTATTTAGAAAAAAAACGAACAAAATGTACAATTTTAAACAAAGAACATTTTAAACTTAAAATATATAATGTAGTAACGACAAATATTTTATTATTGTAAGTTTTTATTATGTACAAATTTCGTAAGTTAATTTTGATTTGATTTTTTTATTTGTTAAATATACGATTATACATTATTATGATAAAATACAAAAATGGAGTGTTTTACAACGTATATCATGAATGTGGTTTTGTGTTACATAAGTGCCTGTGATTTTTTTAATAATTAAAGAAAAGTATTAAATTTTCTATAAATTTTAATTTTTCTAAAAGTAAACATTGACTTTTTCTATTTGTGTTACTTTTTCATTTTGCTAAAAAAGAAAACAAAATTTTATTGTTTACTTAAAAAAAGTTTTTGTATGTGCTTTTAAATGTTTTGAAATCTATCAAAAAACAATTATTAAATTACATTTCATAAAATCTTCCCGTTTATATGTGTTTATTGTTGTTATTTTTTTGTTATGAGTTTCATAAGATTCTACACGAATGTATATTGTATAAGTATTTTTTGTAATTAATTTGCTTAGAATGAATCTATTTTATTTATTTGTTTTTATTTCGTATAGGAAATATAGGTCTGGAATATTTTGGGTGGTTAAAGTTTTGTCAAGAGTTAGTTGAAGAGAGAGATTTATAGGAAGGAATCAATAATATTTATATTTATTTAAAAAAATTCAGTCTTTTGATTTAAAAATTAATAAAACCTTTAAAAAATGTTTTATTAATTTTATTTATCAATTGATATCTACCTACAATTTTGCAACCGTCAAATGCACGATATCTGTAGTTAATCAACATGAAATGACTCCCATCAGATTCCGAAACCCGAACCAATGTGGCAATGTAGGAGAGGTCCAAAAACTAATTATTACGAAGATGAATAAAGCTTGAATATAATTCAATTTAAAACTTCACTTGATCTCAATTCTCAACTCCAAATACGTTTCGTACAGGAACTACAGTTGGGCGAAACGCATTTCGGAGTTCAGGTCAATTGATCTTTTAAATTCAAAAACTAATTGGCGATAAGCAATTTGAATTAATGAAAATTCGCCGTTTTAGTGTTGTGATTCAGCCCCCATTTCGTTAAAAAAAACGATTTTTAATATTCGCTGACGACCTAATTTACAATAACGATCATACAATTTCATCGGCATATAGTTTTGCAGGGGAATAACTTCTGCAGACGGTCGTTTTCTGTTGGATTTTTAAACTCCATTTTTATTCGAATCGAATTTGAAAATATCGAATTCTCAAATTTACACACAAATTTTGGATAGGATATACATATAAGTATCCCAGAATTTTTAGGATAGCTTGGATTTCTTTTTTGACAACAGCTGCTTTGACATCAGCTGTGATTTTACTAGGGATTACAACACACAAAGCTATCCACATCGCTCTGAACGCCGCCATTGTGTTGGACTTGTCTCACTGTAAGACCCTGTTTATATTGGGAAGATTGAGTCCGGACTGGTGAGGGTCATCGTGTTTACATTTGAAACTTTCAGGAGCCTCAACATATATTAAAACAACAACAATTTCAACATTTCACACATTTAAAAAACAACAACAAAGTAGACTCATGAGTCCGGTTTTATGTTTTCTTCCTGCCTCACGAGATTCCTCAACCCACACTTCTCTTGCCTACGAACTGCCTTGATACCGGTCCCAATCTTCCCAATCTAAACAGCGGCGTCTAAGGTGATCTCCCCTTTAGTGCCGTGCTTTGATAAATTGTCGCCCTGTGGCCTGTGCAAAGTAGCTATAATGCCGCCCTTAAAAAGAAAGAATTTTTTCTCGTTTCTCGTTTTTTTTTTTTTAATTTGAGATTTGGTCGTGAAAAAGAACCGTTTCGCAATTGTCAAAAATAAATTAAAGTTAAATTAAACTGATAGAACCGCGAACTTTTGATTTAATATTATGTTGTAGCGGATAGATCAACTTTTTTGACTTACATGGCAGAAAAGCGATTTACAACTATCGTTCGGATTGCGTCACAATGATTAGGCAACTCATCTTAGGCGTTTTTCTTTTTTAGTTCTGAGCAGAGCCTGAACTGTCAAACAAAAAATTGTGTTTCTTTTTTACCTCTGAACGTTCAGAGCTTCAAATTTGTGTTTCTTTTTTCGTTCTGAACATGTTCTGAGCGCGCTCTGTGAGCTCAGAATAAAATAACTGAGCAGACCGAGTTGAATGCTGAACACAAGCATTTGACAGGTGAAATTGAAAAAAAAGCTAAGTGTTCAGGTGTGTTTCAAAAAAAGTTCAGAGCGCTCAGAACACGCTATGTTCAGAGGATGTTCAGAGTATGCTCGATATGCTCGGACTCTGTTCAGAACACTATTCTGATCTAAAAAAGAAAAACGCCTAAGTCAAATATTAGAGGCGGTCATTGCACATATAACTGCAAGGATAAGATTCTATTATTTTCAGTTTGAAGAAGCTTTGTTCGACGGAAGCAACTCCAACAAGAATTTTGGTTTCATTAGGCGTAAAGCGATTACTATTTACTAGATTTGGAAAAATATAATTCCTTAATCGCGTTTGAGCCAAGTAAATTTGTCGTTTTTTGTTTCCTTAAATTTTCATTCGTCCGCTCATTTTTCAATGAACATTTTTATTGTAGTTTATAGTAGAGTATTGTGTGTGACGGCGCCGCCGCTTCTAACGGCATTCGTCGCTCATTCCAATAAGCTTTCGTTTGCGCTGTGTATTTAAATGTTTTCCATAAATATGTCGCGAAAATCGTTGCGCTGCACTTGTTGTTTTGCCGCGGAAAATTCATTATTAAATATGGACCTTCAGAAATGCAACCACAATGTCACCATGTGCAAATGCACAGGCCAAATTCCTAAACGCAAGATATGCAAAGCAAATGTAAAAAGAAAGTTGAAGTGTCAAAATGTTTGTACTTTGTATTGTAAGCATATAAATATGCCATTTCGGAACGGACTTTTGCTTAATTCGTTGTCTGTTGCTACTTGCTAGAATTAATAATGGGTTCAAAATACCACTTTTTTTTTACAAAAAGAAGAATACAAATGTAAAAACAATAAATTCTTTATGAATTTCTAATAATTCCTCGGGTACTACAAAGATGCCTTTTTTGTATTTTTCCCGAGCTAAAATCCTCTTCATGCGTTAACAACAATTTCACCTCCTCATGGGTTCAGTTTTTCCAATTTCTTAACTTGTTCTTACAATTATTGTTTTTGTCGAGTCTTTTAATAAATTTTAATAAGGTACTTTTCTTAAATGTGTTTACTCATTTTGCTCTTAAAACAAATAAATCAATCCGAGACACACCAAACAATAACCAAATTCAAATAGAAGTGAAGTACGGAAGATAATTTTGACATTTGCACAGATCCATTTGCATTTGGGCAAGAAAACAATATCTACTACGTCTACAATCTGCTAAGATAAGTCCCCTTTCACACAAGGAAACAAGTTGCTGGAGATTTTTTGACGTTTTCTTTTAATTTCCAATTCCCACCAATCGTAGACCGTTCATTCCTCTTACTTGGTGCACTTCTCTCATAAAAACTGAAAGTTGCTGGAAACTGAGTTCCTTGTGTGAGAAAAGATTGCTTTTGGACGACTTAAATTTTCAAGCCTCGTTTCTCTTTTGTTCTCCTTTCGGTTGCAGAGATGCATTTAAACCAGAGATTATGAATTATAGTGATTGGAATCCTCGGATGTCATTCTGGTTTGTCTAGATGCTAAACAAAATGGCGCATGGTAGTGCATTCATATTTTTGTACTAGTGTTCATGTTTTAACGCACACTAGTGCAAAAATATGAATTCACCACTGCATAAATTGTTGTTACAATTCACATCTATTCATCGACACGAGATAAAATTACAAAAACAACAATGTAAACAAATGGGTTTTGGGGATGGACCGTACGAAAGATTCCAATATTTATAATTCATAATCTCTTTTTTAAACACTGCAAATTTTAATAGCTACAATTTTTATTAAATTAAAAGGAAAGATCTCTTCACACTCTTTACTCCGCTTATTTCTCAACCTCAGCAACTTTGTCCACCCCGGCCACTGCATACGTCCCCCGCCTGCGTGCTTAAAATTGCAGGGGGTAATTGGAGCGTCTAAAAGCAATCTTAGCAGGGATGTTTACGTTTGCATTTGGAACGGTTTGCTTAGCATAATTTGCGCAAGTTTTGCGTTTAGGAATTCGGCCACATTTTGCACATAAACAAAGCACGGCACTACTCTCCCTTTTTAAAGGCTTAATTGTAGGGGCATCTGCACCAAATAATGTGGCTACATACGTCTCATAAGTTCCATACAGTTCCGGAACGAAGACCAACCATTGCAATGTCTCATCGTCGTCGTATGAAACTTTAACATTTCTCATATCTGAATGAAAAATAAACTGATTTTTTGTAGGTAGTAGGTCTGTTTGGTAACGTGACATTTCTTAGGAATGTTCACAAAATTTCACAAATTTTTATAATTTGCTTTCGAAACCCATAGGAAGAAAACTCAGTTTTGGGAAATATGTTGGAAAAAAAAGTTACCAAACAGGTATAATGTATAGTTCACATTTAAAAATACTGGAATAGGGTATATACATACATAGGTGAAAAATATCGAGTGAAAACTTTTCTAGCTAATGAGTTTTGCAAAAATCTTTCGCTGAAGGTATATCATTCATCGGTAAATATTTTAAAACCCAACAAAAATACATCTTTCGCGTGATAAAATAGGAAAATGGGTGGTAAGGGATCTAATAACCCCTTTTTTATTACTTTTATCTGTTAAGTAAAGTTTGATATTTAAATGTTTAAATGTTTTAAATAATGCTTTTGAATATGGTCCCATTCACAGATTGTTATATGGAAATTTCTTCCAAAAGACTGAAATATACAATATAGATATGATTAATTCGATTCTTCCCATAGTCTTCAGGTTTCTGAAAATTCGCTAGCTCCCTCCAGCTCTCTTTAACAAAAAAAAATTTAAATTGTTCTACAATATAGCTATTGATGTACAGTACATACATATACATCTGTGTTAATCATTGTGACATTGTGTAAGTAGGTACATAATATCTAAATCCTGTCTAGATCCTTTATACATTTACACTAATTGTTTTTTCTAGTTAAGGTTTTTTTTGATAATACATATTATATTTTTTTGTTTAAGGGAATAACGATTTATGCTCTGTATAGAATAAACGCTAAATTTTCGAGTTATTGCATCTTGTGGTGCGCTTGTGTGCTTTGGTTAGCCTCCATTTTGTTTTTTTTTTGTTTTAATTTTTTTTTTTAAATTTTAGACTTAAATGGTTATGAGTGCGTCCTTGTGTCAAAAATTATGAAACTTCCTGCCTAAGCATCAATTTCAGTTTCGTTCCATGCCGTCTTCACCTTTTGTTATAGTATATCTGTTTCATAGACTTTGCTTGTAGTTGTGGTCTGAGCTTTTTTGGAATGTGCACCTCCAGCGGCACCATTGCCTAATTGCTCGTTGCAGGGTTCACCTTTGTTGGCGAGATTTTTTTCGTTCTTTTCAGAAACATTGAGCTCTGTATTAAGATTTTTCATAGAACCTGTAACGGCCATGTTGAGGCCCATTTTTTGAGGCAAATTGGACTCACTTCCGGTCTTCTTAAGTTGCATTATGTCCGATGGAGGCATAGTTACAGAATTCTTACTCATTTGTTGCAAACGAGCATATTGCTCCTGCAAGAGCTTTTGTTTTTTGAGCAATTCCTGATGGCGCATTTCTAGTGCCATCTGTCGCTGAGCATGGTCATTACCTGATTCATTGCCGCTTGAGTTGCCACTGCCATCACCATTACCCATCGAAATGTCAACGGTAGATTCACTTAACGATGGAAGCCTTATTGGTATATTTGGGCTGGTCGGGCTAGCCAGTGGACTGCGTGAGCTTGTACGTGGAGGAGGTGGTGGAGGAACACGTTTGTTTCCAACTTTCGAAAGAAGTTCAGCATTGCGCTCAGGAACTGGTGGTTTGCCACTAGGGCGGATGGGTTGCGGAGGACTGGTGTCAGTATCGGATCCACTTGGATACGAATGCAGACGACGAAGGCTGCCAATATTCGAATTGACATGCAGAGTGTTGCTATTGCCAGCCACAACTGCAGCAGCAGCATTTGCCAATTGTGACTGAAGATCACCAGGGGTATATAGGCTGGCTTGAGAAAGCTGAGTTGTAACAGTACTGTGAATAGCTTGGGAGCTGTCATCGGATGTTGAATCATCAGGGCGTAACTGAAGCGAAAAAATTATAAAATTAGTTAAGAATTGAAAAACTTTGGAAATAAATGATAAAATGTATACTTACATCGTTATTCTGATTGAGTGGCTTTGCGAAAGTTTGAAGTTCATCTAACAGAGCATCGAGTGCGTTTTCGGGTGGGACTCCCCCGCCGACAGAGACCGTCCCCAACCTGGGACTTGGGATTGGCTGTTAATTATTAAAATTGCAACAAATCGGAGTTAGTTATTTTTATAGTTGGTTTCGAAATAAATTTTTGAACAACTAACGAATATAAAATAGTTAAACACTAAACATTATGTAGACCATTGAATCAAGTTTTTTTTTTACATTTATATTGAAGTTTATATGGTATTGCATAATATGTATATAGGTTTCCAAAAAGTTGCCAGGACTTAGATGTATTAAATCGACCATGAAACAGCTTTCAAAACACTATTCAATACCATTGGGTGTGTGGTTTGTTGTAGCAAAAATAATGATGGCTCTAAAAGTCAAATGGAATCTTTAACTTAATCTGTCGCTCTGCAAAATATAAAATTCTGTAATCATTGGCGAGAAATGGTCTTTTTTCATCAATATGTCTCAATGTTCAAAAGGTATTTGAAGTACTTTATAGTAAATTCAAAATTGAAAACCGAAATCAAGACTTATCAACAACGTGAAAAATGATCTGATAGTACTACTAAGTTATTAGCTATTGTATAGAACAAAAACTCGAATAAAACTGTTAAATAACAATAATCAAAATTTTTGATAGAAATTTTAAATCGTTTCTTTGGTGATATTCAATTTTACTGATGATTTCCATTGAATGAGCTTCATATCACCATTTTTGTCACAACAACACATTATAGACATTTTATTTATTTATTTTTTTTTAAGAAATGTATTTTAAAAATCCCATTACAGAAAAAAAACATGCACATTTAATATAAATATATAAAAAAGTATTTCAAAGAAAATCAATATTAATTTTAATAAAATATAAAAAAAAAATTAAAAAAAAACTATTAATAATGAAAAAGAAGCCTTCTACACATGTGCAAGCAAGGAGCAAATATTTAACCATACAGATAATCTATGTTTTTTTTTTTTTAATTAAACTTAAGAAAAAATAAATAAAATGTGAAAATATATTAAGTACAAAAATTAAATCCTCACTATAGTAAGGTAGAATTGATTTGATTTTGATTCATAATAATTAATTTTGTTTACAACTTATTTTTTATCATTGATTGTTTTTTTTGTTTACTTAGGCATAATGGAAACTTATTTAATGTATAATTATATTTTGTAAAGATCAACTTTTCAATTCTATAAAAATAACAATGTCGATAAACACAAACTGTTTCTCTTAAAAATGAAATTCAATCATTTCCAATGACGTTCGTACCTTACTATAAGAGAGGAATGTGTCCAATGTTATAAATTTTAAAAGAATGCAGGGTCAAATAAATTTTTTATTTTATTTCAAATATAATTATAATAATTAAGGATCTTGTTTCTTATTTGTTTTTATAAATTTATCGAGACAATCGTATTTCAATGATAAACTTTTTATAATTTCTCTTTCATTTTAAGGAGGCTCAAACTAAATCATTTATTTATCATTTTCGATTATTCAATTTGCTGAATTTGTTAAACTAAAAAATTAAGAACAACGGTTGTTGTTGGTAAAGGTTATCTCAAAATTTATAATGATTGTTTGAATAATTAATAATTTCTTTCGTAAATAATCGAATGAATTTAACAAAATAAAAACCCTTCAATAAACCCATTATTAAAACAGAAATATCTCGTTATGTTAACTGGCACAACACAACTATAACGGTATTCACGCAACGATGTACAACACTGGGTAAGTTTACCATTTGGTTAATGAATTGTCAAATTTTGTATGAGAAATTATTTACACAATTTGGTTAAAATTCTCCAAAGATTTTGCTGGATAAAATTAACCAAATTTTTTTCGTAAACTTAACCAAACGTCATTGTGACTTTTAGAAGTTCAGAAATATGATATATTAGGTATCTCAGAGAACTAAAAAAACTCTGTCCGTGTTCTGTATCTATTGCATTGGCAACTGAGGTTAGTTGGCGATAAAAGTTGTGAATACAAAAAAAATAATTAGGACGTCCACATTTTCTGACTATTACTGATCAGTGATGAGCATTGTTAATTTATACAAACCCATATAATGTGCCATATGGAAATACAAAAGTAAATGCTTTTACTAGTATTTGTTATGCTTTCCGAATTGTCATCGAAGTGAAAGGAACTATTTATTTTTTTTATTCTTCTTTCATCAATTTTCAGTTCAGTTGAGCTCGGGACAACTTTTACTACCGAAAACGAAAGTGAACTAAACCGAAGGAAAAGTAGATATCCACCATTATGGGAGTGCCATATGATTTTTCTTGTAATCGCTCATTTTCATTCGATCACTGCCATGAGTTTGCGACTGTTACAGTTCTTCTTACATTTAACCCCGAAATCGTTTTCTCATCTAATTTTCATCAGGCTTAAAAAAACCTGACTTTTGTCGTGTATCTTACATTTTTTTTTCCTTTCCGAGACATTCGGCTCCGATTTCAAGTTAGTTTGGGAGAGGTTCTTCATTTAAAAATCACTTCAAAATCTGAACACGGCTACTTGTATACATATTTTAAAGTTTAATATTTGACGTTAAACGAAAAGCTACTTTGATTACACAGAATTTAACCAAATAAATTAAAAGGGCGTTCATGTAAACTTTTGTGTAAACTTATCATTTTACACAATTTATAAACTTACGACGTTGCGTGAATACCCTTTATAATTATTCAAAAAACTGTTTAAATATTTTTGGTTGGTCAGCTGATGATGTGATTTTAGCGAAACGCACTCTCGATAAAATTTGAACGTACCTTCAAATTTGCTTTACCAAAACCTTTGTTCGTATAACAACTTGAAACAATCAGGCCCAGTTTCACAATCGAAGTAAATGTCACTTATGTGCCAAATATGGAAAATTAATGCCCAATTTCAAAGTGTAAACTTATCGGAATAAGTGACACTTAAGTATCCCATATTGGCCACTTAAGTGCCATTTACTTAGACATTAAAACTGAGCTTTGAGTGCCAAAATTAAGTGCCACTTGTTTTGTTAAGTGTGCACTTCAAAACTGGTCCTCATTCCTCAGTGAATGTTTAAGGAAAATACACAACAAAACAATATAAAAACAAGAGTTGTAAAATAAACATGTCCTATTTCGATAATAATTGAAGAATGGCGTGGTTACCCAATATTCAAATTCAAGTTCCAAGAAGATATACTAATATTCATAATCTGATAAAACAGGTCTGTTTCAATGGGAGCTTTGTTCTGCACCAAGTTTCAAACTGCCAGTGAGTAGATTTATTAATTTTTAGTTGCTGTTCTACAAATAAAGAATTGTGCCAAAAGAGAGAGCTCACGAGAGAGTAAAATATTTCCCCTTCCTGCCAGTTTAAATCCGAGAATTTTTGTGACTATTTTTGGTTGGTATGATAAATGCCAAGATTGCTATAGAGTATAGATTGACTTAAATGTTAGATAACAGAATTAGTCGGTTGACTTCAAATAACAAAAAGTTATCGATCAAGGGTTGCCTTAGTGTTAATTTTATTTTTATTTAAGGTTTGTAATACTACGTTTCCACCGAAAGTTAATCTCGTTGAGATTTCGTAAATCTTATATAGTGTTTTCACCGCATAAAAAGATTATAAAGTAGATTAACTTTGACAGTTCCTTTCAAAATGCAAATGCTGTTTCATATTTTCTTCTAATCAAAAAGATTTGGGTCGAAAAAAGTTGAATTGTTCGAGAAAAATCGAAATTAAGTTAGCAGAACATCGTTTTGTATGGAAAATTAGAAAAATATTTTTTTTTTTTGAAAAAATCTATTTTTTTGGAAATTTTTTTTTGGATTCCTAGAGCACTTAAATAGCTCCTAAATACTAGACCAATTTTTTTTTTCCTTGTGTATTAAGTATTTTCCGGTAATTGGTCTGCTAACTTGAAATCAACTAGAAATCAAGTTATGATGACGTCACAAAAAATTGGTTCTGCTGACTTTGGTCTGCTAACTTGAGGGACGTGCATATTTTTTATAATTTTAATAATCTATTCATTAATCTAGGCAAAACCGTTCCTGAAGAATTGGAAAGGTTCGAAATTGAATTTTTGATTTTAAAGATAAAGTTAAGTATTTTTAGATACTGTAACGAATTTTTGTCAAATAATATATAATATATAAATTAAATATGTGTTCCTAAAACACAAACTTTTAGAATCGAATATCTCGAAAGTCATCAATTTTTAACTCGAGTTCAAGTTATGAATAAAAATCAAAAAACTTCAGAAAGTGTAATGTGGCTTCGCCAAGAAAAAATGGTTTTGGACAGTTTTATCGGATCGTAAATAGCATACCCTAATGCTTGGGATTTTTGATATAAGCAATGTACCAAGAAGCAATTTGGGAAACTTTTAGATTTTCTAAAATAAAATTCAATGGCTGTAATGTCGAAGAAACACTTAAGGTATTATTACTAACCTAAACTTACAATTAATCGCCAGTGTGAGTGGTTAGAAAATTATAAGGAGATATTTAAAAGGAGATCCAATGTATACTGCCTTTGAATTTTTGTACATCAGAATTAAGGACAAACATTTTATTTGACATTCGTGTTGTACAGCTAAAGAACCATTCTCTATCTGATCTAATGGGAGATGTTAATGATAACTGGTTTTGAATGTTCATCACAATTAAGGGGACAAATTGGAAAAGAGAAAGACATAGCATTCCATATTCGTGTTGTACGGCTTGTTTTTATTTTTGAGAAAACCTTTTTGTGAGCATTCTACAAAAGGATTCATGATAATTATGTCAGGCGTTGAGGTAGGAGTCATCTGACCGATTTTTTTCGGCAGTTTTTCATCATTTCACAAATTTCTTATGTAGCAATTTCGCATTTAAATGTTTAAAAATGTTGATTCGGTAAGTTTTTATTTCGCTATGTTATTTTTTTTGCAAAATCATCATTTCACAAATTTTACATGGCAATATGTTTTCCTACATTTCATTATTTCGCATTTAAAAAAATGATAATCAGTAATTATGATATCGTATTTAACTATTTCGTATTATATTACTTCGAAAATTATTATATCGCTATCCAACATTTATCATATTCGGCACAAAATTCATATTACCAATTCTCTTCTGTAAATCAAATTAAATTTTACTTGAAAATTGACAACATAAGCATTAAAAATATATAAACACTCTTATCTGTGTTGTTTTATTTTCATGGAATGATTTATATATGGATCATCGGCGATAATAAAATACTGTTAATGATGAAAAAAGGAAGAATAACAAAACTTAACGGTTAAAAACATCTGAAATTTCGGTTCTGTTGATTGTTTCTTACCCAACGAAGGAGAGATTAGTATTGATGGATTTTGAGCATGAGAACTCCACGCCAAACTTTATTAAATACATACTTCTAAATTAATTGGTTTTACTATATAAAATGTTGTTTGGATTAATTGCATCTGTTGTTCTCGCATAAGTCTGGTCATATGACAAAATATGCTGAAAACATATCATCTGTCGTTAGAATCAGTGTTGCCAATTTATAAATCCAAACCTCTAAAAAAAAACACTTTTTATTTGTGAAACAAACTACAGTGTGCCCTGATGGTTACGGCCTTTAGATACCTAAAAGTGTTCCATAACATGTAAACATTTTTAATAATATATTTTATTATATTTTCCCATTCTTTTTATTTTAATAAACCTATTGTGATTTTATTGTAGGTAAAATTTATGTAAAATAATAAAAAAAAAGAAAACATATATAATTTATCGAAGAAAACTTACTGAATTTTGAAAATTAATCCAATAAATTCCAAAAACTGTGTGCCATATATTTTAACGAATATTTATATAAATTACTTTTGATATGGTGCGTACAATATTAAATTTTACAATAAAAATTCAATTCCAAATAATTTTTAATTAAAATTAAAATTTTTTTGTTTTCATTGTAGAAAAATTTACAGAGGTAAGTTTAAAAATAATAAATAGGGGTGAGTGGGTTATACATCATTCTTAGGTACGAATAAGAAGAGGGTTGGATAGACATCACATTTATGGGGCTTAAGTGAGCGAATTATGAGGGTAAATTTATGCTTAATATTTGAGCGAAACAATAGAGAGGTTTTTTTAATTTTTGAAAAGTGAAATTTTTGATTCGTATTTTTTTTTTAGAAAATAAAATTTACATAACAATTATTATTTTTTTTTGGAAATTTTTCGGTGTAGATACAATTCAGATTGTGAAATTTTTTGTCAAATACAAAATAATGTACAAATAATAAATACAAAAAATATGAAACATTAACCATTGATCATAAAAATATTTATAGCCAGAAAAGAAAAGAAAAAAAAACAAAATTTTAATAAAATAAAACAAAAAAACAATCGTAGAGACAACTAAACAATAGATTAAAAAGCAAACAGGTTTTCTTTATCACATTTTTTTAACTTATTTAACTTTTTATTTATTTATAATTTTAAAGTTCTTTTTGTTTTGTTTGCAAAAAGAATTTGCTTTAGAGAGTGGATTTATATAGAATATTATACTGAAGTTGAGAATGCATTTAAAAATAAAGAAAAACAGATAAAATTTGAAAGAAAATTAAAACAGTCCGATTGTGTTTTTTTTTTAAGAATAAAGATAAAGTTCAGAAACATAACATTTAAGTAAATTATTACTCGGTAATTGCTTCTTTGAAGTTAGAACTCCATCGCCAGTTGAACTATAAAAAAGAAAATCATACCAGATATGGGTTTTTTGTTTTAGACTGTTTGCGATTCTATGTTACATTATTGTTTAATAATTTCTCTCAGATTAAAAAATTGGTTTCGTTCTTAAGATTTAACGTAATATTGAACATTATTATAGTTTGATTTGTAACATATTTATAAGTTTCTTAAAATTAAGATGAATGATATATTTATTGGTTGAATTACCTCTCCTCCGTAGGAAAATTAAAGAAAACAAAAATCATATATACAAATATTTCCTTACTCACTGTCAGTGCATTGATATAAAAATGTTTTTGTCATACTTTTGAAATACTAAATAAAATTGGGAAAGAATTATAGCATTGATTTAGGATAATCATTACCAAAAATCTATGGTATTTAAAGTTCTTTGGAAAACTAAATTTAAATATTTAAGGCGATTGATTTGTATATTCGTATTAATATTTTTAAATTTTTAAATTCAATGCTTGCACACTTTAACTTTCATTTAAATTTAATTTACTACATTACTAACTATAAACTTAAGTATGACATTGTCTATAATCTATTTCATAGAAGACTTTTAAGTTTTGGTTCCTCAAAAAAAAAAAAAAAAACTATCTTTTCGCAAAAAGTCTTATATTTTGTTTAAATTGTTCTATTCAAAATGGTGTACCTATTATAATAATTAAAAAAAATTTTAATGAAATTAAACAAAATTATAAATTAAAAAATAAAAATATACATATACCGTTTTAACATTTACACTCAAATATGCATTTAAGGAAATAAACAACATTTGTTATATTTAAAGACGATTTATTACACTATTTCTGTCAACCTCTAAATAAAATTCATTGGAAATGTTTGATTTTCGATTTTACATATTATATTTATCAATTCTTTTATAAAACGAAATATTGTTGGTTTATGAGTTA
The DNA here is from genome assembly GCA_929447395.1 of Epistrophe grossulariae. Classification (NCBI taxonomy): domain Eukaryota; kingdom Metazoa; phylum Arthropoda; class Insecta; order Diptera; family Syrphidae; genus Epistrophe; species Epistrophe grossulariae. The sequence continues at coordinate 91,227,427 of OV839568.1, read as the reverse complement.
AAATATTTTTGTCAGTTGATTGTATGTTATTTCTATATTTGATAAATTATAACAAAAACAAAAATGGATAAAAAAAAATGAAATGATATATGTAATTTGAGTAATTATGAAAGAGGATCTTAATTGAAATGCACTTTTTAATTAAACAAAAATTACTAGATCGTTATATAAATTAAATACATATTTTAAGAAAAGATATTTAATAAATTTAATTATTTAATTTATATTTCTTTACATTTAAAATTTAAAAATTACTGTTAAGAACTACTATTTAGAATATTGCAATATAAAATCAAATTTAATTTTTAAATCAATTTTATTATAATCGAGTCAGTAAAGTTTTAAATTTTAAATCCGAATTCCGATAACTACCTTGATTTTTATTAATTTTGTTTCAATATTTTATTGGTGTGTCTCATTTCAAATGAGAAACAATTGAAAAAGACAGTTAATTATTTAAATTGTTTGAGCAATTATCATAGATTATATATTATTTCTATAGTCTAGACTCACTTTACGACTCTCATACTACACCGATTATGACAAATGAGGTTTCAAACGAAGCGAAATAAACTGCTGATTTGACGAATTATAATTTTAGTTTAGAAATGTTAATAATTTGTTCTCAAACTGTATTTGTTAAATATTGTATTTGGGAAATTAATTAATATTGCTATAAACTCGCAGCAAACAAAGAATTCGTTTTATGTATTATTTCTTGATTTTCTTTTATTTTTTGTTTTTTATTTTTTTTTTGTTTTTTATTTTTTTTTTAAATAATTTTAAATGTAGTTTTAGGTAAAAAAATGTTAAGTTTTTTTAAGAACACATTTTTCATGAGTTTTTGTTTTTGTGAAATAAAACCATATCGAATTAAAAAAAAACAACCTTCAAAATGTGTTTGATAATAAATTGCGGGAAAATCGTTATCCACACAGAAAAAAGTTGTATAGTAGATACAAATTTGTAACCGTTTTTGTTTAAATAAAAATTTCAAAAATCGGTTGTAGTTTGGCAAAGTTAGAGCCAGTCAAAGGAAAAAAGAATAAAAATCATAAAAACTGCTATAAGTCGAAAACGAAGCGAAAACGAGAAAATTACATCTTATGTTTTTCGACTTGAAATTATCTCAGGAACACATGGTATTCTTCTGAGGTGGTGATATCGGGATACGATGTATATGTAGGTACAATGTACGTATACAACTATGACGAATTGTAATTTTATTTTAAAAATGTTAATTATTTGATCAAAAACTGCATTTGTTTATTTTCGTGCGTCTTTTATTTTTATGTAATTGAATTGAATTGAAATCTCGTAATAAACGTAATAGTATATTATATTTATGAAGAAAATATTTTTTGCGACATTTACAAATTTATTAGGTTCATTGTGTTTGATGATTAAGGTGCAGATTTGAAGAATGGCAAAATTTTCTTTTAATTGCAAAACTAACTATTATTTTTAATCCGTTATGTGCATTCAAATCGGAGTAAACTCGCAAAATATCCCTTTTTTATTTTATCAAAAATTTAAAGTAAAATTAAGTTTGCGGTAGACAGTGGGACCTTAAATATTAAATTCTATTTAAGCAAAACAACCCTTATTTAAAAAAAAAAATTGTCAAACTCCTATTTAACCTTTTTTGAATTTTAGAATTTTCATAAATGTTCAACATTATGAACGGCTTTGTGAGAATTAAAAAATGTTAAAATCAATATCTATTGATCTTAAATTGCACATTTACTCTTACTGACCCTAGTAAAGAATTGCTCCGCTCCGAAGGTTTCTGATTTAGACTAATATGTAAAACAAAAATAAAAAAAATAAATCGTGAAAATTAGAACAGTTTTTGTGGATTCCAAGGGATTTTAAAATTTTATCAGCTTCATTGAATTAACTATTAATATAAAGAAACATATTTTTAATCTGATTGCAGGATTTTGATTCTTTTTGAAACATTGTCTATCTGCGCCTATAATGAAACATGTTTTGAAGTTCGTACATTAAGTCTTTCATTTTGATTAGAGAATTTATACAATGCATCTCAAGTAAGATTAGTGGAGCCTTTTTGATGAATTACTTATATTTTTTTATTTTTGAATTATAATTTTAACATGTAACTTTAATATTTAAGCAATGATTTCGTAAAAAAAATAATGGCAAAATAAAATCTGAAGTGAATTAAACAAATATATAAGGATGAATGAATTCAAAAAATAATAAAAATAAAAAGGTATCTGATTTAAAGAATCATGCAGTTAAAGAAATAAAAAATGTATGAAGGCATCTCTTTTATTTAAATTTTATGTACAACAATAAAAAATATAATTAAAAAATGAATGAGTTATGCATGAACGAACATGAATATAATGGCAGTTTCAGAATGTTTTTAAATGTTTTTAAATTACAAAATAAAAATAAATAAATAATTAAATATTTTTTGCTTATTAAGTGCTGCCAATTGCAAATAAAAAGGAATACCAATTTTAAAAACAAAAATATATATATATAATTGATTTTGGTTAAGAATTTAATTTCAATTTGTATAACTTTTACTGAAAATCATGAAAAAAAAATTTAATTTTTTTTAAAAACAAAAAATATTTGAATTTATCTACAAAATGTCCAAACATAAAAACCAAGGAACATTTTTTTTTTTTTGCAAAAATAGGTTAATTGTAATTTTCATTTTATTTTTTTTTTTAAATATTCAAAGAAGAAAAATTTTAAACTATAAATTGACACAATTTAGAAGATCATACTGGGGGATTATTTAAGTATACGAGGTGTTCAAGAAGTTTTTTTTTTTTTTTTTTAATTTTTATTCTCAAAGTAATGAAAAGTTTAATTAAGAAAAAAAAAAGTATATAAAGAAACACGTCTAACACATTTAAATTGAAATTAAAATGACTCACCTTATTTGCAGAGGATATTTCGGCAGAACGAGGAGGATCTTCTGTTGGTTCGTTAGCTGGTAATCGTTGTTCTTGGACACTGGCCAATCTTAAAGCGATCAGGCAAAATGTTCGCTGAGTTAGATAAACAAAAAAAATCGATATAAGAAAACTAACCTTTTTAATGTTACTAATGTTCCTGTTAACTTTTTACATCTTCGCAGTGCTGATTCAAGTCGATCGGGCTCTTCTTTGAGGAACTTTTCTTCGCGTACGACTTTTTCCATTTCATTAGCTAAAATATTTCTGAGGCCGTTTTGAAGGCTTGGGAAACGCATCTTCAATTCAGCCACAGTTTTGCTTTAAAGAAATTTTATAATTTATAAAAAAGTTAGAAACTCAATGAAAATAATAGTTGTGTTATATAAAACAAAGTTATTAAGGGCCATTTGCTGAAACGAATCATAAATCTGGAATTTAACTATTCTCAACTTAGCTCTATGTGGAACTTAGTTCTTAAGATTAACTTTATTTATTTTACGTTGCTAACAAAAATAAAATTTCATCTTAGCAATGTATGAATTGATTGAGTGTCAAACTTAATAATTATTTTCATCAAAACTGAAAAAAAAAATATTATTTATACCTACATCCCTATACATCATTTGAATGGCCGAAAAAAGGAAGAGAAATCCCAACTTCACGCACAAAGAGAAGCTCAGAAGAGAAATGTCCATCAACGAAGGAAAAAAAAAATCCAGTTAAAAAGAAAATAGTGGACAAAACTTGGTCTGCTAGCCGAAGGCCCATAGCTTCGAGCTTACGCAGTTCAAAAATTGGTGAGCAATACTCACAATTATCAAAAATCAAAATAGAGTTGGCTGAATTGCAAATTGCTACTTTAAAGCCCGAAAATGAACTGAAGAAAAAATCCCTCCTACTAGACATTGAAATCAAGCAAGAGATCCTCAAAAAAATTAAAAAGGATACTTTAACAAAAAATGATATGGATCTCTTAGATTTGACTACAAAAATACTTCAGTTTTAAGTTACTTTTTATTGATACTGTTTATTTCTTTGCATCGTTACTTTAACTTTACCCATTATATGGATTTGTTCTTTCTTTATTATAAAAAAAATAAACATACCTACCTATAACTCCATACTGAAAATTACGTTGTTTTATGATGTTTTTTCCTAGGTTTTAACACATTAATCTTGACGACCCAATTAATAGAATGAAGATATGCGTATATGCGTAAGCTTTAAGGTTCCCCCATACCAACGCGAATTTTCGGTGGCGACGACGAAAACAATAATAAAAACATCATCCTCAATTACGTCCAGCAGCGTTTTGAAATTCATTTTCAATTTATAAATTTGTTTCTTGTTCTGACAAATTTAAATCAAAATTGACAGCAAAATTATTTTTTGCTTTATGTACTACTTAGGAAATTTAGGTTCTACTTTTTCTTCCTCCTAAGTTATGTTCTACATAGCAACTTTTAAGTTTAAGATTTTTGTTGGTGCAAACCAATGAGTGGAACTTAAGCCAGTATGCAGAACTTAAATATTTAAGTTTCGTTTCAGCAAATGGCCCTAAGTCCTATTAAAAGTAAAAGCTCCTTAATTGAAAGAAAAAGTTCTTAAATTTTATTAAAATTCGAAAAAAATGATAATATTTTAATATTATTTTGAACAATTTAATGAAAACTATTTGGGTGGAGAAATTACAAGAAATTATTCTTACATACCTACATAATTTGATATTGCTTATTAGAAGCTATGTTGAAAACATAAAAGTCAAGAAAAGTTTCCTTACCTCGCTCGGCTTAACACCAGGGCCATATCTTCAACAGCTGCCATATTAACTCGAGTTCTTCGATTGATGACCTCACCACGCAAACCTTCCACTGATGACTCCAAATCACTCAGATCCTTCTCCAGCCTTATAACCTCCTGCTTATACAATTCTTCTTCTCGTGACATTCTTGTTTTTTCTTGATCTCCCTGACCCCAATAGTTGACACTACTGGCCAGTAAAGTAGCACGAATTCTCATAAATGCATCCTTAATATCTTCCCTCACAGCAACAGCTTGAGCTTGTGAAAGCCTACGCAACGTTCTCACCTCCATACGCAGATCCTTTGCTTTCTTTTGTAAGCCTCTCAAATGGTTATAGACTTCAGGCGCTAATGCTATATCTGCCCGGTATGTAGGATGAGTTGAGGTGGTCAAGGCGAGTGGTTTTGGAGGTGGTGGCGGTTTGAGTCGGTCTCGTTCTGCTTTGGTTGTGAAAAGTAATTCATAAAAAAAAAAATTAGTCATATTGAATTAAATAATATAAAATTAGTAAAGCTGTTAGTATATAGCTTATACAAATATATACAATTGATGCGTGCATTATATAAATAATTAATTTTTTACAATTTCTTTACACAATTAAATATTCGATTACCTTGAGACGAAGTACGAGGAAGTGTTGACGACTTAATAGCTGGCTTTGGTGGTTTTGAATCGGCTGTGTTATAATTTTGTGTCAAAAAAATTTGTGAGACATTTATAAAAATTTTGTGTGAAAATTCACCCAAAAACAAAACAAAAAAATGAAACGAAAGATACAAAGACAAAAGGAGAAAGAGAAAGGTAGAAAGAAATGTATGTATTAAAAAAAATCCAAATATTATATGACTGTGATTTTTATGCATCTTATTCTTTTTAAAGCGAAACACAAATTTTTTTTAATTAATTAAATAATAAGCTTTATTTAAATTTTCATAAAAGAAAATAAAAAAAAAAAAAACAAAAAAGAAAAGGAATCAAAATTGAAAATAAAAACACAACAGATTTTTTTTTTCAAAATAATTTAACTTAAAAACTATATTAAACTTAGTCGCTCGTGCATTTAATGCATTATTTTTTATTTTTGACTTAATTTTAAGTGAGATTTTTTTTTATTAAAATGCCAAGTTGTATGTATAAATTTTTCTTTTTTTTCTAGGCTGGAAAAGATATAATTTTTTTAGAAAGAAGCTTATGCAGAGCAAAAAGACATTGTGGGAATAATACTTGCATTACTGAATACGAATTTAGCTGCGTGAAGCAGGAAAGTTTAGTTTTTCAATGCGAGAATTAAACTTGAGTTTAATCAATAAAGTTTACTCCCACTTTACAATTTTGGTATTAACTAAATAGTAATTTCTGACAGAAACGTTTCAAAACACTATCGAAATAGGAGAGGACGACACTATGGAACAGTGATGCCAGGTGAGATTTCAAAAATCCCATCAGATTAAAAAAAAACCCACTTTGTTGTACTGTACTAAAATAATGCATTTTAGCGATAAAGGCGCCAACTACGGCATGTAAGACTTTCATATTTGAATATGAAAAGTAAAGACCTATCTAAAAATATCAGTTAATTTTGCTATCACTCACACCCAAAAATAGCTGTGGGCTCTTAGTCTATCAAAATTCTAAGATTGAATCGTCTCTCACATAAACGTTCGAGAGTTCGTCAGGTCGAAATCGCGAGTGGCGAAAGCTAACGCAAAGTAATCCATAAAATTGGTAAATAATTGTAGCAAACAAATATTAAGTAAATTATTTTGTTGAACTGAAATTAGAAATTTTTATGAACTAAAAGCTTTGAAAAGTTATTTTGAAAATTAAATTTAAATTGTTAAATTTTATTTGTTAAAATGCCAAATTATATTTAGTTATTTACGATTTTATTCATTATTCATATTCTTTTTAAAAAAATGGAAGTTTAATACAATTCCCTTTACTTCAGATTTTACGGGTGACATTTTAAGTGAGCGTACAGGGTCGAGCATTCGTTAACAAGATATGTTTAAAAAATCGCGATCCCAAACGAGCTACTCGAAAAATATTATTGTTTGTAATTTAATAAAGCTCAATTGATATAATGTTTGTTTTTTTGTATCCATTTGCATTCCTTAATTTTGATGAAAACATATAAAAGGATGAATTTTAGGAATACAATTTCATTACACCAGTATATTCTCACAATGAATTTTTGTTTGTTATTAATTTTGAAAAATACAAACACAAATAAATAAAAAGTTACAATTTAAAACAAAAAAAAAACTTATACAAAAAAAAAATTAATATACATCATAGCATTGCTACTAAAAATATATGCAGCAAAAGGAAGCTTATAGCCTTATACATTAAAAATTTTATACACATACAAATAAATAAAATATACAAAATAAGACATTTTTTTTGTATTGCAAAATAATCTGTTTCTTCATAATTATTAAACTGCAGTAATTTTTAGTGAAAGCGATTTACCAGCATGTTGAGGACTATGTGACTTCGGTACACCTTGAATATCATCACTAAACGAAACGGATTTTTCAAATGACACTGATTTATCTGAAAATTGATTTTTTTAAATAAAAGATTCTGTTAAGTTTAAGACATTTTTTAAATAGCTTAACTAAAAAGAAAAATAGAATACATTATTCGATCACCATTTAAAGTGTTAAATTTAATAGAAAATAATATTATGATTCCCGTTATTTAAATAAATATAAGCAATTTTAACTAAATCATTTTAATTTTTTTAAATATTTTATATATTATATACGGTGCATGGTGAGTTTTCTACCATTTGTTTTGAATATATATAATTAATTTTCTATATTTTAACACATCTAAGGACATTGATTTTTAAAAACGAACACAAAACATATATATAAAACTATTTGCATATAGATATTTATTTCAATGAAATGTTTCTAATGTTAAAAAATTAAAATAATATAAATATTTTAGGTTTTTTTTTTAAATTGAATTAAAACTTACGACACGAGCTTTTGCCGAGTTTTGGAGCCTTTTCTCTTATGTACATTTCATCGCCAGATCCGTTTGCTAATATATATTTATATTTTTGTATATAGTGTATATTTAATATGATTTTGAAAATAAATATAAAATGATGTATTTTTTTTTTAAAGTCTTGATGATTTAGTAGAATTATTGGAAGAAAATATATTGCACCACCGAAAGAGGAATTAAATATGAGCAAGATGTGATGTGAAGTGAAATTTGATGACTGTAATTTGGATTTTTTTTAATTTTTAGTTTTCAGTTTTCGAGGTAAGATAAGAAAATTACACATAATTCATAATATATGGAAAACAATTTTATTTTGTATAGGGTGTTGGTCAGTTTAATCTATGTATGTGTTTGAGTGACGCAGTGCCACAAAATCTTTTGTAGGTATGTAAATCTGTTCTCCAAAATTTACAAAATATTGAAATCTACAACTATTGCATTTCACTCTAGCAATATTTTTTTTTCAATTCTATTTAATTTTTTAATAAAAACAAAAATTAATGAATTTGCATAATTTTTAAATAAAAATTTGTTTACAGAATTTTGAAGACTAAATTTTGGCGTTTTTCAGAATTCTTAGCATAAACCCATTTTTTGATAAAAAAAATGATGGTTGAAATAGTTAAACCAACGTATTTAAAATATAAGAACAAAATTGTTTTCTCAACAATTAACCAGAGTACCTACTTGGTTTCGTTTTTCATTTAAATACCATTGTGTTTGGTCTATTATAGTCATATCGAAAATTTAAAACAATTGTTTTAATAATGAATTGTATTATATATTATTTTTGTTATTAATATTTAAATTATAATGATGTGATTGATAATGAATTTTCGACATTACTTTTGAAATATAAACAAAATTTACACTACCACATCAAACCTACACATATTTTCTTTTTCATCTAAATTAAAAAAAAAATAATTATCTATTCTTAACCAAAAATAAAATTTCTTTTTGAAATTATTTAAGTCACTAGACACAAAATATCTCTTCTGCCCATCCGGACTTAGAACTCTACAAAAAAAAAAATTGGAAGAACTCACTCACCTTGAATTGATGTTGAGCTACCACTTGAGTGGCCATCGATATCATCTAAACCTGCGATGGTTATAACAAGCAATGCAGTTGATTCGGATAAAAGTACGTTTTTTTTTTGTTGTGTATATTGCTCTGAACTTTGCAAATTGAATAGGAAACTTTGAAACGATTTTTATAAAATGAAATACAATTTCCAGAAAGAATCTTAAATTAAAAAAAAGATATTGTTGTCGCAGTTTAAGCCCATCGATTTCAGCGGAATCCACCGCCGAAATCAGTGAGTTAAAATCTTGAACCGAGACTGCATCACGTTAGTAAAACTGTCCACAACACAATTTAAAAAAAAGTGTTGGTATTTGAAGTAATCTTATAATTTAAATAAATATTTATTAAGTTATTTTCGCGTATAATTATACGTAAATTCAAAACATTTAAATAAATTAAATAGTTATAATTTTTAGAAACAATTTTAAATTGATGATAACACAAATAAAAATAGATTTTACTGTTTTCATTCAAGCCAACGATACCATGTCTTTTCTCGGATGAGTTTAACTAACCAACGTTGGTATATTTAAATTTTTTTCTTTAATATTAAATGAGAAAATTCGATTGATTTTAAGGTACATATATTATTTAATTTAAATCTAATTTTGATGAATAAAATTTAAAAAAAAATTATTGGCAGACGTCAGACATTTCGTTTTTAATTTTTTATGTCTAAACGCAGCTAATCATTTCATCGTTTCCCATTCAATTATTCTGTAAAGTTCAAACAATTTTTGTTTAAACAACAAACACAAAAATCAGATTAAATTAATTCAAATTAAAACAAATACAAATTTTGCTAACTATAAATGCCTAAATTCACTTACACTGGTTTGACGATTATTTTTTTGTAAATTTAACACATCGAGAAACTTTTTTAGATATTTTTTTAAAAGCCAACAAGAATATTTATTTTTCCTTGAAAAACTTAAACAAAAAAGTGGTTTGAAATGATTACCCTACCCATGTGTGATAAATGCTTCAATAATACTTGTATGTAGGTACTAATATTTTTTTATACAGAATTGAATAATTTTAAAATCTTTATACTTCAAATATTTATTAAACATTTTAGTGTTTAGGAATCGAGATTTTAACAGTCGAATTTTTACTTTTTTACTTTCTATTGAGTTTTTGTATAAAAAAATTGTTTTTTTTTAAAGTCGAAATTTACATAAAAATTTTGACATTTTGGGGATTATGAATAAAAAAAGTTAAAGCTAAAACTTTGATTTTTAAAGTAAAAGCTAGGTTTTTGGTGAAGAAAAATAAGCTTAACCTAGCTATAGTTATAGAAAGGTTTTCTTGTCATAGCTATTTTGAAATAGCCAATGCTAAATTCATTTAGTTCTAGCTTATTTTCACAGCATAAACTTCAATTTGTGTGACTAAAAATAGCTTAAACTAGAATATTGTAGTAAGAACTACAAACATATCAAGACTTTTTCGCCCTGTCCATAAAGCTTTGACTAGGTCTTATTTTAAGTATTTTCTATAGTTATCCAGTGTGAATGTGGTCAAGTTTTTAAGCGTAAAAGGTTATTAAATGTTATAGAATAACCCAAAATTAATTTTCTTAAAAAAAATCGACACTATATTTCCGTTATGTTTTATTAAAGTTATTACATGTACCTACCTACGAAGATTAATTAAAATTATTAGAACCTTTTTGTGATTTTTTGTTTAAATATAAGAACTGTTTTATTGAAGCTACCCGGCCTAGTTGAGCTATAGCACAACAAAAGGAATTGCTCCTCTAGAAAATTTCATACAAATTCAAACAAATTGGTCCACTCGTTTAGGCTGGAGCTGGATACACAGTAGACGTACAAACGCAAAGACTGATGAACGATATGCTTGCGATAGAGCAGATAAAAAGTTTTGGCAAAAAAATCATAAACCCTCTTGCTTTACGATTCGGTATATTATAAAACCGTTCTTCCTAAGTCCAAACATGTGAATAAGCAAAAGAAACCTTAAATTTCGAGCTAAAGCTAAATTTTCTAGCTCAAGCTATTTCGCGTAATGGGTCTTGTGAATAAAAAAAGTTAAAGCTTTTTTTGGAGGAAGCTAAAGCCAACTAGTCATAGCTTTTACTAGCAGCTAAAGCTAGATAGTTCTAGCTTAATCTTCGTTTTATGTGAATAAAAAAATTATAACGCTAAATAGCTTGTGCTAGAAAATTCAAGTTTAAGCTTCGTAATTTAAGCTGTTTGCTTTTTATTCACATGTTTCGACTAGGTAGCTTTAGCTAGAACTGTTCATATATATAGACCGAAAGCAAGTTTGTTTTGCCACTATCTGTTCTATAGGACAAGTATTGGTTTCGGGTAAAAAAAGGTTTTTATCATATCGTCTGTCAGTCTCTGCGTCAATGTGGACCAACTGGTTTCAAATTTGTACATAGGTCGGGTAGCTCCAATAAAATAGTTTTGATATTTAAAAAATTATAAAAATTTTTTTTTTAATTTTTGAGTTACTCTCTAATATTTAATTTTTTACAATTACAATTTTTTAGTACCTGCTTCATAATTCTCCATTAACTTTGTAATTTTATCTTTTAATGGCTTATATATGTACCTCCAATGCCTTACCTTACAGCAAGAGCAATTGAATCGTATATTTAATTCATGCTGCAACTGTCAACGACAACTACGTGCCTAACAGTCTTACATACAGAAGATCGTTCAACTCCAAGATCTTGCCATAAACCATACTGAAATCCAGGTTCACTTAGATATCTTAAAAATATCTGTATTCTCTGCTCAGAGGTCAGTGCATCTCTACGCTCCGTTGAGTCTTCTATAAAGTAATCAGAAAGCCATTGCACATTTCTTTTGAAAATCTAAATAAATTATGAAAATCCTCATCACTTACTTCCAACCGTTTCTTCTAAAATTTTATTTTCTTACCATAATCGCACTATAACTAAAGAGAATACTGAAAATAAGACCTATAGTCAAAGCTTTCTAGACAGGGAGAAAAAATCTTGAAATTTTTGTAGCTTTAACTTTAATATTCTAGTTAAAGCTATTTTTATTCACACAAATTGAAGCTTAGGCTGGGAAAATAAGCTAAAACTAAATGAATTTAGCGTTGACTATTTTAAAATAGCTATGACTAGAAATATCTTTAACTAGCTAGCATCAGCTTATTTTTATTCACCAAAAATCGAGCTTTTACTTAAAAATCCAAGTTTAAGCTTAGCTTTTTTTTATTCACAAGGCCCACTGTTTTTATTCTAAAACGGAGTTTAAGCTAGAACTGTCTAGCTGAAGCTACTAGTAAAGGCTATGACTAGTTAGCTTGCTTCCTCTAAAAAAAGCTTCACTTTTGTTTATTTACAAGATCCATTTCATTCAAAAAACATCTGCATTTTACATAGCAAAAAAAAAAGACATTTTAGACATCAGTTGATATTTTTTCTGTCTGATCATTCATGCTTAACCAATAAAATCGATGGAAAAATGCATTTTGAATGCAGTATTTTTGAAATTTTTGACATTTTCTCGTTATTTTTAATATAATAATATTATTTAACCATTACCATTATTATGTATCTTCAATGTATACCCAAATTAAAGCTTTGTACCGCAAGACCAAATTTTGTGCATTTTATTAATGTACATACATTAAACTAGATTCTTAAAAAGCATATTGATAATTTATGTTTATATTTAAAAAAAAACCGATGGCAATCTTGTAAAAACGGCAACTCTCTTCGACTGTGATTTTCGAACTTAACTATGTTAACCTAAATCAATTGGGTATAAATTACTTCAAGTTGCTGTTATCTCTCCTATACTATACAATTATTAAAAAGATAATATTAACTTGACCTCTACAATTCACAAAATTTAAGATGCATTTAAGAAGGAGTTTAGATAGAGTGCCTTCCCTATCCTCTATTTACCTTTATTATACAAACATTTCTGAACTACGATGTAACGCAAACCTTTGCTTTTTTTTGTCCATTTTACCAACTAAATTCTATACATAATATTTTTTTTGTTAATTAAAACTCAAACATTGATTTAATAAATGGGCCTTGTGAATAAAAAAAAAGCTAAAGCTAAAACTTGGATTTTTAAGTAAAAGCTAGATTTTTGGTGAATAAAAATAAGCTTAAGCTAGCTAGTTAAAGAAGTTTTCTAGTCATAGCTATTTTAAAATAGCCAACGCTAAATTCATTTAGTTTTAGCTTGTTTTCCCAGCCTAAGCTTCAATTTGTGTGAATAAAAATAGCTTTAACTAGAATATTAAAGTTAAAGCTACAAAAATTTCAAGATTTTTTCTCCCTGTCTAGAAAGCTTTGACTAGGTCTTATTTTCAGTATTCTCTTTAGTTATAGTCCGATTATGGTAAGAACACTAAAATTTTAGTAGAAACGGAAGTAAGTGATGAGGATTTTTATAGTTTATTTAGATTTTCAAAAGAAATGTGCAGTGGTGATTACCTTATAATAGACCCAACGGAGCGTAGAGGTGCACTGACCTCTGAGCAGAGAATACAGATATTTTTAAGATATCTTAGTGAACCTGGATTTCAGTGTGGTGCAGTAGGACAAGATCTTGGAGCTCTTCTATATGTAAGACTGTTAAGCACGTAGTTGTGGTTGACAGTTGCAGCATGAATTAAATGCTAGCCATTGTAGGTACATATATAAGCCATTAAAAGGTAGAATTACAAAGTTAGTGGTGAATTATTAAACAGGTACTTAACAATTGTGTGAGCTGTTAATTAAATTAGTGTTAGAGAGTAACTCAAAAATAACACAATTTTCTTTATACTTTTTAAAATATCAAAACTGTTTTATTGGAGCTACCCGACCTATGTACAAATTTGAAACCAATTGGTCCACAGTGAACGTATAGACGCAGAGACTGACGGACGATATGATAAAAACCTTTTTAACCCAAAATCAAAACTTGCCCTATAATACAGATAGTGGCAAAACAAAATCCAAAACAACCTTCCTTTCGGTCTATATATGAACAGTTCTAGCTAAAGCTACCTAGTCGAAACATGTGAATAAAAAAACAAACTGCTTAAATTGCGAAGCTTAAACTAGAATTTTCTAGCACAAGCTATTTAGCGTTATCATTTTTTTATTCACATAAAACACAGCTTAAGCTAGAACTTTCTAGCTTTAGCTGCTAGTAAAAGCTATGACTAGTTGGCTTTAGCTTCCTCCAAAAAAAGCTTTAACTTTTTTTTTATTCACAAGACCCAATAAACAAATATCTGACACATAAGTATACCTAAAACTATTAAATCAGTTTCATTATATAAACACACCCTTTAAAGCAAGTGAGAATCATAAAGAACGAATGCGCATTTTCTCGAACGATTCCGCTGACGATTGCGTTCACACTTATGTGCTTAGCACATATATACTATTAGCTATATTAATGTTGGGATGAAGGATTCACTTTCGAAGAGTGAAGAACACCCAGACTTTTATAAAATAAGGAGTTTTAATTTAGTTTTATTTTTTGTGTCAAACAAATCAAAAATAAATAAATCATTGTTATTATGAAAAACAAAATAAAAGAATTGTTTTCTAAAATAATATAAAAGAAGATATAGTAACAAATATATACATATCTATAAAACCAAAACTAATCATTATTGGTTCTCATTGGCCTCTATTTCTAACAATACATATGTTAACATCCAACACAAACTTAATACCATACGATCTTAGGGAATAATTGACCAATCGTGAATTGCGAAAATTCGTGAAATAGTACAAGACAGCGTTCTTCACACAGAACCACATTTTCCTAAATAATATGATTTTTTTTCAAACTGAGCACATTTGTTCAAAATCTTAAAAATCCCCTAAGCTCTAACCAATACGTATGAATATCTTAACATATCATGTCACATATGTGGCATTTGCCTATTATTTTTTATGACTGTACTGAAGACTTTATATCTATGATAGAGTATTTAACAAGCCAAACACAAGATTAACTTTAAACTATATGGAGACATAGTTAACAAAACATACATTGATATTAGCGAACATGGAATTTCCTTTAACTTCTGTTGTATTTTGTTTAGTTACATACACTCTTTGTGAAGCCCTGTACTTTAAGACATATTAAATGCCGGAACTTTTGTATTTTTTTTTAATTAACGAGTTAAGATGTGGCGTTACAGTAAAAGTTATATAAATGAATAACATGAAGCTTTAAATAACACATAATTATACTCAATGAAACTAGATGACAATTATTATTATTATTATAACAAAACATTAAATTTGAAAATTTCAGCCAAAGACATACATACATATACATTATGAACAAGTGAGACAATAATAATATAATTATTTATTATATATAGAAAGAGAGAACAGAAACTACTTTCGAAATTATGCGTTGCATATTATGCATAATGACACATGAATTGTATGTTAGATGACAATTTTTGTGGTTGATAGTGTCAATGTTTTTGTGAAATTAAAATAATTATTGTGGTTGTTGTTTTCTATTGAGTAAGAATATAATTACGAAGAATATAAGGGCTTATGAAAGGAAATATTTAATTGTTTTTTAACGTAACTTTACAATCTCTCTCTTTGACACAGGCATGCGTCACTACAAAAAATTTATTTGAGATTTAATTCTAATATAGGTTCATGGTGATTGGGTGTTGTATTGGAACTGGGAAAGCGCTGATTGGTATCAATATGGCAATGGCAAATGACGCAACATTTAAGTACATTCCATAAATGTGTCTAAAACGGACAAATTTTTGTTCGAATTTTTGTTAAATGCAATAACTCAAAATTTTAATGAGCCTAAGGTGAAGGTATTTATTTTACTAACTTTAAAGCTCTTTACTAAAATATTCTAAGTGTACAATATTTTAACTAGTATTATACTAAACTAAGTTTCTTAATAGACTTCAGCTGAACCACTCCTAAAAATGTGACAGTTCGTACACACAAGTAAACATACATACATAACATTTTTACACATTTTTAACTGTCAAAGTTACATTTGAAATTAGTATGATTATTATATGATTATATGATAGTATTAATAAAAATTTTAGAAGAAAGTACTACTTCTAACTCGTTCAAAATTTGTAAAATCTTAGCATCATACTAAAAATACTTCTTTATCATCTTTAATTTTGCGACAATGTTGTTTTTGCTATATAAAAGCACTGGATTACAAAATTATAAAAAAAAATCGATCGAACCCTCAAAAAGCTATATATATATATGAATAACAATTTTCTCAAAAAACCACAACATTCCATTTGCGTAATCCAAATTTTTCGCCAAAAACTTAAAACGTAGTTTTCTTACAATCATTTCGTTTATTACAGGTACGAATTTTAATCAAAACCATTGGAGGCGAAAATTAATTATAACCAAAATAGTTGTATGACAACTACCTGTTTTAGATGAAATTTGAATTTTCCCTCTAGGGAATCATATCGCAATTCTCTGTACCAATTTGTTATGTTGATAATTTTCAAAACAAACTCAAAATCTTTTTTAAACGAAACCAATACTTATTCTTTCTTAAGTCTATAGAACAAGTCGAATTACATACTCCTCTAGGAAATCAAATACAAATGCTCTGAACCAAATCCGCCCATTAAGGCTCTAGCTTAAATTTAAGTGGACTGAGGCACACTAAGCCCCATAAGGGTTGCGGTTATCAGTACCGAATAGATAATTAACAGTCTTTTCTATTGATAAAGATTTTGTTAAATCTTGAAAACAAAATTTTAATAGGTATGTAATATTTTGAAAAAAAAAAATCATGGACTTCTTCTTTTTGTAACAATCTTAGAGTTGTACCTCAAAAGAAAGGTCGTTTTAAATTGTCAGCATCTGTTAACCAAAACATTTGCAAGGTCTGGTTTCTACGATAATTTCATCCAAATTGATTTTCATTTTATTGAATGAAATTGTTTGGATGGCGAGTATTCCACAACCAAGAATCCTAAGAGGTTGTGGATTTCAGAGCAAAATATAAAATAAACAGAGCTTTTCATCAATTTTAAGATTTAAAAAAAAATCTGGACAGAAAATATTTTATAGATTTTCGAAAAAAAAACAAGATCAGGTTAGGTTGGTCCATTGTGATTTGCCACATCACTAGGATTATTGTAGTAGAATTCTTCTAGAAACTTTGTCAAAAATAATATTTTTTTAAAGTTTCCGAAGGCCTAAAATGTACCGCCAAAAAGGAGGCTTATCGGTTAGTTTAATTTAAATTGCAAAATTTATGTCGGTTTGTACGTTTTAAATTTCACAATCAGTTTAATATCTAACTGTTCAACCACAGTTCATTAATGGATGGAATATATGTTTTCAGCCTTCTAGCTCATCAATATCTAAAAGTGTCCACAGACACAAAACTATAAAGCAGAAAATTTAATTTTTAATATACCACATTTTTAAAACGAAGGAATTTTCGGTGTAGTGCAATAAGACCCGCCGAAATAACGGCCGTGGGTTCTATCTCCCAAAAAAAGAGAAATGACACCTGCGGGCTTTAAGACCCACCTAAATAAGCCATTAAGACATGCGGGAGTTTTAGCCTTTCTGAATTGCCATTAAGACCCATACTTAAAGTTTGTTTCAATATTTCTAACTTTGACTTAAAATATTTTTTAGTGACGCGCTTCACGGGTTCCAAGGTTTTTAACACCCTCTATCGGGTATGTCCAGTCGTCAGGCTCTTATGTCAACAATTTTCTTGGACAACAATCATTTGTTCTTTATTCTTTGAATTGAAACTCACAATAAAAAATAATTAAAACCCACAGATTTTGTTTCTGTTCGACTAGAGCTTAAATTTAAAACTCCACGCCACGTACCTGCCATAGGTATATTTTTGTTTGTTTTTTTTTTTTAAATAATCTTATTTTTGTCAAAAATGGATTCACATATTTTTATTATAAGAAATCAGTTAATATTTTCGAAAACGTTTCAACTGGGTTTGAAAATTTTCATGGAGAAGGTTTTGAAAAGTTTAAATAGTATTATACCAAATTTTTCAAAAAAAAAAATGTTTTTAAGATTTTTAAAAAATGTTAAATTTTTTTTTTTAAACTCAATATTACGAAAACGACTCGATCGATTTATATTAAACATGGTACCAAACGGTTCTTTTAATATTATTCATACTATTTTCAATTTAAATTAAAACTTAAAAAAAATCGTTTGAGAAAATCAAATTACTGTCGAAAATGGATCCTACGATTTTGATTAAAATTTCTAGGTATGTATAATAGTATTAGTTTAAGCATTAAGTCATTTTTAACAATAAACCTCCAAAGAATCTTTTTTTTATTTCCAACTATCTATCTATTTGAATAATTAATATAGCATATGTGTAGAAGATTTTCTTCAAAGTTTATTTTGAAGAATCTGCATAAATTAAAATATGCATTTACAAAATTTTATACATACCTACAAAATTAATTTATCACAATGGGCCATCAATTGGCCTAAGTGTGTCGGTCAATTCACCGCCAACCACTTCTACAAAATTAATTTTAAAATAAAAACGCTATAAGGATTTTTAAAATTAAAAAAAAAATTCAAACAACACATAAACTCGACTGTTTTCGGAAAAAATGTCTCTATTTTCGTTTTATAATTGGTTTTCTCATTAAAAGTTTGACTTGCACTTTTAAGTTACCTTATGACATAATTTGACCAAATTTATAGATAAACTAGCCTACGCGTGAGAGAATTCTCGCAAATAAATAAAAAATAAAAAAAGATAAGATAAGCCAATATACCTTACAATAACCATAACCGTTAATCATCAATACAAAGTTATGTTTGTATATTATTTTAAGATTAAATCAGAATAACCAGGTACATCACATGCACTTATTCAGACAATGTGCATTGAGTTCCATTTGCATATAAATATCGCACCCTTAGAATGAAAGTGACCTAACTAAAAAATTCGGCATCTTTTTTACCACTTGGTTTTAAGGCTCATTTAACTTTTTAAGGTCAGTTTATTGAAAAATAAGAAGTCACGAAAATTTTGAGTTAGGTCACTTTCATTCTAAGGGTGCGATATGTATCTATAAATTACATGAACTGATGGTCACCGCTATATTAAGTTATCTAAGTTGGAATCAAATACCAATCGCAGAATAAAAACTTAAAATGCAATTTTGGGGGCTTAAGCTCTAAGTACTAAAATGTCAAAGATATAAGAAGGAATATGCTTAAAGGTGAAAGCCAGGAAATTTTTAACATAAAAAGAGTTTGGGGATTTCCAAAGAAATAGGGTTTAAATGCGTGATGTATTGAGTTCTAGACCTGAAAATACAACTTAAATGTACAGCTCAACTGCCAGATTACAAGTATGTATAGTGTATACGAGATAATTATTGAATACATAATCATATGTTTTTTTGCAACACCATTTTTTGATTTTTTTTAGTTTTAATAAAGACATACAAATCATCATAAGTTGCAAAGACAAGCACTGAAAGCAGTGAAAAGTAATAATCCCAAAAAAAAAAAAATATCTAATCCAAGACATTTTATTTATTTTTTATTTTTTTTAAGATCAATCAAAAAAATAAATTTTGTATTATAGTATAGCTACATACATAACCTACATAAATACCTATGTTAAGAATTTTGAATGTTAATGCAAATGCTTATTGCCTTTTAACTATATGAGCGATTAAATCTTCAGGCATCAATATTATAGAAAGTAAACTTCACTAATATCTCATATAACCTATTTTCGATATCAATCTTCCACCAGCAATTTAATAGATAAGTCAATTGTACCTAACCTTTACAATACATGGGTACAAGTACTACATTATTTAAGCTATAATTAGCGTTTTATTTGAACATAATAAAAACTTCTTTTTTTTTTCTACGGTGGGTATGCAAAAGTCGAAATAGTTTTCGATAACAATCACATTAGGTTTTTTTTATTATTTTGTGTTGCTTAAAGTGAGAGTGTTCAAGTGTATACATAATATATAATTATTATGGATGTGAATGAGGTAAGCTTTTCGACAAAAAATTAAAAAAAAATCGTGTAGGTAAGTGAGTTTGTTATAATGACAGTGAAAGACATGAATGAAAGTGAATGTTAGTACATTTTAGTTTACAAAAAAAAATTAACTGGAACAAACCAAAGCAATCAAATCAAACCCAGTGAAAAAAAATAACAAAGTATAAATGATAATTTCATTCGATGTATAGATTAATGTAATTTTTTGACACACTTACCTCGACATTGATTGGGCACACCCAAGTAGTTTGGATTCATCCCAACGACAGCTGGGCCTATTTGTGGATTTTGATTAACTAAAGCCTTTTGAACTAAGCCAGTCAGGTTGGCTAGCTGCCGTTCCATGTGTTCCACACGAATGCGATGCAAGTCTTCGGGTCTGAAAGTATATTATAATGTTGATAATAATAATATTGTGTATTTTTAAACGTGTAACCATGTTCAGTCTTTTACTGATCCTTTAATTGCTAAATTCTATGGTACTATAAGTATTCACTTTAAGGAAATAAAGAGAAGACTTGTTACATTTATTATTAAATTTAATTTTATGTAGCATTCAAAGCATCTTAATTAAAACTTTTTAAATTTAATGCTGAATGATAGCACACAAAGACAAATTTGAATATAAACAATCAGTTGCGCATGCCTTCTTTTACTTTTCAACTTTTCCATACTATTTCAATTTTAAAGAAAGGAAAAAAAGGTATACATATTTTTGCGCTTTAGCTCTATTTAACTGGCGAGAGCAAAAGAGATAATCCTATGAAAAAAAAACAATACAATTTTCCCGCTTGAAAATTATAAATGTTATAATTTTATAAATTACAATTAACTTTAAGAAGCAGATTATTTGAGTTAAGAACCACTTAAAAATCTGTATCAACCCAATTTTTATTTTACTACAATGCGTTCTAGTCTAATAAAGTATCTAAGTCAAATTTCACGCATCACGGCGACGAAGTCATTGTCAACTGTGTGAATTATTGTGCATGCTAAGTCATTGTCAGTTGTTGCGCCACAGTCAAAACGTTAAGACATACAATGCATCTTGTCTTCTATTTAGTTTTCATTGCTACAGTTAAAGAATCTTTTTCAATTCAAGAAATAAACTGTTTAAATAATTTCAAGATATCAGAACTGCTTCGTTTTAAACATTCTGTGGAACTTTTGTCGTGTTCACGCGATGACATGCCTCTCCCGTCGTCAGCCCTTTTACCGGAATCAATCAATAACGGGAGTTCAACAAATAGCAGCCTCATCATTGACAGTCCATCAGCATTACCATTAACCAATGCCAGGTAACTGCACTATCTACACATAGAAATTAATCCATTTAACCATTCATGCGATCTTCGACACACAAATTCAGATCTTATCCCGAACCATGGTATCAGGAAAAACCAAGCAAGCTTCAAACACTCTTTCAAGTTAGCATCACGGCATTGGCTTTCCTTTCCTTCGGTGGATATCTATTGTGTCTGATTGTTCAAGCGATCAAAAGCAAAGGTGAGCCGAGCAATTCAATGAAACTAATCGATTCGCGTAGATAATTTTCTCGTACCTATATTTCCATTATGAAATGTATCTATACTACACATGATTGTTTATTAAGGCACAACTTACTTTCATCCTGTTGCAACGGCCACAACTACAACAACCAATGGGCAACTTAAGAAAATAAAAATCTTCAGACGTAGCCGGAGAATGGCAAACCGAACGGAGGAAGTGAGTAACAATGATGATTTAACTTTGGGGGGACCGAATCCGGAAGACTTATACAAGATTTTGTTGTATTTTGCTGAAGGCTACGCTGGAACTATGAGTGTCAACCGTTATGAGTGATATATTGTCAGGATGTTTATAGTTGAGATTTAAGTGAATATGAAAATTATGTAAATGTAATCAGGGTTTAATACATTACATTAAAGAGAATAATAAAGAAAAGCATTGTGTCTTTTTCTTTTAAATAATAATTTAATGTGGAGGGAGGCTTGAAGCTGGCACGAATTTGTGTGTAATGGTGAGTTTTTTAAATACTGAATATTACGTACACATACAAGGTTAAGTGATAAATAAATTAAACCTAAAAACGTGTTTTTCTAAAATATGTTTGTCAAAAATTAAATTTTTATAAAATTTGTTTTTTTTATCAAGTTTTTGAAAAAAAAACTCTTTTTATCAAATCTTTGCTTTTCTAAAATATTTCAAAATAAAGTTCTTATTTTTTTAATTCGAATTGTAAAGCTTTAAAAACAATTAGGTGATTATCATAGTTTTTAAAGCTGAATTCTCGAAAACTAAATTAAAAATAAATTAAAAAAAACATTGTTATTAATTTTTTTTTTTAATCAAGTTTTTAATTTTTAAAATTAGCTTTATAAGATAGATTAAAAGTTTTAAAAAAAGATTCCATACATTTTCAAACTCTGCTTTTTGAAATTTTTGTTGAATTATTATTAAAAAAACAAGATGAACTACAATGGCGTGGCTTGGGTAAGACAAGTCTTAGTTACGCAGAAAACTTTCAAAATATTAGTAAAAATTTTATTGTTTTTGTGTAGATTTAAACAATTTTTCATAAAATTTTGTCGATTTCCAAAAAATAATAATTTGAGTTCGAGGCATCTTAACTTCAAAATTTAACTTTTCGATGGATATGAATAAATAGTCCAAATATGATGAAAATGAACGTGGCAAAAGGCAGACTTTAAAAAAATGTTTAAGGCTACAGATAATCTTAGTTAGGTATACCTTTTTTACTTTCTAGAGTTAAATAATATGGAGGAAATTCAACCGTATTAAAATTGGCCGTGGAACAAGGTTTATTTCCAAATGAACTATTACTCACGTGATGCCTATGGTTAAAACAAAATTTATTACAATATTTCAAATTTTTAGGATAGTTAAATTTATAAAAAATGGACAGATTCTAAAGATTTTTTATTAACAAAACTTCAAACATCGATATAAAAAAAATATACGGTAGAAGATAAATTTTCAAAAAAATCACAAGTTTAAGTGAGCTTAAAATAAATTTTTTGGATTTTTTAGGACTTTAAATAGGGACAAGATTTAAATACAAGAAAAGTTGGCATGGCAGTGGGCATATTTTATTTAAATCACTTTTTTACCTAGTTCTTATAGAAATCAGTCGAGTGGGTTCCAAGACATTATCTATATTCAACGAAATTCATTTCCTTTTTTATAGCGGCCCAAAAAAATAATTTCAGTTGTTCTAGAAAACCTTATTACAAAATTTCTAGCGACGTTGTTAAGAAAATTTTAATTAAAGAAAAAAGGAGCTTGGCACAGGGTGGATTTACAAAACAATTGAAATATTATATGCTTTCGATTCAAAAAGCTCAATTGCAAAACTTTCAGGTTTCTATTGATGTGCAATATTTATAAACCCAAATTCATATTTAATTTAGGCGAGAGGGGGAATTTTCTAAAAAAAAGTCGACTTGAATTAGAAATAACATTATTTAAAATCAACGACAACACTTATACAGTGTCATATTATGTTATATATTTTTTAAAGCAAAAAATCCAACCATTAATTCTATTTTTAAATTTAATTGTTTTAGTGAATAGTTTTGGAAAATTAATTTTCAAACTCAAAATTTCAAAAAAAAAAATGATAACTTTTGTTCAAAATAATTTTATTCGAAAATTTTACGAAATAAACTAGTATTTTTTGTTTTCCAAATTCCATGCTCTTATCAATTTTAAGTCAAACAATAAAATAGGAAATTTACTCCATAAAGTAAAAAAACTTTGAATTTTATATAAAATAATAAGATGTTTATTTGATGAAATTGAATTAAAAATACAAAAATTTCATAGAAAAAATCACCTTCGGTTTTTCCCGAATTTAACGATTTTCTGTACAACTTTTCCAATTTTTCTTTCCAGCCATATTTTAGTTAGGTATATACATAGGTATTACTTAAATTAAAATTACTCATAGTCACAATATGTGTTCCTTTAGTGTCAAAAAAGATAACATTTAACGGATTGCAATTTCAAGTTTTGGGAATGATAGTCTTCCTAACTCCATGTTAAGTCGAATCGAGCTACATTTTTTAGATTTTACTTATAATTAGTCAAACATTAGATATGCCTTAAATATGTCATATTTTATCTTTCTTTAAAAACAACAATAAACATAGGGATTCACTCGGGCGTATACGTACTTTTCTGATTTGATTTTCTTCAATTTTTGTTTTGTGCACGTTACGTTTGTTTGTTTTGGAAATTCGTAAAAAACTTTAAGGGCCAGTTTCACAGTGCATACTTAACTAAATAAGTGGTACTTAAATTTCCCATTCATGGAATTTAGACGTAGTTTTAAGGTCTGAGTAAGTGGCCAATATGGGAGACTTAAGTGGCACTTATTCCGATAAGTTTACACTGTGAAATTGGGCATTAGTTTTCCATATCTGGAACTTAAGTGACACTTACTTTACTGTGAAACTGGCCCTAAGTCTCATTTTCTTACTAAAATTTTTATATGAACTCGCAAACATAAATCATGATTCTAAAGATGGATTTTCGTAATTCCTTAATTCTGATTTATTTGTACTGTCTCAAAGGAGTTTTTACTAAAAATGGGTGTATTTTTGCCACGCTCACTTGTCTTATACCCAGAGGAAACTGAAATTTTGTCCAATTAAGCTCTCTTCAATATAAATCGTGATATATGTAATTCCTTTGGAAATCCGCCTACTACCACGCTTACTTTTCTTATGTGTATTTGAGTGTATAAATACGTATGTATTTATAACATCAATAAAAAATTGAAATTTGGTACTTGAGCTATCTTGAACCTAAAGCATAACATATTTTTTTTTTTTTGAAATCCATCCTCTGCCTTGTCCACTTTTCTTACATTTAAATTTTCTTACATCACTAGAAACCTATAAAATTATAGTTTAGTTCTCTTTAATTTAAGAAATAGAATTCATAATATTTGTGCCGACAGCTGCCACGCCATAATTGGTTATAAAATACCTTTCGTTAAATCCATATAGAGTCGTAGAAACTACTTCAACTATTTCTCGGTAATGTTTTTGAATTCGATACCTATTATGTAAGTTGCACGAAATTTAAAACTGTGGTAAATAATTTTCATCCGCTATGGCGCCCACTTTTTTTAATCGTAATAACGTTTTTCAGATATTTCAATAAAAATGACAAAACAAATTTTTTAGTAACTATACTAATGGGCCTCGAGCTTCAGATTCGAATTTATCGACCCAAGTCTTTCCCAGCCTTATCCACGTTAACGAATAGCATTTAATTTTTGTTTATATTAGACTAGATATTGATGGATTAATATGCATAATTATAGTTGTTTAACTTTTCAAAACAAAGTAACTGACGAATTGCGATGAACAATTTTGTTTGAAAATTTATTTAATGAATATTTTTTGAATAATTCGTTATTCAAATAGTTAGTATTAGCCTGTGGCATAATAGTAAGTGGCGATTGCGTATTACATTCACACCAAACTTGAGACTGAATACCAGCTTATACCACCTAAATATAAAAATATTTCTTTCAAAGCTACTCTTGCTATTGATTGATTTTTACACAATCGTCTATACAGCTGATATTAATTGTCCTTTAAAATGTAACATGTTCACTCACCACATACATTTAAAGTGCAATTAGGACAATAATTAACTGTGTTTTTGCGAGTAGGTATACATCAATAACATCAAATAAAAATAAAACTTAAAGTTTTAATGATATTCTTCAACGTATTTTTTTTAATATGAAATGTTTAAAAAATCAATAAAAGATCAAAGCGTGGTGAAGTGCTATCTTGTTTGAAAACAAGTTGTTCGTTTGAGTACTTATAGTAAATATCAGAAGTATAAACAAAAAGTAACTAAAGTTGATAAACTCTGTTGTCGAAGAGTTATAAACAATAAAAAAAGTTCAACATTTTATGTGATTGTAAAATGTTGCTATAAAACCATAAAGTATACTCATATATGCCACTCATGAAAATTAAATTCATCATCTTAAGTATCGTCCCTATACATAATATAAGGTAAGGTATTTTAGTGTACACTCACCGAGTTGGATCATACGCTTGATTAGCACTTCTTGGTATTCTTCCAGAACCTATCTTCATACCATATAACGCATATTGTTCTTCGCTTAACGCCACTTCACTGAAATATATTTAAAAAAAAGAATACATTATGATCAAATATGATTAGTCTCCGAGAATAAGTTGATATATTTTTTGTTATTAAGGACCACTTACCCGTGCTCTTCATCAATGATAGGTGCTACAGCTGCACCTCTTGTCCCATACTGGCTATAATATGGCTCTTCATAGCTACCTCTAGTTCCTCTTTCCGGTGAACTAGTATACCCATCTACGAAAACACAAAAAAAAAGGTAAGATATAATATTGATTGACTGGTCATAGAAAGAGATTAAATTTTTAGTTGTACATTAGTTATTTATTAAAATAAAAATATTTATTTTTAATTTTAAGCTCAAAATTAATCATTTAAATCAAAAAAAGGGAAGAAATTTCTATTAGGTTTAAACAATAAATCGTCCAACATAAATACAAATTTTGAAACAAAATCAAACAAATATTAAAAAGAATCAAGTATGTAGAGTCTGTATAACTATAGCAAACATTAAATATGTACAACTATTTTTTTAATTATTATTAATAAATTTAAAATTGTCAGTAAATAATCAAAATCATTAATTTATTGTAAGATAAGTTCTTTAAACTTTGATGTTGTTTTCGATAAAATTTTATTTTGCTGTTTGTTCATGACTAGAAGTGTTTGTAACCTTATTACTCATTTAAGGCCAAAAATTACACAAAAATCCACTTAAAATTACAAAACGATTATGTATGTTTTCAAATTGTTTTATTTTTAAGGCTAGAAATGTTGTCTTTAACAAAGCAGGAAAAAGGCTACGAAAGCCCAGCGAAAAAATATTCATCGTGAGTTCTACCAATTGCAGAAAAAAAAACAACAAAAAAAGCAAAATTTTCACACGCAATGAATGAATGATGAAAGAAACAACGTAAACAATTAATGATCTGGAAAACTAATTCAGTGCAAAATAGAGTGGAGATTCCTCGAAATAATTAAATAATCTGCTACAAATATCAATTTGGCTCATCTAAGAGCATAGGTATTGCATAACCTTACAAGGTGAGGTATAAAATTTATATTTTGTGGTTTTCGTATTCTGGTAGCACCGCCACAATTTGTGAACTTCACAAGAACTATCGAAACTGTGATCTTTTTTTTTTTGAATAGCTCACAACTCACAAGTTTGACATTTCATAACCACGAAAACAAATTAGTCAATGGGTCCGGTCAGCAAAAATCAGAAATTAACAATTAAATAAAACCATTTTTTGGTGAGTTTTTTATTAGGTTTCTTGTGAGGATTTGTCTGAGAATTCCGAAAATGTTATCGAATCACAACAACCTCGCAAGAATTTGAGCCCTGTGAGCTATGCTCTGGTATGGTTATAGAGAGTTTGATTGTCTAGCCACAGGAGTCCTTGAGATCTCGGCGTGTTCCACCTAAAAATAAAAATGCCTTCTTTCAGGGGTACTGCCTTTTTTGAGGAAGTTGAAATCCTCAAAAAATATATTCATATCTTTTCATGAAAAAGTACCCCCCATCTTAGCTATTCGGATTCAATAGAAAATTGCAGGTCCATTCCATTTCTTTCAACGCACACAGAAATGATTGAGAGTTAAAAGCAGAATTTGGTCACCCACATAATAATGACGATCAAATTTGTTAAGTGACAAGTTGACAATGGTTAAATTTGTGAACCTTAAAATAAAATGTCAGGTTTTTTTGATCATAAGAATCTTGTAAAAAATTTGCGTAAAATTGCGATGATTTCTCTGAGAAATTTGTACAAACAAAATTTTTATGAAACAAATTTTTAAAAATATTTTTCTATATTAAGTTAAGAATTAGGTGGCAGGTTATTTAGTTTATATCAAGCATTTCTAGTGAAGTGACAAGCTTACAATTTAAAATGTTTGCTAATAGGAATGCTCAGAAAAATTGGCGCGTTCAATAAAATGAGATTTCAGAGATTTTTTTCACTCAAAAAGTGAACAAGCGAATCCAATATTTTTTTCCTCAGAATTTTGACAGCAAATCTGAGAAATTTTGGTGAGGAATCCTGTTCAGTTAATTGAGATTGCCGATATCTCTGAGATCTCATTGATCAATTATTTTGTGTCGCATTTGATGAATGTTTTTGACTTCTAGCGGAGAAATCTTGTTCAAGTTTGTCCTTCGGCTCAGTGAAGCTGGGAGAGTTTTCTTCGTGAGTATCAAAAACGTGAACTGGCTAAAATAACAAATATGTCAATTACTGTTAATATTTTTTTTACTGGACTTAATTTAAAGAATTGTTATCTGTTAATTTTTATGAAGTAGATACCTGGGTTTCTACGAGTTGTGGCTTCTATACAATTTCATATTTGATAAAAATAATATCATTAAGAATATCAAATATAATTAATAAATCAGTGAGAATCCACAGGAATATTACAGATCACCGTAAAAATTCTCCACACTTTTCATGTGAAAAATGTAAGAAAGTTTTTGTCAAAGAAATCAGTTTATTTCATTAATCATTACGTCTGTACGTACAGTGTCAATCATAGTATAAATCTACTTAATGTTTGCTAGGCTTCTTTTTCGAACTACAATTATAAAAAAAAATAATAAGATGCGTTTTGTGTATAATGCCAATAATTAAGGCACAAATCCAAATCCCATATTTGAAAATCAACTATGTATATATAACATTGCAGAAACAAATAAAAAACAAAAGATGATTTGGGCTTTCAATTAGAATTTATACCTGGGATGCTGTAAAGCTGATCCGGGGGATAGGAAAATGGGGGCCCCATACTACCCCTAGAGCCATATGATCTCAATGGTTTAGCTGGAGCTCCTATTAACAATATATACACACAAACAACATCGAAAATAGTAATAATAATAATAATAATGATAAATAATAGTACGTTGTTTGAATCATTGAGAGAATAAAAAAAGGGCAGAAATAATAATAAAAAAAATGGTACTGATAAAGTGAAAAGCATTAAACTTCTATGAAATTAAAATAATTTAAAGTGCAATATTTAACAATGGAGATTTTTTTTTTAAACAGCCATTCAAATACAATGTTCAAAAAATAAAAGATTATACGACCATATATACGTTAGCCCTAATCCCCGAAAAAGGCAAATGTGTCTATTTTTTATATTTTGAAAAAAAAAACACAATATATATTTAAATTCCAAATCCAAGGTAAATTCCATTTTTATTAAAGAAATAATTTATGGGAGCCATAGAAAAACAAATACAGTAATTAATTCACAGTATTTTTTTTTTTTTTCATTTTTGCCTATGTCGTTCGCTTAAAGGAGGAAACCATCAGAGTTCAATATTTGTTGCAGCAAAAAAAAAAAAAAAAAAGGAAACACAAAGCTCAAATAAATAACGTCCTTCCTATATTTATATATTGATTTGAAAATAGAAGCTTCATAAATGTTGCTTTATATACAGGATGATTCTAGTTTTATCCGAACAATTAATCGGAATGAATTGAAAATGACGGAGAGAATATACAATGTAGAATTGAGCGAATTCTTAACCTATTTTGTTGGGAAGAGTGATTTTATTATTAAACATTATTAAAGGCGGATTTGTATTATTTCAAAATAATTATATTTGTGAAATATGCAAATGCAATTTCATCGGTTTAGTCATTAAAAATAACCTATAAATAACGTAATTTTATCAAAAAACGCTACTTCCATTATGTGAATGTTTTGCAAAAAAACCTAAAACGCAGTTTTATTACAACTTCCTTTGTTTTATTAAAAACCGTTAAAACTGTTTCCCACAAAAATTGAAAAAAAAAAAATCGTGGTATGAGAGGCACCCGTTCTAGAGCTAAAACAAAAATTCGAATTCGCTACTTTTTTCAAATATCTCTTTAGCAAGGGATTTTTTCATCAATGTGGAAGGACTCTTTCATCATTTTTATTCACAAAAAAGGTGAATTTCCAACTACAGGAAAATCGCCAAATCGTCGTACATCCCAAAACTTCTCGAAAGTATTGTCTTCAACCTATACATGGTCTATTTTCAATACGTAAACCATTATTAACCACCAAACAACACGGGTTTCTCAAGGGTTAATATACGACCACCAATTTAAATTTAATTGTACACCAAATTTTAAATTCAATAGAAAAAATAAACGAAGTTGATGTTATGTCAACAGATTTTAGCAATACCTTTGATAAAATCTCACACAAAACTATCTCATTCAAACTTAGAGCTCTTGGATATCCTTCGGGTTTCATTCAGTGGTTGGATTCATCCTCACTGGACCGTTAATATCGGGTCTTGTTTAGATCTTCAATGTCAGATCCTTTTATTGCGAAAACTGACGTCCCGCAAGGCCTTTTATTACCTATTATTTTTATCCTGACAGTCATTGACGTCGAATCTGTGATTAAGCATTCGGAACTATATACATACGCGGATGACATGAAACTTTTTAGAGTAATTTCATCACGTAATGATGCTTCATCTTTGCAGAATGATTTGGACAATTTTTCTGTTTGGTGTCAAAAGAACATAAACGTTTCCCCACACCATCTCGTGACTACTTTATTAATGATAGCCATAGTTTCCAGAGTAACAACCATTCGAGATCTTGGAGTTATTTGCAATAGTTGGCTGAACTTCAAACCCTACTATCAAAACATAGTGGCTAAGGCTAACTCTGCTCTTGGTTTCGTCAAGCGTTGGATGAAAAACTTTCAAACCCTTTCGTTACGAAATCTCTTTATATACAATCTTTGTGCGACCTTTGCTTGAATATGTTTGCCAAGTGTGGTCGCCATATCAAAGCATTCATATTAAAAGAATTGAAGCAATTCAGCGTCGATTCCTCCGTTTTGCTCCTAGGGGACTTCCATGGGTTGAGAACCACAACTTGCCCCGTATGAAGATCGTTTGCAGCTCAATAGCTTAAAACCCTTAGAAAAACGTCGCTATGTAGTTGATTTTATTTTTGTACATAAAATACTGTCTGGTGTAACTGATTCTTCTGCCCTCCTTGAGGCTATAATGAGTTTTAAATATCAACTCACATTCTCTTAGGTCAGTACCTCTTTTCCACCAAGATCCTCATAAAACTGATTAAGTCAGGAACGAATCCATTACTAGAATGTTGAGGGAAGTAAATTCAAATATTTTTGATTATTTCAATTAATAAGTTCAAGTGACCTCAACTCCAAAATTATCGGCACACAAAAAACTTTTATATAGTGATTAATAATAAAATTATGCTATTTTTTCTTGTTTTATTTTTGTTTACTTTTACTTTTTTTTTGGTTTTTTACGTTTTTTACGTTTTTTGACTTTTTAATTTAAAATTCACAATTTTTGTTTAAATTTTTACTTAAATTTTTTTTCCTTTTTGTATATTTTTTACTGCTTGCATTAAGCAGGTACCCCATCTCTTGACTTCCAATGATGCTCATATCGTCCATAAAAGTTAGTTAATTGGGTTATGTTACTATCAACATAGCAAAAAACTGATTTTATTAATAAATTAACATCAATTAACTGAAATAAGTTCCGATACAACTTGCAACCGCGATGGCGTCGTACTCGGTGAAAATGGACCCCAGCGCGTGTGATATCTGGGGGGGAAAGAGGCGTGGATCATTTTAATTTATTTTAATTTAAAATGCCCTGGTGTACACCAAATTTTGAAGCAAATCGGCTACCCGCGTATAGATTTTAGCTCCATTTACAGTGGAATGTTAATATTACGGAAGATCTTGAAGTATAAAACTCAGGGAATTCAAATCGACACCCGCTACCTTTTCCTCGATTTCAAGGTCGACTCCGACAAATAATCTTTATAAAGGAGCTATAGATCCATGCTTATTTTTGGGATTCCTATGAAACTCGTCTATTTTTGCAGTATGGCGATAGAGAATGCAGGTTTGGTTCATGAGGGCAAAGACTTCACCGATACCTTTGATGTCAAGGAAGGTTTTAGTCTAGGCGATGCACTATTATGCGACTTCTTTAACACAAACTCATAGAAGCAATATCCCATGCGGTGGTATCAAACGAAAAAAAAAACTCTTACCAATCACTAGTTCTTTGGGCTATAAGAAGAAGATAAATTACCAAAGCCCTATTTCGAGCGGTAGCACTACGATACCCCGCAAATCAAAATTTTAAATAAAGAAATCGAAATTTCGCATTCCTTGAAAAATCTAAAAACGAAATCTGGCAAGTTAATAATTCCACTTATAACAATCCACAATTAACAATTCCACTAATTAACAATCCACATTTACAAATACCCAAATATCTCACCAAAAAACAACCAAAATCCTACATTAAAAAAAAAAAATAAAGTGTGGTAACTGTTGATAACTGGCTTATGAAAATACCCAAGCGGAGCAAAGGAGTTGCATGAGTGGGACATAGGACCCAGGAGAAGAACCCGCGAATTCGCCACCCAAAGTACTTTTGTCTAAGAGGATTTTTGGCATCTTGTGTCTTTAGACTTTCTTGTATTGGACTTAATTTTATGGTACTACATTGAATATACCTATACTTGACATATAAGTAATTGTTTTGTTTTTTTTTTTTTCAAATGCGAGATTTTAATTTTGAGATTTTAGTTTGCGGGTCTTTGTAATTATGAAAAGTGGGAGATTTTGAGCAACTAAAGTGTTCCTTTGTAATCTTTCGGTCCAACTGTATGGTACAGAGACATAGAACTTTTCAAAGTTAGATGAGTACCCTTAAGGATGTTGAAAGAGGGAAATCCTCAGGGTAATTTGTGGTCCCGTCTGCATTGAATGGGATTGGAAGAAAAGATATAACATCGAATGTAACGAATTACTTGAACCAAATAACCATTAAAGAGCATTTAATGCCCTTTAAAATGATAAACTTTTCGATTTTAAGTATCTACCAGTTACCACATGTGAGATTCTTATCACTTAAACATTCTCAAATGACTTGAAAATAATTTTAAAAATTCATAAAAAGTATCTATAATCTAACTATTGCCGAAACTAGCCGACCTTTTATGACCATTACTTATAGTGGTTTTTCAAATATCATACTACTTTTTTGAAAATGGGTGACTAATTTATAAAACGAATTGACTATTTTCTTTTAAAAAATTCACAAATGAGGTGACGAGATCGCAATGCCCAGAATTTCTCATTTTTTTAACTCATAATATTTCTTAAATATTGTTTTTTTTTTAACTCATAATATTTCCTAAATATGGAAAAGAAACCTGAAGGTAAAGTATTGATATGTTTTCTTGAAATGTTTATCCTTTTTAAATTCATAAAAATTGTTTTTGGAAAAATGTACTAGTATTTCTATTTAAAAATGAAAATATTTGGTCTATAAATCTCAAATCATTATTCGGTTTAACTAAAATCACCCTGCAGAGTGTGGATACATACATACATCCACATCAAAAGATACATACTAACACAACAAATTTTGTCAGCTTCGTCCTTTGTAAATTGTGATTATCCCTGAAATATATTGTTTGGATATATTTTTCTGGTATCCTTTTCAGACAAAATAATGCAAAAAAAAAAAAAACACTCAGTCAACATAAAAGTTTCAAAGTTTAAAAGTGAAAGGATATACAAAAGCACAGACGGTTATTATACTATATACTATATATAGCCTTGCCACACTATGCAAACATCATTATCAGTTTTTTTGAAGGTTAGAAAAAATATTATTTTTGTAATTTGTTTCAGATTTCGTGTGTGCAAGGTGATGAGAAAAATATCATCTGAAAATGTTTACCTTTTTATGATAAAATATGACAATTTAAATTTATGACTGTCGCTGATATGTTCGCAGAAGAAAAAAAAAGTGATTTTATGTACATATATATGAATTTTGTAATAAACCATTCACTTATGGGATATAGTACTTTTGGGTGTTATTATTTTTTTTGTATTAAAATACCATTTCCCATGTACTGTCATCAGTCATTACTTTGGGTTTAAAGTTGCATTATGACAATGGGTAACAACAATTTTGTATTGTAACTAGGTAGGTACATTTATGTAGGTTATGACAGGGTTGAATATTATGTAGGGATTTTTTTTCCTTTATTTCAAGAGTACAATAATTTAATATTTGACTTTTTATATCAAAAAAAAGACCTGCATAAGAGAATAATCTTTTAATACCTTCCCTTTATTTATCTACAAACTGCCGCATTGCGGATAGAAAAGACTTATTGGAGAGGCCCATTCATGGAATTTAAAATTATTTATATTATATATGTATGTATGTACAATGAACATGCATATACATACTCATAAAGATTTCAATAATTTGGAAAGCATTTAACTTTTTCAGCTTAATTTATTTCAAAGCTACCTCCAGGTAGTAAAATTTTAAAAATAATGACATGTAACAAGGAGAAAAATTATAGATAGGTATTTATGAAAATTTTTCATTTTATTATTAAAATACCTATGTACAATGTACATTCAAAAATATCAGGAGGTAAATATATGCACATATGTTTTTTTCTCATTAGCATTAAATTATATTAATGTTTGTATATGTAAAGTAAGGATAATAATATGCAAGATGTTGTTTTCGTTTTTATTGAAATAGAACGTGGTTAATTTTTCTTGGATGTTTTATATACATTAATGTATGATGGAAAAATTCGTCAAACATTACTTTGGCCTGCTCAAGCATTTGAATTTTGGAATCTTATTCATAAGTTCAAATTTTTAAAATTATTATTTATTAAATTTAAAGTAAGAATTGTATTATCTACTTCAAAATGGAAAATAAGAAATTTGCTTTGAAGTATTTCAATGGATTTAGACAATCTCTTCCGACGATAGATAGGCAATTTTGGAAATTTGCACTTCCGGCCTTTAACTTGGGATATATAGATACATGAAGAATTATGGATTGGTAAAAAAATCGAACTAGAGATTTTGGTTAAACTTGATATTACGACGATATAGGGAAGACGAAAAAACTTGGTCTCGCAATCCTGTCCGTCTGTCTGTGAGTATGTGTGTCTGTATGTCTGTCTGTCAGTTTGGCTACAGCCCAAACGGATAAGTCTGTTTTTTAAACTTGGCGTTTTTTGAACATTTCCATGACAAAACTTTTGTCATTTTTTTAGGACCAAAAATTAAGATACGTGCCATCAAATTTTATTTAACCTTTTTTGGAAAATCTTATTTTGCTCAAAAATGGCTCCAAAAATTTTAAAAATTTAATTTCAATAAAGTGTTTTTTTTTCTAGGTGGATAACTTTAAATTGGCAAAACTGTATTTTTAGGGTTATTTTAGTATCGCATCATGAATTACGCCAGAGCAACAAAATTTTCTTTCAACAAAAAAAAATCGATCCCTTTGAGAGATTTTGATCCCGGACCACTTTTCGCTTGCATTTGCTGAATGCTCTTCTATGTTTACTTTAGAAAACGGAATGCAAAGCCACCGGCCATTGTTGCAGCCATTCCACCTCCAGGGATACCTTAACTCTGAAACGGTGGCGGATCCAGGATTTGGTCATATAATTGTCCAACTATACCTTTAGGAAATATTTTACATTTATAAATGTTTCCAGTGAAAGAAAAGTATTTTTTGCAATTCTGTGTACGGGACCATGAAGCCCAGAGGCACATAAAAAAAATTGTAAAAAGTAGGGATGTACTCATAAATACAAAGCTCATTCACAAATAGTTTTTATCTCGTTAATATTATTTGAATTTATAGTAGGTAAACAAAGTAGCAATGCAACTAATATTTGGGAATTGCTTTATTTGTATGTGTTAGGTATTTATATTATGTTAACAAAATATTGCGTATTGACAAAGGCCCTCACTCGTCAACTGATGAGTCCAAGTGAGAACGCCGGGACAAAACGCCAAATTTTTCTATGACTAAAGGCCGTTTAAAGCTATTTTGAACCAATAATTCATCAAGTCCATATAAAATAGTGCTAAATCTTTACTTGGCTGATGTATTTCAGTAGAAGGTATATAGAATTTGTGTTATTAAAAAACCTTCATTTATATGTTTTATCATGTGTGAAGAGAATTTGGCCAGACCTGCGAGAAAATATGTACAAAAACGTGTGTAACCTGTTTACAATTTTACATTTTAGAATTTAATTATATTGTTGATACTCTAAAACATACCTGATTATTTAGAGTATCAATATAATTAATCAATGATAAAATATTTAAAAATGTTAATATTATCTTACGTGTTTTGGCAGTGTTACCCATTAAAACAACAACTCCAGAAAAATCATCTTCAAACTTAAGGAGAATAGAAAGCTACCTAAGGAAGGGTCAGGAGCACTTGAATGGTCTTGCTTCTTTAAACATACATTAAGTTGTATATAAATTCTTGGAAAATTCTTCAAAACGAATAGAAAACTTCAAGATAAATATAACTTGCGTTGGATATGTGCTACATTATTTTTGTCCTTATAATATTGAATAATATTTCAATATGTTGCTTTGGAAAGATATGATAAATTGTCTAAGTCTTCAAAATTTAACAGACCTTAACCCCTTGAACTAAGTTTCCTTTATAAACTGGTTATGTAATCGAATGTAAGTATACTCCTTTTTCCACCAAGATACATTTAAAGTATACATACCTATTCGCTACACTTGAAGAAATCTTAAGTCGAAATTTTATAAAAAGATGTATTTTTTGGAATTAAGTATGTCAAACGCTCCAAGAGAAATTAATATAAATAAACTAATATTAATATAAAAATATTTGGTTTAAATGCTCGTAGGGAGGGAGTCCGGAATCTGGTACTGTTCTTATTTGAAAACGAATGGCAATTGAAAAGTGATTTTTGTATTTAAAAATATATACAACGTTACACTTTTGTAAAAAAAGAATTTAAATATACCAAAATATTGTATGTATTGGTCATTTTTATTTAACTTTGCCCATTTATAAAAAGTTATTAAAAAAATGGCTACTTCTTTCAGTGGTTTGGTCAGGATTTTATAATAAATCATTTAAATGATAAATTAGAAAGTTTTATTTAAAGTATAATTAAACGTGTTTTATTTAAAAAAAAGATCATAAATCCTGTCGAATAAATTTTGATTACGATTAAGAATCTATTCCCAAAATCAGGAATTTAAATATACAAAGACAGGATATTCTAGGAAAAACCCATTAATTCATAATATTCAAGTTTACGTATGTATCTGTATATCCAATGAATCAGTTCGAAATGGAGACACATACTATCTATGAAATTCAATTGTATTTCACATTCAAAGGAATTAATTTTCGTTTTATTCTTTTTTTTTATTTATTGCCTATTAGGTACATAAGAAAAGGCTTCCTCTCTGAGCATTTAAATCTGATGATTTCATTATGAAATTCCAAACTATGTCTCTAAATGACCGACCTCTAGATAATTTCTCGTTTTAATAAAAGCCATAGGTAGTAGTATACCTATACTAATTCTTTTTTCTTTTTCAAATTAAAATGCGTTTCCGATAATTATATTTTGCTGGGAATGACATATGGTGCACGAAAAGGAATTTAAACTAGTTGCTGTGGTTATTTCCACACTTGACCGCAATAACGCAAAGTTTATGTGATGGAATTTATATTGCCATTGAATTGAAATTGAATGTAGTATATGCTTAATAATTGCTATCTAGTAAGTAAAATTATTTATTGTTTAAGCTATACCACTGAGAATATTGTTTTGTAATTTTTTTGAGTTAAAAGAAAAGCTTAAGTATTGAAATTCAGGATTGCGAGACCAAGTGCGAGACCAAGTTTTTTCAAAATGTCTTCCTTCCGAAATAAATAAAAAAGGAAAGCACAACATTTTCTTACAATCACAGCCTAACGGACGGTATAATTAAATAACTTTTTGTACTTTAAAACTAAAATTAGGAAATATGGAGGTAGGTACAGTATTTGAATTTTGAAAATATTTCTGCTATACCTAATTTATTTTTCAATAATGTTTTTGAAAACATCAAGGTTTCTGTAAATTGGTGTTATATTTATTTTTTTTTAACTATAAAAATTGTGCAAGCATGCAAACAAATTATGATAAGTCTACTACAGCACTAACTTGTAACTCCAATTGAAAAAAAATTTACTGATCAAAGATTCAAAAAAAAATTTTAATTAAAATAATTTGCAAAGTTTATATTACAACATATTATTTTGTATAGTAAAATAAATAAAACAAAAACAACCACACTACAAAATAAGTCATCATCTGGTGAAAATTTGTATTTTACTCACCAACAGCTGCCTTATTTCGATCTGAATACATGCCCCGAGGAAGTGTCTGAGATGCTCCGACATAGTATGGTGCTTGTTTGCCGCCCTAAAAGTATTAAAAAAACAAAAAGTGATAAGCTTTTAATTGAATTTTCAAAAAGGTTTGTTTAGTGAAATTTATATATATAGTTTTGTTTGTTTATATACATAAATATATATAAAAGGTTAATTCATTTTGTGTTGTGAAAAGTTTTTTTTTTTTAGTTGTTTATTATGCTCCCTTTTTATACGATATTGTAAGATTTATTTGTATGTTTATTTAGAAAAGATGTGGGAAATGTTTTTCTTATCAAAAATAATAGGACAGTCTCACTGTATATCAGAAGAGGAACCTTTAGTAAACCTCCACGCTGCGGATTGCTTCTTCAATTCGAACAAATTAAACGCAATATGACAGAAATTTGACTTTCGCACATGGAGATATAGTATGAGTCAAGACCCACCATAATCACCGACCAGAATAAGGGACATAATTCTGTATTTATCAAAATTCTGTATTTTTAAATGTTTGGTAGTAAAAATATGGGTATGTATTTAAAAAATTTCCAAAATCCATAGTTGTGTATTCAAAAATTCTGTATTAAAAACTTTTGCATATTTACAGAAATTCCTGTTGAAGAAAGAATTTTTACTAAAGGTGATATAGAATATATGATTGTAATTTGTATTTCACTTTAAAAAAATCAAAAGTTCGGTTTTCGAGTAACATCAGAGTGAAATTTAGTGAAAAAAGAAAAAAAAAAACAATACGAGTAAAACAGTGGGGAAAAAACAAAATAAGCCATTTTTTCTAATATTATTTATTTTTTTTATGTAAAATTTACTTGAATTACATATAACAAAAAATTAAAAAACATCACAACATTTACAATTTCATGTTATGCATTTTCTTAAAGCCAGAAACCCACCCATTAATTCGGTTTTTAAATTAAATTGTTTTATTGAATAAAGTTCTGTTAATTTTCAAACTCAAAATTTGAAAAA
The DNA here is from genome assembly GCA_929447395.1 of Epistrophe grossulariae. Taxonomy (NCBI): domain Eukaryota; kingdom Metazoa; phylum Arthropoda; class Insecta; order Diptera; family Syrphidae; genus Epistrophe; species Epistrophe grossulariae. Next base: position 91,188,098 of record OV839568.1, on the reverse strand, counting down.
AAAAAAAATGGACTGACTTCTTCAAATCCAATCTCTCTATCACAGCTCTATGCAGCTGATTTTTTGTATAATGTGAAAAAAACATATGAAGATTTTATTTTGTTTAGGCGGGAATTTGCCGTTTTTTTGTAACTCAATTTAAAATTGAACAAGTAGTGTTTCAAAAAACTGAATTAAAGAGTTTTAAAATTAAAAAAATCATTTTTTATTTTAATAATAAACAAATATATCAAGCAAAACAAAAAAAAAAACACAAGTTTTTCACGCACTACCCTCAGTTTTTACAATCAAAACCATCAACAAATTTACAAAATATTTTTTTTGCCACCATAAATATTGTTCTATTTTTGTTTTTTGTGACCTTTATTGTAATTCAATATGTTGTTGTTTTTTGGGCTTTAGGTCAATGAAAAATAGATTTTGTTTATTTAATGCGACGTTTCGTCTATGATTATATTTTATATTTATTTTAATATTTTATGGATTAAACATTCGAAAACACAAATAAATAACATTTTATATTGCACTTTCTAACATTCATATTGCACTATTGTAAAATGGAAACTATCTTGCACTCAATACTTTACTAAACAATGTACATTTTTAACCAATAAGTATTGAGTGCAAGATAGTTTCCATTTTACAATAGTGCAATATGAATGTTAGAAAGTGCAATATAAATGTTATTTATTTGTGTTTTCGAAAATAAAAGCCTGATGATGTCTATAATCATAGACGAACTGTCGCATTAAATAAACAAAATCTATTTTTCATTGACATAAATATTGTTCTACTTTGACTGCCTCTAAATAAAAATATTCATCCAAACGAATTTTAAATTTTGATTTCTAATGGTCGAAACATTTGTTATTTCAATAAATTTAAGAGTTTTGCATTACAGGCTCATCCGAAAAATTATTATTGCCACTACTTTTGCATCGCGGCGCGGCGCGGGCGCTTCGAAAATTTTATGTGGATTAACTCCAAAATAAGACAATTATGGTTTTTGACTACCTACTCATTGAGCCACATGACTTAACACACTTCTTCGATTAAACAGCGGATCCAACGCCAGTTTATGTTGGGGGCATTCACCGACATTTCAATACAAGCTTCAATTCTTGTACGACCTTTAAGCTTTTAAGCTTTAAAACCCAGACCTTTTCATAATAACGAAGGTGAAGAAAAAAAAATACGCTAATCGATATTATATGTGGATATTCTCTTCTGAACAGATGTAATATTCTCCGCAATACACACTCTTTTAATGCTCTATAAATTTGGTGCAAAGCACCTTCATTTTGGAACCACATTTCAAAAATTTCCTACCTTTGTTGATGTTTGTATGTATGTACATATAATTATGATAAAATTGCAAAGACTACTAAAAAAAATTTCACACTGACAGTTTGCAATCTGACAATTGGTTTGACAGATATAAAAGAAGAAGTACCGGGTTAAAAAAATACCCTTTTTTTTAATGGGCATGACAGTAAGTGAATAGTAATTACATACCAACGCGATTAAAGTGCGGAACCTCGTCAGTCGTTTCTGTATGTTTTTTTTTTCAGAAATCGATAAAAACCTTACAAATTTTGTATGGCGATCTATAGTAAAAATACATTTAAGGATGTTTTTGGTCTCCAAGTTGTGGTATTCTACTGAATAAATGAAATTAATATAAACTTTAAATTAAAAATTTGTTGGTTTTTATTTATTTTTATTAAAATTTATTTTCACAACTTTTAATTTTATTTTATTTTTATTGCGACGCGTTTCGGACTTTGTCCATCTTCGGGTGAAATGCAAACTTGGTCTTAGGTGTTGGTGAATTGGATAAAAGTTGTCTCTGCTTTGTTTTTTAGTTCTTTCCCAACACCTCATTGACAATAATCACAACTACACAGACTTCGACACGAACTTAAAACCTCTACACATGTGCGAAAAAGAAAAAAAAAAATACTTGACGCAACAGAGGAGTTCGAAATATACAAAGCGAACAAATTAGAACTAGACAAATAACTCAATGACAAATTGACATTTAAAACGAATCCACTATACGAAACAGTAATTAAAAACACTATCGGCAGAATAAGACAAACATAACACAACAAGAAACTCACATACAAGAAAGAAAACAATAAAAAAGAAAGAACCAAAAAAGAAAGCAGAGACAACTTTCATCCAATTCACCAACACCTAAGACCAAGTTTGCATTCCGCCCGAAGATGGACAAAGTCCGAAACGCGTCGCAATAAAAATAAAATAAAATTAAAAGAAGTTGTGAAAATAAATTTTAATATTAATAAATAAAAACCAACAAATTTTTAATTTAAAGTTTATATTTATTTCATTTATTCTATAGTAAAAAGTTTCGAATTTTGGGCTTTTCTGTAAAATGTTAAATTAACATTAATACACTCAAAATTGTCAAAAGGTGGCTCTGATTTTGCTGATTTTTTTTGGAATTTTTCGACTTCGAAGTCTTACATTTTAACAGTTATAGATGTTAATTTTCTATCCTCTCTATCATTCCTGAAAATTTAATCAAAATCAGGTTCCATTTTTTGCGACGGTTTTTCTTCTCTTCCATCACCATTGTTGATCGTTCCGAAAGTAAGCTTAAAATATTTTTTTCTATTAAATAAGAAATTATTTTTTCATTCCAATATTGCTCCTACACACACGGGTTCTACATGACAGTCTGCTTTGTAACAACTGAAATGAAAAACATTTCCAGTATCTTTACACATTTTTCTGCCCGGCTAAAACGACTTTATCACTTTAAATGGTACCACCCGGACATTAAATCTTATATAATATTTAAATTAATGAATAAAACCGTCCTAGTTCCAACTCAGGAACAGACAAGAATTAATCTTCACACTACCCGCAGTAAACTTATTGTTAGTAAAGTTGTTTCTGTACAGCAGAGGTACCTATTAGTATTTTTTGTTTGTCTACTCACAAAGCGACAGTTTATTCAGTATGGATTTACGGTACACATTTTGTATGCAATTTGCAATCCATAACAAACAGCAATTACAGTGCACTCAACCACCAAGTTAAGTTTCTTTTGCCAACACTTTTGTGTTTTATGCAACCATACGAGTATAAACAACACATCTTTTCATCTTTTGTCTTTTTGGGACAAGAGTGACTGCATTTCCGTATTAATTATTATTTATATACCTAACTCCCTTCCGCGCGCGCCATGCAAATTTGGCTGTTCTCCATGTTTAGCTTTGGTATAGGTACATACTCATATAACGGTATGTAATGCATAAAAATTAAACCACATTGTCTGAGATTTGCCTGAGCAAATTGCATATCACATCATGTCGTCTCAATGATGATGCCACTATAATATAACACAACACAACACAACATATACATATACACCCTCTATAAATATAAAAGTGGTACATAAACCGTTTTGCATTTGCTATACAGAAGGGCTGTTTAGTGGTACGATGCTGCATGTCCCCAAAAATGAAAATTGCTACAAGTTGGCACACTCAAAAGCGACTGTTTTTTTATATTCAGTTTACATTTTTATGCTAAATGTTTGTAATTTAAGTCAAAAGAAAAGTTTTAAGGATTTTATTTTATTTTTTATTTGTGCTCTTCACATTCAGGTCAATGAACTGTTGGTTAGAAAATTAAACTCTTCCCTAAAGTAGGAGCTTATGAATTTTTTTTTAACTTTTTTTACCTTTTAATTTTTTAACTTTTCAAAAAAAAGTCAAATGTGTACTTAAAAATCACGATTATGTACCTATATATGACTTAATCGTTTTTACTACGGTACAATCTTTATGTTTTTAAGATAAAGCTGCTCATGCGAAACAAAATTAAGGTGTGGTCTCCAACAAAACAGCGGAATGTTTACAAAAATAAAACGAACAAATATCCATGGAGACTTTCGCACCAATTGTTAAAACAAAACAAAAAATAAACGCAACGAAAATACGGAGAGCCATGCGCCATGTAATGAAGAAAAAACAATAAAAACATACGCGAAAAAAATTGTTTCATTTTGAAAAAAGAGTGGATACTTCTTCAAATAATTTGCCACAGTAATTAACTGGGCTAGGTTTTTTTCTAATTTTCCTTTTTTAGTATATATTTTATTTTTTCTGTTCTTGTAATTAAAAAGCAATTCTAAATATTTGAGACCTTGGGTTTATAAGTGCGTAGAATTCGATACCTAGTTCAATTTTTGACACGAAAAGAATTTAACCTTTTCATATTTACCCAAATTTCCAACGCAGTTACACACGCCCTAAGAAAATAAAATAAACATTTAACCCTAATCTGTAGTTTCTGAATTAAAAGGGTGCAAAATAAAATCTTAGGATGTCAAATTTTGCATTTTCAAGATCTTGCCCTCAAAAATAAAAATTTAACGCATTGATTGAATGGAGTTGTTCTTGTCGCTCTTACGACTAAAGTTTAAAATGGTTTTATTTTATTAATTTAATACAATAAAATTTATTGTTTATTTAATAATTTACTGATACAAAAAAAAATTAATTTCTTCTATTTTTATTGCCACTAGCTTTTTAGTTGAGTTTATTGAAATAATATACTTGGTTAAAATTTTAGCCCTTAAGATTAATATTTTATCTTTGTACTATTTTCTTTACAAAGGGGAATTAAATGTTCTTAAAAACAAGTCTGAAGATATTTAAAATTTTTTGAATCACTGAATACAGTGAAATAGTGGACAGCGAAGGTCGCAAAACTTTTGTCCGTGGAAGGGAGTTGTCCAATGTCCACACTGTACATAATTTTTGTTTTTTTTAATAATTTTGTTCGGAAAAATTATTTTCAATGAAGAATAAAACTATAAACAAATATCCCAAAACTTTAGTTTAAAGTTGTTATGGGTATTAACGATATTATGAAAAAAAAATAATTTTTAGTTATAGTCAAATAGTAATAATTATAACAATAAAATCTTATAACTTAAAGCAATTTGTTTCTCAAAAATAGCTCCATCGATTAAAATCAAATTTTCAGAGTTTATTCTTATGAACGAAAAAAAAATTAAAAAATAGAATTAGGAAAATCCGCTACTACCCGTCCACTTCTCTTATTTCTTAGATTATCGGATACGGTCGGAAAAGGTTCTTTCTGAGAAAGTACTCAAATGATTTGCATGGACATAATTTCCAGAATTTGTTGTGACGAAAGAGGCAAAAACATAGAATTTTTTGTAAGTAAAATCCACCCACTCCCACGCCCACTTTTATTGTTTCTTTATGTCTCGGAAACGCCTCTAACGATTTAGATTTTTCTTCTTTCTTATCTAGAGAACCATAAGTTTCACAAATAAAATGTTAACACAGTTTTATAGAAAATTGAATTCTCTACAAATTTAGCAAACATACTTTTACCAAGAATAATTTTAGCAAAAGCATAGCACTAAATCGACAAGCATTTTACTAGAATTTCCAAACCAACACACGATACTGCTTTAGAGCGACTTCCGCTAAACTATAGAAAGTAAGAAAAATCAAACATTCACGATAGCTATCTATGGTTAAATAATTGCAATGAAAAATACTCAACTAAATTGAATATGAAAATTAGTTCAGGTTCAGCAACACTCCAAAAACAATTCCAAAATGAAAAGAAATTTCAACGCATTATATACGTTTCTCGTAAATTCACAAATTTGTCTTAAAAGCTTTTTGGAAGATACATAACATGTACATATATGTAGGTATAGACATTTACATATGTAGATATCGACGCATGAATAACCTTTAAAGTTTAAACTGTGCATTGGATAGAGAAAACAACTTTGTTGCAATGCGATTAATTGACCATTAACCAGATAGCGCCGCTTGAAAATATATATAAATCTATGATAACAGCTTCAAAAAATTTCGAGGAAGTAGATCTTGTGAATATAAATTTAAAATAAAAAAAAAAACCAGCGACTTTCCAAGAAAAAAATACCTAGATGATTAATGCAAGTAGATAAATAATATACCGCTATACATATCAGGGAGATCGTAAGAATTGTTTTGTTTTTATTTTTAATTGTATGTGCTCGTGAATCAACTTCAAGTGTAAAAGAACTTCCATTTGAATGCCTTTATTTCTCTACTAGTGAATAATTAAAAAAAAATATATTTATAAGTTCGTTTTAATTTTAATTTTATACGCACTTAAGCTCAAAATTGTAGTAATTTATTTTTTTTTATATTTTTGCATTAAATATGGGTTTCTGTATATATCCCTGTGATGGTACTACGTGCGTCCATATGTTCACTATTATTGACTTAGATAGAACCTAAAAGATTTTACCGATTTGCTTCAAATTTGATACACAGCATTCACTTTTTTTCAAATTTTCTCAAAATCCAAACGATTTTCATAAAACTTCGTATAAAATCCACAGTGATTTTAAGAAAATTGCGCTCCAAGTTTTTCCAAAAAAAATTGCATTGCAGAAATAGGGTTTCGACGTTATTTTGAGTAAATGACCATGTTTTTGAGATATTCACATTATTTACTTAGTTAAAGTGTCGCTATACAGTCCGGAGTGGACTAGGGCCTCAACCAACAAGCTTTCTCCATCCAGCTCGGTCTCTAGCTAACTATCTCCAGTTTCGCACGCTTTGTTCTTTTTTATTTCAATATCCCCGGCGTAGGCGAGTATAACTGTACGGATCTTTGAAAGATTGTGCCTCTGGTGTTGCACTATTCTTTCAAGAATGATGTTAAAGAAGTCGCTTGACAGCTCATCGCCTTGTCTAAATCCGTTTTTGACATAACAGGTATCGGTGACGTCTCTGCGGAGCAGGGTGAATTCTGCATCCTAATCTTGTATAGACGGATAAGTTTGGCAGGGATGCCAAAACTAGACATTGCTTTATAAATCTCGTCTCTTTAGATACTGCCATACGCAGCCTTGAAATCAATAAAAAGATGGTGGGTATCGATTTGAAGTTTCTGGGTTTTTTCCAAGATCTACCGAATATTTGGTCGTTGGTGGACTTTCCTGGCCTAAAGCCACACTGATATGGACCAATCAGGTTGTTAACGAAGGGCTTTAGGCGTTCGCATAAATCGGCCGAAAAGATCTTGTAGGAAATGTTAGGGAGACTGATGTCTCTGTAGTTGGCACAGTTCAGAGGCTGAGAGTCTCCTTTTTTGAGGAACGGGCAAACAATGCTGAGGTTCCATTCATAAGGCATGCTTTCCTCTGACCATATTTTGCAGATGAGCTGGTGCATTCTCCTAACCAGGTCATCGCCCGCCGCTTTGAACAATTCGGCAGCAAGGCCGTCAGCTCCTGCAGCTTTATTGGGCTTAAGCTTAGATATTCACATGAAGCTTTTTAATGGCTTAACCAATTTTATTTATAATTTTCGGAATCAGTTGTTTTTTAAGGGTTCAAACAATTTTGCATTTAAAAATGTTGAAAATATGCAGTAAAAAAAAAAACAAAAAATCCATTTTCAAAGATTTAATAGGTACAGTTAACTACTTTCATTTTTAGCTCAATTATTGAGCATTCCATATTCATAAAAAATTCTTAAAATATTTTGTGTATAGATATTATATTTTTAAGTCAAACAAAAACAATTTTCGTCACCTACCACAGAATTTCTACAAGAAATAAGCCTACTTTCAATTTAAGTTAAATAATACGACACTGCAAATTAAACTTTGTTTTAGTAAATTCCAAATAGTTATTTATAACAGTTAACTTTATTCGTATAGACAACACGCTGGGCAAAATTAGCAAACACAAAACGACTCCCCTGTGTGCTGTCTCATCCAGAGCATTAAAATTATAAGTTCAACACGAATTTGTCATTATGCAATTATTGCTGTGTATAAGGATTTGAGTCCCATACATATACATACTCTTAATGCCTACACATATTAGTTTGAAACAAACATGAGTTTTTAATGTTTATGTGTATATGCATTATACATATACATTATTTATATTACTTATAAGCAAAACAGGTTGATATAATATTTTTTAAGGACAATTTAATTGGATTTTTTTATATTAAGAATATGAAATCTTTAAAATGTAAATTATAAAAATCTCAGACTCACTTGAGTGTTAATGATTGTCTTAATAAAGTTTCAACCTGAAGATATATGAGATATAATTCCTCCTCTATTATACTCGTACCTTATATACTTCAAAGCCTTTTAATAAAATCATATACCATAATAAAATCAGAAAGATAAGGTAGTTCCCCTTCTTTATGTTAAATTCAAAAGATAAAGTGTAGTCCTTAATTTTTCACTTCAAAAGTTATAATTTTACCAACACCTGTAAAGTCCTACATAGATTCGCCTTTCCCTTAGACAAAAACAAAAAAATCAATTTAGAGGTTCTATTAAAAAAATAAAAAAAAAAAAAACTTGAACAATAAAACTCATAATACTTTCTGGTGTATATAGGTACTTTCTTAGTGGTTGGAGCCTTACAACATCAGATAATGGAATATCGAAAGTGCACCTTCAACAAAAGTTCGTACCTACATGATGAGTTTGCAGATTCAGATGGATTGCTTTAAGTCTGGTGACAGTGCTGTCGTTATTCAAATTATTGGAAAATGACTGCAGTATAAAGCTGATAAAGAAATTCTATTACAAAATTTAATTACGAAATGAAGAACAAACATTTTTAATATCAAGTATGAAAAATAGTAGTAAAAAATTTCAGATACAATTTTTTACTTCTATTTTTCACACTAATTTGATTTTTTTTAAACTATGATGATGGAGAATAGAAAAATAGGTACCTATACCGAACAAAGTTTTTTTTTAGCAAATTGTTGTGTATGTAAAAAGGATAAATGTAATTAAAAGAAAAGAAACACTTGTATAACGTTTCTTAATATAAGTTTTATTCATTAACAAAAAGATCTTGCCTCGTAATGAAAAAATTAAAATATTAATTTTTATTTTTGATTTTCTCAAAAACGGTTCAACTAACTTTGATAATTTTAACATTGAAAATGTTTATAGGGTCGTTTTGAGAAAAATATGGTGTTACCAAAATGATTAAATGAACAAATGAATATATAACAAATGAACGAAATGAACTCTAGCGTATAGGGGGCTCAGGATCGAATTTTTGGTTGGTGTTACCAAAGAAAATGCCAAAATGAACCTTAAGACACAATCGATGAATCGTACCTACATGTTGATCGTCGCCAACCGACGAGCTTCAGTGGAGGATAGTTGAATTTGTATGAAATCTTAAAATCACTCGATTTGAGCGCACTTAGAAGCCTTTTACTCAGGTTATAATTATCGGATGCTTAATGTTAAGATAGATAATTAAAGATAAAATGACAGGCTACAAATCTGCATCAAAATGTTTGCAAAAGCTTACAAAATTTCATACTAAAAACGCGAAAGATTGGCTTTTGAGAACTAATTTCATCACGGCAAATGACGCGAGGAACAAGAAAACAAAAAGAAAAAGAAAAAAACGTACCCACAAAGAATATACATTGCTGTAAGGGTGTGGGCAAGACGTTGGTTGGAGTGGAATGTGTGCAATAAAAAACCACCACTGCACTGTGGCTGGTGGCAAACAAAATTGGCTTCGCATCGGGAACAAAAATGATATACATACATAGCTAAATTATTAAGTAGGTTAGGTATGTCTGTAAAATGTTATGTTGATTAAATTATTGTTGTAGGTATTTTGCAAATATTATTCGTAAGGGTACGATTAGGTTGGTTTGGTTGGCTTATAACTTCTGTTATAACAATCGGATATTTAAAATAAAGGTCTTAAAATGAAGGTAAAATATCAAACTAATTTATTCAGTTCAAAAATAATTGAAATAACATAAAAGTGTAGGTAAAAAACGTTTAGGTTTAATTCATCAAAATAAATAATTGCAAAAATTGAAAAATTGAATAACAAAATTGGCTTCGCCAACAAATTTCATATACCTACGTATCTATATAGGTACATACATTATGTATGTAACTAGTTAGGTAGGTAGGTAGAAATGGCGATCACGAGCAATCTAGCTCGTTGACCCAATTAACGCTAGAGTGCGCCGTTTTGTTACCATAACTCGTTGGACCTGTGGATGTAAATGGTTTGGAATGTCTCAGAACGGCTCTGAGACGTAAGAAGTTTGACCCCTTAGTATGACATTATGTATGTACATTTATATAAAAGGATTGATTTAGTTGTTCTGCGGTTGCCTTTTTACTTCTGTACTAATAATCGGATCTTAAAGATTAAGGTTTTGAAATAAGTTAAGTAATAGGCTTCAAAATTTTGTGTGACAAAACTTGACTTCATTCTTAATCAATTCGATTGTTGAACCTAGAATATGCACAGAGACCTATACTTGAACCTCTATGATTATAACTTATAACTTTAGTTCTATAAGGGCCAGATGTTGAAGGTTAAGGTATTTAAATTAAGGTTAGCTAGGCTAGAAGTAGGATTAACCTAGCGAAGCAACTTAAATATAATACCTAATCGAAAAGGGTTGATTTGGTATCTTCTGTTCTAATTATCGGATCTTTGAGGTTAATGTCTTAGAATTAAGGTAAAATCTCAGGCTACAAATTTATGTGACAAAACAACATTTAATCCAATGCGTTTTTTGAACTTGACCAACGTCTAAACCAATGCGACGTTTGAACTTGACCTACGTCTAAGCCAATGTGATTGTTTAACTTGAACTATACGTCTAAACCAATTCGACTTTTGAGCTTGACCAACGTCTAAGCCAATGCGATTTTTGAACTTGACTTACATCTAAGCCAATGCGATTTTTGAACTTGACCTACGTCCAAACCAATGCGATTTTTGAACCTAAAATATGCAAAGATACCTACTTGTGAATCTCTTTAATAAACTTACAACATTAGCTCTAAGGGCCAGTTGTTGAAGGTTAAGGTATTTAAATTAACATTAATCAGCCTAGAGGTCGGATTAACTAAGCGAAGCAACTTAAATGTAGTAATCGAAAAGGGTTGACTTGGTAAGCTTTTATTTTCTTTTTTAATTATCGGATCGTTGAGGTTAAGGTCTTAAAATTAAGGTAAAATCTAAGGCTATAAATTTATGTCACAAAACTTTACCTAAGTCTAAGCCAATGCGATTTTTGAACTTGACATACGTCTAAGCCAATGTGATTTTTTAACTTGAACTATACGTCTAAACCAATTCGATTTTTGAGCTTGACCAACGTCTAAGCCAATGCGATTTTGGAACTTGACCTACGTCTAAGCCAATGAGATTTTTGAACTTGACCTACGTCCAAACCAATGTTATTTTTGAGCCTGAAATATGCAAAGGTACCTACTTGCGTTTCTCTTTAATAAACTTACAACATTAGTTCTAAGTTGTTGAAGGTTAAGGTATTTAAGTTAACGTTCATCAGTCTAGAGGTAGGATTAACTTACCTAAGCAACTTAAATATAAATATCGAAAAGGGTTTATTTGGTAAGCTTTTATCTTCTGTTCTAATTATCGGATCTTTGAGATTAAGGTCTTAGAATTCAAGTAAAATCTCAGGCTATAAATTTATGTTACTAAACTTTACCTACGTCTAAGCCAATGCGATTAGAATATTCATAGGTACTGCAATATAATTGAACTTCTTTAATAAACTTATATAGATTTAGTTCTAATGTTCAGATGTTCAAGGTTAAAGGTAGAACTATAATAGTCGGATGCCGACCTAAGTGGTCGTACGAAACGAAACGAATACAAAGAATTCATATGACGTGCCCATAATTGAGTTTTGCTTGTTTGGACCAATTTGAAGTGAAGAGCGCTCACCGACCGCTCCATGCGTAAGTGAACTGAGAGAATTTTCTTCCAACATCTTCCGACTATTACAGTTCTACCTTAAGGTCCTCAAATGAAAAAAAAAAACGATTCAATTTGGTTGTCAACTCAGCTGTTAACTTAATTGGTGCTTTGCTTTTCATATACACAGATAAAAGAATACTGCTTAGCTGTCAAAACCATTTATATTGTCTTAAGAAATTACACGACTGGAGTTTATTAAATTTATTAAAAGATGAGTTCAAAAAGCAAAATATAGAATACCAAAAAACAATTAGGTAAATCAGGTTTGCATTGAGTTTGAGCTACACATCAAATTATTTATAAATTTGGTCTCGCGTTAAAAAGGGTTCACTTTGATTGTAAATCAAATAACTAGCCTATACATAAATATGTAGTTCAATAAGTTGAGAGACTTGTAAATCAATTTGAGCAAATTTGAGCAAATATTTGAATTTCTTCAACATCAACGCCGTGATTAAATAAACTAAACTGAACAACATTAGGGGTATTCCCGATCCGATGTAACTGGTCTTGTATCATTGCAAAAATGCAAAAGTGTAGAATTGGTATACCCTAACCCCATTGTAAAAAAAAATACTTTGCACTTTTGCAATGATGCAAGACCAGTTTGCATCGGATCGGAAATACCCCTATTAATTTAACCGCCAACTGGGATTCGACATTAAAAATATCTACATATTGTAATTTCAGACTGAAGAATGGTTTCTTAGACATCTTCAGAAGTTTTGGTGCAACTATAGGATACAAATTAGAAATCACCAAGATTATTCATGTTTTTATTTTATCGGGCTAACACAAGTCATTTTCAATGTCCCCATAGTTACTCTATGAGTGAAATCTGTAAATTTTTTGTATACTTATATTGTTTCAAAAAGTTTTAAAAGCATTGTTTACCTACCAAAATTTTCAAAATTTAATTTTTTGATTTTTAAGAAAAGTTTAAATTTTTTTTGAGAACTCAATTATTCGAAAACAACTTCATCAAGTTTTAATAAACTTGGTACCAAACAGTTTTTGGCATTATCTAGCAGATTTTAAGCAAAAAATATTTGTATGACCAAAAATAACAGTTTCTCCCATTAAAGTGTTTAAAAACTGTTAAAGAAAATCTCATTTTGATCAAAAACGACTCCTACGATTTTGATTAAAATTTGTAGATGAGCTAATTTCAGTAGGATCTACCATATTATTGGAACATTTTTTTGTATCTATCCGTATTACCGCTATTTCTCATTGAACTATTTTTTCTGGTTTTTGACTATCTCATTATCTTTTGAACCTCAAAGAAATTTCTTGTTTTCATTTAAAAAAATTGCAATGTTAGATATTATTTGAAAATTTGATATTTCGAAAATGGGTACATGATTTTTTTCAAAAGGAATTTTTTAACTCCGCATTAATAAATTCTAAAAAATATTTTTTCTTAAAAATAACAACAAAGTTTTATGTATACAAAATTATTTTACAATTAAAGGATCCAAGGTTCACACCAATTGTAAAATAACATGATTTATTGTAGAATAAAATGATAAGTTAATTTTTAAACAATTTTAATTTATTTAGTTTTAATTATATCACAATTTAATTTTAATTATATCACAACAAAATTTTTTTGGATTAGAGCAACGCGTTTCAGTTTTCAAAGAACCATCATCGGGCTTAATTTGTGGATGCGAGGTGTTGTTTTTTGACAAAATTCACTTTCTTTTTTCTGATTTTTGGTAAAACAACACCTCGCATCCACAAATTAAGCCCGATGATGGTTCTTTGTAAACCGAAACGCGAATTATGTTGTGATATAATTTAATTAAATAAATTAAAATTAACTTTTAAATTTTTTTAAATCATTTTATTTTTATTGTTTCATATATACATATCAAACGCAACATGGCAATTTTATTGACCAGCTTTACAACAAAAATTCACAATGCTACTATAAAAGCACTTTCGACATCATTGATCTGATTCTTGTTTACGTACAATTTTTTTTCCTTTCTGAATGTTCAATTTGTTTCATTGTAACAAAAGGGAAAGACAACTCGGAGTTATAGGGTGTCAGGAATTTTGTTTTTTGAAAGTTTTCTTTTATTTCCACTTATTGGATATACATATTTGTACTTTGTCCTTATTTTTTTTTGGAGGGTCAACTTCACGTGATTAGAGGGTAGTTTGTAGAAAGTTATAAACTTTCGATATGGTGGAGATTATAGTTAACATATTTTTTTCATATACCTACATGTAATAGCGATATGATGTGATGATACATATGCTGCCATATAAAGTAGAACAAGGTCTGTTATAAGTGTTTTTTGATCCCATTGTATTAACTTGGATGTGGGTTATGTTACATATGTATGTTTTCAACTTTAGTAATTATGTTTTGGAGATTTGTTTGGTTTTTGTTTCATTACTTTTAGGTTAGAGCAAAAGGTTGAATTTTGTGGGTATATGAGATTTGTTTTTGTATTTATAAACTTTCATCATAAAATTAAAAACTTACAAAAAAAGCTTTCATTGGTTAAAAAATGATAATTATTGCTGATATTTTCGGATAAAATTAACTCCCAGAAATTTGTACATGAAAACTGAACTGAACATGTTATTTTTATTCTGGATATAAAGGCCATATCTATTTTTTCGCAGGTTTTAAATAATTTTTTTTTTGATTAGAATCGTTCTTTTTCTATCAAAAATCAATCAACGTTCCCACTCTTGTAGTATTTATTGCTATATGACTATTTACATTTTTGCAGAGGAGAGCTGTAGCAACAACTTTGTTAAATATTGCTTTTCAAAATGAGTTTTCATAAACTTTTGCATGTTGGCAAAAAAAAAATCAACTCTGTATACCTATTTATTTTTTTCCAATAATTAAAAATTATTCTATATATATTCTCCAAGTGACAACGATATGCGAACATTCCTAATTTATCTCTTTATCTAATTTATTACGATTGAAGCTTAAATGAAAATCTCATTTGCTTTTAAATCCTCTATGAAACCCTTAGCCATAATAATTATGCATATTGCAATAGTTTATTATTTCCGAATTTAATCTTGTGAAAAATTATAGATACTTGAGACATAATATAATTGAAAGTTCCTGTCAATCTACACCCAACTAATTCTATGACTCAGAGCTAAAAAATAAAAAAAAAATAACAAATTTCCTTTCATTTCCCTATTTATTAAATCTTATTGATTCATTTTTCATTTTCAGCTCCTGAGCATTATGAGTAGGTAGGTAGTTATCAATACCGCTCTATCACCACCAATTATTTTCAATCATTTATTATTTATTATCCAACACTTAACTATTCAAGTTTCAAGTCATCATTTTCCCTTAAGATACTCGATGCCATAGAGTATTTTACTATAAAAGATCTAACAATCATCCACTAGCATATTATTTAGTCCCTTCCCCCGATGGTGGAATCACCACTAACTATATTATGTATATACATAGGTACTCTTAAATTCCATGGCTAAAATTTTCTCACCGAAATTTGATAGCTTCAGCTGTACCGCACAAATTTGCATCTATTTCATTTGACAGATTGTTAAAGCGCCTATAGAAAAGCCTTAGCCTTATAAAACCAAAACGATTGCATAAGAGCTCGCGCACAATGAAACTTAAAGTGCTCTCCAATTTCATCCGATTGACTTTGGAAATGGTGACCATCTGAACTTTACTACAAAAAAGTATCCCTATATAGCTTTAAGTTTTCTGCCTCTAAAAAAAAAATACTTTCGAAAACAAAACATGTAAAGGTTGTTCTTTAAAACAAGAATATGCACCTACTATACATTCAACTTAATAGACATACAGTCGTATTTATAAAATTTTTGTCTACTTAGACACTGTCTAACTATTTTCAAATTGGTGGAAATATGATTTATTTAATAAAAATAAATATCACATTATTCACTGTTAGGATAATCTACTCTTGTGTGTTAGTTAGACAGCTATAAAACTAATTACAATAAACAAGGTTTTTAAACAAATTTTCCAAAGTTGGACAGTTGTCCAAAGTAAGACAACTTTTATAAATAAGACCAATACAATATACATAATAAATGTCAGTATTAGTTAGATTTTTGTGAGTATTTACAGCTTGTTAACTTGGCCCCGAAAAGTGTCCGATTTTTTTTTGTAAAAGATGACCAATTAAATTATCATTTTTGATCACCAATTAACATGTTTTGACCACCCATGTAAATATTTTTTTTTATTAAAAAAAAAAATTTGATACTTTTTTTCGTTTTTTCTCCTCAAAAAATATTTTTTTATTGAATTTTGAAAGATGACCATATAAAAAAACACAACTATCTCAAATGACCATTCTTTACAATTGTTCAAACTCATTTATTTCATTTAATTTGTCATCTTTTACAAAAGAATCAACAATCAACTTTTTGGGGCCAAACTTGGCCCAGTTTATTTAATCTCAAAAAAATTGTTTGCCATGGTTGAAGTACTTTAAAGGAAGGAGTACTGGACCATCAACAACCTCTTACAGGGTTTCCGCCATTATTATATTATTTATTTTTTTGCTAATCACAACCATGTTTTTGATTTTTGACAAGAAGAATAAATTCTATAATTTAGTGTATAAAAGTGATTGAGGCTGTTTTCCGATAAAATTGTAAAATACAAATGATTCGTATAAAATATATAAAAAGTGATTGAGGCTGTTTTCCGATAAAATTGTAAAATACGATTGATTCGCGAAAACGAATTGACAACCGGTGACTTTAGCATCCACCTTGTACGTACAAAATTGTGTGTGTTTTTGTTGAAAAAATGGTAAAACCTTTTTTCCAATTTAAATTTGTTTTTTAATTATAATTATGTATGTACATATTTGTATTAAAAAAGAAAATTTTAGTGTTTGCTTTTTTGATATTTTTATTTGAATATTAATTGCTTCTAAAATTAAAAATAAATAAAAAAGAATTTTATCTGCGTCAGAATGTACTAGAATAAATATTTTATTATTCTTTGTCTCAAGTTTTAAATTTAGCAATACGATGAGATTATGTGTATGTATATTTTTAAAAGCTTCAAGATTCAGGTACAAGTTGTGATACAAATTGTATCTGTCACAATATTAATTTAAAATTCAATGTTTTGCAATATAAGAACTGGAAAAACACTCTTTTGACAATAATGTCTTCAATAATAATTGCTGAATGGTTTTCTACAAAAAAAGTTTATTTTAAGAAGAAATTTCGATTTTTTTTCGCAATAAAATAAAAATAAACAATTCTTCAAGCTATGGGATATTTAAATTTGAATTGATTTTGTCACTTTTTCTCGCCTTTGCAATTTTTAAACTTTTAATTCACTTTTCTTGGAAAATTTTTTATATCAACTGTATGTTTAATTTGTTTTTTAGTGACCTTGAATGAATTAAAAAAAAAAAGATTATTGATTATTTTTATGATATTAAATAAAACCAGGTAAAAATTTGTTTTGCGATTTTAACTAGAAACTGGCTTTTTCGTTTGGTCAACAATTGGTTTTTCAGTTACTGTAATTTAATTTTTTCATAACTTTTCTGAGCAATATGAATGGTTCAATTGATTTATGGAACGAAATAAATAAATGAGTGTATTTTGTTTGGAGCTTTGCAACGAAATGTATGTTTTAAAGAGTGCTAGAACATAAATCTAATATTTATCAACCTTGAATGTTGATTGCCTACACTTTAAAAAATATGCACGACTATAGATCGCAAGAACTTTGGTTTAAAACTTTAATGAAGCTTCATTTGAGGGAAACTGTTTATACAAATGTGAAAAGTTGGTACTAATAATATGAATTTTTTTCTTGCATTTACAAATTTTGAAAAAAAATTTTAAACAAAAAAAAATTTAGTTTTTAATTATTTTTCAAAATTTGTAAATGCAATGTTGTAATCGGCCAATCTATTTAAAAGCACATACAACGCGGACACTCATATGTTCACTTTTAACACGAAAACAATAGTTGTCCTATAGAGCAAGTAAAAATAGATGTTTAAGTGAGCTTCAATATTTTGAGATCATGTTAGAGAGTAGAGAAATCAATTTAGTTGGTATTATGAAAAATGGGTATTAAAGTATATTCTAAGTACTTCACCTCCAAAAGGCTTACGGGTTATTTCAAACAGATCATTTTCGTCTTCTTTGTCCAAAGGCATCTTAACACTAATTCATTCTACTCAAATAAGGAATTAACAAAATTTCTCTTTATTCAATACTACTTCTACGTGAATTTAGTGCGTCACGTTCGCTAAATTTCCACAGCATATTCTGTGAGAATTGGGCTTAAGACTGCCTTTATGCAAAAAAAAAAATCGTTTGTCGTAAGAAAAAACTTTGAATGAGTTAATCGAGATCGAACAGATCGGACAGATCAAAAGGTTCTCTTTAAAAAAAATTCAAAAGTCTCGAAGATACTTGCTTTAGCTGCAAAAAGTAATTTTCAAAAAAAAACTATGCATATGACTTTTTAGATAATAAATTATTTCAAAACAAGAATAAGAAACAATCTTAATTTTATTTTTAATGAAAATTAAAAATAAAATTCTTAAAAAAAGCTTTATTTTTAACTCAATTTTCTCAGTTTTTTTTTTTAATTTTTTCTACAAAATTTGACGTTGGGGAGGCCGAATATTAACTCATGATCTATCATCCTATGTAATATCATGCCTCAAAGTTTCATCGAAATTCTTTGGTGGTTCAGTTTTTATGGAATTTTTTCCGGTCTCCCCTTCAAATTGTATAAAGATAAACGATAAAAAACAACTAATTCTCATTCAACTATGTGCCAGCAAAATGAATGCCATATAAAGGAGCTTTCTTCTAAAAGGCATAAAATATTCTATATGTTTGAGAATTTATAAACATTTTCTTTCTGCAATTTTAGTCAAAAGGTCAAATTAGACTCAAAAACTAGTTAACCAATTTCGCGGAAATGTTAAAAAGTTTTTTCTGTTAGATATATGTTAGATATAGCAATATGGTTTGAAAATGTGGTTTGAGTAAAATCCACCCACTGACACGCCGACTTTTATTGAACGTCGTTACAACGTAAACATTTTATAATCAAGCTCTCTTTAACATACAGCATGGCAGGTACAATTTGTCCCGCCAAAACCACCCGCAATTTTTATACTTAAAAAAAAAAAATATATTAAATTAAAAGCATGACATGTGTAATTTTTTTAAAGTTCGCCAACTGTATTTTGAATCGGACCGTGCGTTGTTGCATGAAATTATTTGTACCGGTTTTAACAATTCTGAGGTCGAATTTGAATTCAACACCGCGACTTTCAACTTTCTCAAATATTTTTATTCAATTAATTTATATACCTAATAATTAATTATACAAAAAATGGTCTACAGATTGGGTCTGGCCACGAGAAGATACCGTGACGATTCTATTTGCAAAGTATTCAAAACAATACCGAATTTTTTGGAAATGAAACTTGGTGTTCTAGTTGGTCGCAGGAAAAAAGTTTAAAAATTGCATTTTGCATTTGTTTTTATGAATTTTAAGCAGCTTTTATAGACTCAAACTATTTATCAATATATCTACACTGATACTAAACTTAATTTTACAAGATTAAGACAGATGACTAGATGTTAGTAAAATTTTTGTTTTTAAACGAGATCAAAATTAAACTTGTAAAAGTCTGGTCTCTTGACCAACTGATGATGCAAGAGAACCATCATTTATCCTCTATTTTAAAATAAGAAAAGAATGGTCACCGTATCTACAACTTTGTAATACATAAGTACCCAATACTTATGCCTTTATTTATTTTCCTACAATCGTCCGGAATCTAGTTACACCTGGAACTGTGAGATAAAGATACTTTTCTTAAGTAGTAATTCTGTTTGATTAAAGCGCCGGAAAATTGTTACGTAATATTATTATTTTGCGGGTATAATACACTCTTGAAAACCAAAAGCCATCGTAATGGTAATATATGCGGTCTAAATGGTACTTAGAGTGCGAACATTTGTTTGGTTGGTTGGTTGGTTGGATGGTCCACCAAAATGGAAAATTATGTTCGGATGGATGCATTCGTGGTGTATGTTGAAATATATGTTAGTTAGTTTGCTCTTGGATGCATTTGGTTCAATGTGTCGTCGTCTTCGTCGTCGTTGTTGTTGTTCGTTTGTTGGATTTTGGAGAAAATGATGGTGTGATGTGCAGTTAATATTTATTAGAGCAGAATAGATAGTGATATCTAATGATGAAGGTTCAACAGAACGATGACACTTAATATGTAAGAATACAGATACAACACATGTAACCTAAAGTAAGCGTTTATAAATGATAAGTAATTTTAATATTGGTTGTGGTTTAGTAGGCTCATTTTGTAGTAAAGAAAACAAATACACAAAATATTGACCTGTTTCTTTCAAAAATTCATTGAAGAAGGGTCCAACTTTCTTCCATTTTCATTTCATTTTTCTTGACCAACTATATTCATTGTTCATTTTTAAGCTTGATTTACAAAGTATAAATATTTGGAAATACCAATGAAGAAATTATTTACTTAATATTTTCTTGAAGAATTGGAAGCAACATGTTCGCAGAACCATGGATTGCGAAGGAGGCAATATCACTAGGTCTGTTTGTTTACTTCCCAAAACTGAAATTTTTTTTACCAATTTTAGTAGAATTTCATTTTTTTATATGAAGTTAGACTAAAATTGCTGGAAATTGTCGATTTTGGGAATTAAACGAGAGGTACTGTATAAGATGGATGAACATTTTTTCTTCATTTGGAACCAGACAATATTTTTCCAAATGAAAGCCTTAAATTCGAATCTTAATCTCAGAAATATTACATTAGGGATTCGAGATATTTTAAAATAAAGGTTCAAGATTGCCTGCACTGTTGTTCATTTTTGAGGTTATATTAACATTCATTAAGGCTTGTAACGTATTTGAAATTGGTTAATACGCAAAACTTTGACTTACAGCATCATTAACAATTCAAACAGATGAATATGTTGCAGAGAGAAATAGTAGAGAATCTAGACAAAAACCCAATGACTATGCCACCATAATAAATGCAGTGATTGGCAGGCACTTGAGTGAACATTAGGGCCAAAACGAAATCCAAAAGCCAGAAATACCACAACATCAATTGCAGGAAAATAGCCATGCAAACCAAAACTACCCTAACAACATCAGCTCTGTTGAACACATTCACCTGAATACGAACATTACCAACACAAACTATCCGATTTAATATGTGTTTGCCGAAAAACACAGCTCCAAAAATGAACCGGATATTTGTTCTTTTGCAACAACCATAAAGTATATGTACTAAAGCCTGCTCTTAACCTCTGACATTTTTAGAGGACATGACTTTTACCCCACTCACTGGATAGTAAATTTTGAAATATTTATGTATGCAGGATCCATTCAATATCTTTCACCTACCTAAATATGTATAGATATAAGGTAGGTACGATACATAAACCCCATGCACTGCATTGTCGCGACCCATTTCTTTGCGTTTGCATTAAATTAAATTTGCTGCTGCTCCCGATGCGCCGCTGTGCGCTACATAGTGGTGGACTGGTTAGATTCTCCTGTGTACACTACACTGGAAAAGGATACTCTCTCTCTCTTTGGTAATTAATGGACGCGTTGCACTTTTGCTCCAGCATCATTGATTATTAATTCATTGCAGCGAAACAGCTTAATGATTTAATGGAACACCATGAAAGAGCACACGGCACACAATATTGGAAGCAATATTTTGCCGCAACCCGCAGTGGATTTCTGTTTAACATTTTTTTTCTTTCTTTTATTTATATTTCTATCTTATTCGTTTTTGATTTATGATTTATGTTTCAAAAGTGCTTGCAATTTTTCTATTCAATTAATTTTGTATACGGAATTGTTGGTGTTGTTGGCCAATAAAAGTTGCATGAAAAAATGGATTGCAATCAAATTTCAAGGCGTTACTCTGGAGAATGATACGAAGGGTATGTGGATTGTCCTCATTCGGGGGCCTTGACACTGTATACAAGAGTACCAGACGGTTTGTATTTTATTTAACAGTTAGGAAAATAAGATTAATGGTAGAAAATATTTTATGATGGATTTTAGTATTTGATTAAAAATTGAAATCCGGCTTATACATAAATGAACCGAACTGCTTTTGTTTGTATACAGGGTGTTTTGCATATGATGTGACAAACGGCTTCAGTATAGGTTGGGTCAAGACAAAAAATAATAATCTCCCCCTTTTTTTTAAATTGACTTTAAATAGAAAAAAACATCATATAAAAATCAACGGCAACACTTATTATGTCATGTTATCTTATTACTTTAAACGAGTTATTCTTGTATATTTATTTATATATTTATATATTTATATATTTATATATTTATATATATTTGGTTTCTCGGAAATGGCTCCAACGATTTTGATAAAATTTTCAGAGTTTATTACGATAAACGAGAAAAAAAATAAAAAATTAAATTTAGTATAATCCGCCCACCCCGCGCCCACTTTTCTTACTTTTAAGTATGACGGAATTGGTCTGAAATATCTTTATTACTCGGAAACGGCTCAAGCGATTTGAATAAAATTTTCAGAGTTTACTTTCATGGGTAAGAAAAAAATTAAAAAAATAAAATCAGTAAAATCCGCCTACTACCACGCCCACTGTTATTAGTTATTGGCTATTCGAAAACGGCTCCAACGATTCGGATGAAATTTTCAGTGTTTATTGTTATGATCGAGAAAAAAAATAAAAAAATATATTTAGTAAAATTCTATGACTGCCACGCCCACTTTTATCATTTCTTAGTTTCTCTTAAGCAATTCAAACGATTTCAATGAGGTTATAAGAGTTTATTCTTATAACAAAAAATTGGAAAATTCTTTTACTAAAATCCACCCACTGCCACGCCCACTTTTATTATTGCTTGCTTTCTCGGAAACGAAGCTAGCCATTTTAATACATTTTTCCGAGTTTTTTTCTCCTCAATAAGAAGAAAAATTTAAAGAAAAATTTAGTGAAATCCGCCCACAGCAACGCCCACTGCACCGCCCATTTATTTCGTTTTTAGTTTATCGGAAACGGGTCCGACAACTTAGATACAATTTTATGAGAGCGTTCTCTTTTTTGGGTAGGAACAAAATTTAAAAAGAAATAAGAATCCACCTACTGCCACGCCCACGTTTATTATTTCTTAGTGTCTCGAAAACAATTCAAACGATTTAAATGAGGTTATGAGGTTATAAGAGTTTATTCTTATAACAAAAAATTGAAAAATTATTTTACTAAAATCCACCCACTGCCACGCCCACTTTTATTATTGCTTGGTTTCTCGGAAACGGAACTAGCCATTTTAATGACTTTTTCAGAGTTTTTTCTCCTCAATAAGAAGAAAAATGTAAAGGAAAGTTTAGTGAAATCCGCCCACAGCAACACCCACTGCACCGCCCACTTATTACGTTTTTAGTTTATCGGAAACGGGTCTTACAACTTAGATGAAATTTTATGAGAACGTTCTCTTTTATAGGTAGAAACAAAATTTAAAAAGAAATAAGTAGAATCCGCCTGCTGCCACGCCCACTTTTATTATTTCTTAGTGTCTCGAAAACAATTCAAACGATTTAAATGAGGTTATGAGGTTATAAGAGTTTATTCTTATAACAAAAAATTGAAAAATTCTTTTACTAAAATCCACACACTGCCACGCCCACTTTTATTATTGCTTGGTTTCTCGGAAACGGAACTAGCCATTTTAATGAATTTTTCAGATTTTTTTCTCCTCAATAAGACGAAAAAAGTTAAGAAAAGTTTAGTGAAATCCGCCCACTGCTCTGTCCACTTTTGTCGTTTTTAGTTTATCGGAAACGGCTCCGACAATTTGCATAAAATTTTCAGTGAGCGTTCTCTTTTATAAGTAGGAACAAAATTTTAAAAGAAATATGTAGAATTCGCCTACTGCCACACCCACTTTTATTAGTTTTTGGTTTCTCGAACACAATTCGAAATTTTCAGTTTATTTTTAGATATGAACAAGAAATAAATTGAAAATTGATTTTAATAAAATCCGCCAATGTCACGACTACTTTTATTATTTCTATTTCTCGGAAGCTACTCAAACTATTTGAGTAAAAGTTTTAGAGTTCATTCTTATGAGTGAGAAAAATTGAAAAACAAAAAATATCCGAAACGGATCCAACGATTTGCATGAAATTTTTTACTTCTTAGGTTTTTCGGGAACGGTCAGATTTGAATGAAATTTGCAGTTTGCATAGCTTAACGAGATTTTTTTTTGGAATTTAGCGTTATTTAAATCCGCCACTGCCACGCCCACTTTTGTTATATATTGGAGTCTTGTAAATGGCTTCAGCGATTTGGATGAAATTATCAGGAAGTGTACTGATAAGCAAAAACAAAATAAAAAAAAAATTGGAAAAACCGCCCACGCCCTTCCATGTCCACTTTTGTTGTATCACCCAGGCCCTTATCTAAAGGGGCGCTAAAGCAACAGTTCTAACTATCTGGAGGAAATTTTGTATTTAAATAATGATTTAACTTTCAAAGCTAATAAAAATAAGTATCATCCAGACCTTATAAGGAGGTGCCAAAGGATGCTGAATTCTATTTTAAGTCTAACGATGCAATTTTATTTTTAAAAGAGGAGATAAGCTTTAGTTTTTTCAATTTTGATGATTTTGTTTTCGACTTAAAATGACCTCAGAAACTCTTGGTGTTCTTCTGAGGCGGTGATTTCGGGACACCCTGTATATGGGAACAGTGACGAGGCGTCAATTAGACATTTTAGACAATGTCTACCCAAACCATTCGTTTAAAACATAAATACAAGTGCCATAACAAGATAATCTTCAAATCAAGGAAATCTTATATTTTTATTACGTTTATAATGTCCCTTCTTACCCCAATATACATTTATTTAAAAAACTTTGCTTTGTTCACACACGCTATATAAATCAACACGTAAACTCTATACACACTGACACACTCAAACCTTTTTCATTCTTTCTATACGTGCATTCAACACGAAGTATGAACAACAACGATCGGCACAGGGCCGATCAATCATTCGTAAAGCCGAAGACAGTGTCTTCGCTTTCAACCAAACTATGGTAAAAAAAAATGGATGTATATTGAAGGTATACCATTCTCATTTCGTATTTTATATGGAGGAAATAGACAAATTTGAAAATGTCTAATCGTTCGTTTACTTTGAGTTAAATTCTTTTGGGATGGCTGAGGCTACGATTTTGCCTGTGGTGAGAATAAAAACAATTAAAAAAAGGAAGAAATATTGTAATTTCTTATTTTTTTTATTAAATTAAAAAAATAAAGAAAATGAAAAAAACAACTAACATCTTCTTGAATACATCTACCTTGACGTGGTAAGAGGGCTTTAAACCAAATGATGTAGGTATCTTAAGAATAATGCAAAATATAATCACTGAAAATGAGTAACTGTCTACCCACTTTGCATGAGTACGGGACGTCCCTGTATGGGAAAGGAAGAATTATTGTATAATTTTCGAAGAAAATGTATTTTATTATGGGTCACTTAGACGTATGTGGAACATTTTTTTGTTCGACAAAATTATAAGATTTGTACATTATGTCAAACTGTCTACATATTTATCTCCACGTACATAATATGGAAGCATCTCCATTGAACGCATTTATAAAGTGAACAAATTTAATGGATGACATATGTTGTTTTCTATTAACTGCCATGTCTATATTTCTCATACATATTTCACTTTTTTCAATTAGAAAAAGCCGAGCGAAGCTCGGTCTCCCAGGTACTATCTTTTTTTAAGCTAGAAATCCATTTTTTTATTTTAATTTTGGAAAAATTAATTTTCACACTGAAAATTTGAAAAAAAAGAAAAACAATATTATTAAAACCAACTTTGTTCAAAATTGTACGTTATTTAGCACCTATAGTAGCTTATTTCTGTGCAGTTCAATTAAAATTGTTTGTTTTCGTAATTGTAGTTGCATTATTCAAAATTGTATATTAGTTTTTAAGACATTTCTAAAATTGAAAACCAAAAATTAGATAGAACGAAGTCACTCTACCACATGGACGTACACACTGTACTGAGAACCACTTTTTTGAACTTTTCAATAATCAAAATTTTCAGTCTCCTTGAAAACTCTAATTCTATCAAAACTTTGGATAAAATTTGAAAATCATAGCCGATTGCTAAACTCATGTTTTTCTAGATAAGATTAAACACTTGAGGTTAAGATCAAATGGATTAATGAAAAAAAGTTAACATTAATTGTAAATAAATTATTTTCTGTATTAATTAAAATATAATTTTATTGATTTATTTCAATTCAAATATTTGCTTAACAAACCACACAAAATAAAATTAATCTCTGAAAATTATCACTTCACTCACTCATTTGGAAATAAGCAACAGTTTAAAAGTGACAATATGAATACCGATCAATAATTATAGTACTAGTAGACCCGTGCTTGCCTTGCTTCGCAAAAATTTAAGAATTAATATTAACATACCTACATATATACCGATAGTACTAAATAGGGCTACCGCTACCCGTACCTAATTTCTATTTCATCTTATTAACAAAAAGTTATACACTTACGTTTTGATAAATGCGAGTTCTTAAAAAATGGTTTACCTATTTGTATGTTAAGTAGGTTCATGTTTGACACATAAACAGAATCTTTATCTCCCGTTGATTTTCTTATTGTATATACAAATATACATATAATACTTCGCACTCAAGTAAACATCTTCTTCTTGTCTGACTTCCTGCAACCAGGGTTGGCCGAATTAACAACACTTCATTTTCTACATGATTAACTACGCGTAGCTAATTTAATAAACTACACGCCTTATATACTACAAAATGTTACGTTTGCTACATACATAGTAAAGCTAGGTAAATAATAAAATTTCAATAAAAACAGTTCAACTCAAATTCAATCTTCAAAGTTTACTACATATCTAAACTACGTAGCAAATGTAAAAAATGTAGTTTACTCCAAAAAGCGTTAGTTCGGCCATCCCTGCCTGCAGCATTATACTCAAAATGTTCCATTGTGGAAAAAGAGTAAACAAAGAGAAACCTGCACAACATAAATAAAAAAACATAAGGGAGGTAGAGAAAATGCAAAAGGGTGGAAATGATATGAAATGAAACAAAGCAGCGACCTCGTAAATGCGATTGAATTAAATTTCTGGATTTAAAAAAATAGAAAAAGTTAATGACTTAGACCGTGTTTAGATTGTGACTTTTCACTACGCCATGACGATGAGTTTGTGGGTGAGAGCGGTGAGGAGCTCTGTTCCCTTCGCCGATCTTATCCACAAAACCATCGTCATGTTGTAGTGAAAAGTCACAATCTAAACAGGGTCTTAGACATTTGTTTATATTTATTTCTCAGGTTGTATGCATAATTAAGAAAAGATTTAGGGCTTAAAAATTGCATACAAAAATTGACTTTTGGAAATAATTTTTGTTTTTTTTTTAAGTATCAATTAGTTTGGTATTTATAGGTGAATATGTGGGTCAATATCAAGAAAAAAGTTGACCAAAAATTTAAAAAATTTAATTTTCGTAATAAGCAAACGAATTAGATAAACAAAAACTTGCTATTTACAACCTTCTAAACATTAAGAATATTGTAGAAAAAATTCAAGTTAATCAGGTAAATAGTTTCTGAGATTTCGCGTGACAAACTTAATAATCGTTTCGTCTTTATATAATGTTAAAGATTAAGAGTACACATAAGCTAAAGTTTTTTGAGTTTTAGAATTTAAAAAAAATGTTGCGTATACGCCCAAGTGTACCTACACTTTAAGAACCAAGGTTATTTGATATGTATATCTATTGAAATAATTTGTCAATCGACATTACATTTACATTATTAATATTACTTTTATTCCTTAATTATTTACAGAAAAAGTTATGTAATTTACTTCAATTATTAATTAGAACAATTTCGAATGCATTTACTATTTTAAATTGGCCATTTTACAGCGCAAAAGATTTGGGGCAAAATATTTAATGCATAAACCTAGCTCCATATAAACACTCTTAGTCATTTCTCAAAAAATGAAAAAAAATTAAAATACCACTTTTCCTTTTATGGTTTTAGATATACATAGTATATACTGATATTGGAGTCCAATTTCAAGGTTTCGTGTTTTTTTTTAGTGTCTTAAAATGGAAAACAAAATATGAAAAAACAACGGCAATACTTACTAGACATACTATATTTTTAAAGTCAACTCTCAAGTCATTCTCTAAATTTCTTTTTAAATTAAATTAAATATTTTTAATTTTTTGAAAAATTATATAAAAAAAAAATGTTCTGAACCAAATTTATTTGAGAAGAAAATTAGGGATTGCATTGATCTGACGTTGTAAAAGTATTGCTGTTGTTTTCAATTATTTTTTTTTAACTTTAAGTCAATTTTTTAAGAAATCGTCCCTCACTTAATCATATTCATTTATACTCAATATTAAATCTCTGTTCTAAGTACTTTATCAATTGTTCCGAAATTTTAACTCTACATTGCATTAAAGTTTTATTTAAGCACGTGTTTTTATATACATATTCATATTTATTTTTTAAAGCTCCATCTGTTGGACATAAAAGCAACACCCATTATACTGAACCCTCAAAACAATTTTGTTATCAAAATACTGAGAAAAACAAATTTCCTTTTTTTATTTGAAAGATAATATTTTGAGGATGGATTTGAAAGGGCCAGAGATTTTTGAAAATTACGGTAAAATTGATTAAATTAAAAAAAATTAAAATAATTTGAAATATGAATTGGATAAATAAAAAAAATTTAAATACTTTTGTTTTCTGCTATTTTTGTGGACATGAACTGTTCCAAACTGTCAGTTTCTTTTTCTTTAAATTTGAACTTAATGTGATCTTAAGGTATCCTTTAAATTCTTCTTGAAAATATACATAGTTGTATGATATGAATGTGTTTGATGGATTTTTGTTTTAGTTCGAACGGCGGGATGCATAAAATTCGAGGCTCAGAAAAATTTAGTTGATAACAGCTATACAAAGTATAATAAATGGTATTGAAATTGTTTATACTTAAAAGTCGGCAGTTATATCTATCATATTGAAAACCATAATTCAAATTGTTAATTTTGATTTTGAAAGTCAAATCGATATTGACCTTCAAGAATAGCTGATGGCTTATGAATTACTGCTTCAGTTAAAAACAAGTTCAAAAAATTTACAGCTAAACTTAAAATTTTCAATGAATTAGAGCTATAATATGACAAATTTGAACGCGGCTTGCTTGCCTGAGCTCTCTACTCTTTAGATGTATATCTTAATTTTAATGTTAAAAAAATGTTGCTTCTTGTTTGTTATCAACTAACATAATGACTTCCTCTACTATTAGTAAATAAACATTAAATTTCTTTAACTTTTTTTTTAATAGAAGATGAATGAATAAACTAAATCATTAAAGTTTTAAAAGTTATTATCAATTTAATATGAAATACATTTTTAAACATTTCCTTTTACTTTCTAAATAGATTCATTAAAAGTTATTCGTTTAGTTTAATTAAAAAAAAAAACTTCACAACACCAATCAATATGCATCAAAAATAAGTGAAGGTTAATTTTGTATGGGTCTATGAAAGGTTTTTTATTCAAAATTTGATGAAAACAAAACTATTGTTAACATGATGTAATTCACATGCGTAATATTTTTTTCACTTAAAAAAAGGAATAGCTATTAATTTGGGTACTTTATCATTACCAAATGAATTGCGATTGACATAAATGCTTCATAAAAATCTGACCCCAATGGCAATGGCACTCCTCTGCTATACTACATATTTTTTTTTATATTTTTACTAGTAGGTATTTTTTTTTTATTTGGAAATAAAGTCATTACAAACAATTTAATCATTTATTGAAAGTTTTCTAACTAACATATTATTCAAGTTTCACGATTTTATTATATTATGCAACATGATGGTAACCAAAGCAATTAAAATACATTGATTGGTTTGTATAGTTTCTATCTTTTTTTTATATATTATATTGACCAACTGATGCACTTTTTAACTGATCTCAATCATAAACTATAAACATATGTATATAGAGAAGGCATAGTCTGCGTTGTAGCTTTGTAAAAAAAGAGGTTTTTGATAAATTTAAACAAACAAAATATGAAGTCTTGTATCTTTGAGCGATACCATTTTTTTCGCATAAAAAAATAAATAAATAAATAAATGAAATTATAAAATTGTATAAATTGTAATTTTTGCTAAATTTGAAAAATTTCAAAAATGTATTGTTTCCAAATTATTATGACAAATTGTAAATTTAATTTTTAGTATTTTTACTTAATAAATCTTCAAGACTGTAACAACACATAAAAACATTTTCGTAACAAATGATTTCTAAGTAGTGCATGCATCTATCAAGTGATGATAATACACCTAAAACAGTATTGTGGTAAAATTATTAAACCAAAATTAACTGTGGAAATGTTTTTAGTTCGTGATATTAGTGGCCAGTTGTACAATAGTGGTTCAGCCTCGGTTCAAGATTTTAACTCACCGATTTCGGCGGATTAACTAAGGTTCAACGCTGGTTCAAGTATGTAATATGGTTATTATCACACACTTGAACAGTAAACCATTGTTGAAACTCAATTAATCCGCCGATTTCGATGGATAAAAATTGCTGAACCACGGTTTAAATATTTGTACAACTGGCCCTAAATATTTCAATTCATTGCTAAGTTCTCAAGCAGGAGCAAACCCAGGCGATTTTCGATTTTTTTCAGTACTTCAGAACCAATGAATTCAGAATCTTCAAACTCGCACTATTTTCTAGGGTAATCAAGGACAAGCCCTATCATATTATTTCAACTAAAAAAAAATTTACAAACGTATCCTACTGACTCCCTGGTAGATATCAAAATTATGGAGAGCTTCCCGATACCGTATAGAATATTGTTGCAAGACGGAAGATAAAAAGAAAAATTTATGTTTTTCCATTTAGGAGCGCGTTATCGATTTCGACTAAAATTTAATTAATCATTTGGAATAATAAAAATAAAAAACAAAATTCATTTAAAAAAAATAATCTAGACGTACCCATTTCTGGACATCGAATTTTTAAAAAATAATTTAGATTTTTTTTTAAATCAAAAATTTGTTTTTTTTTTTTTGAAAATTTGTATATGCAATAATAATTGAATTTATTAAAAGCTTTTTTATAAAAAAAATTAATTTCAATCGGTTGGACTGATAATGAGATAGTTGAAAATCAAATTTGCATAGATTTCAAAAAGCTTCATTTAAACGAAATTATTTAAACAAAAAAGTCAAAAATACTACAAAAAGGATTTTTCGTTTGTTTTTTTTTTTAGTAAAAAATTATATTTACAAAATAATATTTCAAAATTAAAATTAAATCGGCCAAGCCATTAAAAGCTATACCTACGTGAATAACTAAAAAAATATGGCAATTTGCTTAAAAAACCTTAAAACCCTATTTCGGTTATTCAAATTTTTTGGTTAAAACCTGAAACGCATTTTTTTACAATCATTTTAAATATTTCAGGAATGACGTTTAATCAAAGACTTTAGCGAAGTTTTCCAGAAAACTTAAAAAAAAATAAGTCGTTGTAATGACAGCTACCGGTTCTAGAAGAACCAAAACAACAACCAAATTCGTTTTCTACGGAATCACACAAAAACGGTCAGTACCAAATTTTGTTTGTATTATGTTTTGCGAGTCCTTGTAATGTAAGGCTATTTTATTTAAGCCATCAAATACAGACTTAAGTGAATTGAATTGAAGTAAGACAGTCCGCCTCTAATCTTGTTTTGTTTTTTTTTTTATTGAGACGAGTATACAGTTCTTTTGAACAAAAAAAACATAAGTGGTAAGAATTTTTTTTTCAGAAGAAAAAAAATGTGAGTTGAAAAAAAAATTTGATTTATTGTCCTCTTTTTTTCAGAAAACAATGTCACCAACATTGTTTTGCGCGAAAAAGTTTCCGTCGTGAATATAAATTTTTTTCAACAGGTTTGGTTCACAGTTCGATAATAAAATTTTAAACGTCAAAAATTTTTGTTTTCGATAAAATCACTCCCATAAGAAGTACATGCATTTTTTTTTCGAGGAGGAACTGTATACTAGGCTTTAATTACAAAATTACAAAATTAAAACTAGAAAGCAATTTTGTAGTAAATATTTTTGTTTTTTTTTATACTTTCTCATTTACAATGGCATTGTATGAATAAAACACAGCCTTTCAACCTCATTGACTTCAGTGCATCGTTTAAGCCTTGAGCCACAAGAGCAAGTTCGTGCGATGCAGCCGTGCATATTCTTTTTTGTGTGGCTTTTCACAACGACACGCAACGGAAGCTCTTTATAGTTATTGCACTTGACCAGAATTTACATTTGAATTTAGATTTTGATTTGTTAAGCCTACAACAATATTAATCTGGATTAATAGACCGTCTATGTCTAATTAAGATACCAATCTGACATTTTCATATTGTTTGTATCCCATCGCACGTATAATGACTTTACAAAATGTGTCGTGTCGTATGCCTGATTGAACCTAATTATCCTGTCAGTTTGAAAGAAAATACGATGCTAAATGCTGAGATTTTCCATCTACAGACGTTGTAAGCCATCAAAATAATGTTTTCTTTAGTCTAAAGCTGTTTCCAAACTTAAATATACACAACAACGAGGAATGGAATCTATGTATATGTAAGTATATGCAATACCGACATTATACTGAGAGAAAGGATACAACATAACTTATCTATGTAGGTATATACGTAGCATAATATAGGTTAATTTGACTACAAATCGAAATCAATATTGCTGTTGCAGCATATAAAATGGCCGGTGCGGCGCGCAATGGAAATGCTTCAGTGGGCGATCAATTAGGCAATTGGCAGACAGCACGCATGCATGAATTCAAGTCAATTACTTGGGTCTTAATTAAGAGGTTAAGACATTTTGTGGCGGGCGCAACGAACGTAAAGTCATTTTCGTTTCGGTGGTTTATTGTGAATTGGGTGTGAAATTTTTGCTTATTATTTAATTTGTTAGGGCAGCTTATATATTATATTTTTTCTAATATGAAAAACAACAGAACAGAACAAAAAAAAAAAAAGTCGAACTGTGTAGTTACATATTTTATGTATTTTATGTGATGTATTGATCGAAGACGCATCGAATTAATTAGACAGTGCAATCAAAAAAACAACGTACACTATCAAAATTAAATCAGTCTCAAAAGTAATTTATGAAATTTGTAATGATAATGATACTTTACATTATCATTAAAAATATTATAAATAAGAGCTTACGTAATATTTTTACTAGAGCCCCTTATTGCACGTGTACACGTACACCTGTATTATACGTGTAGTTAAATTATTCGTGTATGAACTTGTGTATTTATTGTTACACGTATATTTAGCAGATACATGTGTAAATACTTTAAAATCCTTATGGTGCTTTGTGTTTTGTTCCAAAAGACGTTTAAAAAAAAAAATAGAAACAAATCCGTAACTAGTATTCTTGAGAATTTTTCTTTCCGGGCGTAACATAATATATCAAATATAACCCAAAAACCGTTTTTTTACACTTTAAAAATATCTTGAAGTCGATTAATACCGGTCAGTTACACAAAAAGCGGCAGTTTTATAATAACACGTATTTAAATAAATCAAAAAAATGTTTTTTACATAAAACATTAATAATAATTACACGTGTTTTTTTATTTACCCGTGTATTTAGAACCTATACATGTGTACACGTCTTAAATTTAATTTACTACACGAAGTTTTTAATAAAGATTAACACTACGGTATTGGAGAAGTCCGAAAAAGTAGATTTTGTCACACCATCCTGCGGTCTGTGCGTCTGAGTTTTCGTGCGTCCACTGTAATTTGATCTTAATCCTATAGAACGGTTTTTTTTTAATTTTCTCTAAAATGGCTCTAATGATTTTGATCAAATATCGTCCCTACTTGTTATGATTAAAGGAGTGTAAGAAAAATGCGTGTCAGATTTTTACCAAAAACTTCGAATAACGGAAATAAGGTTAAGGAAATAAGGACCTATTTTTGAGTAATTCACGTATAGCTAATTGTAATTGCTTGACCAATTCTGTTATTTGTAATTGGTTTTTGCTTCTAAATATTTCAACCAATATTGCATATTAAAATTATGAAAATTTAATTTTGGCCCAAACCTTTTATACAAACTGATTTTTAAAATTTTAATGATCATTGATAGTTCAATCATTCAAATAGTTACAATAATTTTGATAATTTTGACAATAATAAATGAGTTATGAGCCTAATATTGGCATCAAAATAACCACTTATTTTTCTTTATAAACGTCTCAAAATTAACAATTAAAATTTTCAATGATCGTTTTGAGTGATAGCTATACATGGCACCTAATTTAATATAATTATAATTAATATAATAATAATAGCTCCAATATATGTAGTTGTTAGCTACAAATCGTACATACATATTTTGTCTTTCAATTTTTTTCTGATATCAATTTGTGCCTGATCGTTAAGTGCTTGTGCCGGTAACATTGAAACAATTTCCGAACGTATAGCGCACAGGATTACATCCACTCGACTTTCCGAGTGGAATACGTCATTTTATATTTAAAAACGAATTATATTTATTTTATTATAATTCAGAAATATTTAATTTCATTTCAGTATATGCCAAGAAAATGTCATCTTATCACAATACTAGGCTTTGGGCTTAATTTAAAATAATTTAAAAAATGCTAATCTGGATCTTTAATCTTTGTTTTGGTTATAAATAAATAAATTTACTTAACTCGTTTTGTTTTAGTTACTAGCCTAAAATTTTTTTATTGGAGGCTGTAAACCCTATTTGATGACATAAACTTAAACTTCTTAAATAAAAGACAGCGAATTACGAAACGCTTGCACAACGGAAAATATCCTTGAAGATTTTGACTAATTCCAAAAACAAAATAAAACATAAACGCAAAAAATCAGAGAAGCCCTTGATGTAAGAAAATAATAAACAAAACAAAAAAACAAATAAAACTCAAATGTCATTTTTCCGCACACAATAAATAGTCTGTATAGTTAATTCAATGCGAAAAAGGAGCGGAGACTACAATTATTAATTTCGGTCTTCGAACAGTGTACTGCAAAACGAAAAGTTTATGATTTCGCTGTGTCATTTTTGTATGGGATTTTTCGTTTCAAATCAGCAGCGTACTAGGCTTTAGCAACTCATCAATTCTCATTTCGCAATTTATTTATGTAGATTTTTGAATAATTTTTTATTTGAAATCTTTTTTGTTTGGTATTTTGTAATAATACCAAATACTAAAAATATCGCAGTGCCAAAACTGGTTATGTAAATAGTAAACTATAAAAAAACAACAACAAAACGATTATAATTTTTATAGTTTTGGCCATGTTTTTGAGAAATTTTGCCTGTGTGCATCGCACAAAAACTTCTCCAAAAATACCATAAAGCCTAAACCAATGTCATAGTGTCCGAAATAATTTTAAAATATCATGACGCTCAAATTAAAAAATCTTTTGGGCGAAATTACAATTAACGATTTGGGCGTTATGACATTCGTTTTGGTTTTTTTGGCAATTATTTCATTACTTTTTGGAATATATGGTAATTTTTGGGCCTTATGACAATTTTCATGCTTTAAATACCTTCAAAATAAATAAATAACTATTCATGTAAATGCCTCGAGTGAGACTATCAATCATAAGATTTCTTTTTTCAATTTTAGGCAGGCGAGTAAAACAAGAATTATTTGTATCATTGGGTTAGTAATCTTGTAGATATCGTAAATGTAAGCATAATTCTGCATTTTTATGCTTATTTCCCTATCTGCTAGAATGCTTGCTGCTCATGTGAAAAACGTTTTGGAGAAAGTTGTCCAAGAGGTAGGAAAGTTCGTTGCATTCATATATAATGACGGACAAATATACCCCGGAGAAATAATGGCAATTATAACTCGATGCGGAAATCCTTTGACCGCCATATTATTCACTCGATTAATCCAGTTTAAAACTAAAATCAGGGTGTAAATTAATTTTTTTTAAATTAATATCCGGATTTAGTTTTATAACTGGATTAATTAATTAATCTAACAAGAGACGAGTGGCTATTGCTTTCGTTCCGAAGGTCACAAACAAATTACAAAAATACTATGAGAAAGCAAATATGAAAATCGTACATACAAACAATAACAAACTTCGTTTATCTCTTGGAACCACTAAAGACTCTATACCGATGCTGGAGCGGAGTGGTGTTTATAAAATCACCTGCAAAGACTGCAATGCTTCTTACATAGGACAGACGAGAAGGGCTTTGAAGACAAGAGCAAGTGAACATGAAAGAACTGTAGAAAACAAGGAAATTCAAAAAGCTATACCATCACACATATTTAATTTTGACAACACAGAGCCTCACTCTGTTACTCCAATAGTTGACAATATAAAAATTTTAAAAACAGTGAATAACCCCTCTAAGTTAGATGCTTACGAGTCATTTTTTATACAAACAACAACAAATTTAATGAATTTAGAATCTGGGGCAATAGAGTCATCCCTTTTTAACTCTTTTTAATTTTTATGGATAATGTAATTGTATAATTTTGTTGTTTATATTTTTTGTAAGCGAGCTATTTTGTTAGCAAATTTTGTAAGCGAGTTGTTTTTGGTTCAATTGTCATTTTCAGCTGGGTTCGTTTCATTTTGTTTTAAACTCGCGCTGAAGATGAACTTTCAATTTTAAGTTCGAAATGCATACGATAATTATAATAAATATTAAAAACTAAAATTCCATCTTGTGTTTTTATATTTTATCGATTATTTGCGGTCAATAAGAAAAACATTTTCCAGTTCTTTAATTATAACGACCACAAAATCACGTTCATTTTAATTTCGGTGATTAAATATCGAATATAATTTTATAAATAATAATGATTTTCGATCAAGACTTGAACGTTTATTCACGTTTAGTAACAAAAGTGAAGCGAATTAAAGCTGATATTCTTTTCTTAGAAGAATGCAAAGCCAAAAAGGTTTTTCCAAAATTCATCCAAATAAGTTGCACCATTAAAAATCATCGCACTGACAAAGTGATCAACTTAGCCAAACGATCCTGGCTTAAATTTGAAATCAACTATCATTACAGTCGCCTCGATAAATTGGAACTTGAAACATATCATCTGCATTTAAAGATGACAAAAAACTTGAATGACCATATGTTTAAAATCTTTATGCAGAAGCAATCCGCTGTCCTTTTTCGATGTGACAACATTTTCAAAACGAAAAGGGAAAAACAAAATAAGAAACTGGATGATTTAGTAATAGAGATACCACCTGTACATAAACCTCATATTGAAAAAGTGGACAATTTAGTTGTGAATTTATCAGATGAAGTTTTCAGTGATAACGAGTTGGAACTTTTAAACAGGGGCTTAAATTTCACTGTAAAACCACTTGTTTCTCCTTTTGTGGATCTTGTCGCTGATATTGAATCATCTTTACAGTTTAAATCGATGGATGTCAAAAAGGAAATCAGAGATTGTGCTTCTGCTGAGATTAAAAAACAAAAACATATTTCAAGGAACAATGACAAAGATACGTTTAAGTGGAATGATGCGCTTTCAAAACTTAAACAACGAAATAATGTTTTCTACATGAAAGCCGACAAAGGAAACATGGTTATTGTCATGAACAGAAATGAGTATGAAGAAAGGATGCTCACATCTATCCATGAAGACAACTTTAAGCTTTCTAGGAGATCACCACTGAATAAAATGATCAACGATGCCCGTTTTGTGATTGAAAATTTAAATCAAGTTTTCAATGTAAATAAGTTTCGTCTACGTATTTCAAACCCAAAAGTTCCTCTTATGTACGGTTTACCAAAGGTTCATAAACCTGGTAATAAAATGCGTAAGATCGTGTCATGCATAAACTCTCCGTTTGCCAACATATCAAAATGGTTAGTGGCTGAACTCAAACAATATCTTCCTTTTGACGGTTTCGCAGTGAAAAATAGTTTCGAATTCGCAGATAAAATTAAAGACATTAAATTAGAAGAAGATGAGACACTTATTTCGTTTGACGTCACAGCTCTCTTCCCAAGCGTTCCTGTAAATATTGCCATTGAAGCCATCAAAAAACATCTTGTTCATAAAGCAGTTTCAAATGAACACATAAACTCATATATTAATGCAATTGAAAAATGTATGACACATAATTCGTTTCAATTTAGAAATCAGTTTTACAGCAATAATTTTGGATGCAGCATGGGAAACAGTTTATCACCTTTGGTCGCAGAAGCGTTTATGTCCAACTTTGAAACCGATTTGGAAAAAGAAGGCCTCCTACCACGCATATGGTGGCGTTACGTTGATGATACTTTTGCGGTTGTTAAAAAAGAAAATGTTGAATCGGTTTTGAACACCTTGAACAGTAGATATGAAAGCATTAAATTTACATATGAACTAGAGTCAGAAAATGATCATTCTTTACCTTTTTTGGATTTAAAAATTACACGAACTAAGGATAATGTTCAATTTGCAGTATATAGGAAGTCGACATCCACCGACCGGTTCATCACATTTGATTCGTACTGCAATTATCAAAACAAAATTGCAGCTTTCCATTCGATGGTTTACAGACTCTGCCGCTTTCCACTTTCCTTACGAAACTATAAAATTGAGTATGATCATATACTTAATTTGGCAACAATAAACGGATACAACAAACATTTAATCGACAAATTAATAATAAAACATTCTAACAAAATAAGAAAAAGAAACCTTTCAACGCTTTTCACTCAGAACACGATAACAAATAAATCTAACAAGAGACGAGTGGCTATTGCTTTCGTTCCGAAGGTCACAAACAAATTACAAAAATACTATGAGAAAGCAAATATGAAAATCGTACATACAAACAATAACAAACTTCGTTTATCTCTTGGAACCACTAAAGACTCTATACCGATGCTGGAGCGGAGTGGTGTTTATAAAATCACCTGCAAAGACTGCAATGCTTCTTACATAGGACAGACGAGAAGGGCTTTGAAGACAAGAGCAAGTGAACATGAAAGAACAGTAGAAAACAAGGAAATTCAAAAAGCTATACCATCACACATATTTAATTTTGACAACACAGAGCCTCACTCTGTTACTCCAATAGTTGACAATATAAAAATTTTAAAAACAGTGAATAACCCCTCTAAGTTAGATGCTTACGAGTCATTTTTTATACAAACAACAACAAATTTAATGAATTTAGAATCTGGGGCAATAGAGTCATCCCTTTTTAACTCTTTTTAATTTTTATGGATAATGTAATTGTATAATTTTGTTGTTTATATTTTTTGTAAGCGAGCTATTTTGTTAGCAAATTTTGTAAGCGAGTTGTTTTTGGTTCAATTGTCATTTTCAGCTGGGTTCGTTTCATTTTGTTTTAAACTCGCGCTGAAGATGAACTTTCAATTTTAAGTTCGAAATGCATACGATAATTATAATAAATATTAAAAACTAAAATTCCATCTTGTGTTTTTATATTTTATCGATTATTTGCGGTCAATAAGAAAAACATTTTCCAGTTCTTTAATTATAACGACCACAAAATCACGTTCATTTTAATTTCGGTGATTAAATATCGAATATAATTTTATAAATAATAATGATTTTCGATCAAGACTTGAACGTTTATTCACGTTTAGTAACAAAAGTGAAGCGAATTAAAGCTGATATTCTTTTCTTAGAAGAATGCAAAGCCAAAAAGGTTTTTCCAAAATTCATCCAAATAAGTTGCACCATTAAAAATCATCGCACTGACAAAGTGATCAACTTAGCCAAACGATCCTGGCTTAAATTTGAAATCAACTATCATTACAGTCGCCTCGATAAATTGGAACTTGAAACATATCATCTGCATTTAAAGATGACAAAAAACTTGAATGACCATATGTTTAAAATCTTTATGCAGAAGCAATCCGCTGTCCTTTTTCGATGTGACAACATTTTCAAAACGAAAAGGGAAAAACAAAATAAGAAACTGGATGATTTAGTAATAGAGATACCACCTGTACATAAACCTCATATTGAAAAAGTGGACAATTTAGTTGTGAATTTATCAGATGAAGTTTTCAGTGATAACGAGTTGGAACTTTTAAACAGGGGCTTAAATTTCACTGTAAAACCACTTGTTTCTCCTTTTGTGGATCTTGTCGCTGATATTGAATCATCTTTACAGTTTAAATCGATGGATGTCAAAAAGGAAATCAGAGATTGTGCTTCTGCTGAGATTAAAAAACAAAAACATATTTCAAGGAACAATGACAAAGATACGTTTAAGTGGAATGATGCGCTTTCAAAACTTAAACAACGAAATAATGTTTTCTACATGAAAGCCGACAAAGGAAACATGGTTATTGTCATGAACAGAAATGAGTATGAAGAAAGGATGCTCACATCTATCCATGAAGACAACTTTAAGCTTTCTAGGAGATCACCACTGAATAAAATGATCAACGATGCCCGTTTTGTGATTGAAAATTTAAATCAAGTTTTCAATGTAAATAAGTTTCGTCTACGTATTTCAAACCCAAAAGTTCCTCTTATGTACGGTTTACCAAAGGTTCATAAACCTGGTAATAAAATGCGTAAGATCGTGTCATGCATAAACTCTCCGTTTGCCAACATATCAAAATGGTTAGTGGCTGAACTCAAACAATATCTTCCTTTTGACGGTTTCGCAGTGAAAAATAGTTTCGAATTCGCAGATAAAATTAAAGACATTAAATTAGAAGAAGATGAGACACTTATTTCGTTTGACGTCACAGCTCTCTTCCCAAGCGTTCCTGTAAATATTGCCATTGAAGCCATCAAAAAACATCTTGTTCATAAAGCAGTTTCAAATGAACACATAAACTCATATATTAATGCAATTGAAAAATGTATGACACATAATTCGTTTCAATTTAGAAATCAGTTTTACAGCAATAATTTTGGATGCAGCATGGGAAACAGTTTATCACCTTTGGTCGCAGAAGCGTTTATGTCCAACTTTGAAACCGATTTGGAAAAAGAAGGCCTCCTACCACGCATATGGTGGCGTTACGTTGATGATACTTTTGCGGTTGTTAAAAAAGAAAATGTTGAATCGGTTTTGAACACCTTGAACAGTAGATATGAAAGCATTAAATTTACATATGAACTAGAGTCAGAAAATGATCATTCTTTACCTTTTTTGGATTTAAAAATTACACGAACTAAGGATAATGTTCAATTTGCAGTATATAGGAAGTCGACATCCACCGACCGGTTCATCACATTTGATTCGTACTGCAATTATCAAAACAAAATTGCAGCTTTCCATTCGATGGTTTACAGACTCTGCCGCTTTCCACTTTCCTTACGAAACTATAAAATTGAGTATGATCATATACTTAATTTGGCAACAATAAACGGATACAACAAACATTTAATCGACAAATTAATAATAAAACATTCTAACAAAATAAGAAAAAGAAACCTTTCAACGCTTTTCACTCAGAACACGATAACAAATAAATCTAACAAGAGACGAGTGGCTATTGCTTTCGTTCCGAAGGTCACAAACAAATTACAAAAATACTATGAGAAAGCAAATATGAAAATCGTACATACAAACAATAACAAACTTCGTTTATCTCTTGGAACCACTAAAGACTCTATACCGATGCTGGAGCGGAGTGGTGTTTATAAAATCACCTGCAAAGACTGCAATGCTTCTTACATAGGACAGACGAGAAGGGCTTTGAAGACAAGAGCAAGTGAACATGAAAGAACTGTAGAAAACAAGGAAATTCAAAAAGCTATACCATCACACATATTTAATTTTGACAACACAGAGCCTCACTCTGTTACTCCAATAGTTGACAATATAAAAATTTTAAAAACAGTGAATAACCCCTCTAAGTTAGATGCTTACGAGTCATTTTTTATACAAACAACAACAAATTTAATGAATTTAGAATCTGGGGCAATAGAGTCATCCCTTTTTAACTCTTTTTAATTTTTATGGATAATGTAATTGTATAATTTTGTTGTTTATATTTTTTGTAAGCGAGCTATTTTGTTAGCAAATTTTGTAAGCGAGTTGTTTTTGGTTCAATTGTCATTTTCAGCTGGGTTCGTTTCATTTTGTTTTAAACTCGCGCTGAAGATGAACTTTCAATTTTAAGTTCGAAATGCATACGATAATTATAATAAATATTAAAAACTAAAATTCCATCTTGTGTTTTTATATTTTATCGATTATTTG
Organism: Epistrophe grossulariae; assembly: GCA_929447395.1. Classification (NCBI taxonomy): domain Eukaryota; kingdom Metazoa; phylum Arthropoda; class Insecta; order Diptera; family Syrphidae; genus Epistrophe; species Epistrophe grossulariae. Next base: position 91,145,836 of record OV839568.1, on the reverse strand, counting down.
CGGTCAATAAGAAAAACATTTTCCAGTTCTTTAATTAATTAATTAGAGTGGAAAATAAGGCGGTATGACTGTGAAAGTGGCTATCTGAAAGGGATGAATTAACTCATCCTTGGAGCGATGTTTAAGCTCATTCAACCACCAAAACTGGGTTCTAAAACAAGAACCTTTTCCGTAAAGGAGCTAAACTCAATATTTGATTCAAACTACTTGTTCGTTTTAAAAAAAAGATTTCATTTTTATTTTTTGTTTTTTAAATTCGTAATATATAATAGCCTAGTTCCTTTACTTTGAAACTCTGTGCATTTCTGTGAATTTCAACACCAAAGTCAGTCCAAGTTCATATATAAAATGACGTAGAAATTCACACAAATGCACAGAGTTTTAAAATAAAGCAAAGCAACACACCTAATAAGATTTTAATGAAATAAAACATTACTGTTTTGTTTTTTTAATTAAAAAAAACTGTGTTCGTTATTTTTTGTATTTTTTTTTACAGATTCCTTTGATCAATGTTAATCTGTTATCTTGTTCATAACAGGGATATACAAAAAATATATTTAAATAGTATTTTTTACAATTTTCAAGAAATTTTCTAAAAACGGTCCGAAAAGTGGTGCAAAGTAACCCCGTTTAACAGTATGCCATTTAAAAAAAAATGTTTAAAAAAAAGTTATTTCTTTTGTTGAAGCAAAATAAGAAATTAACAAAACGTTTGTGTTTTAAATACACAGGTAATTGAAAAAAAACACGTGTAAGTGCGAAAGCGACCACCGTTGTTCTCTTTTCTATATATTAATTGATCATCCGTTTCTTTTAAAACCCGATGGCTTTAAAACAAAGTTTATTTTTATAATTATTTATTGCCATATTTTCTGTCTTGATGCTCATATTGATAGCCAGTTTATCGGTTGATGATGATGGCGAGGGAAAATGAAAAACAATTGAAAATTTCAGACAGAAAATCCTTAATATCATAGAAAATTATTTATAGAACAAATGCTTTTGAAAGGTTATGCTAAAATTCCTCTTCTAAGAAATATTTCATAAAATACTTTTTTGATGAGTAAACGCCAAACATCTTCAGCGGGACTTGTGGTATATGTGTGTATATTATTTCTATGTAAAATAAACAATACAAATATTCTATAAATTATTTCAAAGTGAATACCCAAAAGAAGTGTCAATTCTTATAAAATACTCATATATTGACATATAAAATATAATATGTACCTGAAGAGGGTTTGATAAGGATAAAGTGCCTACATATTATGTACATATATAGAATTGAGGAAATTGAAACCCTATATATTCATCGGACATCAGGCAATATTTTGTCTCCCTTCACTCAAAATCATCTTATACTATATATACCATCAATAAATACACTTCAATGTCAGGTGCATTATTATGTTTCACGAAGAACCTCTTACCTACCTATAATATCAAATGACCTTCAGTTATTTATCTTTTAAGAGTACGGATGGCCTAAGGGAAATTAATGGGATGGCTTTTTGTAATTATATACGTTTTTAAAAGCCTATTTAATTTCTCCATCGCCATCATTAATTTTCTTCATTTGCTGCCATAGATTTCAAGTCATGCGTGAACATTTTTTGTTGCCAATATAAAACACTTCAACGGTTATTATTATTTTAAGCTATGCGAAGGTATATCGGTGTCGATTGATTTATTTCGCCTAAATGCATTTGCATTCCATCAGCATAAATCACATAGATAAATCAATGATTAATAGTGCCACCCACCACCACCGCCGCGCCGCCGCGCTGTTGCACCGCTCCTATTTTTACTTGTTTCCTATTTAGTCAACAATCGATTTTTCCTCATAAATTCAATTCACGGTTCAATAATAATAAAAAAAAAACTTATAGAATTGTACGCATAGTTGTGATAACATTTCTATTCAACGGCGCCGCTATATCGTTTGTGCCAAACTTTCATTTTCATTGAGGAATCCCAGAGTTTTTCTCACTCAGCTGACGATCTATTTATTATGCTGATCTATCGGATATGATTTTTTTTTCATTTCTATTTATAATTCTATGCCCACTTACATATTTTCATCTGCAGCTGAAGCTGAAGCTGTACCAAAACGGGCTTAACGTGACGTGCCTACGTCAAGCTTAGGGAGTACGTCTGCTGTATTCCCCTCTATATGGATAGTGAAGATTTTTTATGAATTTCTTTTGTATCTTAAAACCTCGAACACCTGACCTGACAGCTTAAATCTCCCTTCCATATCTATCAAGTATCTCTACTTCTACCTCCACTGAAGCTGAAGCTGAAGCTACAAGTACGTGCAGATTTTCGTTGGCCAGAGAGCGTCGCGAAAATTTAGTTAATCGCTGAAAGTGCTAGAGTTCGGTTGCGTGTATTTCAAAGGTCTCAATTTAAGTCGGTTGTATCTTTCATCTAAACACATATCATACATCGGTTAAGTTTTTTTTTTTTTGGTTTTGTTTTCATTGGAAAATGCTTTTATTGTGGGATTCTGTGATGGTTTCCCTGGTGTTGCTTTTGGTGTGTTTAGCTCCAACTATTGATTGCTGGAAGCCAATTGTTGGCCAGGCAACCACATATAGTCTACACCAATCGCATCCAGGATTCGGTTCGCAATCGCACTCGATAAATACCCTCGGGGGTAGTGATATTCCCTTAGAGTTTACAGGGCCCGAGGCTAAATTAGCACCAATTGTTCCAACGGATCCGAGTGGCTTGGAGGATATATTCGGCTATAACTATCAAGAACCGAGGCATGTGACAAGTTCCGTTTTCGGTGAGGTGCGTGTGTTCGTTGAGTATAAAGACCAACATATAGACGAGTGTGGTCTGTTTGATTGTGAAAATTATTGTAAATTCGATGGCTTTTGATGGTTTTGATTATATTTTTTTTTTTGTCTGGGTTTTAGGATCCGTGTAGTGTGAAAAAGTATGCATTTGACCATGAGGGAACGGTATCGTTTCGAAACAAAATTCCAGAACTTGAACAGTTCACAATTTGTTATTGGATGCGATTTACAAATCACAGTGGCGATCACACTTTATTGACTTATTCAGGTGAGTTTTATAAAAGGAAGTTGGAAGGTTATTTACTATAAGTGTTTTCGTGGGAATAAAAAAATATTATTTTTTAAGATATGGGAAGATAATTAGTAAAAAAAAAATAGTAATTCCTTATAAGATGAAATATTTATTTGAGGCAATTCATGAGACTATTTATACGCACTTACATTATTAGAAAAATTAATATGAATTTAAACAAAGTGCGTTTTAAGAATTATGTTGTTTTGTGGATTTAGAAATTATTTTATCAATTTATTTTCTGGTAATAAAATAGTTTTGTAGTGATTTAGAGAATTTCAGTGTTTTTATGATTTTTTCAAATTCTTTTAAAAATGGTTGATGATGTGTGGTAGCCAAATCTTATTCATAATCCTAGAAAAAACCTACTTCAACATACTCTTTTACAAAACCTGAAGAAGTAATATAGCAATGAAATAAATTGTATGTCAAGCTCAAGAGAATTAGGAGCTTTTTTTAAATGTCAAAAAATGTGCTGTGATTTATGTACATTGTACATATCGCACCCTTAGAATGAAAGTGACCTAACTAAAAAATTAGGCATCTTTTTTACAACCTGGTTTTAGAGTTTTTTCGCTTTTTAAGGACAGTTTATTGAAAAATCAGAAGTTACAGAAATTTTGAGTTAGGTCACTTTCATTCTAAGGGTGCGATATTTTCAAATATGTATTTATTTTTTTTTGTGATGAATGAAATAAAATAATAAAATTAAAACAAAAAGTTCACGCAAAAATTATTAAAAATACTTTCTCAGTTTTGTGACCAAAAAAATTGTTTTGGATCTTGGCTCTACAATTCCAAAGTGTCATTTTCACATATCATTGAATTTCATTTCTACTTAATGCATAAATTTACTTGCGTGTTTTTTAAGAATTTAGAAACTAAAAAAAATTATTTTTTAATTTTAATTAAATTTCGTACAAAAAAGTGTTTAACGTGTATAATGACAAAATCCTTCAAATTGTTATAATTTGTATTGTTGTTTTTTGGAGCACTTTAAAATTGATCTTTCAAGATTTATTCTAAGGCTCTGCTAAAAAAATTTATAAAATTTTTATTTAATTTTTTTTTTATTTAAAATAATTTTGTATCTTTTACTTTCTGGACTAAATAAATAAAATCTTCATTTTTAAGAAAATTTAACATACAAATTTGTAGGAGTGGAGGGTTAGGGGGTTCAGTCTTAATGTGTAACTACGTTTTACGATGCACGAAAGTTATTTTTTGATAAAATGTAGTTTTTTTTTATTTTAATCATTTTTATTATTTTATTTGAACAAGATGCAAAATTATAGAATAAATAAAACGAATTGGAAACAAACTGAATAAATAATGTAAATTGTCAAATTAAAATTTTTTTTTTTAAATAAATGCCTGTAAGACGTTACTTGTACGCCAATAGTCAGATGCAATATAATATAAGAAATAATTTTTGTTTGCAAGGTGGACCAATTTATTATTACCTCACGAAATTCCATAAAATATATCCATTTGAAAGTGGGAGTATAGAGGATTTCACATTTCTATGTTAGATTTGAAGCACTACATCTATACTGCGGCATATCCTGTTCTGTTAATCAAATTCCTCATTGGAAGAATTTATATTTAAGGAAGAATTCCATCAGAATGAACGCCGAGCACCGTTATAGGAAATTTGTTGAAGTGATTTTCTTCAATAGCAGATGATTTTTTGGCACCAAAATTAACGGAAAAAAATAATGCATTCTAAAATTTTTTTTATGTTACAAAAGAATCAAACATAAAGGAAACCTAGAAACCAATTTTGGCAACCCAATTTTAAGTTTGTATTAATTAACCCTTTAACAAAAACTTTTTTTTCGAAATATTGAATTTTCAGAAATGGAAATTGAAAAAAATATATATTTTTGAGAATATTTTTATACTTAATAATACTTCAAAGTACATTGAAATCTCCCATTACGTGCAGCGATTTTAAATTAAATTTTAGATATGTATAAAAAAAAGGCAGAATCCATTTTCACATTCGTAATTGTCAAAGTTACATTTGGTGTTATAGTAATGAATAATGATACTAAAAATATAAAATAGGCAATTGGTGATTTTAACTTTAATAAAATGTTAAAAAATAATACCATGCTAAATTGATGTAAATTTGGAGAATCCTATTTATAACCTAGCATCGTTCAAAAAATGCTTTAACACCGTACTAAATCGTCTAAAATGTTTCACTCCTGTTTTATGAAGTTGAAAATCGCTGCATCCGAAGTTTTGTTTTTCTTTAGACTTGCAGCTCTCGATAAGTATTAATGGTATTGAAAAAAATTAAACACCAAAATGTTGAGGGCAAGTTTTTCCATTATTATTACCATTTTGTTATAATTTGTTGTGAGGCAAGAATAAAAGACCTAAGAACATAAAATAAAAAAAAATAAAAAAAATCGCCTCTAGAGTTTGGAAAATCTAATTTGTGCATGTAATTTGTTTGTATTTACCATTCGTTGATCCGAAGTTATAAGGGTCTAAACTTGCCTGTATTTCATTTTAAGTTTCATGCTCAAAAAAGCTCAATAAAAAAAATAGAAAAAAAAATAAGGAACATCGCCCCTAGAGAAACATATGCTCTACATAGTGAATTTTTTTTTGTATAAAACATTTATTATGGCCTAGCTGCACGTCTAAAAAAAAATATAACTTAAAATGTTTAGAAATTCAGTTAAAAAAAATATAAAGAGGTCCAATTCAAAAAAAAAGTAACGGACATCGCCCCTGGAAAAACTTGCCCTCAACATTTTGGTGTTTAAATTTTTTCAATACCATTGATACTTATCGAGAGCTGCAAGTCTAAAGAAAAAAAAAACTTCGGATGCAGCGATCTTCAACTTCATCCTGTTTTAATGTTTTTTCGGCTTCAAATGTGTGGTGTACCTACCTATATTTATTTAATACTGTACTGTGTATTCGTCAGTAAACGATTTTTTGTATTTATTTTTAATATATTGTCAGCAACGCAACTAGTTGAATTATAAACAAAAATAAGAAAATAAATTCTTCAATTTAAAATAATAACAAATTTTTGTGAAATTGGTAATGAGTTTAAAATCGGAAAAACTCATGTAAATTAAAAATTTGTGTTTTGTTTTTTTTTCTTTCTTTTGTCAGTTGTTTAAATCAAGGGTCAGAGATTTTTTCTTTTGTTTTAATAAATTCAAATAAAATAAGTTTATGAAAAAAAAATATTTGTGTTCCTTTGACGGACAAATATTGTCACCATCACTGTTCGCACAAGGAAGCTTTCACTGTAAAGCCTAGTACGCTGCTGATGCGAAACGAAAAATCCCATACAAAAATGACACAACGAAATCATGAACGGAAAATTTCGTTCTGCTTTTCGTTTTGCAGTACGCTTTTCGAAGAGCGAAATTCGTAATTGTAGCATTTTATTTGGAGAAGTCTCCGCTCCTTTTTCGCACTGAATTAATTATACAGACTATTTATTCTGAGCGGAAAAATGACATTAATTGAGTTTTATTTGTGTTTTTTTTTGTTTATCATTTTCTTACTTCATGGGTTTCTCTGGTTTTTTGCGTTTATGTTTGATTTTGTTTTTGAAATTAATGAAACTCTCCAAAGATATTTTCCGTTGTGTCTTCGCAAGCGTTTCGTTGTCTGTTTGGAGATCACAGGAAATTTTCGTTTCGCATCAGCAGCGTACTAGGCTTAACAACTAACAATAATCATATCATTATCAAGTCGTAATTTGACCTTGCGCACGAGGCACTGTTTGTTTCTTTTTCTATGGATCGATAGGGTCTGAATTCTGAGATCTCAGAAATCTAAAGAAACCTGAATTGGCAAATTATTTTAATACCTCCCTACGTACTTTTGACTTTTTTGACAAATTTCCGTTTACAAAGTTATTTCTTACAAATCCGTTTTTGAACATTTTCTGCCGAGTCCTTAAATACAATTAAGGATAAAATTTGAATTTAAGGTGATTAGAAAGTGCCTGTTTTCACCTGCGAAAAGTCAACTTCAACTATCTAACTAATACAATAAAACAGGATAAAGCTGATGACTCAGAATAACAGATATTATAGTGCACTATGAAAGTATGTTTATATACACTGGATGATGAATGAAAGCTATATGTTTTTGTCTTCTATTTGTGTTTGACTTTATTCTTAAATTGCTAATCTTTTAGGAGCGTTGCAAATCATATTTTTTTTTCTTCTCTGGTCTACCACCATAGCGCTGTAACGAATGTTACACCCTATTAAATGCTTGATGATTATATGGCTAAAACCCACATAATATTACATAAAATGTGGTTATGGTAATTCACGTGCAAACAAATACTTAGATACATACAAATAAACCTTTTATGGCAGATTATAATATATGAGACATGTAGACAGAATCTGTTTTTGTGGTATGAATCTGTGCGATGAATTGCATATGTTTGTCATCTTATTCATTTTTTATTCTTTGAGGAAAATTGATTATTGTTAAATATTTTCTTCTTTTTTATGAAATATTTTCCAAAATGATTAAAGAAGGTGCCCACATTAAAGCCCACATAAAACCTCAAAGAAGCCTTGAACTTTCTTAATGTTTGGTTAAATAAATTTTCATATATAACAAAATGGATATAGGCAGGATCGTATATATGGGACGGTATTAATATGGAAATGGGCGAAATGATTAATATTCGTTTTTTCTTTGCAATTTAACCAAGTTTTATTTTGACCTTTTGAGGTTAAATATTTACAATAATTGTTGAGGTAAGGATATTTTGGGAAGGGTTATTCGTCTTGAATAACCTTTCTCCTGAACAGTTTCTTCTGAACTGTACGTTTTTAGACGAAAATTATTTAATAATATTTATGCAAAAACCTATACATTTAAAGTTATTTTAAGGACTTTGGGCATGTGAGAAAATTTACATACTCGTTTATTTATTAATGTTAATAATATTGACAATTTTCTTGCTTCTTGGTGAAAGAAGAGAATTTTTTCATAAAGGCGTTTATATAAGTTCAAGACGTAGTCGTCTAAGAAATATTAAAAATTAATCTGTCTACCGTTTATCAATAACAAAACTTAATCCTTTATCTTTTATAAACACAAAAATCTATCAAAAAGACATAAGCCTTGAAGGCAAGAATATAAGAAGAAAAAAATAATAGTAATCCATCCATCAAAGCTATTCTCCAAGTTAAAAAGCAACATAGACATTGATACCTCTATATATGTATAGAATTTCGATTTAGAAAAACTCTGTGGTAAATATCATAAAATAACCTCAAGGTATTGATTCTCAGAGCAGACTTTGCTTCTCAAAGAAAATCTGATGCTTTATAATATCAAAACAAACTGACAGAGTAGGGGCCGAAATGTAGAGGATAACTCTACTGGGAAAAAAAAACTTTCCTCCATTTTGGGGCAATAATCTTCAGTCTTTGTAAAAACGTTTTTTTTTTTTTGTATTTAAAAAAAAACCTTTTCAAGAAAATAAAAAAAACTTGAAGTCCTCTTCTATCCCAGCATAGGAGCTATAATATAATCTGTTTCTCAACTTAAAGTACGCTTTTCATATCATTTTAATTCAGTGCATAAAATGCAAACCATCAGGTAAGGCAGATAGGTATATTCTATAAAAGTATCTGTATATCCTTTATTTTCATCCCCTCCAATTTTCAACACCCATATAAGATGTACAAACAGAAAAAAAAAAGGATCCGATATCATTATGGAATGTGCCTTGAAGACATTTATTAGTTTCTTATATTTATCTCAAAAGATTTAGTTCCTTATGGGTTGGGTTTCTGGAAGGTGGTATTCTTAATAGCTGTGAAGGAGAAAATACAATTTTCCATATTGGTACCCTTACGATTCACAGTGTGACTTCAACCATTAAATTTAGGATATTTTCATTTTTTTAGAGTGTTCCGTTACGATTATGATTTGTTTTTATGAAGGTGAAGTTAGTGAATCAACATTCGTGAATGGAAATTTGGTTAAGTTGATTAATTTTCCGTCAATTAATTGTGATCATTTTTAATTTTTTCGTGCTATGTTTAGTATGTTTTCTTTTATTTCTATGTTTTTTTTTTAAATTTAGAAAAAAACATGGACAACTTTGCATGACAAAACATAATGCAATACATATTTTAATATAATAAGTTTGTACCGTTTTTTGAGAAGGCGTTTTCCTAACTTCATATGAATTTAGCAAAAAAAAAAAAAAAACAAAAAAAACATAGAAAACATTGCACCACAAAATAAAATTTGTCACAAATAATAAAAAACTAGCTATTGGAAAATTACTAAGCTTCACTATTATTAAGTTTGTACCGCTTTTTGATAAGGTGCTTCGCTAACTTTATATTAACTAAACAAAGCAGCAAAAAAAAAAACATAGAAAACATTAAAACACAAATTCGAAATTATAACAAAAAATTAGCGACTTATTATCGGAAAATTATCCACTTAACCAACTTTCGATTCGTTAACTATTGATATTTATGATTTTATGAGTAAAAACTGTGAAGTGGATGTTTGGCCGATCAAAATATTTGAAGTATTTTTTAATAATTTAAGGCCACGTCTATGATATCATTGGACAAAAAGCTAAACTCTTATCGAAAGTAATGGATGCGATCCAAAATATTTTGCAGAATCTGACTAAGCTGGGAGGGAAGTTATACTCTTGGAGGATTTTTCACCTCTTCACAAGAGGCAGTATCCTTAAAAAAAAATCACTTCTGGTTTTATATTGGTGGTTTTTAGTGCGTTACAGGCCTACGCACTTAGAGCAACATTATGTCACGACTTCATTGATTAAAAAAGAAAAGGATATTTTTTATAGTCGAATATCGTCAAATTTAAAGAGATTTTCGATTTTTTCATCAATTTTAGCATTTAAAAAATTGAAGATAAAATTTAAAGGTGCTTCAGACAACGCCTTAACATATGAATTTTTGTTACTTTCCAATTATTTGTTTGCACAAATGCAGCAGTCTGAGAGCATAACACCATCTGTTGGCGATCCCATTTTCGTAAAGTACAAAATTAGCAAATTGTTAATTCTATCGAGTTTATCATTTGTTAGAATCAATATCTTGTCCTTTCAATAAGCTCCCCTGAAATTATGCATTTTTGGATTTTTACACTTTTCCTACTTTTCTCGTCGAAATTATCTAACTTTCAGTTCCGTAGTGTATTTACCGGGTTCAATACGGGTTCTCCTACTCAAACGGGAATCTCTCCACCAACTTGCCCACCTGCTTCAACAATGTAAATTGTAGCGCATTTACTAAGCCACCGCTTCTTATCATCAAACTACCTTACTCCAAAGCAAGTTAAACCCAAACGAAAACTTTTTATTTTTTGTAATATTTTTGGAAAATTAATAACTTTATATTTTTTTGTTGTACCTAATTGATTTTATTATAAATCCCTTTTTTGATTGTAGAATTTAATACAACATTTTTTAAAATTTTTAAACATGAATTTTCATTTCTTAATTGGTCGAAATTTAAATAAACAAATCTCTAACGACATTTTTATTTTATGAAAACTAGAAAGAAAGGCGGATAAAAAAAGAAAACCCAATTAATTGTAACAGATTAAGATACCTTTAAACTTTTAATTCACAGTTCCAATGTGCGACCGGAAACCTGTTAGCTTTAAATGTATTCGATATCTGAACACTAAAATCGAGACTATCTCTATAATATTACCCACATCAACATCTAAATGTCTTCAATTCTTTTTAAATGTTTTATATGTGTTATGTATTTTATGGAACACTCTGGCAATTGAGTATAGGAACTTCAAATACGTGTGTCCCTATAGTGACAAGTTCTTTATTACCTCTTAATAATTTTAAAAATTTACCTAATGATTTAATTGGAAGTTTTTGAGCTTCATTCATATCATTTGGTTACTAAATTATATGTTACAAAAAATACTGACGAATGTATTGTATTTATTTGAACAATTCAAGAAATATCACAATTAATTCATTAGAGCTTTTGAAATTTCAACTAAACAGATTTAAAGAAAAAACATGCTAAAGGTATGGTATTTGAAAATTTTAACGCCATTGTTTACAGAAATGAAAACATAAATTAACAAATTGGAATTATTTTAATTGAAATGAAATAATTCTTTATTTTTTTTTTATTTTTCGTTTATTTTTTTTGTTTATAATTTTAAACAAATTTTAAATAGTATAATTTATTTACAGAACTATTTTCTACTTCATTTTCGGATTTATTCTTCAATTGTCATCTAGTTTGTCCCACTATGTCAAAATGGAATTTTGTCCTTTGTGATGGACAACGTTCGGAAGTTCCTTTCGTTTCTTTTTTTTTTCCACCTGAATTATTTATGGGGGTTTATATTTCTAAATTGTTCCAAGAAACAGATGGTATATATTATGTATAGTCTTTAATATGTTAAGAACATAAACCCAGGAAAAGAAATTAATTTTAATTTTTTGCTAATATTCGAGGAATCCAAAAACAAATATTTTTGATAATTTTGTTAAAATACTAAATTGATACATATTCATTTATGAAATAACTTGCTATCACATTACAGGATTTTTCAAATTTATTTAAATTGCATTCTAAGCGGAACAATTTTCTGTGAGTCATTTTAAATTAATAATTAACATTATATATGTACATTTACATATATTGCAAGTATAGCGTTTCTTACATTATGAAGTTAATTGTAATAGTAAGACCTAGCAGCTATGACTCACAATCATTTAGGAAATCCTCTTTGCAAACATTGTTAATATACCTATGTATGTATAAATACTAGAGATTAAGTACCACAACTTCTTAGAGCAGAGCTGTAGGTATGTATAGTAATGGTAGTTTGCACCAAGTATTTCAAACTTGAACTTGTACTTTATAAATTTTAGGTGTATAGAAAAGTTAACATTACTGTGTTTATTTTAAAGGCAAGAAGTATATTTGGTCCAGTAATTTTTTCTTGATACTAATATATGCAGGTCAGTGCCAACTTACATTTACCCTTGAAATTGAAGGTCAGGCGAGTGAGTTTTCAAATTAAGTAACACTGCCTAATGCCCATGAGACTAAACTTTTGTAACTTTCGTCTTGGCCTCGTGAAAATCAAAAAGAAATAAGCCGCATACCTAGTCCTTACGATAATGTGGGCTATAGGTAAAATTGATGATTTTCAGACTGCAATGAAAATCAACAGTTTTAGAGAAACAGCTTGTGAAAGTTAACCTATGTATATTTACTCGCAGCAACTGAATCCCGTGTCATTTATTATGTAGGTATATAGAATATAAGGTATACAGATTGATAAATCAAAACGTTAGAGTTTTACTTAAGTTGCGGAAAAACAAGAAAACAAATATCGCAAGTGGAGTGAGTGTCTGTTTTCTACATTAGGGTGAGGAAATTTTCTAAAAAAAAATTCACTTAAAAAGAACGGAATCTCATTGTTTATTTTTATTTTGAATTGTTTTAATGTACAATTTTTGAAAAAAAAAATTTGTCAACTATAAATTTTGAAAAAAAATGTTTTAAAAACTGGTATTAAGTTGATTTAAAAAAGAATTAAATAATGAGTTTTTTTATTTTAGTTTTTATTTTTATGGTAGCAAAAATGATAATTTTGTATACAATTAAACTGAATTGCACAATTATTTTCATAGATTTGGTTATAATCATCCTTATAGTAATGTTAATTATAAATTCGATTTGCTAAAATTATAAATTAATTGAAATTATATTCGACTGGAAAACTTCATTCTGGATTTAAAAAAGCTTTATCACGATTGTAAATTGTATAGTGAAGTTGTTTTTCTTTTAAATAATTTTTTCTATTATGAAGTTATTTTTTTTTTTAGAAAATTGTCCCTCACGCCTAAATGAGGGGGGTGCAATTTTTAATTTTTGTAATGAAGTTATCGAGAACCCCGAGACCTTCAACAAATTTAAGTCCCAAAATGTATGATCTCATCTCGTTGATCTCACAAACTGATGCAAAATATTCAAAACAAAAGCTTCACATAATATGATTCCACACTGAAGCGTCAGTGATAATTCTTTTTTAAACCATCTCAATATTGCAATTGAATCGTTGCATATTTGTAGCTGTCGTACGATATATCAACTTTATCACATCAGGAAAGTGCAGAAAATGGAAATATGGTTATGAATTTTTTTGAGACTATTGACTTTTTTATAAAAACACAAATAATAAGAGAATTATTATTTTTGTATTTTTTTGTGGACTGTATTGAATGAAATTAAAAATAAATTTTTTTTTAGTCATTCCTGTTCTGTGGGAAGATTTTTATAAAATTTTACAATTGGATATTTCTAAATACAGTCAACTCTCTCTAAGTCGAAATCCCTCTGAGTCGAATTCCCCTCTAACTCGAATATATTCTTTCGATTCCTGGCCAATTTTCAATCCCACTAAGTAGATTTTTTGTCTTTTATGAAAAACCAAGTAAAAAAAATCAACTTCTCGCTATTCATATTATTATAACATCAAGCATACGCACTCATATAATCTGACTCTATCAGTCGCATCGCATGCGCTACAGTGCGTTGCGTCAGGGCGCTGTACTTCTTCCTATCCTTATCCTGTTTAATAATGCTTTAGTGCATCTATCTACAAAGATAAGTTTCTTGCATCTTTTTTAAATTTTTTTAAACATTATTTTGATCTTATTAATAATTAATTAATGGTCCATAAAAGCAAGAAGCTTCTAGTTATTTGTTCAATTTTTGTAACCCTATTTTTAAATTATAAATGCTTACAAAAAAAACAAATATTATTATTATTTTGAATTTTTCCAAAAATCCCAAACTCGAACAAATTTTAATATCTTGTGAAAATTCGACTTAGAGGGAATCGACTGTTGTTTAAATATTACTTTATTTAAATTTTGTATAAACACAAAATGTGAAAAAAAAAATTCAAAATAAAAACTCAATTATGTATTATCAAAATTGTTGGAACTTTTTTGGGACAATTTAGAACAAACATTGGCGACTAGATCGCACAAGCTTACTGTTATGGTTAACAACAATAATGAGGCTTCATTAACGAAAAAAAGTCAAATTGATTTTTTGTTTGTTTTATTTTTGTTTAAAAAATAAATTATTTAACACAAACATTATTGAACTTATACAATGAAGCAAATTGCAAAATTGTAACAAAATTGACAGTCATTTAAATTTTATAGATGAATAATTAAAAAATTAGGCAATTTTCTTAAAAAAAAACAATCAAATTCGAAGAGCCATTTTCGAGAACATAAAAAAAAACGTAATTGTTATATACATATTATGGTAGCTACCTGTTTCAAATCGACTAAAACTAAATTTTGACTTTATCCTCTAGGAAATTTTGTACCTATTTTGTATACATAATCATTAACAAAACTTTAACATTTTTGAACCTTTATCATAAATCTTCAGTATATAGTTCAAAGTGGACCTTATAAAGGTCATTTTCGATTTTGCCCGATATCACCTCTTCGAAATAGACCTTCTAATTTTTAGTTTTTAATATTAATATTTTTACATTAAAGTAAAATTTGCATATTGCTAATGTAATCATTAAGTCAATTTTCTGAAATTAAAAATGAGCTTAGAATGTACAGGTATTCAGGGGAAGTATTTTCTTGCATTGGAATTTTTTCAGTCGTTTTTTACGTGATAGAAGAAGAAACATCCAAACAACCACTATCTCATTTGCATTTATGTATATGTATGTATTTACATATTTATAAGTTAACCAAGTTAATAGAAAAGAAGAGAAAAGAGGGTTACTGATATCGGTGAAAAATTAATTGGTTTTATATGTAAAAAAGGTTTGTTTTAAGGTTTCTGTCTGCCGCCAAGTCTTTTATATAAATTTCTCGTGATGCGTCAGTTCACCTTGCTTCAATACAAAACATTTATATTTTCTAATTTAAACTTATTCAAATTCCTCGCGCAAAAAGTTCATTCACGATGAATTTGTGTATAACCTACAGTGCTTTCACATCCACAACAATAAATTGCATCACAGCATAAATCAATTAAAATTTACAATTTTAACAGAACGTTTTCATTCTGTTTCTCCCCTCGCTATTCAAATGCATTTTCTTCAACAGTGCTTCACAAAAGAGAATATAAAATAGAGAAGACGTATAAAATAAAAAGTCAAATAAAGTCCACACCTCGCTCGGTGGAATAAAATTATTATTTCTTCTTCTTTTACTTTTCTATAGATATACCCAAAGACAATGTTGGTGGTATATTTGAAAGGATTTTAGTCGTGTTGAGTATAAAGACTTGAAGAAGAGCAGCTTTTTTTTAAATCGATTTTGAATGCACTTACCGTCTGGAGACATCTTCCTATATCTCAAGAAAATCTTAACTTTCTTGCAAAAGTTATGTATATGTAGGTATATTGAATCGTAAAATTTAAATTGCTTACCTGGAATGAGAAAAGAAGAAAAAAGAAGTCTTTAGTTATATTTTTTTTACACACAAAATTTCTATGATAAATAACTTAGTGTGAGAAAAATCAAATATTTCCAAAAAAAAAATATTTAAAGAATTCAAGAAATATTTTGAGGGGAATAGGTATCACTTTACTGATTTACTTAGTCATCAGAATTGGAAGACTTAAAACTTATTTGTTAAATCGATTTTACAGTTTTCTTTCTTGATAAGGATAGCATTGTTTTTTTAAACGTATATAGAAAGAAAAATAAATTAATTCTATTGACAAAGACAAAGATAGAGAAAAGATTGAAAATTCCTTAATTCAATTTTGTCTTAATCCATCAAACGTATTTTTAATTTGATTGAGATAATAAAGAATGGGAATTTCGATGTTAATTTATTCAAAAACAACAAACTTTCTGGTGTATTTTTGTAAACATTATCAAAATAAGTGATCATTTTCTGAAGAATCGATTGACAAATTGTATACTAAAATTTTAAAATGTAAGAAAATGTTGTACAGAGCCATTGCGACTCATTTACTGAAACGAAACTTAAATATTAAAGTTCAACATAGGAGTTTACGTGACAGTTTACGCTGAGGAAAAAGTAGAACATAAGCGTTCAACATGAACCTAAATATTTAAATTAAATGCTCTCACTAATCAATTGGTGAGTATAAATGAGATCCCATCGCCGCGGCGCGGCGCGCCGGGACGAAACGCCAATTTTTGTGGACTAATAGCCTTTTCGTACCAAACCCAAAACCGGGTTTTCGGCAAAAAGTTTTCAAAAACTCGAAAAGCGTTCACACCGACCATTTACAAGTTTTCGTTTGACATTTCACGAACACTTACTCCTTTCCTGAAAAAAAACAACAAAACATCATAACACACACAAAACATCTTTTGTCAGCAGCCTTCAGCAGTTTTTTTTTACATTAGATTGAACGCTGAATGTTTCGAAAGGTTTGTTTGTTTAGTTCAACTTTCCGTTTCCGAGACGTTTTATATAAAACTTATGGTGTACGAAAACTTGTGGTTTACCAAAAATGCAGGTAAACCTGAGTTTTCGATGTAGGTTTTCCGCCAAAACTGATAATTTCCCGAAAACCGAGTTTTTATCTTGGTGTGAAAAGGCTATAAAGGCCGTTAAAAGCTAATTACTTATCAAACGTCGCTTAGACATTTAACAACGACTATATAAAGTGACCCGTGATTTTATTTGCGTAAAACTAATATTTTTTTTTTGTCCAAGGGAACCCCGGATATTTTCCACATAGATCACTCCTTGAAAAAGTCCGTCACTAATCTGTAAATTCTTATCAAAATCTTTGTAGTACATATATAGTTGTGAAGACAAGCCGGAACAATCAGATTGACTGATAAATAAAGAGACAAAGTTTTAAGATATATTTGTGTCTCATATTTGATCTTTAAACTTCAAAGGCCTTGAAATTGTCACGGACATTGAAAGAGGCACCATATTTATTGGTCAGAAAAATACAAACATCATTGGAAAAATTTGAGAAAATTTGCTGATTTCAATGTGCTTTAATAAAAGGTGTTGTTTCTTTTTTAATCATATCGACATTTCGGAAGAAAAACGAAAAAACTCAACAAATGAAATTTTTATTTTATATTGTAAAGTAGAAAAAAATAATATCAGGCTCTACTACAATATTTTGATCTGGCAAAGCTTTTGTGTGGTTTTGGGAAATTTAAATTTGCATTGAATTTTCTTTAGCCTATTTTGAAAAATGGGATTCGATGGGTTGAGAGGGTTTTTCTCCCCAACCAACGATATGTCATTTTCAAACTTAAAGCTCTTATGTGCGGTACGAATTCATAAAACGATTAACTCTTTAACAACGCTAAGAACTATTGTAAAGTAAATTGCCGAAAAATTGCGAATTTTAATCGAAATAATGGACCAGTTACAGCTGCTTTACGCAAGTTTGTGAACAATAATCGTAAGAATAGTTTGCTGATTGGTAACTGCACATATTCCAGTATTTTTCTTATGTACCTTACAAAGAATATTACAGCTCTTGCTGAAAGTGCGCGCCTGCCTACGTGGCATTATTGGTTTATTTTTCTTCCAAGACGACGACGATAAAAGAAACGTTACACTGTAGAGCACTACTGCGGCGTTAAAAACTATTTCGTACAACCAGAAATTGTGCGAGATCGTTGTATACGGAAGGTCTTTTGGAGTCAAAATAATATTGCGTAGACAAATTTATATATATTATTTTTATCAATATCATAAAAATAATATATATAATAATAATAATATTTTATTTGTAATAAAAGATAATTACAAAAGTAATTGATACATAAAAGATCATTTATAATAATAATGACATTTAGTATCTACTACAATTTAATGAAGATTTAACATAACTTTTAAAAAATGTATCACAAAATATAATGACAATAACTGTTTGTTGTATGTCAGATTGGCAAGTTAAAAGTTTTAGTATTATTCTGCAAGAACGTTTTAACTAAATTCGTTTATAATTAACCGCTATATTATTCACTCGATACATACAGATTAAAACTTAAATCCAGATGTAAATCATACAAATTCAAATACATCCAGATTTATATTTTAATCTGGATTTATCGAGTGAATAATATGGGCGTAAATATCTATAATTTAATGCCTTTGATAGAAAAAGGTAGAGGCGCTCATAGTCCTGGGTATTCAGCAAGGTATAAAATTGTAAATAGGACATCCGCTGTAAGGTGGAATGTATTTTCGGGTTCATCAGTGCTGCAGATAGAAGAAATTACATCAGTGTTGCTTTTTAATGCTCATGCATTTATGTTAAGGAGACCTTCTCTGGCTTTAAAAATGAGTGAAATCCATTTACAGCCTGTCATCAAAGTTTAGTGAATCATATCTTTAATTGGCGTATTCATCATGAAACTGTGATCTATGTGCCAAGCCTACATGATCATCCCAGTGTACTTTGACGAGGCCTTCAACAACCTCAATACATGTTTACAACACCAATTTATTTCGACAGATAGAAATCCAATTCGACACCAGTCAATCTGAATAAGCTAAGCCAGTCTTTTACCCAATACGTAGATTCCAAGATTGTTTCATCAAGTAGTATTTTCGGCAAGTATTTGAATACTCAAATACTTTTCTGATGTAGTCGAAATGCATTTTCAAAGTAAAAACGTGCATTTTGTTGATGTTTGTTTTGAGATGCAAAATATAGTTTGGTGTGTTGCTATAGGTAGGCATAGCATTTTCTTAATGAAGAATCGGAGGAGTTTTTCATAAAAATATGGATTGTAAGGTTTTTCTGATGCATTTATTATTTCCTTAAAGATGGCAAACGAATCGTTTCTTAAAAAAATGTAAAACAAATTATACAAGCCGATTCGCATGACATATAGGACTTTATTGAGTGTTGGGTCGATAAATGAAAAATGTCGTATGGAAGTGGGAATATATTTCCCACCGTTTAAGTGGTATGAGCATTTTTCTAAGAAACTGACTTAAAATAAAAATTAATTAAAACTACGGCAACACTTACAAAAAAATCTTCACAAAACTAGAAGACATTTAAGCGTTTGGTTGTTAATATTTGACTAAAAATTGATAGAAGCATTGAATTCTAAAACAGAAATAGTACCTAATAACATAAAATTTTGAAAATTAATTTAAATACATTTGTTTTAATTTTTTCTCAAAATTTTAAGTTTGAAAAATAAGTTGTCAGAAATTATTTATTAAAACAACTTTTAAAAGTTTAAAAATAAAAAAAGGAATTTAATTTTCGCTTTTAAAAAAATAAAGCATTACAGTAGAATCTCGGGAAGATGAACGGTTCTATAAGATGAACAGCTCGGAAAGATGAACGAAATATTTCCACTTTTCAGTGTTCAAAAAGATGAAAGGTTGAAATTTAGTACTCGAAAAGATGAGCACTTTATTCCCAACATAATTTTATACCTTTTCTTTACCTTTTAGTTCCTCTTGAACAGTACTTTGGGGCTTGTTTTGACTTGTTATGTAAATAATATTTAATGTTTTTATTCATAAAACTGCATCTTCTTCCTTAACCAAATGTTTATGCTCAAAAAGATGAACAATTTGAAAAGATGAACGGGGCCTGTTTTTTATCTGTTCATCTTTTCGAGATTCTACTGTATATTGCTTTTTAGTATTTTTTTTAAAGTCAGTTTGAAAAAAAAATCTCCTCCCGCCTAAACGACGAAAAATATATTTGAAATGTATGCATAATTTTAGGATTTTTGTTTTGTATAATTTGTTTATTTTCAACAAAATTTAACCAATTTTTTTCAGTAATCTAATGTCAAATGCAAAATGTCTACCCTTTTCGCCATTTTTGAGGTAATGTTTCTTATAAACATAATTAAAAAATAAAAACTCAAACTCTAAATTTACAAATGTTCCTACACAAAATTCATATCTAACCTCTTCTATTGCTCTTTTTCTTCTTCGAGAAATCGTTACATAAATGTAGAAGTCTTCTCTTCAACCAACCTAATTCCCGAATACATAATTTTTTTACAAAACTCACAAATTCTCATAAAACCAAGTATTTCTTCAAAAGGATAACAAATTTTTAAAAATTTAATATTTTCCAAGGAAAAAAAAAGTACTTTCAGATGCCATAACGAAGTTATTTTTGTAGAAAAGTTAGTTTTTTACTTTTATATAAGAAAAAATTGAAAACGTACATCTTTGACCGGATCTGAATTAAGGTTATCAAACACCTTTGGAAAAGTAGGTTCTTTAAGAAAATGTTTTGTCTAGGGTCATTTAACAAAAAACATTAAATTACACATCTTATTGGTGACCATCAAATATTTTAATACACTCTATTGCTTCGACATAATTTGGCACCATGTAAATAGTTCATTTCGTTTTTTTTAACTTTCAAATTTTATTAAAATTTATTTGAAAATAAAATAATTTATTACGTTTACAAATTTTGTTTGAATTAATATTTGCAATTAAAAAAAACAATTCTAGATGTTTAATAAATCAATGCTCGCCTAAATGATGATCTAGTGCATGTCATACCTTTCTTTTTCCATTAAAAATTGTTTTAGCAATAAATTAACTTGTACAAAAAAAAAAAAAACAAAACATTCATCAATTCGCTTTCAATCAAAATGCTAATTCAAAACTTGTTTCATTGTTTTAGCTTCTGGTTACAAATGCTAATTTTATCATGAATGCGCGTCTAACGATGCCATTCGTCATTAAAATGCTTTTGATCAAGTATCGAGATACACTTTTTAAACACCTTAAAAATGTTTATTATTCAAATTAATTACTTAATATTATGCA
Source organism: Epistrophe grossulariae (assembly GCA_929447395.1). Classification (NCBI taxonomy): domain Eukaryota; kingdom Metazoa; phylum Arthropoda; class Insecta; order Diptera; family Syrphidae; genus Epistrophe; species Epistrophe grossulariae. The sequence goes on along the minus strand of OV839568.1, from coordinate 91,124,909 downwards.
TTAATACAACTCGAGTGTCTTATTTTATCATTTCGAATTAATTCATAATATCACATAATATATTATACTTTTGTAAATTTCATTGGAATTCGCTTATTCGTATTTAGGTAGGTATGTATAAATTTGAAAAGACACAACATTTTACATCAAAAGAGCAATAGAAGGCGAGTAAATTTTATACTTTGAAAACATTCATTTCAGATTATGTATGTGTGTGTGTATAGTTTTATAATATTTTCGGTTAAAACAACAACACCGCAATCCTAATATTACATATATATATATATTTACATAAACAGAAGTTTTTAGATTACAAAGTGCAAATTTTGCAGAATTTTATTACTCAAGGACCTACGAGTAATTGGAAAATTTATCATAGGAATGAATTATACTTCTTTCAAAAGTTGAGCTTTTAAAGAATTAATTGCCAACTCTGTCTGCCAAAAAAAATGAAAGTATTTTTGAAAATTTTATTTAAATGTACACAAATAAATTGCCAAAGTTTTTGAATAGATGATTAGAACGAAAATCACAGCATATAAGGAACTGGGGTTATCACATTTTTTCAGAAAAACAAAAGGAAATGTAAAATGAAAGTTATCTTTAGAAATTAAAATTAAATGCAAAACTGCGAATCACACAAACTTGTTCTGAACATTCAAAAAGCTATAAAGTAACTAAGAATTAGTAATTGGTAGATGTAAATTGAAAAAGGGTTGATGGCCATAATAATAGAGAAAAAAGTCAAAACTACTAAAAACCTGATTTGTTTTTGAAATGAAGCTTCACTGAGAGGAGGCGTGTTGAGCGTGTTAAGTCAGATAAACCGACCGAGACTGAAGTGGTGTTATAATCAATTTAGTTTTCGTTTTAAAATGCAAAAGTTTATGAATTTCAGAGTTTTCAAAAATATGATTCCACAATGTTACTGCTACAATGTTTCTTTACATATTTTTCAAGAGTTTATGGTATAGAAGAGCAGGTAGGGTAATTTTAAAAGTGTTGAAAAAAAATCTGCATATATAGTTTCATAAAAAGTCTAGAACATGTGCCCTATAATAATCGCAACATTAAAGTAAGAGTCTCAAAATAAAAATACAAATTATTGCCGAACATAAAAAAAATCTATAAGAAAAGAATGTGATATCAAAAAATGATTCTAAATTGACAAGTTTATGAAAAATTTTTAAATTTAGAAAATTATGTATCTACTACCAAAACAGTTATTGCCACAACCATTTCCTGGAAAAATAAAGGGTGTTTTATAGACACGTGTCTATAGGCCGACAGGCCTAAGAGGCCGCAGGTCCAATTGATGCGGGCGATGGAGGATGGACTCATTCGGGTCTTCGATAATCTGCTCCACAGCAGCAAAAGCGTCTTTGGTGCGCACTGTACGGCGCGGGCGCGGCGTCTCTGAGCATGCGCATTATCTACTAGAGTAAACATGGTGCGAAACCGATCCATGGTTGCTCGAATTACTCTGCTGGGCGATTATGGGACGCATCGCGCGATGCGTCACGCGTACCGAACCATTATTTTGGTAATAAATGTGAACGATTTACAAACGTTGTTCAGGAGTAAGTCTATTCATTATGAAATGGCAAACCAAACTGAGCATAAATCAAGTGACAGCTGACAAAAAGACCAACTCCGAAAAAAGTGTTGCCAGATTGAAAACCACACGTGTAAAAAAAAAAACACACTTCATGTCAACAGATTTATCGTTTTTAATGAAAAAAAAAAAGAAATCGACATGGTATTATTAAATCTGTAATTTAAAATTGTTATCGGATTTCAAGAAAGATTAAGTTTTTATCTAAAATACTGTCCTTAAGACAGGGTCAACACCTTTTTTCTTAAATTATTCATAACTATAGCTACCACAAATTTGTATCATTAAATCAAGTTTATGTCTGTTTCATAATTTCTGAGTGAAGTTATCGACACATAAATATTTGCACTGGATCGTAAGTCCAAAATAAGATCTATTCAGATGGTCAAAAGACAACTGTGACTTTTCTCTTTTCGACTTATTACCGTGTGGCAGTATTTATATGTCGAGTTTAACTAATCAGACATTGTGAAACGGCTCCTTAATAAATAAATTAAAAAAAAATTATTTGAACCATTTTCCGACTGTCAATTTAATTAATTGATATTTGATAAATGATAAAATTCCGTAATGTTAATTAAACAACCGAATTATAATCAATTTTCTTGCAACTGGGTTTTTAAATATAAATTTTATATTTAATCAGCTATTAATTGATAATTTGACAATCGTAATACGAGTGTTGCTGGAAAATCTTCATTTTTTTTCCAGTACTCTAAAATTTTGGAGTTTTTTACAAAAGATAAATCACCAGAGAGTTAAAAATGTCGCCTATCTTCGATTTTCTATCCAAGAAATTTCTTTCCCTGATTAACTCGTATGTGTCTCTGGGTTCAGTCAAAATCAAATAACTTAGCTTTGTATATTGTTATGGAACACAAATTGTCAATCCATTATCTTAAATCCAATTTCATTCAAAGGTTAACTGAGTTAAGTTTATGGTGGTTTCAATTTCAATTTGTTATAGATTTTGCTAACAAACATTTTTTATGAATTTTACAAGATAATCAAACTGTACATGCCCTTTTTTCGTTTAATAAGCCCTGGTAATACTTACTTGACAATCTAGACAGCATTACAACCTCCCAAAAAGGGTAAAACGAACTCGAAACAGAAAAGGGAATATTATGTAAATAATTAAAGTACATTTGTTGTAAAATTGGCGTGAAAGAAGAATGTCTCGCGATTCTTTTTTTTTTATATTCCTTGATAATGCTAACTTGACTGTCTAGTGTCTACTTAGTGATACCAGTTCTCATTAAAAAAAAAAGAAATAGTGCGACAATTTCTTTTTTCACAACAACAATTAATCCAATTATTTAGAACCTTAAAATTTTTCAAATTGTATAATGCTAACTTGACGGACATCACTAAATGTGTTTTTGTTTATTATGAAATTAAATTTTAATAAATTTTAGCTCAGTAATTTAAGAAGCTTCAACTCCGTCATATACTCCCAATTCGATGGCCCCGTGCAAAACTATACTAAACGCACATAGTTTAGTTTTGAGTTACCGTTATACTATTGAAAGTCCTTTATTTTAATACTTTTCCTGTGAATCTAACAAGAATGCCTTGAAATCAGAGGTCAACTAGGGCTAAGTATAATGTCTTATTTCGAAATTTATCCAAAACAAAAACAAACTTTAAACGTCTATCCTGACAAATAAAAAAATACACTTAGTATTGTTTTGCACGGGGGGCCATCGAATTGCTGATACAGACTTTTTTAAATCTTTTTTTTTTGTAAAAATGTTGGAACGGTTCGTAAATTAAAACTCCTAAAAACACGGAAATAAACTAAATTTATTGATAATTTTTGTAAAAAAAAACCGTTGACGCCATAAACAAGGTATTCAAAAATAACTCAAATAATAAAATCTAACCAAGCTATCTTTTAGAGAATTTTATATAAATATGTATATAAAAACTTTATGTATAGGTACCAAATTTGAAGCAAATTCGTCAATATGGTGTCAAAATAAGTTACCGTGCATCTTTGGTATGTTTTAATGTTTTTTTCTTCAAAGTGCTGAATTATTTATACACACAATACACATATATAGATTTATCATTCATTGTCACTTCCAAGGCTCTAACTGAACTGCCAAAAATGGTCAAAACCAATTTTAAATTCAAAGCATTTTATTTTTTCAAAACCAAATAGAGAAAACTCGTGGCACTTGAAACTCAAATTACATAGGTACAACAACTCTTATATATGTATGTCTCAGTGTGCTATATTAACTTAATAAAAATAAATATAATCTAAAAATTTTATTATACAAATCCTTTTTTATGGTAAGAACTAGAAAACTTCTATAATAGTAAGCCATTTTTTAACCTAACGAAAACCAGGACCGATTTTTATAGATAATCATACTGCGCAAGTGGGCAAGGCTACACATCAGGGGGGGGGGGGGTTATTTTACAAAACCAAAAGAATAAAAGATCATTTTTGGTGTTTGGGCTCCAGTTATGCGGTTTTTAACCAAAGAAATATTTTAATAGAAATAAAAAAAATTAAAAAAACAATAAATATATTTGAAAAATCACTTTTATCTTCTTTTTTTTTAATTACACAACTTTTACTTTTTATAACCACGTGTTTCGGAATAAATTCCATCATCGGGTTAAAAGTTTACATTCAAAGTTTACATTCAATGTAAACTTAACTTTTCAATTAAATAATATCTGGGATTCAGAAAATTCATTACTAGGCCCAAGCCCCTAAAGAGTGAATAGAATTAAATAGCTTAAATCCGCTTCTGATAAAATCATTAATATCTTGATAATGCATATATTTTTTTATTGGGTTAGTAGTCAAAATATTGCAATGAACAACAAAAAAAACACCTAAACACACCAGAATGGCAAGTTGTCCTTAACCTGAAACCTAATTTTTAACGAAGATTTTAAAGCCCGTTGTTTATATACAAAATTAAATGAAAAACACTTCCTGAAAATATCATAACTCCTTAATTAAAAACATATAAAATCTTATTTTGTCCATAACTAACTTATGTTATTTTCAGACAAAAAGGAGAAACGTCAAATACAATTTTGGGTAGCGAATTCGAAAAATTCAAGTTTTGTTTCGATGGCTATTCGGGGCCAACAAGTCTACAGGTAAACAATTTTTGCAAACATAGATTTTCCTCCTATGTATATGTAAACGTGTTTTGTATGGATATCATTTTTCAATTTTTTTATTTTTAAATATTTTTATTAAAGACTCAATTATCCACTGAGAACAAGACAGTGGCATCATATCTGCACGTCATGGAATGGTAAAAGCGGTGAATGGCAAGTCTGGCTTAGAGCGGAACGAATCGGACGCGGCTTCCATAATGCGGTAAGTGTGTTGAATTATTTTCGCTAGATATAACTTACTGTTGATGTCGTATACCTATATGTACATATATGAGAAGTTGGGTGTCATTAATCTCTATATAGCTAGAAGAGCATTGAGCATAGCTTTATGTTGTTGGGTAATACTCGTACTATGGGTAATTGCGTGAACGTTAACGCATTTCTTCCATATCAGTGCAGTGCAGTAATGTGGAGGTATATAAAGAGTATGTAAATTCCCATTAGAGGAGCTATGTATGTTACGGTGACTCAGTTGTGAAATGGTAAAGTGAAGTCGAAAGTGAGACATATGCAAATCGAGGAAACTGTTTATCGCATGCCAGGTGTTAGGAATCAATATTGCTGTCTGAAATAAGTTGATTGAAAAAAAAATTAAATAAATAAATATCAACCACTTGGGAAACCGCCATTTCAGAAATACTTTGAGGTGGTTCATAGGATTAATGGAAGTATTTTTTTTACAAACGGAAATGATAGTTCAGTGTTTTCAATTGGTTTAAAGCTGCGGAACAAACAAATTGACGTGACTTAAAATTTAGTTTACTTTTAATAAAAAAATATAAAAATATGGTGGCGGGGAGTTTAAGGAAGAAAAACATAAAACATATCCACTAAAAATAGATTTTCTAATAAAAAGTGGATATAATTTTAATTAATTTAAAATGACAACCAATATAAATCTTAAACATAAAAAACGTAGGCGGATGACTTATGTATGTGGATGCCGGGGTAAACAAAGTTGCTTAGGTTGAAAGATTGCATAGTAAAGAGTATGGAGAAATATTCCTTTTCATTAAAAATTGCAATCCTTTAAAAGCAGTAAAACAAAAACAAAGTGACGATTGGGTCGCAGGTATTCTTCTGTTCGATCAGATGGTGGTTTAAAGAACTGAGTAAAAAGCTATTCATATATATATTCTTATAATTTTAAAAGCTATAAAGTAAAGTTGATGTTAACCTATATTTGTGCAACCTATACAAAATGTGGTTTTGTTAAGGGTGGTCTTTTATGAGTTAACAAAAGTAAAAAAAACATCAATCTTTTTAGAAATACAGTAGACGCTTAATATATATATCGAAGTGATTAAAACCAGGCCTGTTCACTATTTCAGAGAGATACTAAATTGGCTTTCCAGTGTGATTGTGATACAAAATTAATTTTTTTATTTATTAAAACGTAATATGATTTCAATTTGGTAGAAAAAAACATAAATATTTTATAATATTATAAAAAAACATACAATAAACGTAATTTTTCATAAAAACGAAAAACTTCATAGCTCCCGGTACAAATCAGTTTTTTTTTTTTAGATAATAAGAATGGATTCACTAATTCTGTTTATTTGTTTCTCAACTTTAAATTGATTTGCACTACTTTTTCTTGTAAATGTTTCATAAATAACTTTAAAAAAAGTCCACAAATCACAATGCTGTAAACGCATTGCTGCAGGCATAATCTTGTTAAATATTGAAAAAAATGTGAGTTCACTATATCGAGATGCTTCTGTTCACTATTTAGAGTTGTCTGTTTAAAATTTTGTATGTTCACTATACTGGATAGTTCACTCTACCGAGATTCACTATATCGAGCGTCTACTGTATGTAGGTATTAATTTTTTTTTATAAAAATAAAATGCCCGACTGGGTTGCACGACTTTGCTCTTAATCTGAAAACTAAGAAAGTCGTCTGAATTACTGAAAAAATATAAATTTATGCAATAAAAATTTCATAAACCTTTGGAGCAGATTTCTTAAAAAATAATTATTTATTTATAAACTTTTTACAACCAAAATTGGTAGGAATTTATATGATAATTTTTTTTTTTGTTAGAAAATATTTTTATTTTTTTTAAATAAACTTTTTGTTAAAAGTAAAGTTTTTAAAAAAAATTTCGATTTACTCCCCTTTTTTTACAAATCTGTTCTGAAATTTTAATGCTGAAGTTGGAACCCTGCCATTCATCTCGCATGTTTAAAGAAAATTGCCGCATTTACATACGTTAACTCTGCAACCAAACACTATACATATAGTGTTTTTTTCAATAATTTTGGAATTGTTAAGAGCTGTATAACATTTCAAGTTTTGGTAGTAAACTCATTCTATTCAGTTTGTTCGTAATTTCATGTAGTTTCTGAAAATTCATTTAAAAATTTTGAAATACTTTTGCATACAGTTTTTTTTGTTTAAAAAAAAAGTAAGCTTTTACAAGAAAAAACCGCAAGAGATCCGGGACTTAGTGTTGACTTAAAATTACTTCTAGTTACACGCATTTAAATGACCAAGAACCGGCTTCAAAGTTCCAAGTTAATTTCTTGCTTACACTTGTTTTAACAATATTGAAACAAAACGCTATAATCGTAATATAGAAAAACTCATATCATATTGTACAGGGTGCGTCAAAATATATTAAAAAAAAATTATTCTCTTAATAAGTGCATAACCTGTAATATTTTAATACCCAATTTTATAACAGTTTTTAAGTTATCACATTTTTTTTAATTTAGAAAAACCTACACTTTGATCTTATTTTTTATTTTTTTTTTATTAAAACTGCTTAAAAGTTAGACTAACATTTTATAATGAAATATTTTTCATTACTCTCAACATTGTAGCTACAAATAAATCGATAACCTTAATTAATGGTGGTTAAAATTATTTTGTACTTAAAAAGTTTGAAACAGCAAAACATTTAAAATGAAATTCGAAACTGCCATGCAATAAAGTTCAATGCAGTAAGTCCAAAACCAAATTTTGTATTTTTAAGGATGCAATAAAATTAAAAATAAATTATTTTGGAAACCCTTAAAGCTAAAGAAATACATTACCAGTAAACGACAAAAAATTTGAATAAGGCGTCTCAGTAGCTCAATGTACTATTCGTTAAACCTAAGTATTTATGATGAACTTTAAAATCTGTTTAGGTTAGGTTAGGTTTACATCACTGTCAAGTATAAACGCTTGGCACACTTATACCGCAAGGTATATTGGTTTTGTTTTTTCAAAATCTGAACACATTTAAAATAAAATAATAATAAAAATAATGCATTTGCGTCAAGTTGTGCATTTTCTTAGTTTAAAAAAAAACCTTTCCATTTTCCTTAATTTTGGTTTTAAAAGAATGTCTCAATGTTTCCGCTATGTTTTAAGACACACAATTACAACGGTAACCAAAAAAATCTATTTAATTATACCAAACAGCATTTTGTCCCACATTCATGTGTATATCGCAGATCCTCAAAAAAAAAAAAAAAAAACCTTTTTGCATGCTTCTTATAATTTGCTCTCGAAAAACCTTTTTCCCTTAAATGATTGCTTTAATTTAAATAATTTCATTTCACATACAAAAGTTCTCATTAAATTCAATTACCCTCTTTTCAGTATCACAATCGTCGTTGTCGTCACAGTTCCAGTCTCAGTCCCAGCAGAGACAGAAACACATAATTCGCTTTCTCTTTTCTAAATTAATGGCGCTTGTATACCTGTCCAGGCTTCAAGGGTACCTATATACCTACACTACTCGTGCACACAATTATTATTGTACTTTTATAGTAGTACCACCATCGTTTTGCAGCAAATTAACATTTCTGTGTTTGACAGAGCATTAAATGTATTTTGCTGCAAAATATAATAATAATATAAAATCATTAATATTCAAAACAATAGAAAGAGATGCAACAACAACAAAAAATGAGATAAAGGGGAAAAGACAAATTAATGAATGCAACTGCTGCATTTCAGGTTGATTCTTGTCAACGCCTCAGGGCTTTATTTTGTAAGCTCTATTCAGTGTGTTGATAAAAGGACGAAGGGCTCCACGATTTAAGGGGCTCCTATATACGCCCTTGCGAGAATGCAGCAACTTATTCTTTTATTTCGGTTTAAATTAAATTAAACACTTGTGTGCAGAACATTTCTTCATCATTTTTTTTGATCAGTATACCTTTTTCAAAATTATTATGTCCTATTCTGAGTTTTATTGTGTTTTTTTCAGGAATTTTACTCAGAAATTCATTCTTTTTTCAAATAATAGTCCAGTTTTTAAAATTACCAATATTGTCGCCGAATTCTTAAATAGATGTTTGGCAAAGATAATAACAACACAGAATATGAGTAAATGCACAATATTATTTTATCATTTACCCAAAATTCCTTTTATTTCCACAAGGAAACAAATCAACTTCATTTTGGAACTGTTCACTTAGCATATTTTGTAGAAATTTTACATTTACAAAGTTAAACTTATGTTTTATGTTTTGTAACAAAAAATAGAACTTTGCTAAGCAGAATTAAGGAGTATATAGGATTAAAGAGTCATAATTTTGGAAAAAGAGTTTTTGAGACCAAATTTCATTAAATTATGTATATGTACCCAATTCTTAGAATTTATTAAACGCCATATTAGCTGCATTTTACTATCCACATGATCTGATTTATATCAGATCCTCATAGTAAAACCAACATTATCACAGTGACAGCCAGTGTGGTATATAACCATCTCTTTTTTCATCGTTTTGGTATATTGATCCGGATTAGATCATGTGGATAATAAAATGCAGCTACTATTCAGTCGATTAATCCAGTTGAAAACTTAAATCCGGATGTAAATTAATTTAATAAATTAATATAATTTCAATTTTAATGCACACAGATTTAAGTTTTAATCTGAATTAATCGATTGAATAATATGGCGTTTAATGGTGGTAATTGTTTACGTTTTGCTGATCAAGTTTGCTCAAGTTTTTCTTATTTTATTTTGTTTTATTTATTAAATAATAATAATTGTACGTATCAATGATAGCTATTCACTTAATTTTACTAAAAAAACTTTTGTTGAAGAATCTTCACAGACACAGTCGATATTACTTATACAGCCCTGAAGAAGATTCCAACCAGAATCGAAAAGTGCGTCGGTGAATATTCAATAAACATCGATTAAAAACAAAGACTGCATTTGGCTTTTTTATTAAATATGGCGTTCAATGTTTTTTTTCGATAAATTGGTTTAAAAATTGCATATATATTTTAACTTCAATCGTGGCTAGTTTAAAATCGCTGATTGACAGAAGAGCATTGGAAAAGCAAAAAAACTATTTATTGATTTTTTTTTTAACCACACCACCTATTTTAATCAAAATTAATTTTCATACAAAATATTTTTTTTTCCTTAAGAATATATTAAATAAAAATCATATCAAAATTTTCAACAAAACTACAGTGAACTCTCTCATAACCCCGAACACTGACTGTACCCAGAAAATTTTCCGGTTATGAAAAAAAAAATGAGAACCTTTTAAAAAACACTTAAGCATTAAAGTTATATCTTAAAAAATACTTATATTAGTCCAAGTGTTTTCCCGTATTCAAAAAATTAGAAATAAGTTTTTAGAGAAACACTAAAATTTCATCTTTCTATAAATTTCTGTACAGAAAATTTTTGTGAATTTTTATTTGAGAGTATTTGAATACTATTTCGGTTCTTCAAATTGGTGTCCGCGTCGTTCGGTTATTTAACGGTCCCCTTATAGGCGGGTAAGTTGTTACTATTTCCGGGTATTCATTTGGTTTTTATCTTTTAAAAATTCATGCCTCAAACACAAATTTAAAATTTTTGTTTGTAATATAAAAAGAAAATTAAAATTTAGTTTTAAAAATCTTTCTACAGGGTGATTTAAATAAGACAAAAATCTGTAACGTGTATAGGTCAAGAAAAAGAAAATTAGAAAAGGTGGGGTCTATATTTCTTTTCGTTTCAGCGGGAGGCAAAATTTTCGGAAAAAAAAATACAAAAAAATAACCTCAACACTTGCAACATAAAATCTTTTTTTTTTAAGTAAGATTCGTTAATTTTTTTAAAATAAGTTTTTAATCAAGTGTTTTCTAAAAAATTATTTTACAACTTTCTTTTCAATTTTACATTATACAGTAAAACCCGCTTAAGAGAAACCCGCTTGAGAGAAAAACCCGCTTATCTGAAACACTTTTTTCATCCCTGAGTATTTGTCGACCAATTACCTTTATAACACTCCGCTTAAGCGAAACTCGCTTAAGTGAAAAACTCGGATACCTGAAACATATTTTCAGTTAAATTTAATATTTTTCATTGAAAAAACTCTCTTAAGTGAAAAAAAAATTTAATAGAACAGAACAAAAAATTTGCTGAACGCTTTTACCTCTTTTTTATTTTTCCCCTCCGTCAAATTTTTATCACGAATATGACATTTGAATTTCTAATACGTCAGAACCCTTTTTGGAATATTTAAGTCCGCTAAAGTGCATTTTTTTTCACTTATCCGGACTCCGCTTAAGTGAAATTTGTTTTCACTTCAGCAGGGTTCGTGTAAGTGAAAAACCCGCTTAAGTGAAAGAAAGACTGTGACATTTTTCAGTTCCTTTTAAGCGGGTTTTTATGTACTAACTTTTTTTGGATATTCAATGCTCTTATGTATACCTGACAGTTTTTCTAATTCTAAATAAACAATCTGAATATAAGAGGTATAACGAGCAGTGGTGCATGGAGGTGCGTATTATTAACAACTGTAATTGAAACAAACTTTTTTAATCCCACGTTATTAAGAAAAATCTTAAACTTCAACTAAAACCATTACCACCATTTTTTTATTTTTAATCAGGTTTGTTTTTTACATTTTTACAGTAAAATGTATAACATCTGTGAAAACAACGAAAGTGAGAGAACATTTTCTGAATTGTCAAAATCTAACTCTTTTCATCAACAATCACATCGTATTATATTCTAGTTTAAAAAAAATTAAGTTACACATTTGACAAGTTATTCAGATTATTTATTCATAGCACAGACATCCTAACACAATTTTAAGTTAAAAGCAAAAGAACCTGACAGTTAGGTGATTTGACAGTTATCGATAGTTTGTATGAAAACTCTATTTTGTTTCATGTGATGGCATTTCTAATCCCCGTTGTCTTTTTTTTTTCAACTAATTCCCCCCGGGCTTGCAAAAAAACACGCCTATTTTGATTGAAGAGGACATTTTTGTCTCACTCATTGTGCATATTCTTTGCATTTTTTGTTAGTTTACAAATAAGAATTTGCCTGCCCACTGGGCATAATGAGCTATTTCAAGTCATTTTGTGCACTACAGATGTAAATGGACCTATAAAACATATTTCCATTGATTTTTTTTAATAAATTCAGACTTCATATGAATTTTCAGAATTCGGGAAGCTGGATTTTATTTCCTATATTAGCGCCCTTGTTCTACTACTTGATTAAATACAGCCTGTAAAATCAAACCCAACTTCAATTTCAGCTCTAAACACACACACACACAAGAAATATAAGGAGAGTTATAAAAATTTCATTTGAGTTTGGTTGCAAGTTGTAAAATAATATTTCTGCTCGAAGGAACTTTTTTAATTTTTGCAAGAAAAACATCGTAAAATTACTTAAATTATATTTGTCTTTCTTATATCTATGTATATCTACATTACATAGTATTATGTATCTAGTTTAGGGTGATTGTGAACAAGAATAAGACACGAGCAGACAAAGAACAGATATAAATTGTATACAAAATTAAGGACATGTGCTTCTTAATTTCATTTCCAAACAAAATGTTTATCCCGTGTACCGGGAGCTTTACATACACACAGCAGTTATTCTGTAGACAATACGTGAGACGTGACCATCTCACACTGAAATGGCATTTGAATTTTAATTCGTGATTGTCAACAAAAGGATTTTTTAAGAGGCTTTTACCCTTTTCATTGGATGGCTTATTATGCATTTTAATTTATAGAAAGTTGAAGGTGCTGATTTTTGCACGAAATTATGTGCTTATGCATCCGGTATTGAAGGAATTATTATCACAAAAAGATAAAAGGAATAGGTGGACATTTGCTTTGTCAGTTTTAATTTCCGATTTTGACAAAGTCGATAAAAACAAAGGCTTCCCGGTTTGAGATAAACATTTAAGATAAATTTTTTACAAACATTTAAAACAAAAATTAAATTGAATTAAAATTTAGTCGATTTATATTAGCTAAACCCAGAAATAAAAATAACATTTGGCAGCGTGGCAGTATTTCTACTCCAACAATGATTCCTGTGTGCTTGTTGTCAGCAGAAATGGAGGGGACCTATAATTTTCTTCCGAACCCGAGGAGAAGACGCTTTTTATCATTCAATTTTTCTTATTAACCCAATTTTAATATTAGTAGACCAATATCTGATAACTTTAATTTTGAAAAACACGTAACCCATACATCTCATTTATTAAGCACACCTGAAAGGGTTTTTTTACAGATAATCTTGTACCCTAGTTGCTTCGCAATGAGCAAATAAGGACTTGAAATTTGATTACTATTTCAAAAAACATTAAATTTTAAGAAACTGACTTAAAATTATTTAGATGATTGAGGGCCATTTTCACAGTGCACACCTAACAAAATAAGTGGCACTTAATTTTCCCATTTTGGCACTTAAGCCGCAGTTTTACTACCTTAGTAAGTGGAACTTAAGTGGCCAACATGGGAGACTTAAGTGTCACTTATTCCGATAAGTTAACACTATGAAATTGGGAATTAGTTTTCCATATTTGGCGCTTAAGTGACACTTACTTCACTGTGAAACTGGCCCTGAATGTCACACGAAAAAGTAGTACTTAAATGTACATCTAAATTATTTTATAATAAAGCATGTTCTAATGCTATTTTAAGAACCTTCCTGCAGTACAAAACCATTAAACATCGTAGACAGTCATTTTTCGAATGTTCTACTCGATGGGGTAGGTAAACTGAAAAAAAAAATGTATTTTATTCATCAACCTGGCACATAAAATACACCCTGTGCCTACATAAAATACTTACATTTCAGCTACATATATATTTACAACTTTTTATAGTTTTAAGCTTTTAACATTAATGCCATGAGTGCATGAACTTTTGCACTTGCCAAAGTTAAAACCCTTCACCATCATTAAAACGAAAAAAAGAAGAAAAAAAAAACACTCAAAATTCAATTAAAAATCAATTAAAACTTTATAACCTAAAAGACGAATCTACCTAACTCATTCTCCATCATTACAATCAAATCCGACATAGGTCGGAGCCATGCAGCGCACAGCAGCCCGCTCTCGCCCTCGTTAAACGAAGGTCTAAGTTAAAATCGTAAAATCTCATTTTGAATTCGATTCAATTGAATATCAAGGGAATGTCACATTCTAATATTTATTTTTGTTAGAATTTATTCACTCGTCGCTCACTAAATCAACAAAAGGATTAGAATCTTAATTAGATTTTCTCACATAAATTGCCAACCTCCATTCAAAGATTATTGAGATATACATACATTTATAATAAGGAATGAGAAGGAAGATGGCAAATGGTATAGGATGAAAAACTGAAAGGCCAAGAACGTTGCAGACATTTTGAAGAATTAAATGGCACACTAAACTTTTGTTGGCAGAGAGAGAAAGAGACAAAAAAAGTTGAGACATTTCACTTCGTAACAATTAATTAGCGAATAGAGAAAATAGAAAAGAAAGTTGACAGTAAAAGACCGAAGTTACATCAAGGATGAAAATGGAAGGGTCCACGACAACGATGACGCCCGACGGAAGTATATCAAAGGTTTTCGTTTTTCTTCATCTTATATAGCAAGAGCTTATAGACAATAGCAATTATACATATATAGTGAAAGATAAATTATTTATTGTAAATTCACAAGATAATTAATTTCCCTGGGAAAATTTTAATTAATTTCCTTAAGTATTTATTTCAAAAATGATTGTTATGAAGGTGTTAGAGTTTAAGTGTTTTGGAAGTTGGAGAGGTGACAACATTTATTTCATTCATCTTATCAAATAAGTGCAGCATGGCGCAAAAATAATTGGAAAATCAAAATTTTGTTACCAAAAATTACAGAAGTCGCGGTAATGAAGGCAAACGATAGAAAAGATGTTATAATGGTTAAAAAAAAAGCTTTGCGTAGTGGTATAGTGGCAGGTATGAGTTATAATTATATAATAAAGTGGAAAACATGAAATTTGTGGTAAACTTTGTAGAGTTTATTATACGGAGAGGAGGAAACATTATATCGTGGCTCTACAATTTACATTGTACAAGCCGAATGAACTAAGCCAAAAAGGCGGTTTAGTACGATGTTAAAGAATTTTAGTATGATGCAAAGTAAAAACAGGATTTTATAAATTTTAAATGAGCAAGTATCATAATATCTTTTTAACAATTTAAATTTACTTCAAATTAAGAAATTTTTTTAAGTTGTATCATGCTAATGCCTGTAACCTGTTTTTATGCTGTTTTTAATTTTGAGCTATATAGTTTTAAATAAATTGATATATAAGATTAGGCGTATTTTTGCAAATTAAATCAGTTTAAAGAACAATAAGATAATAATTACAGAAGCCACACCACAGCGGTACAACCTTATAATAGTTAAAAAAAATGTATAAATAATTTAAATAAAAAAGGTATTTTCAATATGTCATCAAGAGCAAGTTCACGACGCTTAAACGATATCCGAGTGTATGGTGAAATGAGAAATTATTTTATGCTACCGTTTTAAAAACGTGGTATCTATAGTAATAATTCGATTTTTCGTTTTTGAAATTTTGCCATTGGTTCTTAACTAGATATTAATGAGTTGATGAAGTGTTTTGAAACTTTTTTAAAATCAATTGAAAAATCCTTACCGAACAAAAAGACATGAAAAGAGCTTGATTTTTTCTTCGACGCTAGTACTTGATAAGGCATCATTATCAAAATGATATCTAGCATCTTTCATGCTGCCAGAAAAATCTTCTGCTTGGCCTATGTTATTCTATATTAATTTTATGGATTTATCTATAGGACAATCTTAGACAAAATTGTTCCTTCTATTGAAAACCAACTCTTTAGCGTGGTTGAAAGTTTTTTAACTTGCTCTATATAGGGCAAGTATATACATAAAAATATTTTGAGGTTTGTACAATCCAATCGTGTATATTTTTCTAGGGTTGAATCGAAATTCAGTAAAAATACTTTGAATGAAAATATCGATAGAACCAGATCCAGCCACGTCCATTTTTGACGCCCTTTTTTGTCTAAATTTTTTACTAGTACGTTCCCTTTTTTGTCGAAAACGAAAACACGCTACTTTAAAGACATCGGAAAAATTAAAAAAAAATCATTTTTTTGAAAATCTACATATTTAAAATATTTTTTGTCAATATTTTGACAAAACTACCTAACATTGAGGTCTGTTAATTTTCTCTTTTATTATGAAAACTGCAACTTTATATACTCAAGGTAAAAATCACCATCCAAACACATTTCAGTAAAATCACTTTGGATCCGTTTTCTTAATTTTTTTTTTTACTTTTTCACCTTTTTGTTGCTTTTTTTTGGGATTATAAATGTAAATATTTAGATGAAATATTGCAACATAAACTGAACTCTTGATAAGATGTTAGTGACATTCTGTATACCGCCTCTGTATACCTTGAACCTTTATTCGATTCCTCCAATTTTTGGAAAGAGAACAGCAAAATCAACACAAACAATAATAACGAACCCAAGGATGCTGATGCCGACAACCAGCCCATAAATTACACACGAATGTTCGTTTACTTCCCAAAATTGAAACTTTCTACCAATTCCCCACAAAATACATTTTTTTAATATAAAATTTTGATAGAATTTTGGACTTAATTAAGTAGATTTTGTAAGTTTAAGGAATTTACTTTTTTGTATTTTCTTATCCCCGGGTAAGAACGCTGTTATGCTGGCGGCCCACTCATCTAAAAATGTGTTTTATCATCAGAAAAGAACACTCTTAATGAAAAATTTTTGATCAGACAAGATTAGTTTTGATCGAAAATTTAACTTTTGCTCTTCTACCATCCGAAGAACGAAATGGTGACGTTGCACAGAAAAAATTCCATATAAAATGAACAATTAAACAGGTGTTGATATCATTTTTCATGATGAGAAATTCAAGTAAATAATTTTTGCCACTGCCTACTTGAAAAAAAAATTAATATCTTTGTCAAAATGGATAAAATGCTGGATTATTGTCTAAATAAACATTTTGATAGAGTGTTTTTTATTAAGAAGTTCGCAATTTTTGGGCGTTGTTTTACTTTTTCTATTCTAAAACGATTATATTAGAACCACGTAACTGATTTTAATGAAATATGATTAAATATACACCAATTGACAAGCATACCAAAAAGTTAAGCTAACCCTTCCATCTTATCGAATCCTAAGTCCAAAGCTTTTTTGACAAAAATCTCAAAAAAAAAGATGTTATTCGAGATTTTGTTTACCTATTTATTTGGAATTTTTATTTATGTGATTATTTGGAGTACAATTTAGGTTTTCAATTGTATGAAATTTCCAAGAAAATGGAAATTATGCACTGAAAATAAATATTATTAACATTTTCATAGTACCTAACTGAATTTATTTTAAAATTTTCTGAGAAATTTAGCGAGTATGAGATGAATTCGTTACTCGGAAAACTTAAGATAAAAAAGCAGTGGGAGAATAGTTTACAATTTACAAACACTTTACTGAAGTGAAATATGTAATAATAATTTTATTAAAACATTAAAACATTAACTTTTATACCCAATATTCATCAGTACAAGAAAAGGTTAAAATAAAACACATCCATCACCGGAAGCTTCCTCAAAGTTTTACTAAAGGTACCTAATGAAATATGAGAAAACGTTTGGGTTAGGATATGGTATTATGTAGGAAGTAAAAACTTAAATTTAAAATTATGATGGATGTCATCTGCGTGGGATTATTTATACATCATTAAAATATTATTAAATCTTCTGCCGCAGATGGTTTTTAACAAAATTTTCCCCAAAACACCTACATCCAAGCACATATGTCATTAAATAAAGTTTATCTTCCTTCCTGTACTCGTATAATATACACAAGCTTAAAATCATTACAACTTGTCACAGATTCTTCAGAAATCATCTTTGCGGAAAACGAAAGTTATATTATTTGAATTAATTTTTGTTGTCAATTTGGCTGTACTGTACCAAATGTTAGCCTGGTGTCACCAACATCATCATCATTTTCACATAAAGTATAAGATTTCATTGTCAGGTCTCTTAACAGTGCAGCGGCGCGGCGCGGCGCGCGTGAAGCAACAATTCCACGACCAACGCGACGCCATATTCGTGTTGCGTGTTGTGTGGAAGTTGAAAACATCTACTTACTTCCTTCTTCCTTTCTTATAAGCGACCAATGTCTGTGGCAAAAATTACTAAACCAAACAGCCAAACTGACTGAGTGACTTTATCTAACCCAATGTGCAATGAGATAAAAGATGAATCTTGTACTTTAAAAACTTGTTACTTGGGTAGGTACCAGTATTTTGCAGTTGAATCAATGCAAGGTGCAATGCCGAATACTCATGACACTGCCACCATCGCGACCGGTGGCGGTGACGCCGACGACTGATGTCAACGATTACTCGGGAAAAACCTGTCGCAGAGTTTTTCCTGAAACAAACCACTTCGATTAACTCTTGTAGTTCATTAGATTTCCGCCTTTTCGACACTTCTTCCCTCAAAATGACTTATGTATGGCCTTATATAACATACAAATGAGTAACTGATGGTGTTGCCACTGTTTTATTTATATGGGATTTTATTTTTTTAAAAGAATTAAAAATTAAAATAATTTTGTTTTATTTTATAAAATAAAGAAAAAAGGACCACAGTTCGGTGTAGTGTAGTTTTTGTCATAGATGACAGATATTTAGAGCAATGAAGAGGTTACATAACACAAATCCAAGGATGATTTTTTTGGAAAAGAATGGCATTCATTGAACACGACTTCAAAATGCATATTAAACCTGTAAATAATCCTTTTTTTGCGACTTTTATAAAAGTTTACTAGCGGACCAATGCACGCGTTGCTTCGTTTTTTTTTTTTTTTTTTAATTTCACATAAAAATATTAGCTAATAAAAACGGTGCATAATAGGGCTAGTCACAATTTCCATGACTTTTATAAAAGTAACCTAGCAGACCCGTGCACGCGCTGTTTCGTTATTTTTTTCATATTTAAATAAAGGTATTAGAAAATCAAAAAAGTTACTTAGTAGGGCTAATCACAATTTCTACGATAATGTTAACAAAATTTTAAAATAATATGCTTACATTTCGGGATAAAAAAATGAAGTTTCTTTCTAGATTCAGTTTGATTCTCTTTCGTGGTTATAGATTCAGAGTTAAAACGGATTTACTGACTTAATCGATATTTAAGGGTTTGGTCATAGAAAAATGTACGTCAATTAAACACAAAATAGCAGTCTTACACTCCGGTTCAGAGGATTTGTATGTATTAGAAAGCTAAACGTAACGACCTAATCGAACGAACCCAAGTGAAAGACTGTTGTTTTTGTATTTGATGGACTTAAATATGTATTTATGTGACCAATTTTCATTCCTGTGCATAACCTAATCTGTTACTAGCTCTTCATAGAGTTAGAGAGGTAGCGATGGATTAACTTACATATAAGTAGTATATATCGTCGGTTAAAATGTAAAATTATTTCGTGCGTTTGGAGCTATTAAAATTGTTTTTCATTTAAAAAATCTGAGACTGGTATTTTGAACGTTTAATGAGCATAATGAGTTTTTATAGCAATAAGTTATTGTAAAATAAAGTACTTCATGATACAAAGCTCAAATTTGGACTTAGTGAGTTTTTCCTGTCAAGCGACGATATATCATTTCATAGAATTTTCAAAGAAAGACTTATGGCCATAAAATATATAAAAACAAAAAAAACAGACATGGGACCAAGAGAAAATGCTTTAGAATTCATGGAAATAAAAAATTTAAAAATGTCTGTGTTTTGATTTCTCAGCTTATATGTATAATTGAGAAAACATTTAAGACTTTAAATATTCCTACAAATATTGATTTCATTAAAGAATTGTCATTTTTGTAAAAAATGAAACAGGTTCAAAATAATGAGTGAATACGTTAGTCAAGTTCAAAGAAAAAAGGTAACAAAAATATTTTAAATATTAATATTCTAATTTAACAATTAATATATTTAAAAAAAATAAACAAAAAACATTCTTATAAAAATAAGGAATTCTATAATTTGTACGTTTGAAAGTCACTTAAATGCTTTCTGAGATAACATCTCCCAATCTTAACAATTTAATCGTTTTTAAACACATTCGGTCGTAACTAAAATCGTTGTCTAACTTTCGACAGCCGTCCAAGTAATAAATAAACATTTTTATTTGATGTTTTAAAAGCTTTCTAACTTAGACAAAGGATTCGATTGTCTAAAACTTGATTAATGTAACATTTTATTAAATCAAATTAAGTATATATCCAACTATTTCCAACTATTTTGAACTGTCTAGACACTGTCTAACTAGTAAAAAATCTAATAAATATGTCTGATAGTGCTTAAGATATTTTAAATACAAAAATGAACTGACAAATGGCTACCCAACCTGCATCAATTTGTTTTGCTATTTTCAGATAAAAAATGGTAATAAAGACAAAAATCGGTTCTTTAAAGTCACTGTGTCAGTTTAATGTATTAAAAAATCCTATTCGGAAAGGGGTTACAAACATTATTTTTAAAAAAGCTATTTTTAAGAGATTATTTTTAGTAATATATTTTTAATTACTAATTTGCAAATTTTCCTTGTTTTAAATTTAATCCATAAATGTTTCGAAATTTTTAGGACAATATTTTAAAATTAAATATTTTTTTTTTAAATTTAAAAATTCAACGAAGAAAGTGGCAACACTTAATAAAATCATCAACATTATTTCATTAACAGCTGGTATCACATACAATTCCCGCCAATGGAATGCTTTTCGCTGGTGGACCATCAGAGACCGGCAATGTTGCTCATGGACTTCACTTCGAACTAACCCTGATACAAATCTATCGTGTGGCATTGAGTGCTGGTAAAGCACATCGTGATCACAAGCATCATCACGTGCATCACTTTGATCATGAGGGACTTGAAGTCACTACAACCAAAGCTCCTCCACCAACTGTGAGTATAAAAGTTTTATATTTTTTTTTGCTGATTTTATAATAATAATTTATTTTAGATCAATTCACCTGTCACTATGAATAATCTTTTGGCGAATGGACAAATTCGTACTCGAGTGAGAATCAACTACGCACAACCAACTCAAACCTTGAACAACATCATTGGACTTAATTCAGATGTGAATGCAATTCCAGCAGGTCCAGGTTCGCAAGCAACAATCAACACAAACTTTATCAATGGACAGTTCCATACAAACAGCCGCCTTGTAGCCCAACAACTAGGGGGAATAGCTGGTCCATCTGGACCGACCGGCCCAACAGGACTTTCCTCAAGAGTATCAGTTTTCGATAGCCGCTTTCCGAATTCAATAAACTCACGAGTTATTGATGATTCAAGTAGAAGAGTCATTTTTAAACGCAGCCTTGATGACAAAATGAAGAACGAAGAAAAGGTCTTAAACAAGCGTGGATTGATATTCCTCGAAGATGGTTCAATTGTCGACGATGAAGAATTCAAATTTGATGGATTAGCTGAATTCGGGGGCAAGGAATTCAAACACGACTTAAAAGTGAAAATGAATCTCGACCATGAGGATATCGAAGATGAGATTAAAGAGCATGATCGTGAGCCAGCTGAAGAGGAAGTTAAAGCGGTTATGGAATTTTGTGGTAATTGCGATATTGAGCCATTCCAAGGTGCGATAGTATTTGCATGGAAGAATGCCATGGGTAGCATGGAGTCTGCATTAGATGGACAAAGTGTGGGTAGATGTGGTGATTTTTAGGCATTTATAGTTATTTTTTTAGGAACTTATAGTTTCACTAGTCAGCGAACATAAGAGAGAAAAAATAAACCTAAATCCATTATATACATACATATACCACCATATACACAATTATTTTGTATTTAAATGTATAAACTGTTGTTGAATTTATAAAATTGTAAAAATTGTTCATAGTGTTATAAGTCATATACAATTAATGTTATTTTTTAATAAATTAAAATGAAGTTTAATATTAAATTTCATAAAAAATAAAATAAGGAAAAAATAGAGAAGAATATATTCTAAGACTTACCTTTGACTTATGGATATGTTGATGTTGATATTCTGAATCAAATTCTGGTTCGCTGAAGTAACTCTGAAAAATAAATAAATTAATTAATTAAGTATAGTTGTAAAACTTTTAATTATTGATTCATTTTATCGATCATCGAATTTTCTTTACGAATTTGAATTCCATTTTTCTGAGCAAATATATTGGTATGCCCGTGTAAAAAAAAAATTATTCTCAAGATTTTATTACCTGATCTTGATCCCAATGAGTTGGTTGAGCTTGTGGCAATGGCTGTGGTATCCCAGGCCCTCCGGGCAACACTTGTGGCGGGGCAGCAACTTCATTCGACTCGAACAACCGCAACACTGATCTATCTCGTATCTCCCTTAAATGTGATCGCACATCCTCCAACTCATAGAACATATCCTTGCTTGCATCGTGAATGTATATTTTTACATTTGGACCTTCCAAATAAGCCATGGTCAATTGGCGTGGAAATGAGCGTACAAACAGTGCTCGAACTGTGTCGATCGATGTTATTTCGTTTGGAAGAAGAGCCCTCTTTGTTTCGGAACGGTATTGAAGGAATACTAATCCTACAAGGAATCTCAATTAAAAAATCTTTTCACACTTCCAAAAATATGTGTGTATATCAACATAAACCATATTGCTAATAACTACCCACCCAGAGGCCTTTCCAAAGTTTTCGATGGTGTTCGAACTACTGGCAGCGATGAACGTTGTTTGCCACCTCTGCGAAATCCTGTACTGGCTGTTTCCACTTCTGACATAATTCCAGGGTCCTCATCGAATAGAGGTCCTTGATTAATTGGCGCATAACCACGCATTGGTTGACCCTAATTTGGCATATGGAAGGTTTGGAGGTATTTTCAAAAAAGTTTTCGACATACATTTTTAAACTTTTCTTTACAGGTATATTTAGAATTAAATAGTTGTTTTCTGATTTAGTATGACTAAGTGTTGCAGATAAGATGGAATAACAGTGAAGAAACTACATGAAAAACTTTGAGGAAAACCATTTTTACTTGAAAAAGAAATAAAGCAAAACCAAAGTAGGAAAAACAAAATCAAAAGAAAAACCACATGCACTTTTAAATCAAACAAGAAAAGAGCTTTAGTTGCAAAAAAAATGAAAATATGCACGCACAATCGATATACAGGGGTCTCAAAATATTTAATCTTTTGGTCTTTTCAAGAAAGGGATTGGAAATTGATATTATTATGCTATTGGTATATAATTTATCAGTATAACCATGCTTTAAAAATTCTACCTATAAGATTTTTATAATCTAACAAATAGGAGTTAATTATTAAATTCCTAAATTAAGGCTGAGTTACCTTTGGGCTTGACAAGGGACAGCTACATAATATCAAACTACGAAAACAAAAACTCTTAAAATTTCTAACTGAAAACCAAATCAATGTAAATTTTAAAAACTTGAAAAATAATAAATTCAGAAAGTTCAGAATTTGATATTTCTGAAAGTAATATACAGATCGAGCTCTAGCGGCCATATTATCGCAAGCGACAAAGTCATTCGGGAAGTTCAGAAAAATAAAAGCCTAGAGATTTCGCTCCGTCAAATGGCGAGCAAATGAATTTAAATTTTTGTTTGTATTTTGACAGCATAGCGGAGAAATTTCGCTGTGGAATCCTGTTCATGTAACTTAGATTGCTGAAATCTCATTTTCCATGCCTATTACTATGGTTAGCGAATTAATTATCTGCGAAAAATTCATCGAGAACTTGCAAGGACGTAGTAGCCCGTTTCATTTTGGTTTATGCGTAGGACTGTAATGTCGAAGGTCTTGGGATAGAAAGACAACAAAAATATTTTTTCCACGAATCGTGCCGCATACAGAAATATGTAGTTTAGAGTTGTAAGTCACTATAAGCCTTCGTTTTTATCGAATTGTAGTTTCAGAAAATGTATTTACTTATTTATTTATTTTAACTTATGTAGTTACGAGAAATGTTTAAGTAAAAGCAAACAAATGGGAAAAGTTTTTAAAACGAAATTTTATTTTGGTGCTTAAGATTTTGAGTTAAGACAGAAAATCCAAGATATATCATCTAATTAAAATTTGGATAGCATACAGATAAATTTGTAACCCTTCAACTAGTGCGCTTGATCCCGAACAGTTTATATACGAAATTTTAATAGTTTCGACGTTATAAAAACACCACAAATTTAGATTTATGTCGTTACTTTGTCCATGTTTCGTCACAAAATCTAGAGTTCAATTTATACAGTCTTCATTACCTTTTTATATTTAGACTGTGGAATTTATACAGAAAATTTAATGGACTGTCCACGGTTACGTCGCGGTCGTCGAGAGTTATTTTTTTTTAAGTCGAAATTTCTATAGTAGAAATCAAAATAACTATTTCTATAGTTAAATATTAGTTATACACATATTGCGTAGTTTCTTTGCATTACAATTATTAAAAAATGAAGAACCTCAGAATATGTTAAACTGCTTATCTGTATGGCATCGACAAAATTGCAAATTTCACAAAAATAATGCCACCGTATAAGCGTGTTATATTTTATTTTATTTTGTTTTATTTTTTTTTATTTTATTTTATTTTATTTTATTTTATTATATTATATTTTATTTTTTTATTTTCTTTATAGTTTAATTATTTCATGTTATTTATTTATCTAGGTTTACCTTTCAAGTTTAGTATTTTGTATAATATTTGTAAGTCATGTTCCGAATAATTGTTTAAAAAACAAGATTTTTGTTTTATTTAATCGGTTCAGTTTCTAATATAAATGAATGAAATTTAATATTTTTGCTGTTTGTCTTGGACTCAGTGCCTTGCTTTGTAACGCTTTTTATAATTTGTTTAAGAACATGTTATCTACCTATATGGCACTCGGAATAAAATAAAAGATCGTACCCTACAGGATTTTACTCAGGAGGGGTTGAGAATTCATACAAATATGAGACTTGAATTTTACATTTAATTATAAATTTTGTAAACATTAATATGGGACATTTAAAAGGTTCTGGGAATAACCCCTGAATGTGACCAATTTCATACCATTTTCAGTAAGTGGCAACCTTCAAAAGAAACCACTAGTCTATATAGTCAAAATTTCATGTCAACAGATAATACTTAACGTTAATTTTTCTTTAATCGAATTTCGTTTGTAAAAAATCCGAATTTCATTAAACGCTATAATACTTATATTTTATTTCTTTTTATTTAAGAAAGTTACTTCTTAATAAAATTAAATATTTTTATAGATCATTTTTTTGGTATTTCATATAAAGGGTGTTTTTTTTAGACGTGTGGTTTTCAATCTGGCAATACTTTTTTCGGAGTTGGTCTTTTTGACAGCTGTCACTTGATTTGTGCTAAGTTTGGTTTGCCATTTCATAATGAATAGACTTACTCCTGAACAACATTTGTAAATCGTGTAAATTTATTACCAAAATAATGGCTCGGTTCGCTCGACGCATCACGCGCTGCGTCCAATATTCGGTCGACATAATCGCCCAGCATTGGAGCTGGGGCCTCTTGGCTCTTGGGCCTCTCGGCTGGAATTTATTCGAGCCAGCCGCGGCGGCCACTTGCCCGAAATCATTTTTAAAACATAATGGCAAACCCTTAGCTTTATAATAAAGCTAAATTCTCGGCCATAACATTAAATTATATGCGTTTTATTTCTTCTTGAAAACCACACGTCTAAAAAAAACACCCTTTATATACAAGAAGATATAAAGAATTAAGAACTGTGGTAACTCAAATGACATTTTTTGATCAGCTCTTAAATATTTTGGCCCTATTTTGAAAAAAGTGTTGCCCAAAAATTCGATTTTTTTCTAATTTGATAAATTCATTAACTGGCCTCTCTATATGAACTTGAACATAATTGACAGCTCTGTAATTTTTTTTGACATCTCTAAATTTTTTTGAATTTTTGAATTAAAAAAAATCGATTATGTACGTATATTTTTAATTTTGTTTCTCTTTTTTTTTTTTTCGAAATTTGAAAGATTAAAACTATATAAGAACATAATTATATCTAAGATAAATATGTACATATATTTCATAATTTGTGTCAATCATAATAATCATTTTTTTTAAATTTGAAAATAAAAACATACTTTTTGATAATTTAAAAATATTAATAATTCTAAATGTTTGTCATTTTAGCTAAATGTGTTACTTATTTTACAATTTTCAACTTTCAAATTCAAATCTGCTGAAAAAAGTTTAAGGGATTGGTCAGTAATCTTCAAAAAGAGGGTAATCGAATGAATTTAACAAATTTTAATAATCTATTTTTTGGGCAACTATTTTTCAAAATAGGATTTTTTTCGGTATAATTACTGTCAGTGGTCGAAAAAAAAATTTAATAGATTGGAGCAAATAGTCATTTAAGAAAAAAATAAGAGAAAAAATGACACTTTTAGGGGTGAAATTAACATAGGTTGAGTAATAATATATAATGTCCATTAGCAGTCATGAAAGTGAAAAGTTCAAGACAGTCTTATAATATATTTAAATTCTATGGCGGCTAATCAAAAAACAAAATTATCTTCTTTTTTTTTTTTGGTTTCTTATTTATTTTTTATTTCAAATTTTTTTTTATGTGTTAATTGATTTCAGCTTTCAAGGCCTTATATGTACAATGAAGGAAATTTCTTTTGAAATTACTTCTCAATTATCTTACAATTGTAATCAAAACAAAAAATCTAACTAAAACCAGAAATCACTAGCCGTTCTCATTCAATACAACTTTGATTACTGACCTATTATTATCGTAGCGCTCTTACATGTTCAATTGAATTTTTAAGCATTGCTTCTTTCATTTTGCATATTATGTACATAACAGACATACATATAATCTGCGTTATTAAAATTGATTATTCGGTGCAAACGGGAATAAAAAAGGAATTAATACTCTTTTAATTGTAATCGAAGGTATTTTCTTAATTATATGTATTAAAATATTATGAATTATATAAATATAAAAAGTAAACAAAAAAAACATAAAAAATATATTTCCAATATCATCAAACTCAAAATTTACTCAAAAACACAAAACCTAATATTTAATTACAAAACACCCTAGCACTGAAGGATGCAGTTGGTTTTATACAGATACCACCCAGCAATAAGCAAACACAATTCCGGAACACACACATACTCTATATCAAAACAAAACAAATGCTAAAAATTATTCAATCTAAAATATGTACTAACAAATAACCATTATATACTCAAAATCGAATCAATACAATAGGGGTAAACTATATTCTACAATGAAAAACCTAGGGTTCCCTTATTAAACAAGAATAAAGAGGGATATTTAGAAACGATATCTGTATAGTAGGTAAGGTATAGCTCGAGTTAAGGCAGTTGGTCAATTTTGTAACGCACAGCAGTGTTACAATAATTTTCAATTACATAATAGATTTTAGTGTCCCCCATAAATGGATGAGGGTTCTCAATCTGGTACAAAAAAATTATTTTTACTTGATTTATATTTCTGTATATAGGACCAGAATTTTAAATAAATAGTTAAAGTAATGATTGGCTATTTTGATTGAAGAAAAATCACTTTAATCACATTAAGGGCCAGTTTTTCACAGTGGGTTAAATCTCCACCATCATATTCAAAGGTTCTAATAGATTGGCACTAATCAATGGAAATCGACTGATTAGCGATATCCATGATTAACAACTCAAATTTTGGATTCCCTAATAAAAATTCATGTTAACATGCACATTCGATGATTTACCAGTTGCAGTAATCGTCGATTAAAGATGATCAGCTGTGAACAAACTGGCCCTTAACATGCTTTACTTAATATTGGTACATAAATATGAATGTCCGTTTTCATTTTCAAACTTAAAAAAATATTCAGGCAATTAAAATGGAATATTTTTAGAGTCAATACTTAGGCATTTATTAAATAAAAATGAAACTTGTTGATAAAAATTGAAAGTATGTATTTGTTTGCGGCTTAACATTTAAAATTCAAACAAAAAATGTTCAAGCATAACTTTTTTCGCTATAGTAATTTTTCTGTGGTACACTGTGTCGTATACGTGTTTTTTTTAATACAATTTATTGTGTATAAAAAACCAAATTATTTTTTTTTTATATCTGACATATTATGGCAAATGCGGACGAATTTCAAAGAGGATGTATAAGATACAATTTATTTAGACGTTGAATAGTACCTGACTTGTTTAGTACTTTTTTTCAAGACACAAGACAAAACTCGACATGTAAATTAAATCTATTTCTCTTTTTCTCGTCCAAATTCAGATGAAGATTTTTTTCTTCTGAAATATTCCAAATATGCTAATGAATTTAAATCTAAAATGAAAAATTTACTTTTCAGTTAAGTCATAAACATTGATAATCTTTGCCCTAAAAATAATAGACGTATTGGGTCAGTGCAACAGAATTAAGGATATACGTCGTTTACTACCTCTCTTGAAGCTCTTAAGTGATTTCGGGATCATCATAATAAATTGTTTCCTATAGGAACATTTTTTTTTCACATTCTAGTTTAGAAGCAATTCGACTATTGACCAACTCAATTAACTCGAACTATACCATTTTCAACCTATAGTTTCATTCAAAAACAACTGACGGATGCAGGGACGAATTTAATTTTATGTTTTATTTTTAATGCTTTTACAGTGATAAATTGTTTATTTATTTATTTTTAATTATTTTTTAATAAAATTTTTGTTGTCTAGGAGGTATGGAATAAATTTTGTTTACCTTTTTATTCTTTTGAGCTCGTGTACCCATCTACAAAAATAAACAAGAGATAAAATTCAAAAATATGCGAACAGTTATAATGGAAGAGTTGTGTGTTTTTTCAGTGTGAATTCATTTATTTATATTTTTTTTAACTAAATAGTATTCATTTTGTATTGTGTTTTTAAATTATTTTAATTTTGTTTATAATAGTTAATAAGGGTAGGTTTATATTTATCAATATTTCAGAATTAGAATAATTCTATTATTTTCTTATCAAACTTTTTTTTAAAGAATAAAATAAAATTTATTTAAAATTACATAATTCAACTGTATGGAAAACTGTTTGATTATTTATTTAGTGACATTTCATATAATTAATACGTAAATTTTCTTTGAATTGACGATTTTTAAAGTATTAATGTATAATTAATACGTACTTATATAGAATCACGATTATCATGATAAGAAACATTCATTTTTCGTACATAATTCCTACTCTTACAGATGTAGTAAATTGTCCGATGAATTACGAAAACGTATGGCAATATGTACAAACTGAAAAATCCATACGTGTGCTTGTACGCATGTTTGTTATAATTCTCCACCTAATTTCTCATGATTTTAATCACACATTTATAAGAACCCACGATTTTATTACTTAATATGCATATTTTTCAATTACTATATGCTTTGTTTGAAGGGGTTTTGGAGAAAATATGTACTTGGTATACAAAAATTAATACCAAAAGCCATGAGTTGAGCAAAGGGATCTACTTCAGGAAATATAAAATGTGTCTTTTTTTCTGGATAATGTTCCTTCTTATAAGACGAAATTAAAAAATGTAAAATTAGAAAAATGTGAACAGAATCATTTTTTTTTTTTCAATTTTCTTTTAAGTTATAAAATCGAAAAAATATTTTCATTTTCTATATTACACAACACATGCATGAAATTCAAATGTACCAACGCAAAACAAAATTTGCAGCGACACATGAGCGAAATACAAAAGTATACTTAACGATTAATGTACTGTAGTTTGGCGCAGAGTCTTAAGCCCAGAGTATAAAATCAACCAATGGATTTGGACATTAACACACCCAAATGGATAAAAATGGAGCTAGATCGAAAAACATTAAAGAGCCTGCCTTATTTCTTCATGTTCCTTGAGTTGTGTACATTTGTATATTGTGTATCTGTCGGTGCACATTTTGTTATGTGTGAGAACATTTTTGGCTTTCCTGCTGAGAAAATTTAGCTCTGTTTAAATTTGTCTTTCGAGCATTTGTCGTGCCAATTTTTGTTTGAATCGCTTTTCATAACCGATAATTTATTTCGTGCGTAATTACGCTGACAAGTTTCCGTTTCGAAAAAAAGCTTAGTTTTGCCAAGTTTATTAATGGCCTCCGTATGCTTTTAATAAGAACAATAAAGATGAAGAATATATGCTAGGGTCATCAAAAAAATATGTAAAACAAAAAAAACTCGAAAAAAAATTTCGAACCACCCGGATAAAGAAATTCGAAGTCTTAGCAATCCTGGATTTAGTTGGTCGGGTATGTGAAGAGGTAGCCGATACCAATGAAGGCTACCGGCCACCCTACAGAAAGAACCCGTGGTATGATGATGAATAGAAAAAGGAAAACCAACCGGGCCTTTAAAAATGTTGTGCACTTTTTTCAAACTACTTAAACAGTAGTATAAAACATCAAAAGCTGTAATAATATTTAACTATGTATGTCAGGACATGTGGTGTATTTATCTTCAAAAACTTCCTTACACAGCCCAAAAAATGTGTTCAAAAGTAGGTGCATAATGGAAACAATGTTATACTTTGACTGAAATATTTTCACGTTCAAGGTAAAAATATTGATTTTCTCGTTGATTGATTGACACCACTCATCGCATGAGGTATTAGTTAAAAATGAATTTAAGCTGTTTTTTTAAATGAGTTTTTAAGAATGAAGGCACAAAGCCACAAATTAATTTAGTTGGTTGATGTGTGTAAAATGTTTTAATAATAAAGATTTATGTGTGTGTATTTGATAAATTAAGTGTTAATATAAAAAAATGTATGTATCTAAACAAATTGCAAATTGTGTATATAAATAATGTAAAGTGTCTCAACTATATATATGAATCCATTTAACCTCCCAAATACATAAGTAGAAAAAAATAAGAAACAATACCAAAATTGAAATCAAAGGAAAAAAACAAACAAAATTTAATATTTAAGAACATTTCACCGAAGCGTCATATTTATTGCAAATAAAATTGTTTATTTATTTTGTTTTTTAAAAAAACTTCTTATGTTTTTTTTTTGTGTTACTAAGTATAAATTCAAAAATCTTATTTTACAATTCCTATCCGATTTAGTTTATGCGACCGCATATTTTTTTTTAATTCATCAAAAAATATATGTGAAGGAAAGAGGAGAGAAGCAAGAAATACAAGATGTTTAAACTTAATTAAATCAAACAAAAACAAAAAAAATTCTTCGAAGCATTGCAAAATAATATAATTTTTACATTTCTTGCAAATTATTAAGTTATTTAAAAATACAAAATCAAGAAAATCTAAAATAAAAATTACAAATCATAAATACTTAATTATAACTGTAGTATAATATTAGTATATGTATAAGAATTTAACAAAATCAAAAATATAATTTTTTTTATGTATAAAGTGTTTAAATATTATATATTTTTTTTTAATAAACAAAATAAAAAGATCTCGGCTTTTAACACAATAATAATAATTAAGGGTTAGTATACAAAAAAAATCACAACAAATAATTTAACTTTTTTTTAGATTTTTAAATTTAAATTAACAACTAGGTGTTAGTTAAAATAACATTTAAGAAATATGTTTTTAACTTAAGACTTAAATGGATTTTTGTTGTTTGAATAAAAAAAATAACAAGAAAATTAGGAAAGAAAAATTACAACAACATAATTAATATGAGACTTGCTTAAATTGCCAGTCATGTGGTGTTGTGTGCAAATAGCTTATATGACATTTTTTTTAAATTTAAATATGATTGAATACCCAAACTCAAAGCAGCCACACTCAAAAAAAAACACCACACATTTATATAGCCACATTTTTCTTAAATATTGTCTTTTGTATTCAAAAAATTTACATGTAGTTAGTGGTTTTATTTATTTTATTATTTTTTTTTATTGAAATCTAACTAACTTTATCATGAAATTCTGCATTTTTAGAATATTTAATGTTTTACTTTTATTTTTATATTTTCAAACATTTGTAATTTGTGAAACATAAAGAAGTTGAGTGTTAGGTATGTATCGTCGATTTACCTCCAGATCCATTGCTCGCTGTTGGGTTTGACCTTGTCCACCCATGCCACCACCAGCATTTCCCATGCCAATGGCAACACCACCGACGCCACCACCTCCACCATATTGTAGCATATCACCGCCCAAAGTGTGACGCCTGGGATCTTCGCGGCGGGCGTTACGTCTTCTATCGTCGGATACTGAAACAAAAAAATAAGTGGAAATATTTTGTTTAGATAATTCATAAATGTTGATATTTTTTTGAATAATTAATATATAGGAAAAATTAAAATACAGATTTTATTTTATAATTTTTCATTTTAAGGGTTTTAATAAAGTATTTTTTTATTATATTTTTTTATTTTTAAGTATTAATAAAATATTTAGAGAAGTTGAAAAAATTCGACCCTGTTATTTTCTTTGCACCGGAACCATACAGCTTATGGCTCAGATTTTTTTTTACTTTCTAGGGGAAAATCGGATTACTCATTATTTAAAAATTAGATATTCGCTTTTTTAAATTCCAAAATATTTCGTCGAGACAGAAAAATAGACTCATAAGATCTTGAAGCCAAATGACTTCTCAGTTACCACCCTATACTTAAATAAGCATGTGCGTACATATTTAAAAAAAATTCTTTAAAATGACTTTGGTTTTATTTTGTTTAGCTTCCAAATAATACATTCTTATTTATAAACGATTTTTAGACGTTTTTTAAGCAATCCGCTCTCCATGTATTGTATTTGTCTTTTATTTAACATTTAGTAAAAATGCGGTTGTATATATGAACATAATGCTAAATTTCTAAATGAAATGAAAAAGGGAGCAAACCTTTTTTTCAAGGCTGAAAGTGATTTTGTTTAACTAAACAAATTTTTACATAGAAACTTTGAA
The DNA here is from genome assembly GCA_929447395.1 of Epistrophe grossulariae. NCBI lineage: Eukaryota > Metazoa > Arthropoda > Insecta > Diptera > Syrphidae > Epistrophe > Epistrophe grossulariae. Next base: position 91,091,872 of record OV839568.1, on the reverse strand, counting down.
CACGATATTTTAAAATTTTTTACAGTTTAAAACCTGAAAGTCAGTTTTATTACATTTACTTTGAGAAGTTCAATCAAAGCCGTTAGAGCCATTTCGAAAAATATTTTTCAGAAGTCGTAAAAATTTATAATTAACTAAAAATATATTTTTTTTAAATTTTATTTATTTATTTATTTATTCATTCTCAACTGCAAACATATGTTTAAGTTGAATACAGACATGATTTGGATCCCATGGAAGATGACGAAGCACTGTTGGAAAAAGCCTTACTATTGTACTGAATTCAGTACAATTTGATTTTCTCAGTACGTAAGTACATCTTTGTCATTTTCAGTACAATTTTGAATTGTTTGTACAAAACTGAATTATTCCTTTAGTTAATTTTCTCTTATCTTCATTAAAAAAATCTATGTGCGATGCGAACATATTATACCCAAAGCCCAATTACCCAATATCAAAACCTTCCCCACTTGGACTGAATGCTCTCATTTGATTTTAAATAGTGAACATCTGAACGTCAATTCGATGACTTTTCTGCATTCTTTGTTTTTGTTTGTCTTAAGGTCTTAAATGTTAAGTTATATTTCACTATTTTATCGTATATGTCTTAAAAATAATTAATGATGTTAACTTTGAAATGCAATCCGAAGATCTAAGAGTACATATTTTGCTTCCAAGAATGAAAGTTATTTTAAAGCAATTATATAGAAATTTAAAGGTAAGGTAATCTTTGGATGAAAATCCAATAAACTCAAATAAACTTTTAGAAAATCACCTACCAGTTATGGAGATATATTGCAACACCGAATGTGCAATCTCATACACTTCGAAAAAGTTCAGTGAAAAAGATATACAGAGCTTCAAAAATCATGCTAAAATGTTTTATAACATTTCTACAAGAAATTAGAAGAAGATTGAATTTCGATGACTTTTTCTTAAACGCAGTTCAAAATTTCTCACAAAGTTTATGTTTAAAAATATTCATCGAAGTATTCAAGGTACCTTTGTGTTCCTCATTCTCCACCAAACGTTGGATTAATTTTGTATGTTAAAATATAATAAAAACTAAATTAAGAAATCGGTTACAAGTTCCAAGTATCAACTGCACTGATAAAAACCAAAAAAAAACAAAAAGGAATGTTGTCACAGTTTTGTAATTAATAAAGATCTTGTTAATTATAACGTGACAAACAATCCTCTTCAAAAAGAAGAACTTTTAAAGTACAACTCGTCGCCCGAGAATTGTTTTGTCGTATAAACCATTTGAGCAATTTTGGGAAATCGCATTTTAAGTTTTACGTTTAAATAAAAAAGAAACTGACCGATGAAGTTTTCTCCAATTTTAATATAATTTTGTGTGGAAAATCTTCTTTTGATTAAGGTATTCCAGATTGTTGAGTCGATTTTAGTTTTTAATCTATAGAGGTTTATCTCCAAAATCATTTTGTCGTATACGCCACGAAAATCAGTACTTTGTTAGAACCTCATACACATACGACAAAGTACACACAAATGCGATAGTTCAATTCAATACTGAATCGAGCGAGATTTTCGATTTTCTCAAAAACTAAAAGACATTTCAACATCTGGTTTTCAGTGTTTGAATACAAATTGATACGAGAATTGAATATTAAAACCGAAATTACTAGTTAATAACGTAAATTTTTGAACAAAATGAGTTTGAAAAAAACTTTCTTAATTTTTTTTAAATTTGAGTTTAAAAATTATTTTTTCCAAAACTATTGTATAAAAAAAATAAATTTAAATACGGAATTAAGGGATGGATTCTTGGGTTTAAAAAAAGGCATGTCATGATATTGTAAGTGTTGCGGTTGATTTTTAATAATTCTTTTTCTAACTAAAACAATCCTATATACGTACGACAAAGCAATATTAAAAAAAAATATCGCGAAAATATATGGATATTTTGCCGTATATGCCAAGATCTGGCGTTTACGACAAAACAAAACTAAGGGATGAGTTATTTTGTGCGGATATACGACAAATGCATACTGATTTTCTCAGTAACTGTAAATGATAGGTCAAATCTGATTTCATAAATGGAAAGAGGACCTTTGAAAACATAGAACTGCATACCCACTTTAAAAATTTTGGCGTTTACGACAAAACAATTCTCGGGCGACGAACTCATTTAATGTTAATTACCTAACTAACTATGTAATATGTATTACTTACTGATCTAAGGCACCAGTTATACCTAATAATAATCATTGTTAATGACCAGTGACCATTTAAAATTTCCATTTTTAATTTTCAGATCTTTAGGAAGCAAAATCAGTGATTATTTTAATGTCAAAATAAACCTAATAGTTTAATAATGATTTAGAATTTTAAAAACCTGAAAACTAAAAACCTAAATATACAATGATGATATTCAATGAAAGCTACAACTGGCTCAGCTTACTGTGATACGGGATCCGTTCGTTATTTCTTTAGCTATAGTAATGAAGTTCCTATACTATGTTACCTTAATATTTATAACAAGTGAATGGTTCTTGTTAATAAATAAATTTTATTTTTGAATTTGTGTGTTTGCTAGTTTTTATCAATTTAAAAGAGCCCAGTACTATTTGTTCTCTTTCAGTACTATTTTGTTTCGGCGTTCAGTACAATCGAAAAAAGGCGATTTCCATCACTGTGACGAAGGACGAATAACAAAAATTGTTTTTGAACACTCTCAATTTTATTTATTGAAACATCATACTTAGGACACCATACGGAGCTACAATACTCAAGGATAGGACGGACAAGAGCACAGTAGAGGATTTTTGAGATATATGGATCATTTAATTCCTTAGAAAACCTCTTAATTAATCCAAGGCGGCTTCTTGCCTTACTTGTGATGATGTCAATGTGGGAGTTAAATGAGAGTTTGACATCAAATAAGACTCCCAAATCATTAAATGTGTCCACGCGATCAAGTAAGCATTCATCAATAAAATACGAAGAAACAATAGGATTTTTCCTCCTACTATATGACATCACTTTACACTTTTTTATGTTGAGTTCCATACCATTTAAAGAGCACCATTCAAAGGCTCCATCAATATCGTCTTGCAAAAACTTTATTGAAATATGTACTTAGATATGCGAGTAATAAATCCAATTTCTCACTGAACAACAAAATCTGAATACAACAAATACAAAATTTAATCATTAATAATTAAAAAAAAAAACAAAAAATTTTGTACAAGTGCAACTCGTTTTAGATACAGCTGAGACATAAATTGGTTTTTTTTTAACACTTTAGAAATTACATAAAAACTCATTGCACCGAATTTCTAGCACATCAGTGCGATCTGTCAGGGCTCTAGAGTTATGGGGTTGAATGTTGGCATTCAAGTCTTGAATCGTAGGTGCCTTATCGGCGAATGCGAATGCACATAACCCCAAAGACAAAAATTCAAACTTGTCCATCAGGTCCATCAGCCCATAAAGCACACCAAACAGTACATTTTTGTAGATCCAAGGGTACTCGTGATGTATGTTCGGCGACATTTGGTTTGAGCAAGATTTTGCATTTTTACAGTTTGCGATTTTGCTAATTTTGTCAATTACATAAGTTGCCGAATAACGAAACAAAAGATAACGAAATGGCGAGAAAACATAAAGTGAATAAACACTTAACGAATAATGTAATATCTTTCTTGTTTCCACCTTATAATATCATACTAAGCATTTGGTTTTTAGCTATGTTGTATTGTGCTCAACTTGTGCTGTGATGTGCTGTGAATATTTTTTTAAAATTTCGCAAAATTCCAAAATTTAAGGATGCAATTTTTTTAAAAATTAAGTTTTCCCAAAAACTTAAAGTTGTCCTGTTTTGTGCCTAGATAATGATAATAAGAACCGAAGCGATAAAAAAAATTCGCATGTTTTCAGCCAAAAATATATTTGCGAAGCGTGAAGTAAGCACCACCAAGTTATGCTGTATTGTGTTCAAGTTGGGCTTGACAATTAACTCACACCACCCTTCAAGAAAATTGCCCGTGTCGAGTACCTATCCGCTAGGCGATCTCCTATCCAAAAAATATGAAATCAGCTATTTTTTTAACAAAGGATTCCAAAAATCTACCTATCCGATAGGGCGTCAACTTATCCAAAAATTTACGGCACATGACAGTGCAAGTAGAGTTTAAAACAGCGCAAGTATTACTTTTTGAAAAATCGTAATTTTAAAAAAAATTAATTCATTGGTAAAATTTGAAAATTAAAAACAAATATTTACGGCGCATGGCGGCAAATGTTGAGCACAATACAGCACACCATTTTTTTTTGAAAATCGAAAGTGGTGGTGCTAACTTAACTAAATTTTGTTTGGCTCTAAAATCTGCGAATATGCGAATTTTTTATTTATATCGACCAGGAAAATGCATCAGGAATAGTTAAAACGTCATGAAATTAAATACTCCTCTTCTAAGGACCTAATTCCATATATTTTTTTTGTCGTGCAATTACAAATCACTCCAAGCCGATGTTAAAGAAAAAAACAATGAGCACATATACAAAAATGTTAAGATGATTGGAAAGACTTCTTCTTTACATGTTTCACTTTTTTGCCCTTACTTTAAAACGATAGAACGCATATATCTATAAATCCTTCTTTGACAATTTTAAAATGGACATTCAATTGGAATATAAAAGTACATATAAATAAGATTCTTATAAGAAATTAAATATAACTAAGGATAATGATATCTTCCAGAATACAGAATGAGAATATAGCTCTCACCACAGAATGATCAATAATTATTTTCCTACTAAAATCCTTGTATATGATCCATTCTGTACCCATAAAAACTTTGAAAATTAACATAAGACCCACCTTCCATGTTTATTTTTTCCAGCTTAAGTCATGTCTCTTAAGGTAATATACTCCACCCTTAACATAAACTTAGTCTTTAAAAATACTCCATTTAAGCATTTATACTGCCGATGTCAATATTTATAGAATTAAAAACGACATCAACGACTGAAAAATGTATAATAGCTTTCCATTTATCAACCATCTCGAAGACTCATAAAAAAACATAAATCACATAATTTTGTTTCGCCTTCAATATCTAAACACAGAATCTCTCATTGTGACACAACCCAGTCAGTATATCTCAGGGTGACCCAAATTTGAATTGTTCCGTACATTGCCCTGTCGACACATTAATTAGACGCCTTTCTGTGATGAAGACACACAAAGAAATTACTTTTGATTTTTTCTTTTTTATATTTTTGTAGTTCCATTTGCGAGATCTTAAGTCTGGGAAATTTTTATGGTCAATTATATGTGTGACATTTGATGTTTGAACTGTCATTCTCTTGACATAAAAGCTTTTTACAAACATAATCTTGGAGGAGGAAAACATTATTCTATACTATAATCGGAGCTATTATGATTCGTGTTGTTAGTTTGTATTTACATCATCATACAAACTTTCAATTTCTGTCAAAGTAACAAAGGTTTCAACTTGATCTAGTTGCGTTACATCATCGTCTGTCGAATTTACCCTTCAAATTTCATAAATTAAATTTGTGTCGCGAATGAAAAATGAAAATGAAAACTATAAATAACGCACAACAACACATTTACCGGAAATTCAAAATATTTGACAGGAATATTTCTAAATTATTTATCTACCCGCACTTGAATTGAATATTTTGTATATATTTATCGTGAGGGCAATGATTTCAAAAAAAAGTTTTCAAGAGCACTTAAAAGTTTTTGGATTCTGTTTTGAATTTTGAGGTAGATCGTGATATTTTAAAAATATAATTTGCATGTGTTTTGGAAATATTTATACATAGGCGCCCGCCTCCTCTATATTTGTATATTTATATTGGGGCGAATATAGTTATTTGACGTAAAGGACAAAAAACATGCGGAAGTTTTGGTCATATCTTTTGTCTTTCTGCTTTTGGATTTTCAAATTGAAATATTTTTGGCACAAGTCCATAAGACTACTTTGAAAATGTGGTCAAAAAAGATATTTATGAGAATACCTATATTGCACGTGCGTATATGAGAATATAAAATTGAATGCAATAAAACTGTTTATGGGAATGATTTCATTAAAAAAAACACTTGATCTCGAGTTTTAGAAAAATAAAAAAAATTATTAGGCTGCGTAATTTTTTAAAGTGTTAAATATTAATAGCAGCGTTTTATTATCCATATGATCTCATTGGGATCAAAATTAACACGTTAATACAAAAACAACACGTAATTATGCTTTCTATCTGGATCTATTTTAATAATCTTAAAATTAGTTCTTACTCTGGCGCAAGTAGTTGATTTTTGGTTTTTGAAATGTTGTTAAAAGTGTGAAGAAACCAACAAATAAATAATAAAAAAAACTTTGTATTTTGAATAAAAGACAGTTAACATTTAAGCTTACTTATACCGAATTTGGACTTTTGGGAAATTGCCACTACGAATTTTAAACTGAAACTGTTAATGATAGTCCAGTCAATAAAGCCAAAAAAAACAGCTCATTAAGGAAATAATCACCGGAAAGCTGAATTTTGGTATAGAGCCTTCTCATGGTTTTCTTAAGAAACTGTCAAAAGTTCAAAAGTGAGTGGCGCTAACAATTTTACGAAGGTGTTGCAGATGTGTTTTTATATTCATTTTCTATATTTTTTTTATTTGCCCCCCCACCTAAAAGGGTGGACAAATACAGGGGCCAATATCTTCCAATCATGCTCATATAATGTACCGACAACAAAAAAATTGATGCATTTATCACTAAATGCACAATTTTTTTAACTAAGCCGCCCAACTATATAGAAAAGTAAGACCCTTAACTCTTCCAATTAGTTTATTTCGGAAACGGTTATTTTTATTAAAAAAAAGTATTTTAATCTTTTTTGTAGGAAATTTTCCAAGCTACAAATTAGTTCCTGACATTTTTTTTGTACAACTTACCATTTGGGAGTTATTCCTAAAAAAACATTTTGGGGGCCTTCAACCCCCCGTAAGATTGTTAGCGGCACTCATATCGATGGGGACTTTTGACAGTTTCTTAATAACGTTATGAGGAGGCTATATACAAAATCCAGCTTTCCGGCGATTTTTTCCGAGTCAAATGCTTCATTGAAACTTCTGCCCTCTGGTGATGAGTTTTACAGATATATGTAGATGTTATGCTGGCTTTTCACGAATCGATTTTTTCCAGGAATTTTTTTATTGTTTAATTAACTGATGATTTTTGAGCTTCATCGGATGCGAGTCTAGATATCTTACATATCGACCGTTAAAGTGCAGAAAGTCGTAAGTCGTTGTTAGAGGTTTTGAATTTTGCCTTTTCTGTTAAATGTTCCGAACAACATTGTTTCACTGAAATTGAAAAAAGGTGGCTCTGGTTCTGATAATGCATTAATTAATATTTTTTTTTGGAATTTTTCAACTTACGAGGTAATAAATCTTTAACCGTCGATATGTGCTGCGGCTGTGCGGCGAGTCACATGATTCGAAGAAGCGACTTGCCGCACGGCAAAAATCGGCACATGAAATCGACTGCCGTTACATTAATTCCTTAGCGTATTGGAATATCGTTCTAACTTAAAACATGGAATTTTTTTCTTAACTTGCGATTTATTCAGTAAAACAATATGCGACATTTGGTTTTCGCACTCAAAATGCCTCAAACGGTTGCTTGAAATGTTGTTCTTCTTTCTTTTTCTTCATGTTCTTGTGGCGAAATTTTTTTTGTTTGGGAGAAATGTCAAAAGAAAGAAGGAAACACAAAAATCTAGGTATATTGAAATATAAAATTTAATGTACATATTTCTGTTAAAATTTGAACATATAGGACCTTATTTGACCGAAACCTTGAACAACACAAGAGGACTACAGAAAAGTAAAGCTTTATCACGCAGTGCTTCAATATTGAACTTGAACTTTTTTTTTTTAATCAATGAAATCACAAGCGAATAAAAAGGTACGCAATAATCTCCAAAATTTGGCTAAACTTTAATTTAGCTAAGCATTTAAGCCAAATGGTATAAGCAGCTCTAGATAAAAAATCGAATTTCTGTTTGTTACTATACATCACTTATGATTAGTGCGCTAAATTTTGACAGATACAATTTATCGGACGAAATGCTCCGCACATCAATACTCGACATAAATTTTAACAAATTCTTTATTTCTTGAACTTTGTTTGAACTATGCTTTGTTGAAAATAAAAATCGAAGTGGGAAGAATATTTAAGCAAATTTCTAACAATTTTAGTACAACGTTCTGCCAAAGTTCATATACAAAAATAAAATTGGACTAAAATTATTAGAATTTGGCAGTTTTAAGAAGTATCGGTTACATCAGACCTATATTCTCGACAAAACTCTTATGTCAAAATTTATTTGGAGAGAAAAGTAAGAGCTGCGTTCTTGTTTTAGGTAAACAATTTAAAAAAAAAGCCCTATCCACAAATACACACTGGCCTTGGTGTAAGTTATTGTAGAAAAATGGACCCCCTCCTCTCTACGTACAATTTATAGCCAAGTAAGCGTCAAAATTAAAATCATAATTTGGAGAAAAAGATGAAACAAAGAATTATACGTCAAATTATGGTAAAAAAAGAGTTATAGCAGTTATTCGAAGTATATGAAATATTCAATGTGTTTCGGGTGCCCGAAGTATGCCTACTTGGCCCTGGACGCAGACAGTATGTTTATGATGAGATCTACATATTATAAATTGGCATAGCAGTGTTACCATTTTGACTTGTTTCCAGTACGTGACTAGCTGTCATGGCTGTTAGATGAAAATAAAATATAAATACAGCCAACTGGTTTATTTGGTTAAGTTAAAAATTTAGTAATTAAGCAAAGTCTGTGGATGTAATATCGTAGATTTCAATAAATAAATAAATAAATAAATAAATAAATAAATAAATAAATTAAAACTAGACTTCAACTTCAGTAAAAACAAGTGTTAGCTACAATCAACGAACATACCCATTTTGAAATCTCTCTGACAATGACAATTGACAGCGACAATCAGTTAAGGTCTTCTTCCAGACGAAGAAACAAGATTTGTTGACGTTTTCTTTTAATTTCTTTCAAAATATAGATTCCTTTTAAGGCATTTAGTTTACCTAACGCTCAAAGTGTGGAAATAATTTTCCAACTAAATCTGTTCAAATCGTCGACTGACCGATTTTGTTCACTTCTCTTTGTTCGTGCCCTTCTCTCTTAGAAACAAAACTTTTCGAAGACAAGAATCTCCTCGTAGGAATGGGGTCAAAGCAGGGTTGCGAGTTATTGAATTAAAAAAAACATTAAGTCATAAGCTAGTTGGTGAATTATTAATTAAAAGAATTAATTTAATAAGCTAGTTGATGACTTAAGAATTAAAAAAAAATTAATTCATAACCTAGTGACTGATTTATCATTTAAAACATTTTATTCATAAGCTCATGGGTGATATTTCATAAGCTAGCTTATGAATTAAAAATTTTCCTAAGCCAGCTTATGAATTGAAAATTTGCCTACTCATAAATCACCCATGAGCATAAGAAAATTTTTTAAATCGTAAGTCATTCACTAGCTTATGAATTAATTGTTTTTTTAAATTCATAAGTAACACACTAACTTATGAATTAAAGCCTAGCTTAAGCTACAAAGTGAATTAATTTTGAGTTTGAAAATTAATTTTTCAAAAACTATTCACTAACATAACTTTATTTAAAATTAAAAACGAGATTTCTGGCTTTCCAAAAAGGTATAGCATGGCATTGTCAATTTTACCGTTGTTTTTAAATAATTGTTTTTCTGTTTCAAGTCAATTTTTTTAGAATATTGCCCTTCCCGCCTAAACGGGGGGAATTAGACCCCACCCCTCACATACGATTTTTTCCTTGTCTTAACCCAACCTACTCGCTCAAGGTATTTGGTGCACCTTATACCAATCACCCTGTATAACTTTAATAACTTTGACATGAAAATTTGACAGATGGTAACCCCATAGTTAACCCGCCGCAATATTGGTAGCAGCTATTTGTAAATAAAATTTGTGTTTGTAAATAAAGTGATGGTTAAATTTTGGCAATACCAAACCCATTGTTTTATTTTCTGTGCCTTTCTGAATTTATTATTTATTAACTTCAATGTGTCACAACCAGTCAAACATATGTACAAACTTTACCAAATATATACCAATCCCCGATAAACAAACAAATAATAAAATAATAACCTCAACCTTCACCGCAAGAATGCGACATCTATAAACATCTACACACTTTTCTTTACAAAGTTGTAACCTTAACAATGTCACCACGTTGCGTCGCAGTCGTCTCGTCGTCAGTCATCGTGCGTGCGTCGTCGCGTCACGTGTCGTCACATCATCGCTATGGAAACTTTAATCGATAAATTAATTTAAATAATGTTGTGAATAATTTACAACATAGAAAGTTTTTCGATTACACTTTTTATCAACACTCTCAAAGAAATAAATTTGAATTAAAGAATATTATTTTCGAATTTGATGACAATTCGTCTGTATATTGAAATTGACAAAAAAACAGATACAATTTTTTATGAATAAAACATTAAACAAGTGAAAGGTGAAGCTGTCGGGAAATTATCGGCAAAAATCAATAGGTAGCTTTTAATGGACAAGATGCACTTTAAAGAAAAAAAACGACATACCAGATATTCAACATCAGAGCAGAATCTAATGGATACCGGAAACCTAGCCCGAATAAATTATACGGAAATAAAAACAATCACGTATAATTTATTCCTAAACAAAAAAGTTTATAGATACTCGTAATATGGATGAGCATGTTCTTTATTTTTTGTTTGGTTTTTTCTTACCTCTTTCCCAGGAATCCTTTATTCTCTGTTCTAGTTCTTTGTTTATCCCGTTAGCATACAAATAAAAAAAATTCCACTCAGACATTAAGCCAAAATAAACAAAAAAAAAAAGACGAAAAATCCCAAATGATTTTTATCGTATGTGTCAGAAATGCACTTCAAATTTGAACTTTGAAAAAAGCTAAATTTTCAACCGCAATATAGAACACAAAAAAGGTGGTGTACGTATGTTGCACTATTTTTCACCAATGCTCATGCGGAACGTACAGACTTAGTACGAAAAAGGAAAATTTCAAACTTTCAAAAACTAATAGACAACAGGCGTCTAAAATCCACTGTAAACAATTTTCGGGGACAACAAATGCACAGCCCAAATTTTTTATTTTTTTTTTAGATAAAAGGGAACGAACACGAATTTACATCGGCAATGGGGCAATAATTCGAACTATGTTTATAATAAATAAATAGTCGAATAGCTGTAATTTTCAGCTTTACACCGCACGGATAGATTTTTTCGAACGAAAAGTAGAATACGGGCAGCGTTTGAAAAAAAAGACGACCACCAAACGATCCGAACGCGTAAATGAAACTGAAATTTCTGACTTTTTAATAACAAATTAGGAGCACAGTTCTTGGGGGAAGCATCCACTGAAAGTTGTATCTATATAGTCAGTCGTCGAACTAACAAGAGGGCAGTTTTGTGGCATGCGGGTGGCTCTGAACTACTTGAGATCTTTTCAGATCGACCAGATGTGCGCGGGGATTCTTTAGTTGGTTGTTGTATCGTATATACATATTGTATAATTTTTTGAACGCAATGGTTAATGAATGAACAAAAAAAAAAAACAAAATAAAGAAACATTTTCCATCTGTGCTATAGGTTTTAATTTGCACAATTGAAGCTTTTATTCGAATGAGAATCTGGTGGTTGGAAATTTTTGATGCGCTACTGTGAGAAATCTGCAGTTGCTGCAATTAAGATGATAATTATTTTTATCATCTTACTTAAGAGTTTCAAAGTTGCGAAGGCGAATGATTCAAATACATGAAATGAACTATAATTGTGGCGAAGGGCTTCTGGCTGGATTGAAGTATGTATTTTCGATCACAAGGATGACCAAGAAATGCAGTCAACGATGGTGTTAATAATATGAGAATTTTCAATATAAAAGCAAGAGTGGCGTCATTTATAAAAAAAAAATAAGGTCAGTTTTAGTTTTTTTTTCACTTCTTAAGATATTTATTTGAAACTAGCTGACCCACCCCGGCTTAAATTGTTGATAATATGTGTTTGGTAAAAAAAATGAACAAAATAAAATAGAAATATTATGTAAGTATAATAGGTTAAGAACTCCACAGTCAAAATTTAATAATAATTCTTACAGCTGAGGCCCCGCAGACTGCAACCACTGCAATTATGAAAAGTATAGGTACTATATCCTAATCCATCCAACGTTCGTCCAAGAACCTCAAAAATACTTTCCTTTCAAAATATTTTATAATATCAGAATTAGAAGAGGGTAAGGATTTATTTGCACAAAAAATTCAAGTAATAAGTGCAAGAAATTGAGTATATTTTTGTTGTTGTCAGCATATTTTTTTTTAGTACACATTATTTTCAATATTTTTTGGTTCTAATTAAATTAAAAAAATTTGTTCCAATTGAGAGATCTTTGAAGTCCATTTTCTTAAAAAAAAAAATCACATGTTATTTATGTATTTACATATATGTATATGTCGTTTAACCTAAAAAAGAATAATTTTAAAAATATCTACTCATTCCTAAAGTCCATTCTCTGCAACGATTTTTAAAACCTAATGATATTTTTGATTAACCCCATTTCACCCTATAAATTGATAATATTTTATAAATATTTAGCCATAAAGCCATGCTTTAAGTAAAACCTTTTAAATATCTATATAAATATATAAAATAAAAATAATTATAAAAATTGATTTTTTGTTTATTTTACCCCATTTTACGCTATAAATATGAAGTAGTTAAATTTTGAAAAATATCTACCCTTTAAGTTATCTTCAAAATCCATTCCCTTAGTAAAATATTTCAAATACAAAAACTAATATTAAAATTGTATGCAATTTTTGTTTCTAATTTAAATGTTTTTTTTTTTTACTCAAGTTTACCCTATAAATAGTTAAATTTTGAAAAATTGATACCGAAATTAATTTTTGCCTCAATATTTCAACAGAAAAACTTAGGAATCTTGTTCATGTAACTGATGTAAGCGTATATGTTTCTTTCATGGCCAACAAATGACGCCAAGATTTCAAAAAGTATATAAAAACTCTTGTGTATTCAAATGCAAAGTTTTTTCAAAATTTCAAATCAATCGGTATACCTAAAGATCTTTAGGAAAAAATTCGTTCAGTTAAAATTAAATTATAATTTGATTTGTTTTGTTTTGTAAAACAAGAAAAAACACATTTTTAAAATAAAAACACTTATTTTCCGATTTTGTTAAAAATTAAAATAAATGTAAAAAATAATAAAAAAAAAAAAAAATAAACAATAACAAGTGTCAAAGTAACGTTTTACAACACTTCATTTGACGAACCCTGTAAGTTTATTTTCACAGATTAGCAAAACCCATGGTACAAGAAAAATTTTGAAAATGAAATTGAAATGGTTTTTAAAAGAAATTTGGTTATTTATGAATGAGTAGAAATGATGAGTTCAAGAATCTAATAAAATTCACTAAAATAAATTAAATCAAGGAGACATGACTTGAAATATTGTTGTGTAGACTACAAATACAATTGATACCATACTTTTCAAAGCTTCCCAAAGACAAAGGAAATATTTTTTTTACCTAACTATGATTCACATATCAACATGCAGGTCTTTGAAAAGGAAAAAGATTGTTTATTTTGAATCTATTTTTCTATGAAATTTTTCACAAAGCAATCAAAAAATTGAGTGCATAACTTAGTTATATTGATTATACTCATCGTATAGGATGTATCTTTTAAATATTCACTCGCTATGAATATCAGTCAAAGCAAAATATCATTTACATATGCAAATGTACATCGAATTCTTTTTTACAAACAGAAAAAAGAACAAAAATTGCAAAACTTTGACATAGAATTACTTAGAGCTTTTATCGATTGCAAAGTAAATTGAAATATAGATTTAAATTTTGTAATTAAGGCTAAAATTCCTCTTTGGGCCTTTCCAACTTTTTGAATTCATTTTACTTAAATTTTCAATTATCTACTAGATATGGGTTTTTAACTTAAATGATTCAATTGTTTTCTTGGAGTTAAAATTTAAGGAGAGAGGGTAGGAGTTACCTCCTTGAGTCAACAAGAGTTTATAGTTAGATTTATTAGCTTAAAATTCAATCAAACACATAAAACTACAGGTATCATAATCTTTTTCTACTTAAATCCAACTTTGATTGTCTATTTATAGGAGTGGAGAAAGGATTATATGAAAATTTAGAAGAACAAGTTTTCGAGGAGGATTTTCTCAACTCAAATTCAGGTCGAATTATTTAGAATTATTTGCTGGGGAACAAACCGAAATTACGAAAATATTGGCCAGTTATGGGATATTCGGAAATTGGTCAGGCACAGATTTTTTTTTATGATTTTTTGAATTTTTTTTTTTTCAAGGTCACTAGTATAAGACTTTTAGAACTTCGTTCTAAAGGACTTTCACAAATAAATGCAATCATTAAAAAAATCTATGCCTGACACATTTCCGAATTTAGCTGACCTTTTATAAGTATAACATAACCTTTCAGATGGTATGCATTTTTTTGCGAAATTCCACAAATGAGGTGCTAGAAGTCTTATACTATTGACCTTGAATTTTTTTTTTTTGAAATTCATAAAAAAAATCTATAGCTGAAAAATTTCCGAAACTAGCTGATCTTTTATGAGGATTGAGTTACCTTTCAAATGATATATATTTTTTTCGAATATCCCATAAATGAGGTGCTAAAGGTAGACTTGACCTTGTATGACCTTAAAAAATTAAAAAGGTTATAAAAAAAAAAAATCTATAGCTGACCAATTTCTGAAACTGCCTGACCTTTTATAAGGATTAAGTAACATTTTAGATTGTACATACTTTTTTCGAATATCCCACAAATGAGGTGCTAAAAATCGCTATGACCTTGAAAAAAATTTAAATAATTATTAAAAAAAAAAATATGCCTGACCAATTACTGAAACTACTTGACCTTTTATGACCTTTTACTGACCTTTTAAATTGCATACTTGTTTTTTTATAAATTCCACTAATGAGGTGCTAAAAGTCTTATACTGTGACCTTGAAATGTTTTTTAAAAATTCATAAAAAAAACCTATGCATGACCAATTACTGAAATTAGCTGATCTTTTATCACGATCCGGTGGCTTTTCAAATGGTCTTCCTTTTTTGCGAATATCCCATAAATGAGGTGCCAAAAATCGCTAATGACCTTGCAAAAGTACAAGCTTGGATTACAAGTTTTGTAAGCCTGACCAATTTCTGAAAATAGCTGACCTTTTATGACCAATTAGTGACCTTTTAGATGGCATACTTTTTTTGCGAATATCCCATATATGAGGTGCTAAGATCCCGGAGCCAAAATATTAAAGGCATAATTCAGGAGTTTTTCTACGAAAATTACATAAGAGAATTTGGAAAAGAATGTATATTGTACATATATAGTTTTAGAATAGCTATACGATTGACCGCAAACTAAAATCTCTAATATTACATTTTTGAGTAAATGCCGCTTAACGAAATCTTGGTACTTTCAAAATTTAGCATTATTAAAATCTTTCTCTCAAACATACATAGAGTACCTATATATTATTTAGAGAATAGACTCGTACCCCCCTTGCCTAAAACACCCGCAAATTTTATTTGAGCACAGTAAGAGAAAACTCTCTTAAATTCCCTGTCCGTGATTATGTGATACAAAAACAAAATGGCGTCGGTCGGTGGCAAAATATTCGCAATTGATATAGTTTGTTTAGTTTCTTTCATCTATCAAAATACTTGCTGCAAAACTGAGCTGGGAATTTGGTGGACGTAAAGGTGTATGCTCACTTTAAGAGTTGGTTCTTCTAATATTACTTCACTTCTAATATTATATTAATTTTTTTGGTGTTTCAGTCTAATTATTCAGAAATTTTACTTATATTATATTTAGTACCTGGGAGACCGAGCTACGCTCGGTATCTTTAAAATTTATTTTGAGAATTTTTTTATTATTTTTTGTAGAAAAATTTAATTAAATTTCAATAATACACATAAAGATATTAAGATATAATATTAATATTTTGATTTTTGATAATTTGAAACGTCTTTTTCAAGACTTTGAAATATATTAAGAGATA
The DNA here is from genome assembly GCA_929447395.1 of Epistrophe grossulariae. Lineage (NCBI taxonomy): Eukaryota > Metazoa > Arthropoda > Insecta > Diptera > Syrphidae > Epistrophe > Epistrophe grossulariae. The sequence continues at coordinate 91,075,681 of OV839568.1, read as the reverse complement.
CAAAATAATAACAAATATCTATAGATACATAGATATAAAATCTTAGTTTATTTTAAATAATTTTTTTTTAGGATTATCTAAATAGACCTGAAGAAGCACGTAAACACGTGCGAAACGCCGTCTATTTAAAAAAAGCAAGTTAAACAAAGAAGACCTGAAGCCCGCAAAAATAGAATTTAAATACTGTTTTATAAACTCTATAAATTGCGATTAGGAACAAAAGAGACAAAAACACGCCTATTTACGTTTTCACCAAGTAGTCCAGTAGGAACGAAGGAAAATAAATGCAAAAATTATGGCTAATGTTTGAAGCTAAAAACGAAGAACGGGTCGTTTTTCTGTAGAAATATAGGACATAGGTACTTCGCAGTAAAATATATTTGCAACAATAATTTAAGATAACAATCAATAAGAAGCAATTCCAAATGCATCACAATTACACCTACACACAACTTATAGTGTTTCCTCTGAAAATAAAAATATGTCACATAGCTAATTGACAGTAACCCATAGACAATTAATTATTTTTTCGAACTAAAATCGATTCCAAGCACTTTTCACTTACCCATACAAATTTTATAATTTTGTCGAACAAAAAAATGTTCCACATACGTCTAAGTGACCCATAATAAAATACATTTTCTTCGAAAATTATACAATCATTCTTCCTTTCCCATATACAGGGTGTCCCGAAATCACCACCTCAGAAGAAAACCAAGAGTTTCTGAGGTCATTTAAAGTCGAAAACAAAATCATCAAAATTGAAAAACATCTAACGAAAAAATAGAATTCAGCATCCATTGGCACCTCCTTATATGGTCTGGATGATACTTATTTTTATTAGCTTTGAAAGTTAAATCATTATTTAAATACAAAATTTCCTCCAGATAGTTAGAACTGTTGCTTTAGCGCCCCTTTAGTTAAGGGCCTGGGTGATACAACAAAAGTGAGCGTGGAAGGGCGTGGGCGGTTTTTCCAATTTTTTTTTTTATTTTGTTCTTGCTTATCAGTACACTTCCTGATAATTTCATCCAAATCGCTGAAGCCATTTACAAGATTCCAATATATAACAAAAGTGGGCGTGGCAGTGGCGGATTTAAATAACGCTAAATTCCAAAAAAAAATTCTCGTTAAGCTAGGCAAACTGCAAATTTCATTCAAATCTGACCGTTCCCGAAAAACCTAAGAAGTAAAAAATTTCATGCAAATCGTTGGATCCGTTTCGGATATTTTTTGTTTTTCAATTTTTCTCACTCATAAGAATGAACTCTAAAACTTTTACTCAAATAGATTGAGTAGCTTCCGAGAAATAGAAATAATAAAAGTAGTCGTGACATTGGCGGATTTTATTAAAATCAATTTTCAATTTTTTTCTTGTTCATATCTAAAAATAAACTGAAAATTTCGAATTGTGTTCGAGAAACCAAAAACTAATAAAAGTGGGTGTGGCAGTAGGCGAATTCTACTTATTTCTTTTTAAATTTTGTTTCTACCTATAAAAGAGAACGTTCTCATAAAATTTCATCTAAGTTGTAAGACCCATTTCCGATAAACTAAAAACGAAATAAGTGGACGGTGCAGTGGGTGTTGCTGTGGGCGGATTTCACTAAACTTTGCTTTACATTTTTCTTCTTATTGAGGAGAAAAAACTCTGAAAAATTCATTAAAATGGCTAGTTCCGTTTCCGAGAAACCAAGCAATAATAAAAGTGGGCGTGGCAGTGGGTGGATTTTAGTAAAATAATTTTTCTTATAACCTCATAACCTCATATAAACCGTTTGTATTGTTTTCGAGACACTAAGAATTAATAAAAGTGGGCGTGGCAGTAGGTGGATTCTACTTATTTCTTTTTAAATTTTGTTCCTACCTATAAAAGAGAACGCTCTCATAAAATTGTATCTAAGTAGTCGGACCCGTTTCCGATAAACTAAAAACGAAATAAGTGGGCGGTGCAGTGGGCGTTGCTGTGGGCGGATTTCACTAAATTTTTCTTTAAATTTTTCTTCTTATTGAGGAGAAAAAAACTCGGAAAAATGTATTAAAATGACTAGCTTCGTTTCCGAGAAAGCAAGCAATAATAAAAGTGGGCGTGGCAGTGGGTGGATTTTAGTAAAAGAATTTTCCAATTTTTTGTTATAAGAATAAACTCTTATAACCTCATTGAAATCGTTTGAATTGTTTAAGAGAAACTAAGAAATGATACAAGTGGGCGTGGCAGTCATAGAATTTTACTAAATATATTTTTTTATTTTTTTTCTCGATCATAACAATAAACACTGAAAATTTCAACCGAATCGTTGGAGCCGTTTTCGAATAGCCAATAACTAATAACAGTGGGCGTGGTAGTAGGCGGATTTTACTGATTTTATTTTTTTAATTTTTTTCTTACCCATGAAAGTAAACTCTGAAAATTTTATTCAAATCGCTTGAGCCGTTTCCGAGTAATAAAGATATTTCAGACCGATTCCGTCATACTTAAAAGTAAGAAAAGTGGGCGCGGGGTGGGTGGATTTTACTAAATTTTATTTTTTATTTTTTTTCTCGTTCATTGTAATAAACTCTGAAAATTTTATCAAAATCGTTGGAGCCATTTCCGAGAAACCAAATATATATAAATATATAAATATATAAATATACAAGAATAACTCGTTTAAAGTAATAAGATATGCTTAAAGCAACAGAGAGCTTTATTTAAAAAGTAATTTATCAATAAAATACATTAATTTTTCGTTTTTTTAATTCAACGAATTCAATTTTTGAATATCTTACCGAATTATCCAATTCATTGGAGCAAAACTTAGCAAAACTAAGCCAAAGGCCTTGTGAATAAAAAGAAAGGTTTTGTATTTTTAAGTAAAAGCTAGATTTTTGGTGAATAAAAATAAGCTTAAGATAGCTAGTTAAAAATGTTTTCTAGTCATAGCTATTTTAAATTAACCAACGCTGAATTCATTTAGTTTAAGCTAAGAAAACTAAAATTTTTTATGAAACGGTTGGAAGTCAGTGATGAGGATTTTCATATTTTATTAAGATTTTCAAAAGAAAATGTGCAGTGGCTTTCTTACTACTTTTAAAAGAATCAACAGAGGTTAGAGCAGGTGCATATATATATGAGCAGAGAATGTAGATATTTTTGATTATCTAAGTGAACCTGGATTTCAGTTGGGTGTACGACATGATCTTGGAGTTGAACGCTCTTCTGTATCTAAGACTGTTAAGCACGTAGTTTTCGTTGGCAGTTGCAGCATGAATTAAATGTACGACTCAATCGCACGAACTTGCTCTTGCTGTAAGATGGGCATGACTTTGGAGAAATATAAGGCATTAAAAGGTAAATTTACAAAGTTAATGGAAAATTATGAAGCAGGTACTAAAAAATTGTGCGAGCTGTTAATTAAATATTAGAGAATAATTCAAAAATAAGTCAATTTTCTTTATACTTTTTTAAAATATCAAAACTATTTTATTGGAGCTACCCGACCTATGTACAAAAACCAATTGGTCCACAGTGAACGTATAGACGCAGAGACTTATGGCACGGACGATATGATAAAAACCTTTTTTTTCCGAAATCAATACTTGCCCTATAGAACAGATAGTGGCAAAACATGATCCAAAACAACCTTCCTTTCGGTCTATATATGAACAGTTCTAGCTAAAGCTACCTAGTCGAAACATGTGAATAAAAAATTAACACCTTAAATTACGAAGTTTAAACTAAAATTTTCTGGCAAAATCTATTTAGCGTTATCATTTTTTATTCACATAAAACAAAGCTTAAGCTAAAACGGTCTAGCTTTAGCTGCTAGTAAAAGCTATGACTAGTTGGCTTTAGCTTATTCCAAAAAAAGCTTTATATTTTTTTTTATTCACAACACCCAAAATCCAAAAAATGTATCATTAGGTTGATGCGGTTCCATTTAAAATGCATTGGGCAGCTACAACATGCTCAGCCTTGTGGAGGAAATCCTCTCAGTGCAGCTTGTAGGGTGACAGAGAAAAAGCCCTGAAGTCGGATGGTACTCTCATGGGTAGGTACTATATGCTCTCAAAGACTACAAAATCATCACAAATTCCATCATTATCAAATTTTCGTATTAAATCACTTTACTATTTAGATTACTAAATAAATACTTAATTTAATATGAAGGATATCAAAACATTGTGCTTTTAATTTTGAAATGCGGTTATGCGGCCCCATTTTAATTGACCAGCTTTTTAAGTAAAAAAGTATTGAATTTCATTAATAATAATTTTGATGTCTCCTACCTCACCTACCTCAAATTAAAATTCAATATGACCAATGAGTCGTTAATCGTTATTCACTCGTGATATGAGTGTCAACTGTCAATTAATAACACTGGTCAACGAAATTTTAACTTTGTCGTGCCATAAATTGATATTTTTTACTTAAATTGCAAATTAAAACAAATACCTAGTTAAAAAATATTGTTAGGCAAGAATTTTATTCTATTGAGTTATTTAAAATATAAAGGAAAAATATTGACCTCATAAATCAAAACAGTATTTTTTCTTTATTGTGGAGTGATGATCTAAGTTTTTCTTGAAAATTTAGCTCCTGGTTGGTCACTTTTAATGGTCCAACAGTAGTCTGCTTCCATATGTATTTGGACTCCATTGAACATTGGACCTGATATAACTTTTACATATTAGAAATGTCTTGATATGGAACCTCTCACCGTTCTCGTCGCTGACAGCCCCTAAATTGTCAGGAAAAAAATCCAGGATTGAGTCTAAAAAATGGATCTTTAGTGCTTGATAAGCCAGCAATAGCTCGCTAACCAACTCTCTGTAGCTGTCGCTTTTATGGTGATTCAAAAAATGTCCAACAACACTCTTAAAAGCCCGCCATGCAAATTTTTTTAAATCGCCAAATTTTTCTTCATAACTTGAATCTTTTACGACCTTTCTAATATGAAGGTCAAACCAGGCTACGTTGAGGTGGACAAAAATTCTGCCTGCATCAACCAACGCTGAGATTCAGTCAACGTCCTAACACAATAGGAACACATTGACAGGCTGCTTGTCAAAGCACTGACAATCAGCATGTCAATTTGTGTTCTAACTGCGTAAGGACGGTCACACAAAGTAATCGACGCACTGACCCTAAAATTCTTGTCAAAGCACGTGTCAACGCAGCCGTCGATGTATTGATAGTATTCTGCGTTGACAATCACAAACTTTGGAACAGGATTTGTCGTCATTTTGACGTTAGACAATCAACAATTTAATTATTTGAGTTGATGGTCTGATCATATACATAGCTTAGTAAATTAATTTTATTTTTTAGACCAGCTCACAAGCTTGTAAAATTTTGGTTTGGTTTTTGTTGACAGCTAAAAAGGTAGCCAAGTTCTGCTCTAACATGTTCTGACGTTTTTAACAAATGTTTGTGCTGTTTTGTCTTTATAAAATCTGAATTTTCTTCAATGAACAAAACTAATGAATAAGAAGTATTGGGCCTTGTGAATAAAAAAAAGCTAAAGCTAAAACTTAGATTTTTAAGTAAAAGCTAGATTTTTGGTGAATAAAAATAAGCTTAAGCTAGCTAGTTAAAGATGTTTTCTAGTCATAGCTATTTTAAAATAGCCAACGCTAAATTCATTTAGTTTTAGCTTGTTTTCCCAGCCTAAGCTTCAATTTGTGTGAATAAAAATAGCTTTAACTAGAATATTAAAGTTAAAGCTACAAAAATTTCAAGATTTTTTCTCCCTGTCTAGAAAGCTTTGACTAGGTCTTCTTTTCAGTATTCTCTTTAGTTGTAGTGCGATTATGGTAAGAAAACTAAGATTTTAGAAGAAACGGAAGTAAGTGATAAGGATTTTTATAGTTTATGTATTTAGATTTTCAAAAGAAATGTGCAGTGGTGATTACCTGATTACCTTATAGTAGAGGTGCACTGACCTCTGAGCAGAGAATACAGATATTTTTAAGATATCTAAGTGAACCTGGATTTCAGTATGGTGCAGTAGGACAAGATCTTGGAGTTGAACGCTCTTCTGTATGTAAGACTGTTAAGCACGTAGTTGTCGTTGTCGTTGAAAGTTGCAGCATGAATTAAATGCTAGGCATTGCAGGTACATATATAAGCCATTAAAAGGTAGAATTACAAAGTTAATGGAGAATTATGAAGCAGGTACTTAAAAATAATGCGAGCTGTTAATTAAATTAATGTTAGTAACTCAAAAATAAGACAATTTTCATTATTCCTTTTAAAATATCAAAACTGTTTTATAGGAGCTACCAGACCTACATATGTACAAATTTGAAACCAATTGGTCCACAGTGAACGTATAGACGCAGAGACTGACGGACGATATGATAAAAACATTTTTAACCCAAAATCAAAACTTGCCCTATAATACAGATAGTGGCAAAACAAAATCCGAAACAACCTTTCTTTTGGTCTATATATGAACAGTTCTAGCTAAAGCTACCTAGTCGAAACATGTGAATAAAAACAAACTGCTTAAATTGCGAAGCTTAAACTAGAATTTTCTAGCACAAGCTATTTAGAGTAATCATTTTTTTATTCACATAAAACAAAGCTTAAGCTAGAACTGTCTAGCTTTAGCTGCTAGTAAAAGCTATGACTAGTTGGCTTTAGCTTCCTCCAAAAAAAGCTTTAACTTTTTTTTTATTCACAAGACCCATTGGCTGAGTTTTGGATTTCTGGAGTAGAAAAAGCTCTTCAAACACATTTTTAAATTACAGAGACTAAAAGTGATCGAAAGATCCAGACTGAGTGGTATAAATTGAGGAAAGTCCTCATTAGATTTCTTTTACTGATTTTCGTATTTTATCAAACTATTGCTAGGATAATTATTATAAACAAATTTATCTTTCGGTAATAATTTCTATTTCCAAGATTTTGGCTAAGTTTCACACCGCATGTTCCCAGTGTTGAATATAAATGCTACACACTATTATATTATTCAATTATTATGTATTTTAGTTAAATTGTTTTTTTTTAAGTTAAATTAATTGTAAACGAGAATAAGTAATTAATAAAATAAATAAATCTTTATCGAAAATTGTATGAATTGTTTTAAATATTAAAACAATACTAATGAATTTAAATTACAGAAACAGCCGTTATCTAACTCATATATAATCAATCACTTTAATCGCTCTTGTCACTGCGCTTATATCGTTTATCACATTTTCTACACAAGCACACCCTAATTGACAGGATATCTATTTAAATTTCAAAAATGTGTTATGAATACAAAATTTTCAAATGTAATTAATTTTATTAATTTTAATAAGCATTAGCATAAGCAATAAGCATGACCCATTATAATTTTGGTGATATAAACTAAAGAAGAATATTATTTTCTATTCGTTTTATAGCAGACAGTCTACAAAAATGTAGACAGAATTTATATACATATATAACTTTTCCGTTTTCCATTTTCCGGTTTTTGGCATGAGTTCGTTTCCGGTTAAGGTTGGTTGGAAAGGACACATCCAACTGTTGGTTATATGGACATAAAAAACCACTATAACCCCATACACTTATATAAGGAAAATCAACTGCAATGGCAAATTTTTATTTTTATTTATTTAAAAAAAAAATATAAATAGGAAAACCGTTTCGAAAAAGCAAAAAAAAAATCCTTTTGCAAAAAAAAGGACAACAAAATAAATAAACTCTCAAAATAAAAACCGAATGTTTTTCGCATCCTCCCCTATTTATGGCATTTTAGAGATTTTGGCTTATTGCTGTTTTGTTGACTTGTCGTAGACATATGACACTTTTGTAATTTCCTAGAGCCTTCCGAAAAGGACGAAGTAGGTAGGTATACAACGGGACAAAAGAAAAGAAAAAAAAAATGTCTAGAAAAATTGTCGTCTGCCAAGAGAAAGAAGACATCGAGGCGAGTGGTATATTTTGTGTTTGAAAGTTCTTTTTATACAGTTCCTAAAGTTACACAATATTAAAAAGAACGACTAACTGACGTGTGTGCAGTGTGACTATACACAACACACACGAGAATACAACTCGAAAGTACCAATTTATTGAGTGGCACACTATAGTGACTGTAAGAGGACATGAAATTCATTGAGGTGTGTATGACTTTGTTAGTATTAATGTATGTATTTTACAAAAAATAAAACTGATTGCTTATTGAAAGAATGATTGGTTTGAAAAGGCATTGAAACTATATGACAAATAATTTTTTTATACAATTAAAGGTCCATCGAAGTGATGAAATGTGAAATGTTGGTCTTATCTATACAATAAATGACATAGCTCTTTATTCACACTAATATGTGAATCGATAGGAGAAATAAATAAAAGATATTATTTTAAATAACTTAACAGAACTCAAGATATATAAGCTTCTTAATGAAACCATATACAGTCGACTCTCGCTAAGTCGTACTCTCTCTAAGTCGAATTTCTCTCTAACTCGAATTTTTTCGCCATATTTTATGATTCCCTTCAATTTTCCATACAATAAATATTCTCTAAGTCGAACTTCCTCTAAGTCGAACTCTGTCTAACTCGAACACATTCTCTCGATTATTATAGCATCTTTTTTCACCCCTTAAGTCGAATTTTGTTTAGCACAAAATAAAATCAAAAACCTTACCCCTTCGGAATTCGTATTTGGGTATAGTATAACTACGAACCATCAAAACCTTAATATATATGTGTAGCATCAGGTGTACCATCATCGTCAGCTTTTCGTGTTATCGCTGGTACCTCTATAAAAAGATATACAGTTTTTAAAAAGTTGCAACGCAAAATCAAAAAAAAACATTGTTATCCTTTTCTTTATGTTTTTGGTTGCTTTATATATATATTAACCTTTGTTTATTAAATAAACTTTTTGAAACAAAAAAATGTTTCTCTCTATAACTCAAATTTTTCCAAAACTCTCTATAACTCGTACAAATCTTGGTATCCGGTGAAAATTCGACTTAGGTAGAGTCGACTGTATGTATGGTTTTTTTTTTTTCTTTTCTTTATATACAAATTTTTAAAAAGCTAGTTCGAATACTTTTGCAGAAAATCTCAATTCTTTTGCGATGGTACGTACAGTTTTTTTTCATTTAAAACAGCAGTTTTTAATATATTTTTTAATCATAAAATTGATGCCTACAGTCAATTTTAGTCCATTCAAACGAATAAACTTGTACAAAGTATTATGAATTTTCAAAAACCTTTTCGCTCTAACTTATCTAACCAACAAATTATAAATATTTCAAATCACAATCGGTTTTATCCTTTCTGTATAGTTTTCAAGCATTATAAAAACTATTCAATAGATATTGTAGGTACCCACTACCCAAGAATCATATAATACGTAATAAACGTACATATATGTAGATATAAAATATACATACATTATGTATGTGGGTATAAGAAATTAATCGTATCTTGATAGAAACTCGAGTGAAGAATCTATTCACATGATGTTGATGATTAAAAATAATTGATTTGATGAATTATAAAAAAAAAAAAAAACAATTTGCTCAACAACTTACAACCTGTGGTGGTAAGGGTAGTGGTAAATATGCAAATGTAATTTCGAGTAGTAGTTATCGACTATAAAAGATAATGTGACCAGCTGTTCTGTTTTATATGAAATTAATGTGTTATTTTTGTTGTCATGCGAAAATTTCATAAAACTTAATCATCAAAATTCAAAATAATCTATATTTAGAATTGAAAATTTCCCCCTATAAAGAGGTTTCGTTTCGTTTGGAGGAAATCTGGAGGTACTATTTTTAAAGTTATAGGGAATTCAAATCTGTACCGATTACTTGTCTTCTAGCACTCCAATTTCTTTTCACATTCCAAGAATAAATCTAAGAAGGTAGTACAAAATTGTTCATTCAAAACATACCTAGCAAATGTTGAACAATTTCTGTATTTCTGTTAATGCGCATTTTGCAAATCAACAGTTGTTGTGTCAGTATTTTAAAACTTTTGCCATCTAACAAAACAAACATCGTTTTATCGTATAAATTTTTTTTTTAATTTGTAAAAATTCTGAAAATTTTTACAAAATCTGAAAATTTTTAAAAAATTGTAAAAGTTCTGAAAATTTGTAAAATTTTTTTTTAATTTGTAAAAATTCTGAAAATTTTTACAAAATCTGAAAATTTATAAAAAATTGTAAAAGTTCTGAAAATTTGTAAAATTTCTGAAATTTATAAAAATTGTGAACATTTGTAAAAATTCCCAAAATTTGTAAAAATTTGGGAATATTTTTATAACAATTCTAAAAATTTGTAATAATTCTGAAAATTTGTAAAAATTCTGAAAATTTGTAAAAATTCTGAAAATTTGTAAAAATTCTGAAAATTTGTAAAAATTCTGAAAATTTGTAAAAATTCTGAAAATTTGTAAAAATTCTGAAAATTTGTAAAAATTCTGAATATTGGATAATTTTCAAACTACCAAATAGACTAATTGTCAATCTCAAATGTCTGCTCAAAACAATTTTTCTTATTTTTGATCGTGTTTAAATAATTAAAATAATCTAAACTTTTACTAAACGCCAAAATGACGGCTAAGCCATGCTTAAATGTAGGTACCTACTTATGTTAAAAATTTTGTAAATTTTAAATAAAATTAATAAACTACCAAAATAAAATAAAATAATAATAATAATAATAATAATAATAACAAAGCGCCAATTCTCAAGAATACAAACCAAAATTTAAATACAAAAAATGTATGGGTTTGTTTTTATAAAATGCTGGAATTTGGGATTTTTATAAATTTTTCTAAGGGGAATTTTTTTCTCATCTGGCAACACTACTATATTTATACATTTTAATAAGTAGGCACAGGCAATAGGGAGCTAAAAACGACAGATTTATGCATTTTTGAAAAGTATTTCAAATATAAATTGAAATTCGTTGGTTATATTGAGACTAAGTAAAAAATAAGATGGAAAAACATGTACTTGACCGCCATTTTGAAGGTGTTAATTTGCATTTCTCGGAATCATTTTTAGAAAATCTATTTTCTAAAAATTTTGCCTACAAATATTTTTAACAACTCTTTGTCCTAAACAAATATTTTCGAAAAACTGTTAAATTTTTGGAAATGCAAATGGGTTTAAACGTTTATCTCGCGGTACATTGAACAAATTACTTATACAGTTCTTGTAAAGTACCTACTATTCTGGTTGTCAAATATTGAAGCTAAATAAATGAATTGACTAATCACAAAAATAAATTCATACAGCTGATGTTTTTAGAGAGCTCAAAATTTTTCAAATTTATAAATATTGTGAATTTGGGAACAAAAATAACGAAAGAGCCATTGGACCTAAAAATTTACCAAAAATCTAAAAGACTAAGGGTATATTTAATTTAGTTAAATAAATATAGAATTTTATATAATTCTAATTTTTTTAATAATTCTTATTCCACATTTAACCTACCCAAATTTACTGCCAATATTAAAATGAGTTCTCATAGAATCCTTCAAAAAGTAAGCAAGCAAATCCAAAATTTGTTTACCTCAGTAATTTTTAAACAAAATTGACAAATTTTGTTGAAGAATCCTGTTTATTTAGCTGAGATTGCTGTGAAATCTCGTCTTCCTGAATTTGCATAATGGCTTTAAATAAAATTAAATGTGAACTGACGGTTATGTTGAATCGCCTTTAAATTAACTGATTTTGTCGTTCGTCAATTTATTGGGTACTATTTTTTCCCGCCAAATGCCCAAACCGGTATATGTTTGTGTTTTTTCTCTCTTTGGTATATCTAATTTCTTTCAGTGTAGCAATCGAAATATCACAAAAGAACAAAGGATTTATCCTTAAAGCCAAAGATATAACGGGTTGCTTTGTTATAGCTAAAATACACGATCATTTTAATTCAAAACAAATCTATAAAGGAACAGCTTCTGTCCCTTGACTTATAAATTATAAACGTGTCTGATAGAAAATGGCCTTAATCAACTTGGAGGAAGCTATGTTTCTTGATAGTTGGGCTAGGCAAAATCACGTGCGCATATAAAATCATTCAAAGTAAAATATCGAAAATAACATCTTTTCGCATAATACTTTTAATCGGTAAATCTTTGATTTGATATTGGAGATTTTTAACAAATAAATCTTTCCAAAAACTTGTAACTTGTAAAAATGTATTTCTATACAAAAAAGTTTAAACCACAAAATGCCGTTAAATGAGTAAATTATCAGTTTTTCGCGTAGAACTCCTAATGCTAAGTTTTATAAAAAAAATATGGCATATGTGTCAAATTTGAACTCTACCTATATATGTATATGTAATTCTAAACAATTAAATTTTTTTTTTCCTAAGAGTGATCATTTAATAAATAACCTCTATTACAATTCCCTAATTATTAATCGATAGTTGATAAACGTTAAAATTAAGGACATTTAAATAAACTGAATTTATTAAACAAGTTATTTTTTCATTTCCATTCAACTATTCCGTGATAATTATCAATTTTCCTTGTAAAACAATGTTTACCAACTATCAATTGATGAAGTTATATCATTTTTTTCCTAAGAGCGAACAAAAGAGCGGTCAAAATTTAAACATAATATTATGTATGAGCAAGTTCGTGCGATCCATTGGACATTTTATTTTTTTGTAAAATAATTTCCTGACAAAACGCCTTGAAAATAATACATCACACACTTCGACGACGCCCTTAGCGAGCTTATAGCTCTTTTCTGAGCGTAAAAAGAAAAACATAATAATTTAAAAAAATCTCTTCAAGGACATTCTTCCGAGTGCTTTGCTTCTGCAATTACACAAACAATATTGTACATACTATATATGTAGGTATATACGTCCCCTTTGTGCAAAGTTGACCAAAAAGAAAAGTAATACCTTTCAAATTACACTTAAAGATATCTCTTTGTGTCGTTCCATTAATTTTTTTTTCCTTATACTTATGCATAATTTGTATAGCATTGAATGGAATTCGTCCTTTTTTAAGCCGCATAATTTGAACCAAAAAAAATAGAATAAATGAAAATTTTGTGGAAAAAAAAGAAACGGAAATAGATCGGAAAGAAAAGCTTGGGGATTTTTTTTTTCTTTTCTATTTGTTGAGTTTTTAAGAACTTTTTGGGTAACAACGAAAGACTTATAAGTAAAACGTTGAAGAGAAGAAGGACAATGATGATGATCCGTTAGTCTTCCATTCTTCGCACTATTCAACCCAATAATGGCCAGCTTTCACTTCAAAGGTTACTCTTGTGGAATAAAAGTCAACACACTTCGACACACTTAAATATGAGACAGAAAGGAAAGAAGGATAACTCTCAATGGAAGATATGCAAATTTGCTATTTTTTCGTTTTTTTTTTGTCGCTGCGCCTTTAGTGGCTTCAAAAGACGCTGACTGAGGCAAAGGCATCGCCGCCACTGCCATCGGCGTCCTTGTCTTCGGTTTCCCGGAAGAAATATTATATTAACCTTGCATTTTTAACCAAAGCTAGATTTTGTTTTAACTTGAATAAAATGGGTGGAGTCAAAATGAATTTATATTTAAATTAAGACGGGAAAAGGAGTATTTTCTTTAATTCTACCACATCCTCTGGCTTCGCTTCGGTCGGTCGGTCAGACTTTAAAATAAGTTTGCTCCGTTTATCTAGAATATTTTACTATTTTTTGTTGGAATAAGTAAGGAAAGTAAGCTAACATTATTTTTTCCATTTCGAAGGATAAACGAAAAACCAACTTTCCATTGTACCTACCTCTTGTGTATGTGTACGAATCTTCATCTGCTGAGGAAAAGCTAAAATTCAAAAACCCTAGAGGCATCATCAGGTAGATATATAAAATCTCTGATAATATTTATGTAAATGATTTTCAAAGATATTTAACTTCAAGATATTTGTATGTGTTTGCTTTGGTGCATAATTATACAAAAACTGATGAAATATTTGGATAATACGAAAGGATAATAAAACATGGAAATGGGTTTAAGTCTCTGCGTAAACAGTGACTATACTATCATTATTTTATTCCAGAGATAGTATATCTTGCGTTGTATTACAAATTTTACATTTTACAAAAAGAAGCTACTGTTTGTAAAGGGTGATTTTTTAGCTGGTTTGGTTTTGGCAACACTGGTTTTGACAGCTGACGTGTGTTTAGTACCTTGTGTCACTGTCAAACAGCTTCAGTTTGGTTTGCAATTTAACCATGGATCGTCTTACAAATGAACAACGCTTGCAAATTATTGAATTTTACTATCAAAATTCGTGCTCGGTTCGAAATGTTCATCGCGCGCTGCTTCCATTTTATGGTCGGCTCATTTTTGGTTGAATGGGTACGTTAATAATCACAATTGCCGCATTTGGAGTGAAGATCAGCCAGAAGCATTGCAACAGCTACCAATGCATCCCGAAAAAGCCACTGTTTGGTGCGGTTTATGGGCCGGCGGCATTATTGGGCCATATTTCTTCAAAGATGATGCGAATCGCAGCGTTACTGTCAATGGTGAACGCTACCGAGCGATGATAACAAACTTTTTTTTGCCCGAAATGGAAGTTCTTGACTTGCATGATATGTGGTTTCAACAAGACGGTGCCACATGCCACACAGCACGCGAAACAATGGCGCAATTGCGAGGCGAGTTTGGTGAACAGTTAATTTCACGTTTCGGGCCGGTCAATTGGCCGCCTAGATCGTGCGATTTGACACCATTAGACTATTTTTTGTGGGGGTATGTCAAGGCTAATGTCTATAGGGACAAGCCCGCTTCGATTGACGCACTGGAAGCCAACATCCATGCATTCATTCGTGAGATACCGGCCGATATGTGTGAAAGAGTATGCCAAAATTGGACTCAGCGGATGGGCTACCTGAGACGCAGCCGCGGTCAACATTTGCATGAAATTATCTTTAAACATTAAATTGCAAGGTTCAAACTATCGATTTAAATAAATATTTCATTCATTTTTTCGAATTTTTTGTGTTTTTTTTTTTAAAAAAGTTCTAAACCTCTTAAAAAATCACCCGTTATATAGAAGAAACCTAAGCCTCAACAATTGGTTCGTTTTTTTTAACTGCAATATCCACAGGTATGGACTTGCAAAAAAATAGGGATTTTAACAATTCTAATATACCTTACATAATGGAGATCAGGAAAAAAGTTGGTCCCGCAATTCTATCTGATATTATGTCGGTCTGAACGTCGATTTACATACTAAACCACTTACGAGGTAAAATTGGAATTTTGGTATAGCTCTTCAAAAATATGGCGGTCGTGTATCTCCCACCAGAGGGGTTGGCCACACTCCTTAATTGTGCAAACAAACAATATGGTGTATAATCTTCATTGGAGACTCATACAAAACTATTAAGTTCTAGCAACTGATTATATGTAATTTACATAAAAATATAACAGTATATACCTATCATCAAAGATATATTATTTATCTGGAAAACAGCTCTAACTTAATTTTTATACAAAATTCGGCTTTTTTTTAAAAGCTCTGATTTCTATACACAAAATTTATAAAGTAGGCCCTTTTACGTTGAAATAATACTTCATATAAAAACTTTCAAGAAAACATATTTTGGATTCCATTTCATATTTTATTTAAAAATTTTTGAAAATTCCATTTTTTTCTATGACGGGTTTATTTTTTTTTTATTAAATTTTTACCTTGATATTAGCCAATATATGTACATACAATTTTCGTACCTAGTTTTTTTTCTTAAAAATCTTCACAAAATTTTATATACTACCTGTATCATCCACACAATTTTGGCCGAACCTTTTATTTAGTACGAGACAAAACATTTTTGTTCGATGTGTTAGAGGGTTCAGTGTGAGTGTAAAAGACGATTTTTCGGAGTTGAAAGTCAGTTTAGGTTGTTTTGGAGAGTTCCAGACCCACCCAACCTCTCAAGGTTACAGTTCGCAGTTTAAAATCATTTATATACAAAGTATCATCTTCTCCTCATAACTTTTTTCATTCGAGTTTTTTACTTTATTTGATGAAAACAAATCTGGTCTGGAAATGTTTGATAGTTAATTTTTATTTAATTTTAATTTTAGTCAGTATTAATGGCACAGTTATGCTCATTCGTAAATAAAATTGAACTTGACGACCAAAAAGTCGTGTTCCGCAATTCAACATTTTTATGGTCATCCCACCATTTTTAAATTATTGTATGACCAAAAATGATAAATATATCGACCGATGCGACGGTTGTATAGAACCTTTTGTATATTTTTTTTTTTTTTTTTCAGAAATCAAAGTAAAACCTGCCAAATTTTGTATGACGATTTATGGTTACAGGTTTTGAAATCTGTCATTTTTTTTTAATGTTCAAAACGATATTGTTACCTTGAAAATTGCCAAAATGCATTTATTGTATATAAAATTTTTTTTTTGCAATTTTTTGACTTTGAAGAGGTCATACACTTTTACCGTCGATATATCATTTTTTAATCGACTTTGATTTATTGCAAATATTTTACAATAGCATCGGTATAGCCTTTAAAAAGATATAAGGGAATAAACTTGTAAATAAGGGAATTTTATCAAAAACAAAATTCCATTCCAGTTAGGTATTTGATTTTTTATTAAATTAAGGGCTTGTTTCACAATGTCTGAGTAAAGTTCTGATTAGTTACATGACACATAAATATCGGAACAGGGTCATAAGTCCACAGACCGACAAAAATTTACTTATGCATTTATAACCTATTCAAGTCGTCAAAAGACAATTTGTTAGTTTTACTCTTGTGAAAGTATGAACCTGTGTCAATATTAAATGTGTCGTGTACAGTACAGTCGAGGCGTCATATTGTTCATTTCGTTAATGAACGCCTAACTTTCCTGTACAAATATTAAAGTTAATTTTTCATTTTTTATTAATGATATTCATACATCTGACCCCATTCATAAATTGTTTTATTGTGTTGATCCATCTTTTAATTGAGTAGGTATATCAAATATACATTTTTGGCAATATAATTTGAATGCAAATATAAATTTTGGAAATGTTTTTTTTTTTTTTTTAATATGATAATAAATTGATGCACAAAATATAATTTTTCTCCCGAAGTTTCTTAAATTGCAGGAAGAAAAATACTTTTTCATGACAGACAAAATTCTTCTCGAATGCGGAAACGTGTGGATTACATCTGGTTCTTATGTCACAAAAATAATAAATGAACAATAGAGTGGGGAATTATTTTGGTATTTTTTTTATTTATTTTTGTTGTCCCCTTTAAAATTGATACCTACTCTAAATTGTGTGTAAAATGTAATTGATATTGGTTAAGGGTAGTATTAATGCCCTTAATATCCATATTCAATTGTTCATAAGTAATTTTCACAATTTTTTACAAAAAACAAAATTCGGAAAACTGTAATAGTTCATGGGGGATTATAAAAACATATAACATCTTCAGTTTACTTTAAAAGGATACATTGAAACAAATAATTTCTGATTTTTAAAAACAATATTCTCCCACTTAAAATTTTAAATAAATAAGTACACACAAATAACCGATTAATAATTATATTGTCACTTGAACTGGGTTGGTTAATATTGTTTGTAATAAGGGAAAACAATTTGATTTTATTTACTCCTCAAAGTATTTTTAATGTAAAAGCTACGAGTATTTTGTATATGAATAATTTCATACATTCTCGTTGTCACGTATTAATGTTATTCGTTATCAATAAAATTTTACAAAAAAATTTTTATTCAACATAAAAATGTGCACTTGACGCAAATGTTAAATTTCAACATCACCAATAGCTTTTATCTTATATACACGTCAGGGAGTGATCGATTGAGAATGAAGCAAATATCAGAAGGTAAGTCATATTAAATTAACTTAAAGAAAAGTTCACATCCTGCCAGCTATAACTTCCTCAATACGTCACTCTCATTCCCAATCGATTTCTTTAAAAATCTATGGATGTGAATGTTCTCTACCTAGAAAAAGAAACTTCTATGTTTACGAACTTCACTCGCTTGAGAGTAAAACTTTTGACGGCGAGGACAATGTTGAAAGCAATACAATGATGCTCTCCTTGGAGATTTTTTATATTATTTTTTTATTATTTATAGGAATTTAATTTGTGTTCATTATGTACTTAGTAAAGTATGAGAATGAAAGGAATTTTCTTTTCTTTTTGTGATAGCTAACTTTTCTATATTCTCGGTCATTTGTCTTTTCTGGAATGTGAAGTCAAAAAGCCCTTTCCTTTCTAGTGAGGCTTCTGTTATTTTTCTTCTTTTTTTTAAATGACCTTTTCAGTTTAAGAAATAATAAAATTTTATTTTTTTATTTGTTTGCATTTACTTCCGGTTTTAATGAAAAATCGTTAATGAAAATATTTTATTTTTTTTAAAGTTCTTGTCAAAATATTGTTTCGGTTGATTGATTGATTTCGTGTGTGTTCTATAGTAAACATTTGTCTGTCCAGCAATTGATTTAAAAAAGGTGATTTTAAACGCATTCCACTCCCAATTCTGTTTTGAGAAAAATTGAAGTGTGTTAATATCTTACATGGTTTGCATTTTAATACAGAAAAATAGACAGAAATGGTCAAAACAAAGTTAAATTTTGGTGAAAAGTTTTATTTGTATGTCTAGAGCTTTCTTAAAATGCAACCTAAATTTAGACCGTAAGTTATAAAGCGGAGGGGGCGTGTTTTCGAAATGGGTGAAATTCAATTTTTTGCAAATTTCTCGAAACTCTCAGTTTTTGTGAAAGAAATGTAGAGGTAAAAGTTTAAGCTTATCCTATTCTAAAAATTGTAATTATGGTAAAAATATTTTGAACTAATTGTAGAAGAGATAAAACAAGAATTTAAAGAATTATGTAAAGTTTCTCTGAATATACTGCTATTGTTAAAAAATTGCGGAACTATGGGGATCAAAAATAAATTTAAAAGTTCAACCAGAAACTATCTAAGACATTTTTGGGGAACACACGATTTCCTACAAAATAACTAGAATAGGTACAGCAGCATGACAAAACGCCAATATACAGCGAATAGTTTTTTACTAATTTTTACTATATAGAGGCGAAAGAGATAGGCATTATTAAAACCAATTTTTTAGTCCAAAATTTCCATAGTTTTTCGATTTTAACTTTTTAGTGGAAAGAGTTGTCAAAAATTCTTGTATCTTTGAGAAGATTCCTTCCTTTTTGCGTGAAATCCAAAAAAAAAACTAGGATTATCCGTAATCCTTTTATTAATTTTTTCCTAAGCGTTATCATATAACTCAGACTATCATTAAATAATAATATTTCTTCATATATTTTTTCCGAGAAAATTGAGTTGAAAGTTGAAAATTTTTGCAGGCAGAAATAAATAATTTTGCAAAAAATCGAATTTCTCACACCTGGGGCAATGTATTAATTTAATTTAGTTTTTTAAAAAAGGTTCACATTTTTTTCTAAAAATAATAGGCTTTGATATAGTTAGTACCGAAGAAAATATAACTTTTTGATATATAACACCGTCAAAATGGTGTTTTTTGAAACCCGATTCAGTGAGACAAATTTGAACATGCTGTTACTTGAAAGTATGGAGCACACGTTGATACACGTCACATCTTGAAGGCAAGTGGGGCTAAACTTAAAACACAAAAGGTTTTCATTAAAACCATTGGCGCAAAATTTTAAACAACCTATTGTTAAGGGCTTAGCATATTATTAGTTAGCAATGTGCTAAAACATTTAGTAATTTACTAGCTGTTCCAAAATTTTAATCCTTTTTTTTCGTTTTACTAACTAGTAAAATACTAATTCCCTTTTATTAAAAACGGTGCAGCTGAACACGTCCAAACAATGACAGTTCGGAAAGAAAAACAAAGCAAACAAACCTAAACCTAGGGAACGGATCTAATAATTTTCAATGTCAGAAGTTAAAGTGACAACCTACAATTTATTTTGTTATTTTTTTTTTGTTTTTATTTGTAAAAGAAAAGTTTCAATAAAGTGAAATTAAAAAATTCTCATTTTCTGATTTTAACTTTAGTAAAATGTTAAGAGTTAGTAAATTGCTAAAATCGTTTAAAATTACCAAAATCTTCTTTTTAAGTTAGTAAATTACTAAAATGGCTTTAACATTTTACTAAATCGTTTAAAATTTTGCGCCATTTATTTTAGTACCATTGTTTGAGGCTACTTATAGAATGCTTCTTTTATATGAATTATCTTTTTTTTTTCAAATACATCCAAGAGTAGGCCTATAAAATGATATATAAAGTTATAGAATTTATTTTAAGAAACTTCGGAAATATACATTTAAAAGTTTGTTAATTTTAAGTAAATTTAAGTACATAATATATATATATCAAAAAAATACTTTGAAATTATACGCTGGGGTAACCTAAGAGTAGCTAGACATACAAATAAAAAGGCCACATATTATGACATTCTCTAAAAATCTTTTTTCCACTCTGCCCACTGTGCGTCGTAAGTTTACAAATTGTGTAAAATGATAAGTTTACACAAAAGTTTACATATACGCTCTTTTCATTAATTTGGTAAAATGCTGTGTAGTTGAATCAGCTGCGCGTTAAACGTCAAATATTTAACTTCAAAATATGTATGCCTATTTGTGTCAAATTTAGGAGTTATTTTTAAATGCCGAACCTCTTCCAACACACTTAGACTAATTGACAGCCCATTGTGAAACCACATGGATATATAACCCAATGGTAAACTTATTTAGTTTTTTACATCATTGCATGAATACCCTTAATAATAAAACAAATTGACAATATTATTTCCGGGCATAGAAAAGGCGTATTGGACGAGGCGAGAAGCGTAAACAAAGTCAGTATTTACATTGAAAATTATATCATATTCTAGCAACGCGTTTACCATTTTCGTTTTAATTTAAATTATTAAAAACATCAAAATATACCAACCTTGTTCATTTGACTGATTGCGTCCAGATTTGTCATTCTGCCAGTCTTCTTCTAGAACGAAATTAAAAAGAAAAAGAAGAAAACTTCGTTAGACTATAAAATTTTTTAAAAGAAATTTAAATACTGGTAGTAAAAATTTTAGTCTTATTTTAAATTTTATTTTGAAAATTATAAACAAATTTGTAGGTTTTCAAAGTGGCTTGCCTGGCTGATTTTATATACCTAGTACCTACCTACATATACATATAATGAAGTACTTAGCATTCCGCCCAATATTGAAAAAGCACTTGCAGTTTAAAAGTAAATATACATATCCCTTTACTATTAACTCCAAAATTCCATTTAATAAAATTATGACACTTGAAAAAGAAAGGAAAGCAGAAAAGCATTTCCTCTCTTGCAATATTGCATTGGAAAATAAAATACAAACAATTCAAACGACATTATCTCCCTCCCCCCTCCGAGGGCATTAACCTTCCAGTACACGAAAAATTCTCATTAACTGGGTGCAATATTTTCTATAATTCGTACACACAAAATATACACCCTCAAACAGTTCATTAGTTCGAATTTATCCCTAAGCGAAACTCGTTAGATATCCCCAATGAAAATTACCAAAAAAAAAAAACAATTATCCTCAAAGCATTAACTTCATTCCACTACCACTTAGTTAAAAAAAAAACTGAGATAACAAACCAGTCAGTGTGCAAAAATAAATATGAAAATTTTTTTTATTCTTGTAGATTGCATCATATTTTGGTCTGGAAGTAACCGAAAACAAGACCATATGTACAGCTACATATCAACAAATAAAAATATATCATCTGTTGACCGCCTTTAAAAAAAATTCATAACTTCGAGATACAGATAGTGAAGAAGTTCATCTACATCGGAGCGGAGTAAACATTAACTTCTAAGAATTATATCTAAGTAGAGATTCGAATCTATAAGAAAACCGCTGCTACATCCGTTTGGCTAAAAAATTAAAAATTTAGCAGCCTGTTATAATTAAGTTAATGAGCAAGGTTGCCATTTTGTACAGAATCACTATACTTTGTTAATTATTCTGAAATAATTCGCAGCTACAACACGGTTTGATTACTATAACGATTAAATGAAAACTTAAAAGAACTAGAAATGTTTTGTACGGGTTACTGCCTTTTGCGAGGAATTGACAAATCCTCCAAGAATATCTCTTGTCATTTAAAAGTGCTTCTCACCGAAGTCGTTCGGATTCGGCAGAAAATTGTAGTTCCTTCCATTCCTGCCAATAACACGCACACAGAAATGGTTGAAAGTTGTAAGTCACTAGGCTACGGTTCTTCACGAACCACCAAATTTATTTGTTTTTAAAAGAACAAGCGCAAAATTTTAGTCGATTTAGTACGATTTTAAATCAATTTTAGTATGATACGAGGCTAGTTAAGCTTTTTGACCACATATTAAATTTAAAATCACGAAATGCTTTTTTTTATCTTTTTAGTGTTAAACTAACTTCCTATGCCAATTTGACATTTAAAAATGTTTGAAAAAGTATGTTCATAAGAACTTTAAAATCTTAGAAATTTTGGAATAAAAATTTGGTTAAAACTTTTTCTCTTAAATTTAAAAGTAATAGCACAAAATTTTAAAAAGCCTCATGTTAAACTATTAACATAATAGAACTTAACAATTTTCTATTTTTAAATTTCTTAACTAAAATTTTCTTCGTTTTCAACAATTTTTAATTTTTTCAAACATACCATTTTTCATTTCTAATTGTCAAAGTGACATTTAAAGTTAGTATGATATTAAAAAGATAAAATAGACATTTGGTAATTTTTAGTTTAATAAAATTTTAAAAAGATAATTCTTAACTCGTTTAACGAATTCGAAAATCCGGTTTTCAAACTAAAATCATGCCGCCAAAAATAATTAGAAAAGGTTGGAAAATAGTAAAGAAGTTCATTCTTTAACATCAGGCTGTTTAAAATTTTGCACCAATAAGGCTATAATGGGTCATGACAGGAAATGGGTGGTAAAAATAAGAAGTTCAAGAATTTAAGTTTACCTAATATTTTAGTTTAATAAAATTAAAAATTGGAAATCCAAAATTATTTGCACAGCACCATCACTGAATGTCAAAACATTATTATAAACCTACATGCATTTTGCATTCAAAGAAGGAAATAATGCACCACTCACCTCGTAAATCAACACAACTTCTTATCACAAACATTTTAACGACACTTAAGCGTGTTTTAGATTTTCATAATTATTTTTGTATTTTTATTTTTTTTTATCCTTTGGTTTTGCTGGCAAAGGAGTTGAATTCACATAAGACGCCTCCGCCTTGGTTTCTTTCCTGTTTATGTCAACAAAACAAAAAAATATACCAAGTGTTGTAGTATGTCTCTGATGTAACCTTAAACCATAATTTTGTACACCATAACACCATATCCTCCTCTGAGGTAAATATTATTTATTTTTATTTTTATTTTTTACTTTAATAATACGAACAAAAAATACTCCTTTTCAAAAAACACACACGGGATAGATAGTTAGATAGTAGCTAGATCCTGGCAAGGATTAAAATTCATTGAAGTTGAATTTTTATTGCGAATTTACACGAGAACTCGTATAACGATTTTATTATATAGATATACATTGATATAAAAGCTCGGATAGGACTACCTACATATATAGATAAAAACGGATAAAAATGTGTGCGACTTTAAATTACCGCCCATTTGGCACGAAATTCAGACATTAACTGGCAATCTGAGAGAGTCTGGTTGGTTCCATATCCCTTAAAGTACCTATAATATCAAAAGAGGGAAGCTGCACTGTGTGTATATGCCACGAACATTGTATAAAAGTGTAATATTTTCTCAATGAGTGGAAAAACCAATATCACAGTTGAATAGGTTCTTCTTTTCGAGGAGTAGAAAAAATACATATATATAGCGACTAGCATCATCGTTGCTATATTGTCATTGGATCGCCTGCTTTCAAACACAACTGCCCAACAACACAAAACCACCTTTTTCAAATCATGATTGCCAGGTTATTTTTTTTTTTAATTTTTTATAAAATTCAATAAATTGTGTTTTTACATCGAGCTACCGCCTAAGTGAACAGAACGATTCGCTTCAAATAAGGTGCAGTGAATTTTTATGTGATTCGCTAAAAGAATAATTTGAATTATTGTTTCAGCGCACCGCTGGAAATTTTTACAATCTCTGAAAATTAAATATCTCTTATTAAATCTAGGACATCTGGCAACAATGTTTTCTAAGCAGAATTTGAATATTAAGTTATTTTTATCTGTAGAGTAGCTTCCCGCTGCTGGTGGTTTTGTATCATTTACGATGACAAAATTAAGTTAACCCTCCACGTGCATTTGTAGAGAAGGTACATACACACAATGGTAAGAAGGTAATGTCATTGTTTCAAAGAGCTGACTAGGACACAGGTATATACGACAGCTACAACGCAACGGAAGAAATCGCTTGAAATAGAAACTATTTTGAAAAATTTTAGAGTGGCTGTAAATAAAAATGAGCGACTTTGAGAGGAAACAAAGTCTTATTTTCAAAGGTTTCTTAAACATTTGATTGACTCAAATTTTTTGAAAATTTAATCTAGATCGGATGAACTTGCTTTTGTTATCCAAGCTGTATATACATTACTTACATGATAAATGATACTTTTGACATAATTGTTTGATGAAATAGATAAGGAAGTTTGAAAAATACCAAAAGTAATGAGAAAAAGATAATATAGGAAACTGCCAAATTCTACCAGTTTTATATTTTTATATGAACTTTGACAGTCTTTTGGGCTAAAAATGGTAGAAATGGCTAGGTTTAAGAAGTAAACGAACAATGTTATTGAAACTACGACATGCTTTTTATGACCTCCTAGACAAAGCGTTATGAGCTTTCAGGCGATTTTAATTGCTAAGTAGGAAGAACATCTTTGATGGTACCGCCTGCGTCATGACATCACTTCCTAACAACGGATTCAGGTTTATCGACTTTTCTACGGGGCAAGACATCGTGGTAGCTAGAAGGCAGTTCCCACATTTCAAAAGGGGATTCGGAGATCTCCAAATCAATAAACTGTCAATCAGATTGACCAAATTCCGAGCGATGCAAAATACATTTTCAGTATCATAGATGTTCGATCGCTCCCAGGAGCCAACATTGACTCAGAGGTATCGCTGCAGATATTTCGATTTTCGGCAACTGCCAAAACAGAGAAATACTGTGACGAACTTTGACGTGCGTTGGACGGCTGTAATAGCGAAAGATTGCTAAGTGAATTGAACCTCAACATCGTGTTCCCGATCCTTAAGAAAAGAGATCCTTCTAAATTGCGCCAAACATAGAACATCAGTCTCTTAAGCAATTGAATAGCAGAGCCCTCTCTGAGAACTCTTCAAGTTGATTTGAAAACAAGAGTAAATACAAACAAAATTTACGCACAGTACAAACTTAACCTAAAAAAAGAAAAACGCAAAGACTAAGGTGGCTGAATAATTTATCGAATGGACACTTAAGCTCCAACCCGAAGAATTTAATCTTGCAGGACGACACAGTAGATCTATAAAGTAATATATTGCGCAGGCTGTCAAAGTTGAAAGTGCCAAAAAATTTAAAATGCTGTTCGAGTGCCTATAGCAACTCAATATGCATCATTAGAAAAAACAACAAAATATTGAAATTATACAAGTAAAGGGCCACTGAATCCACCATTTTCCTCGATTTTGACAGATGCGCAGAACTGTACAAAAATGTGTACTTTGGGAGACAGCTATAGCTATAGCGACCACTGAAACAAGTTTGTCGGTAGAGGGTCTGGGCCCTATTTCATAAACATTGACAGGTGCAAATGTACAAATGCTTTCAGTTTCAAATAATGACAAATTAGTCATTGTTATATTTTAGGATTTTGACAAATTTGTCAAGACCGAGACCATTTTCAATGCCAGCGCCATGAGATAAATAAGGTTAGGTAATGTTTACGAGACTGTCAGCAGAGACCCTTGACATACTTATATGGTCTATTGGTTGGCCCATTGTTATATACCACTAGAATCAAGGAAGCTTTCTTCCTACTCGTTGGACCATAAAGAGCTTCTTACGAAGCGCTCGAGACTATTAATGTCATGATTTGCTAGATCACGAGGATCATTGTAGTAGAATTCTACTACGCCTTTGAGAAAGAGCAGGACATATTTTAAGATTTGATTAATTTGAAGATTTTGACAAATTTGTCGAGACCGAGATCGAGACCATTTGCAATGCCAGCGCCCAGCGACATAAGCAAAATAAGTAAGCCGTAAATGTGCACCACTTTTCGATAAAATATATTCTGCGACTGTAATTCTGACCTGGTTTTGACTCGAGCCACTGAAAGCATAAAAATCATTATTTAAACTCTATTTAAGTTCCATCTAATAACCTTTGCTTAAAAAAATATTCAAAAACATTTTAACTGGCAAACTTGTCACTTTACTGCCAACACTTGACCAAAAAAAATTACCTGTTACAATATTGTCAGCTTAATAGTTGAAAGTCGCATATTTGTCGACAAATTTACTTAGTCGAAAAATTAAAAAAAATATTATTATTTCAAAAAAATCTGCAGAAAATCAGAGCCACCTTTTAGCAATTTCAGTCTAACAATGTTGTTCTGAATATTTTCCAGAAAAATACAAAATTAAAAACCTCTTACCATAGATCGACATACAAAATTTGGCAGTTTTTTTTTTTTTTATTTCTGAGAAACATTCAAAAACGACTTACGAGTTTCCGCTCCACTTTAACCGTCGATATGTATGACGTAATTTCTAAGTTATTGATGAATCAAAAATATGACCATTGAAGCACCCAGTGCAACAACCAGTGGTCTATTTCACCGCTTTACAATTTACAACTACAAATCTATAATCTATAATCTATAATCTATAATCTATAATCTATATCTATAATCTTCTATAACATTATATAAAGACGAAACGATTATTTAGTTTGTCACGCGAAATCTCAGAAACTATTTACCTGATTAACTTGAAATTTTTTCTACAATATTCTTTATCTTTAGAAGATTGTAATAAGATAGTTTTTGTTTATCTAATTCGTTTGTTTAATACTAAAATTAATTTTTTTAAATTGATAGTCAACTTTTTTCTTGATTTTGACTTACATATTCACTTATAAATACGAAACTAATTGATAATTGAAAAAAACAAAAATTATTTCATAAAGTACATTTTTGTATGCAAATTTTAAGCCCTAAATCTTTTCTTAATTATGCATACAACCTGAGAAATAAATATAAACAAATCTCTAAGTCACTTACTTTTTCTATTTTTTTAAATCCAGGAATTTAAATCAATAGCATTCATGAGATCGCTGCTTTGTTTCATTTCATATCATTTCCACCCTCTTACAGTTTTTCCTCCCTTACGTTTTTTTATTTATGTTGTGCAGGTTTCTCTTTGTTTACTCTTTTTCCACTCAATTTTTTTTCTCACATTCTTTTGTTTTGTTTCGCTTTGAGTATAACGCTGCAGGCAGGGATGGCCGAACTAACGCTTTTTGGAATAAACTACATTTTTTACATTTGCTACGTAGTTTAGATATATAGTAAACTTTGAAGATTGTATTTGAGTTGAACTGTTTTTATTGAAATTTTATTATTTACCTAGCTTTACTATGTATGTAGCAAACGTAACATTTTGTAGTATATAAGGCGTGTAGTTTATTTAATTAGCTATGCGTAGTTAATCATGTAGAAAATGAAGTGTAGTTAATTCGGCCAACCCTGGTTGCAGGTAGTCAGGCAAGAAGAAGATGTTTACTTGGGTGCGAAGTATTATATGTATATTTGTATATGCAATAAGAAAATCAACGGGAGATAAAGATTCTGTTTATGTGTCAAACATGAACCTACTTAACATACAAATAGGTAAACCATTTTTTAAGAACTCACATTTATCAAAACGTATAAGTGTATAATGTATAAACTTTTTGTTAATAAGATGAAATAGAAATTAGGTACGGGTAGCGGTAGCCCTATTTAGTACTATCGGTATATATGTAGGTATGTTAATATTAATTCTTATTTTTGCGAAGCAAGGCGAGCACGGGTCTACTAGTTTGTAATAATCGTGTATTAAATAATAGTAATTTCATTTTTATTTTTTATTCTGACGCTCAAAAACGCTTCAGACTAAATTAAAAGCACACAAAATTGTAGAACATTTTATAGATCAACTTTCACCTGTAAAATTTTCTTACAAAATTCAACAAATTTGTAAAATAACTAATTTATAATGTATGCAATTACTTATATTTGAATGCAAGATCAGTACTATTTAGTTTGTAATTGTAAATTGTAAAATGGTGAAATACACCACAGATAACTCAATTGATAACTTTTCAGTTTACAATTTGTCACCTGTCACATGCCACTCTTGTCAATTATTATGAATCAGGGTTCCGGTCCACTCCGAAGTGAAGTGCTACCTTAAGTACGTAAATATGTATATGTAAATATAAATGCACTTTTGATCAAAAAATTACACTTTAAAAGATTAACTTTTCTTTGAACCGTAACAACAAGTATATTTTGTAATTATTAGGAGATACGAAATTTGTAGCATTATGCAGTATTAAAGTATATTTTTT
Source organism: Epistrophe grossulariae (assembly GCA_929447395.1). Taxonomy (NCBI): domain Eukaryota; kingdom Metazoa; phylum Arthropoda; class Insecta; order Diptera; family Syrphidae; genus Epistrophe; species Epistrophe grossulariae. The sequence continues at coordinate 91,047,102 of OV839568.1, read as the reverse complement.
ATATTGCTTTTATACTCTTCCAAATTACAGTGCTTAATTAATTAAAAGTTGTTATTAACAGCCCATCTCAAATCAATGTTAATTTTTGTTTTTATATTTTTTTTTTGTCCACTTTGTTTCCATCAAACGTTTACGTACTTATAGTTAAGACAAGTTTTGATATTCTACCCTGATGTTTTTAATAAACAACTAGTTAATTGAATCAAAAACCAAAAAAAAAATATTCGTATTTTCGAAATGCTTGCCCATAGCAGTAGAAGTAAGATGGCCACTCAATTAACTTTTTCTGAAAATATAAAGTTAAGCTGATTCATTTAGTAGAAGTTAAATGTTCTGTGCTTTCTCTTTAGCTACATGCATACAAAGAAGAGCTAATGGAAAATGAATAATTTATTGAAAGTAAAAAAACAACGACCGTGGAAACTTTGTGTTTATTATAAATGAAAACCGAAACTTATTTTTTTTTTTATAAAAAAAAATCTATATATGTATGTATTTGAGTTCATTGCATACTTTTCGCGTTGTTAAATTTTAAGGGTTGTAGTCAAAGCAAACAAATTGCAAATTGTTTAAACTCTCTAATTATCGCTTGGTTAACTTTTTTAATTTTTTTACATTCAATTTTAAAGGGTTATGTTTTTGTTTGTTTCTCGTGCATACATCGATTAAAACATAATTTGCCTGTTATGCCATGTCTAATGAAAAAACTTGTCTTTCAACAACATTCAATGCTCACTGAGACTTACCTCAGGGAAGTCATCTGGGGCCATTTATGTTCATTCTGCGTTTAAGTGGAATTTCGCAATATTTTTCTTCAAGTAATATTTAAGGCAACAGACTGAGAAATTCTTGAGATCTATTTGAAAGTAGTAGAGTCATATGTTAAAGAAATGGTCTCAAAAACATAAGCATATTCGGCGGGGCATAGTGTGAGATTGAAAAAAGTTTGACAACCACGTCAACATCATTAATGGTAAAAATTAAAAAAAGAGGACCTAAGTGGCTGCCTTGAGGCAACCCAGAGTTAGCTAAAAAGGGATCGATTATCATCCCTAATTTTAAATTGAATGCACCATAATGTCAACTTCTTCTTTTGTGAAACTCTCTCGGATTTAGTTTCACTTGAATTCACAAAATACAATAAAAAAAAACATAAAAAAAATACAATACAAAAAAAATATAAACAAATACAATACAAAAAAATATAAAAAAATACAAAAAAATGTAAAAAAATACAATAAAAAAATTTATAAAAAAAATACTGTTTTGATTCGATTCATTCCAGTTTCATTCTTATTCAAAACCAATGCGTCTGTCACGCTCAACTTTTAATAAGGGTATTTCGGAAATTTAAAAAATTGAACAAGTAGAATTATTCAACATTCAAAAAAAGCAGAGAAAGAAAATTGTCCGCTAATGAAACTTCAACCGTCAAAAATATTGATTTTTTTTATATAGAATGTAGAAACCAGGATTTCTTCTTCTAATTGGAGCACCCTAGCCCTATGAGCGCATCAAAAGAACTTTGATAAAAAAAAATTGAAATTTTAACAAACTGTCATTGGTTATAATTATGGTAAAATTCAGTCGATTTATCTATAGATTCTTACCTACCGAATACTCACATTGTCTAATCTTGGCCGTTTAGGACTTACCAATAAATCGTATGATTAATTTCAATTTGAGATTTTGCACAACCATAAGTAGGTACAATGTCGAAACACCTGACATAATTTTCATAAAAAAAATATACACCAGCGTTAACAAATGCAGTAATTCGAGCACAGGATTTTCATAACAACAACAAAACGAAAAAAAGCTTTCAACAATAAATAGGTTCATTTCAAAAAAAAAAAAGGGAAGGGAATAAGAAAGGGAAAGAACGAGAAAAAGAAAATATCGGATGAGTAAACAATTGTGTCATAAACCACCACCACCACCACCACAAAAGAAAAGGACACCACGTGACACAATAAATATACCCTTTGAACCCACAGTGTCAGGTTGGATATTGGAATAATATTTCAACGATGGCCTCTCTCCTCACCTAACGTTGGTCGTCACACGCCAAGTGAAGAGAAATCGATAATCAATTAATAGACTTATAGGTCCTCGTGATATATACCTCTACTTTATAACGAGCTACATACATACATACATACATACATACATAGTTGATGTGTTATAATATGTATAAAGTATACGAGTAGTGGTTTGCTGCTTGTGCGATGATGATGATGACCCAGCGCATAAATAGGTACAATCGAACATCAGTAATTGACGCTGGCTGTTTGGTTTGGTTTGGTTTGGTTTGTGTTGCCATCAATGGACTTCCCCAATATAAGGAAGTAATAAATTGCCAGGAAGTAGGTACATTTAAGCGCCAGTATTTTCGCATTTTGGGAACAATATGTGATGTGGATTTCTGATGGCTTTATATACAGTTATTTTTGTCCGCAGAAAAGGTTTTGACGTGTGATGGAAAATTGATAAACGTGATATTTTCTCTTGTTTTTTCGCTGATGTACCTGTACCTATACTACAATTCAACTCGTTATTAATTCTGATGAAATAGTCGATATTGACAAAATTGATGAAAGACGGCTGGTTCAGGTATAATTTTTACTTGCGATATACATATATGTAGGTAGGTACTATATGACAAGTTATGCATTCACAAAAAAAAAATAGAACATGAGATTTTGATCAAACTTTTACTTAACGATGATTCTGTCTGTCTGTCTTTATGTATGTCCTGTCATTTAAGCTGCAGCCTAAGCGGGTGGGTTTAATTTTCTTTAAACTTGGTACCTTGCGTTTTTAAGACCTTCCCCCTGACACATTTTTTTTTATTTTTTTAGGACCTGCCTGTACCTGCCGTAGAATTTTGTTTAGCAAATAATGAAAATTTTATTTTTCTCAAAAACATACACACAACTTAAAAAAAAACAGTAGGTAATTGTTTTTACAAAAAGGATACCATTAAAACAAAATTTCGAAAAATGTTCATTTTTTTTATGTTTTAAAAAGCTTTGTATACATAGGTACCAAAATTTTCAATTTTTTTTTTTATTTTTAAAAAAAGTTTCAAAATAATTTTTTGAGAATTTAATAATTGGAAAACGACTTGATCGATTTTTATTAAACTTCGCACTCACGGTTTCTTAAGATTTGAAATAAAAATGATTGTTTTATTCAATAATAATGTACCGTTATTATTGAATAAAATAATCATTTTTATTTCAAATCTTAAGAAACCGTGAGTGTGAAGTTTAATAAATACAAGTGTTTAAAAATCGGTAAGGAAAATCTCATTTTACTCAAAAACACCCTTTACGATTTTGATTAAAATTTTTAAGTGAGTTAATATCAGTACGATGAACCATATTATTAGAAAAAAATATATCTTTCGTTTAAAAATGAACCATTTCTTTGGTTTTCCATTATCTGATCATCTGTCCGATTTTTATGAAATTTTTTTCGCAAGAGCTTCTCATAAATTTGAATAATATAGCATACCAAAATTTTCCACAACATACATTTTCGATTAAAAAAAAAAGTATATATTCTTTGAAAATTCGATGCTTCGAAAATGGGTGGATAATTTTTTTTTTAAATAAATTTTTAAACTACGCATTAATAAAAACTAAGAAATGGCGTACTAATTTTTTTTTCTTAAAAATGTTTACAAAATTTTATATATAAATAATTATTTATTTTTTTTTTAAACCGCTCAAACGATTTTCAATTTTTTTTTCTTATAAATTGATATTCATTTAAGAAATCATATTGTGTATATAACGTTTTTGTAAAATCAATTTCAGAGGTTCAATTTACTTCTAATTACATATACTGATTTTTTTTTACCAATTTTTAAGTCTATAACTGTAAGTTACATGCATTGGTGCTATATATGTACTCACATAATACTACCTTAAACTTAACTATGTTTTTAGCAGCTGGAATAAAATAAATACTCTATAGCTAATTCACTTAACTTAAAATCAGATAAATAGATCAGAACCATTCAGACTTTAAAACCACAGTGTGATCGCACATAAGAGCAAGTTGTGTGACTCCGTCGTGCATTTTATTTTTATTTGAGCAAAATTCACATTGGTCAGTATGTCAACTCTTCCCTAGAACAAACTTGTTGCTTTGAATTGGCAATGGAGCAAAGAAATTTAAAGTTTCACTCCAATATAATTTTTCGTAAAAAAAAATATGTATGGCGGATGAGTGCTTTTTTCACCTAAATGCGAAAAATTAATTTGCCTTAAAAAAAATTAGAATAGAAGTAGAAGATGCAGGTAACAGAAAAACATTTTTAATATCCTTCAACGACAAATTCATTAAGAACTAAAAACAAAATCATTCGAAATAAAAATATTAAAATTCAGCAGTGAAAATATTTTCAAATATTTTGAAAACCCAATTCAAAATATTAATAATTAATATCTGCAGTAGAATACTCCACTTTCATAACAATGAAAATAACTTGTTTAATAACAATGACTACAATGATACGTAGATGCTGAAAGAAAAATGCAGTAAATTTATAACACACAATTTCCGGCAAAATAAAAAGCTACAGAATATTAACATATTTTTGCTTTTTTCTTTAACTTTTGAGAAAACTGATTCTTTGTCAATTTTTTAATGCAAATACTCTAAAAATTCGAATATGTCAGCTAACTCTCAGATTTCCTGAATGGCCGTTCTATATACATATTTATATTTATGAGATGACAGATGTGAGGTAAAAACAAATAAGTTATGAAGTTATTTACCCCGAAAGGCATTTTTGTTATTCAAGGAAATTCGTTCTGTTCATGAAATATGCAGCATTTTACTCCCAGGTAAGAGTGTCCTAAAACAAAAAAATGTAAAAATTCTGTGGCTCCACCAGTACCAAATTAATGTATTTTTTTTCGATCGGCAACAATTTTGGAGCGGATATGGAAGAAAAATATTTGTATGCGGCGCAAATGCTTTACTGATTTTGAAAATTGAAAAAGTAATTGGTAATTGGAGTAACTATTATTGGAATGCTGCACAAATTATCTATTCCAGATTGTTTCTGTTTGGTAAAATAGTTTGAAGAAGCAGATTCAGTTGCGGGTCAAGCTATAAATCAACATGCATGGTCAAACATAACCTCATCATTAAACGTAAACCGAAGTGTTCGTTAAGAGGCATATATGTTGATTCACGGAAATAATTAATTGGACATTGCTTAATCACTTTACGTTGAATTGTTACAGTAAATCTTCATTTACAGTTTAGACCCGTATATGTGATTCACTTAACGTAAGAATTAAAGTCATTTAATTATACATATTTATGTATATAGATGGATTAAAATCACACAAGAAGCCATCATTCTTCGAAACAGATGCTGGACACTGGGACCGAATTTACCAGTTTCTAAAAAAAAGTCGTGGTTTATGGGCTGGGGTGATAAATGGGATTTATTTAATTTGAAGATAGTGATAAAAGGATCATTTTCAATAGATGGTGAACATTACCCAAAAATATTGAACAACTTTTTGTTCTCAAACTTCAATAACGCTCATCTTTTTTCAAAAAAAAAATTCGCGGATCAGATCATATTGTTTAGAGATATTTTTATAGGAAATATACACAATGACAAATTAATGTGCGACGTGCTCTTTCACAGCTCTTTATGCAGATACTGCACGCGGTGGGTTTCATTTACACCGAGTACGACGGCAATGTACGATCGCAAGTCGTATTGGAGCTTATTTAAATTATTGGATGTTAATAAAATAAAATCAGTTATTTTGTTATGTTTATAATAACATAAGCTAATAATTAATTTTTATGGACGATATGAGTATCATCGAAAGTCAAGAGATAGGGCCTGCCTAATAACGGGTGATTTTTTAGCTGGTTTGGTTTTGGCAACACTGGTTTTGACAGCTGACGTGTGTTTAGTACCTTGTGTCACTGTCAAACAGCTTCAGTTTGCAATTTAACCATGGATCGTCTTACAAATGAACAACGCTTGCAAATTATTGAATTTTACTATCAAAATTCGTGCTCGGTTCGAAATGTTCATCGCGCGCTGCTTCCATTTTATGGTCGGCATTCTCGACCTTCTGAGCAGTCTATTCGGAAGATTGTGACCAAATTTCGCACCAAATTTACTTTGTTGGACATTAAACCACCAACACGTTTACGTACTGTGCGTAGTGAAGAAAATATTGCGGCCGTATCAGCTAGTGTGACAGAAGACCGCGAAATGTCGATTCGGCGCCGTTCCCAGCAGTTAGGCCTTTGTTACAGCACTACGTGGAAAATTTTGCGGAAGGATTTGGGCGTAAAGCCTTTTAAGATACAGCTGGTGCAAGAACTAAAGCCAGCCGACCTACCACAACGCCGAATTTTTGGTGAATGGGCTCTTGGAAAACTGGCCGAGGATCCGCTTTTTTATCGAAAAATTGTGTTCAGCGATGAGGCTCATTTTTGGTTGAATGGGTACGTAAATAAGCACAATTGCCGCATTTGGAGTGAAGATCAGCCAGAAGCATTGCAACAGCTACCAATGCATCCCGAAAAAGCCACTGTTTGGTGCGGTTTATGGGCCGGCGGCATTATTGGGCCATATTTCTTCAAAGATGATGCGAATCGCAGCGTTACTGTCAATGGTGAACGCTACCGAGCGATGATAACAAACTTTTTTTTGCCCGAAATGGAAGTTCTTGACTTGCATGATATGTGGTTTCAACAAGACGGTGCCACATGCCACACAGCACGCGAAACAATGGCGCAATTGCGAGGCGAGTTTGGTGAACAGTTAATTTCACGTTTCGGGCCGGTCAATTGGCCGCCTAGATCGTGCGATTTGACACCATTAGACTATTTTTTGTGGGGGTATGTCAAGGCTAATGTCTATGCGCTTCGATTGACGCACTGGAAGCCAACATCCATGCATTCATTCGTCAGATACCGGCCGATATGTGTGAAAGAGTATGCCAAAATTGGACTCAGCGGATGGGCTACCTGAGACGCAGCCGCGGTCAACATTTGCATGAAATTATCTTTAAACATTAAATTGCAAGGTTCAAACTATCGATTCAAATAAATATTTCATTCATTTTTTCAAATTTTTTGTTTTTTTTTTTTTTAAAGTTCTAAACCTCTTAAAAAATCACCCGTTACAAGCAGCTAAAATATAAATACTTAAATTTTTGAAGCTAAGAATTATTTATAAAAATTATGAATTTTAAATAAAAAAGTTAAAATACTATAAAGTTATAAAAAATTCAAAAATAGTAAAAGTAACAAAAGAAAACAAAAAAAATTTAATTAAGTAAGGGGCCAGTTATAGCTTTCATTGAAACTCATCATTGAAAATTTTAATTGGTAATTTTGAGGCACTTAAAAGTGAAATCAGTGGTTATTTTAATGCAAATAAAAATCTGATAACTCAATTATTATTTCTAGTCAAAAAAATATTTCATCTTGGCCAGCCTATCGCAGGAAATGAATTTCTTTATTTCAATGATTGGACTACCTTATCATTGATCATTGAAGTCTTAGAAATCGTTTTATGAGAAAGGTAGGGCCAAAATGAAATATTTTTTTTGACTAGAAATAATAATCGAGTCCTCAGCTTATTATTGGCATCAAAATAATCACTGATATCGCTTTTCTAGGGCCTCAAAAATGAAAATTAAAATTTTCAATGATGAGTTTCAATGAAAGCTATAACTGGCCCCTAAGAAATACTAGCATGCTAAGGCAATTGTTAAATTTGTCGAGTAGCAGTTCAGTTTCTCTTAAGAATGAAAGCAAGATAAATTTAATTTTATATAGTTGTGCAGTTTATAGAACAATATAAAATATTTATTTGCGTGATCTTGCTGTGATGATAATCAAAAATCTTAAAATTTGAATTTACTTCCTTCAGCATTCTAGGTACGTGTTCATTTCTGCCATAGTCAGTTCTGTGAGGAGCTCGATGGAAAAGAGGTACTGATCTGAGGGAATGTGACTTGATCTTTAAACTCATTGCTTCAAGGAGGGCAGGAGAATCAGTTACACCAGACAGTATTTGATGTACAAGAATAATATCAGCTACTTCATGAAGTTTTTCACGACGAAATAAAAAAAAAATGCAATGTACTTTTTTCCAAGAAAAAATTTTTTGGTTTTCCCAAGTTTGATCTGCTCAGGTCAATTATTAAATTAGCGGATTATCCTTTTTTTATTTTTTATTGCATACCATCCGGTTTTTAGCAAATAATAAAAAAAATAAACTGGATAAACCTTTACTACTTTTAATTTTCCAAAAATTAAGATACATTTTAGCGTCCGGTTTGCTGTTTTTTATTGAAAATTTATAAGAACATTGAATTTAATAAAAAAATAAAAAATTTGCAAAAAAAATTTGTTTAAAATTTTTGTTTTGTTTTTTTTTTTTTTTTTAATTTCGAGTTTGAAAATTATTTTTTCAAAAACTATTCGCTAACACAACTTAATTTAAAATGAATATTAAAGAAGGGATTTCTGACTTTCTAAAAAGGTATAGCATGGCATTGTAAGTTTTGCCGTTGTCTTTAAAAACTGTTTTGTCTTTTTAAGACCCCTTCCGCCTAAACGGGGGGAAATAGATCCCCCTCCCATACGATTTTTTTCTAAACCCAACCTACTCGCTCTAGCTTTTTGGTGCGCCTTTTACCGATCACCCTGTATATAGCTACTAATGTTTTTTTGTTACGACGCATCAGCTATACAAGATAATGCGACATTAAAATGGCCAAGTAATATGCGATAAAGCCGATATTTTTCTAATTTTAACTTGGGTAAATTTGTACGTATTACAATAAAGTTAATTGTGCTTAAAAATCTTTTCTTGTTTTTTTTCGGAGTAAAATACATTTTGAATGGACTAAATTTGCTTGGAATCTAAAAATATATACTTGCTAACTTCACGTCATTCTCATCAAAAGTATTTTAAACCAAACCTTGTAAAAGTTAAACGATATATTTGGATTTCGATTTGGATTATATGTTTAATTGAAAAAAGGATAAGGTAGAAATTTTATTCTTATTTTGACATCACAATGGCAATGACAAAATAAATCAAGTTTTCCTTTGCTTTTCCCTGCCACTTTATCACTAAATTTATTTCTGTCGCTATTTCGGTGAAAATCGAAAGCCAATTTGTAAAGGAAAATATTGGTGAAATCTTTAAAAAATTGATTGATGACAAGAAATGATGCAATTTAATCGTTAAATAGGTTGTTTATAGTCGCCACAATGTCAGTTTTTTTTTAAACGAATCAATTTTCTAGCCAGTAGTGGAAATATGGTGCAGTTCCTTTATTGCATTTCGTTCAAATACATCGATCAAAAGTGACAGTTTTGCCAGCTAAGCGTGGTTATTAATTTTTTTTCGAGAGAGAGAAAAATAGAGAATTTAAATCAAACAAGGACCCACTTGTGTACCATTTGGTCATTTTGACTCTCTGTTTGTGTACATCTGAATGTATGCATATTTCTTTGTTTACATAGGTATATGCCTGCTGAGTTGCATAACAATATTTTCATATACCTAAATCACAAACAAATTCAAAAATTGAAAACTCAATATTCCAAAAATTGGTTGATCTCTGTATTTATTAAGGATATGGATATCGGATGGGACTAAGACAAATAAGTTTTAAGTTGAAAACCATTTTAGAAGTTAAAGTTTAATTTTATCCTTTATTCCTTTTACCTTTATTCTAATTTTAAAAGTCCTGCTTTGCTTTTCTTTAAGTCCTAACCTTTTCTTTTAGCTACTTCATAAGATTATTCAATTCTTATCTTTCAAAACTTTTTAATCAGATAATTTTTATTTGAAAAGAAGATAGGTATAAAAGGACTATTTCCTTGAAGGTATGTTTTAGTCTATATATTTGCACATTGTAACGACTTACACAACCTAGGTATGTATGTAATGTATCATTAACTTTGACACTTTCTCTAAATAAATTTTAATTCTATTTAAAGGAATATTTTTTTTGCACCCCAGACTAAGTCAACCTACATACATATTTATCTAAAACAGGATATCGTGATTAGCAAACAACCAATTTACAAATATCCACACACATCCTTTTTAATCAACCTTATACCTATAAATACTCTTTTTTTCATTTTAAGTTAATGAAGTTCAGAAAATCAAATAAATGAAATGTGTCAGGTCGTTCGCGCACCATTTCTTCCGATTTATGTACATATATAGAAACAAATATTGTGTGTACATGTGTATGTAGATGTAGTTACATTAACGAGATACTAAAGTAAAGTAACACGCTTGAAATGACAATTTTCACTTCTCATTTGAGTCCATTCTGATTTTGATTCTGCATTCCAAAGAAAAACAAATAAAATGGGGAGCAGAAAAGACTAGTTTTTTTTTTTTTTTTTAAATTTTCTTCATAATTAAAACAATCCCGACATTCCCTCGGGTCGGTTAGTTTTCCAGTTGAGGGGGAATCTAGGTCATTGCAGGCAAAATGATAAAATATACATCACTAGTCCTATCTATGTATGGGTGATGGGTTTACACAGCCCATATACATATATAGATAGCATTTGCAAGTGGAGTATAGTGACAGTGAGTGCAAAACCAAATAACAAAGTCAAACAGACTCTGAATCACAGTGTGGATGGGATGCGGGAAAGGGATGGTGGAGCTGAGATGTGCGCTGTGCGCTATGACTTTGATGGCGATGGTAGAATAAGCAAGCAACAACACAGTACAGTGGCAAAATGTCATATTATCCATTAAGAAAAAATCTCGTATAATTATTATCCCTTGAGTTATGTTAGATTATAGAAAACGACAAGTATACACACATAGCTATATACATATATACATTGCAAATATCTTTTATTGTATGGCTGGATACAATGGCATAAATGGCAGGGAACAAGGGGAGCAGCGCAGTTGCAGGAGACGACGATGATGACGAGGCCTAAAGCTGAGTAGCTTTGTTCGGCCGGTTATGCTAACGGCATGAAACGAACGTACAGTGTCAACACTGAAGTAAATATTGAAACACTGTTAGATACATAAATACATACATATATATGTACATACCTAGGTATTTATTTAAGTTTTTTTTTTTTTTTTCTGTTTATTTTGCTTCATTTTCTTTATAAAATAAGAACTTGCATGAAGAGTCACACTTTATATTCAGGACACCATCAGGACTATGGTTACCCATTTGTTTTATTTCATATAAAAAATTGATTTGTCCAACTTTTCGTACCATTTGTGGTGAATTTATTACTCAATTTTAAGTTTTAAAATTGCATATTGGTATAGATTCCTATAAATGCCTTTACTTAATAAAAAAAAATATTGTGGGCACGTTTTTGAGAAAAATAAGAATGTAATAATCTATACCTAGTTAAAGATACGATTTATAAATTTAGGGTGTAAAACTTAACACTTGTTTAACTTTAAACCTTGAAAATATGATTTTAAGACTTTTGTACTTGCTTTTTAAGGCAATTTGAAGGTTTTATTCAAATTTAACACTAACATCATGGAGAAGTCGGTGCAAGGAAATAATTGTCTTCGCGTTTGAGGTTTACCGAAGGACTTAGTTCTCACCTAGTGGGAAATAAATCCAATTTTGCATGCAGGAACTAAGGCCACTTCACAAGAGTGGATTTATTTCCTATATTAAGTGTGAACTGAGTGAAAATATTTCCCCGTGGGCTTATTTCCCTGCACCGGAAAATTAAAAAAAAGTGGGTTTCATCATATGTACCTATCGTTGTTCTCTGTGTCCACTTCACTGTAATTAGATCTAGGCTCTAAATGGGTACATTTATTTGCTCAAACTTGGTTTAGAGCATTTTAATGTGATCCCCTACTAGTTCAGTGACTGTAAACATTACCCCTTGCGTCAGATCTGGTAGTTATGATTATTTGTTGAGTTGTTTTTGATATTGACCTAATGAATAACACTTCGAGCGCCGAACACAGCATTTGTCACAAATCAAAAAAAACTACGATTTTTTTGCGCTTTTTTCAGTTATTGGCGATTTTAACCATGAAGGACTTTTTTTTTAATTTAATTTTTTTCCTTCCTATGAATTTAATGAAACGACAAGGTCACTGGACCTTGTTTTAGCTCATCTCAAACTGCTAGCTCACATACAATTTTTTTTTAATTTTCTCGAAATTTGACAGCTAATTTCATTTTGAATTTGATTTGGCTGTTAATAGTTTGTTTTTGTTGTTTTCTGTTTCTTTTTTTCATACATTAAATTTTGAAATTTAAAATGGCTTCTACTTGGGTCTGTTCCAACCAAATTTCGTGTAAATTTAGTTGAAATTACCTCATTTCGAGATTTGAATTTGTATGGGAAATGATTTAATTTTGAACTAAGTTTACAAATTTTCAACGAAATTACCTCATTTGCTTCAATGAAAACGCAGTATAAAATGATTTTGACTTAACTTCTTATCTGTATTGACCAAAGTATAGCTTTAAGAAAATTATGTTTCAGGTTTGTTGGCTAAAAATTTACGTAACGGAAATACGATTTTGACATTTTTTGAAAAAATCGAATTATTTTTGGATTATTCCCGTTAAACTTTTTAACTGCTGGACGAATTTTGTTATAGTTATTTTAAATAGTTGGAACATTATTGCATTTAAAAATAAAATAAAAAATAGTACTTTTGACTTTTGTCACACTTTCTCTCTTCTTATATTCATATTAATTAACGTTATTAAACCATTACTAATTACAAACAAATTGGAATATCTACAACAATTTGGTTTTAAACAACAAGAGAGTTAGGCGAGTAATATAGGACGAGTTGACCGAAAAATGAAACAACTTAAAATAAAGGTTATCCTTCATTTTTATAAAAGTTAAAAGTTTTTTGTTCTATTTTTTTAGTTTTAATTCTTCGTAGACTGGCAACCATGTACGAGGATAGAAAAGAGGCAAAGAAATATAGCAAAATGTCAAGGAAAAATAAAGTTCTATACTCTTTACATCTGTTATATCCTATAAAGTCACAAAATAAAATGAATACTTCATATATAAATACAAACGAATCTTTTTCTGACATAAAAAGGGAATATATATACGTTTAATTCGCTTAAGTTTCTTTTGTTGTAACAAAAAGAATAATTAGCTTTAACAAAGTCAAAGTGTGATTGTTGCAATTCAGATGAGTAGATTATGAGACAATATAGAACACATTTTGGGTGAAGGAATGAATTTACATGATATGATATAACCTTCTGGATTTTTAAACTAATGTTAGGTACTGTTTAAATTCTATATTGTATTAGACCAAACAGTTAAAAATGAATTATTACAATTTTTCCAGTTAAAAATTACACAGAATAATGAGTAATTAAGATTTGTTTAATTACAATTAACAAAGAGTAATGCGTAATTCTTAATGGATTAATTAGGTAAATATTACACAATGCTACAACCCAACCTACTGAAATTTTTTGCAACTTACTTTTGCATTTAAAACTGTGCATTGCTGAATGTTTTTATTCATTCCGAAGTGAATATGGGACCAGAAAGCTAGAGTTTATGAGATTATTGTTTTTTGTATTGATCAATTTGAGGTGCTGCAATGTTTATTTAACAGTTCTATAGAAAGTAATTATTTATGTTCTTGTTAAAGAGATCCTTTCTCTTTAATTTGCAATTTTAAAAACCTGAAGAAATTTCCTGCAGAATCGTTTTTGTGGACTGATCGATTGAAGTTTTACAAACCAATTGGAAGAAGAAATTGTATCGTTTCGAAATATTGTGTAGGTATACTATCATTAAAATCAAACTAATATGTATCAGTTTTTATAAAATTTTTTCACAGTTTTGCAATAATTACTTGTTGAATTTGAAATTAAAAAAAAAATATTTTATTTACAAATTCGAATTCAAAGTCAGAGTTTTTATCAACATTTTTACGTAGGAGGGAGGACAAAATACAAACTTAAGGTTTAATAAATAAGTTAACTGATTAATGCATTGATACAACAGATAACATTTTTCCGACTCTTTAGACTCTTATTTTAGTATTATTGCGAATTAGCTATGAATGTCAAATTAGCGAAGTAACATTCGATGGTCGAAAATTATTTGAGAGGATAATTTCCATTTCAAAAGTTGTTAATATTTTGTAACATTTAAAATTTTGTCGTGCAATATTTTTTATTTTTATTTCCTTATTTGGTTAATTGAGTTAGGGAATCAGCCCATCAAAAAGTGGTACAAAATTTGTATGGTGAATTTTAAATTAGTTGTGAAAATTTCTATTTTGTCGTGAATTTTTTTTAATGAATAACTCAAAAATACATAAATCAATTTTCTCAACAAAAAAAGTCAAAACCCTATTTTCAAAAATTTTCCAAAAATCTAAAACGGATTTTTTTAAACAATCATTTTGGTCATTATAAGCTATACGCGCAAACCGATCCGTGGATCGAAATATTCAATATTCATCAAAATATAGTTTGTTGCTGTCAAATTCCATTGATGCATGGCTTCGATGTCGATGGATTAAAAAATCTCAAAAAAATCCGAAATTTTTATATTACATTTTTTGCCCTCGAGAAATGCGTTTTTATGTCTTTGGATGAAATTTTCAAACTATAAGCTCTCCACTTTTATTCCAGGATGGCTGCGATATCGATGGATTAAAAAACCTCTAAAAAATAATAAAAGCAAAAAAATGGTATTTATTTTCAAATATTTTTTTCTAAGACTAAGCATTCACTTCGTGCGATATGGCGATCAAATGGTGCTTGCTGCGTTTAACAAAAGTCACGTAACTAAAATATGCAACAGTGGAACGTTAACGCAATCCACATATCGCGTAGATGTGTTCCTCTCCATTGATTCACATGTGCGGCATCTACGTATTTATCGTGATCGCCATCGCGTAGCTTTCAGGTTCGAAATTTAATCAAAATCGTTTGAGTCGTTTTCAAAAATTAACTGACAAATCAAAATCGTTGTATGACATTTATCTGCTTAAGGTTGTTAGATAGGGGATCACATAAACATGCTCTGTACTAAATTTAAATCAAAACGGTCCACCTGTGTAGGCTCTAGCTCGAATTGCAATACGCACATTCTCAAAATTTTTTATAAACGAAAGCAATGAATGCCCTATAGAGCGAGTACAAATTTTATACGGAAAAAGTTTATTATAAAACTAATGTAAGAACAAGATGTATACGTGAGGACAATCTGTGTCCTTTAAAGAAAGAGGTTGTTAATCTAATGAAATCTTCACTAAAAATATAAACATAAATATTTAAAATCAATGAAACCACATGAGAAATTCTTATCTTCAGTTTCGAAAAGGTTTTTATATTCATGTATGAGAGAAAGAGAGTTGAAATCAAAAAGAAATTGTTTCTGTTTTTTATGTTGTATTACTTTATTAAGAACTTCATTTTTTATTAGAAAACTTGTGTAACTACCAAAAGATATGAACAAGATGAACCTTACCATCTAACTGATCTTATATAGACTGGGCAAGTTTATATGAAACATGTTAAGGTCTCTTCCATCCACGTACCATTTTATTGACATTATCCAATCAAAAACCATAATGTCTAAGCAAATTATATCTTTTTCATCTTCTTAAGCTCTAATGCGGCGTGAATATGAAAATGGAACCACAAAAATATCAACTTATGTAGGTACCAACCTAAGTCACTTTATTACAACTAGGGTATATTTTTAATGACTTAAATTTTATTGAATTATAAATTGGAACAGTATGGAGGTATATCGTGTAAAGGGGATGTTAAGAGACAAAAACCATGTGAAACTATATTATAGTCGAACACATAGACCTATGAACTCCATACATACGTATGTAGGTATATGTGCCAGTGAAAAGACATCGTTGATTAAAGTCCTCTGAAATTTACTTGGATACACACGCGTACACGTAGATATCACACAGACTGAATTATTTAAGCTCTAAAAAAAAAAAAGTCCTCATTTATTCTTAACGACGTTTATTTCCCTAGGAGAAAAGACTTCTTTATAATATTCGACTGTTGCTGGCTGCCACCTTCACATGCACACGTCTTCAGAAGAAAATGTTAAATAACGTGGCACGTCCTTGGAATTTAGTATATTTGTATGTATGTATGTATGCCCTACATTAGAAGCCAAAATGTATACGACAATATTTTATTGTACCTACATAGGTTCTAATTTTTTTGTTTTTAAGTTTTTTTTGTTTTTGTTAGCATTTCCAAAAATTCACCTGGGAATAGAAATGGAACGTGCTTCTATTATTATTTGTTCTTTATATACAGATATACTTATATACATTTTTGAAGGATGACTATAGGAAGACGACAAACTTGTATTTAAAAATTTCGACAATTTAAATTACTTAACTGTAAATGATGGCAGTTTTGAGCTAGAGGGAGTTACCTGGAGTATATATAATATGGTTGAGCGAGATATTAAATAGATAACTCGAATTAAAAATTTAACGACACGACCCGATGGTCATTTTAATGCAAATAATGAATTTTTTTATTTTGTACCTTAAAGGCTGATACAGCTTTGAAAGAAGTTTTGAATATTTTTTTTAAATAAAAATGCTTTATCATTTTGCAATTGTATCAATAGTTAAAATCTCTGGTGAACTTAAGAAAATTCTCAAACAGAAAATAAATACTAACCGAGAGAGTTTTTCGGTGGGTTAAAAAAGTTTGTTAAATATTACGTAGTCAAGGGGTACATAGTTCACTATGTTAATTCTAATGTATCCCACTCGACTATTGTTTAAAATAAAAACCCAAAAAAATAAAGGTTAGGATTCGCAAGTGGGACCCAAGCCCCAATTATTTTTTGTTAACAATGGGACATAAGTCCCAAATTTTTTAGAGGCATAGAAGATAATAATAATTTGTTGATGTTTAATTTGAAATAAAATTAGTGCAGAGCACCCAGCATTACGGCGTATAAATATTGAGGTATGTATGGGGAGGCATGGTGCCCCCCTACAACCCCTCTGCTTTTTATCATTTGGTAGTTTTTATTTAGTGGGACATAACCCCCAACATTTAAATTTGGGGCTTGGGTCCTACTTGGATGGGACATAAGGCCCAAATTTAATTTGGGCTTTATGTCCCACTCAAGTGGGACGCGTATGCCCCAAAAATAAAATTTGGGCTTAATGTCCCTGGGCCTTTTATGTCCCTGCGCTACCAAGATTTTTGGTTAAAAATATAAATATCTATCAGAAATCAATCGATTTAACTTCCTAACTCTCCCTCCTGATTCACCACTTTTTGAAGAAATACCCGCACCAAGCCGATGTTTCGTGGAACAACTTTTAGAAAGTTCAAGTTTGCATACAATTTTCCGGAAAAATTTGTTTTTGTTGAAAACAAATCAAAAAAGAAATAATTATTGAAGATCAAAAACCACCCAAATTAATTTAACCCCCAACGTGTTTCACCAGGTTTTGCCTTCAAGTTGTTATGATTTTTCGTAAAGTTTGTGCCTGACGGACTTTTAATATTTTTGAATTTCACTTCAAAGACATTTTTAATGTTGTCTGATATTGACAAAAAAATAAAACTAAAACTAAACTAAACTAAAACTAATACATACAAGGAATTACATGTGTTCCATTATGGGAATGGTTCTGAAAACAAAGTAGGTATATACATTTCAAGTCGCTTATAAGAACTAGACTAACAGAATAGTAAAGAACCCAGTTTAATTCGGATGTTATAAAATATCGCAAATTAAAATCTAGGAGTTACAAAATTTTGCTTTTCATAATTTCCAAATTAATTGCATTTAACAATCCCGCAATTACAAAATCCCGTCGCAAATTTGAAAATTATTCACATAAAGGTGACTCTAAAATTTGCTTCGGCTTTTATTTCATTGGACTTATAATTTCATGGCACCACATTGAATAATTACATATACCTACCTACTTCGAAAATATGTACGGTTTCTGGCTAATTGAGTAGCACTTCAACTCCATCTGGAGCGTATAGGGCAGCAACAAAATCCCTCCATCTGTCCCGATTTGATACCTTGATTCTACCATTACAGTTTACCTCCAGGTTGTTTTTGGAGTTCCAACATGTCTTGGACCCTGAGGATTCCATTCAAAAAATTGTTCCGAGATGTTATTATCAGGTTTCCTTAATGTATGCCCAATCCACCGCCATTCGCTTTCGCAAAGTTATGGTGTAATTTTTGTTTAACGAAAGACTTTAATTTGCGAGATTTCGGTTGATAATTGTTAGATTTTTCGGTGCGAAATGTGAATGTAAGATTGTACAAGCAGGGTTTTGTAATTGCGAGATTATCAAAAATGGGATTATTAATTTGCAAGATTTAAAAAAAAGAAATTTTAATTTGCGGGATATCGTAGCTAGATTTACATGCGAAGAAATGAATGAGTGTCTTTTTACACAGGCTCGCAAGATTTCATTCGCAGTTATATTCGCGGTTTGGTTACTTTTTGTTGGCATTTTTCCTCACTCCATCGTTAATATTGAGTATGTTTTGTCTAAAATTCGTCATTATATCGAAAAAAAATCGTTATAAATAGCGCGAATCAATTGATACTGAAGGAAAAGTCGTCGCTAAAAGGGAATGGTCGTATGAAATTTTCAAGAAAACTGTCGACAAAAGTTAGAAATTAATTATGAAAAAGATTTCGTACTTTAACACTGTAAGACTGCAAAATTATATATATATATATAAAAAGATTTCTTTTGATGTTTACTTTTTATCAAAACTTCAAAAAAAAAGACAGAAAAATCTTCTTTTATGATGAACTTCATATTTTATATTCATTGCTTTTCTTTTGAACTATAATTATTTATTATTTGTAACATGGCTTTAACTTTAACAAATAACAGGAACAAATAAATTTATAAAAGTTTGTATGTACAATAAATTGTTCATAAGTTTCAAAGTAATAAAGTTCTTTCCTCAAATATTAATCATTAAGGACTTACTATGTTGTTCCTTCATAGGTATAAGCTTCTTTTCTAAAACTTTTTTAAATTGCTTTTACAAAGTCATCTTCTCATATCAATCAATCATTTTGTTTCTCAAATTTGTGATTCCCTAAAAAAATAATAGAGAATGAAAAAAGAAGAAAAAACTTTTGCGGTTTTAAGTTAATTAAAGTAAACGTCAATATCCATATGGCCGAAAGAAAGGTCATTAATTCTGATATTATATCTATGTATAACCCAACAAGAGCATGTACAACTTATCACCTGGTAATTTCATGACTGAATATCTTTCCTTGTTTTTTGCCCATAAATATGGAGGTTCAGGAATAGGTGTCCTTAATAGCCAATTTCTACCACATAACTCGTATGTATACCAACAATGAAGTTATATCCTTCAACTTGGCACTTTCCAAACTAATTGCGAGAAGCTTTGTACCTACGTATCTTCTTTATGGTTTCGTATTGTAGGTTTCTATATATTTGTTTCATATTTCAGATAAGAATCGTGTTCGAGTATGTGTGTTTGCTGTATTAATCACTACTAATAGCCACCTTTACCTTTTTCCCTATTTCTATAACAACGAAAAAAACAGGAGCGGATTAACAAATGAATAAGAATACCCAAATTATCTCAGGGGCTCTGAAATGAATGCCGTGTTTATTTAAAATATCACATATACCTTCACTATCGATTTTACAACTCGACTACTGCAACGATTTTGATTAAACTTAAACTTTAAGCAATAGAGCAATATAAAAGGTGTTTATAAACCCTTCAGCTTCCAATTTCTAAATTCTAAAACAAATACAAATAAGATTCGCTATTTAAATCCTAGTATAATGGTCTCCCAGATAAAACAAGAAGACATAAAGCCCCATTATTTCTTTATAGAATACCAAATTTCACAAATTCGCTCCTGAATACACCACTATAAGGCAAAGTCAGTATTGAACAACTATACGGGAACAGATGTATAACCGTCTGAAATGTGATTTGTGTGACAAAAGATTATGAGAAATAGTCGTTTCAATAAAAGAGTATTGTGACCTGATTTTTGCACCGTCTTGTTCGTCGTTGAATGTGTCTTCAAAATAGCCAGTTGGGTGAATATAGCTATAGGCTATAATAGGAACATAATATAATAAAATAATTGACTTGTTCGGGTGGGATATGGTTAGGGGATGTGTTGTGATTAATGAACTTTAGATAATCCCCGATTTGTACCATATGGGATTTGGCAGTTTTTCAAAAAGCTAAATAGGTATAGCAACTTCGATTTGGAGAAGCACCAAAGTTTAGAAGATCATCATAAAAAAAAACTTTTAAAAAGTAATAATTTGAGATATTATAAAGTTTTATAAATTTTAATAAAAATTCTATATAAAAGCAGTTCTATAGCTATCAATGATTTTATATACTATAGGTATCGTGATGAATGATGTTTATAGTTTTAATTTTTTGTTGTTTTTTTGGAACGCGATGTCATTATATTCAGTACCTATATTATATTATTATATTTTGATAGTTTATGAAGGTTTTGTAAAACTTCCTTAGGTGTATTTGATTAGTTTTGTATACACGATGTGTTACAGTTTTGTGCCTGTTTAACTGCAGTTTATTAAAAAACATAGACTTAGTAGGTACTTACATGTTACTTCTAGTTCAAAAAAAAAGTTTGAAATGAAGAAATTTAAGTATCATGCTTTAATGCATATCTTAACCACCACAGGCTATTAAAAATTTTATCGAGGAGTGAAGAAGACATAATATTTGTGATAAATAAATAAATTAATTGGGTGGCACGACAGCTCGTGTAGAACCAGGGCCTGAGTGACTTATACATACAATTCTCTCAACCATTCCTTTGTGGATGTTCTTGGCAGGAATGTAGGGGACCTACAATTTTTTGCCGAAATCGAAAGGAAGTACATAATTTTAAAAATGAAGTTAAAAACTATGTACCTATGTAAAACATGGATTTTTACTTGCGATATAGGTATTAGATTAACATTATCTATAGCAGAATAAAAATAAAAACCAAAATAACAGTACCTCCCATACAAGTCTTAAAACCGGTAGGTAAATTTAAATATTGTATTTGTATCTATCGTTTATTAACGGTATCTCATAGAACCATAAAAAAAACAACACAAACATACGTATATACATATGCCAGTAACACCTAGGGTCTTATATAAAATTGATAGATTTTTGTTGGCACAGTGGATTGAGATATTAGGTTTTGATTATCTCATTAAATCCTAGAGGTGGCGTTCAGTTGAGGGAATATAGAAAAGAATGCTGCCAAGACTGGGGATCGAACCCACTCATCCAAGTTAGCAGTCAAGCACTACTTCCACTGTGCCGGGTCCACCACCATTGTTTTGTTTTTTGACTATCTTATTATCCGTTGAACCAAATTTAATGAAAGTTTTTACACAAGAGCTTCTAATAAGTTTGAATTTAAAATCATTAAAAAAAAAAAAAAATTGGATTTTTAAAAATATTTTCAAAATTATTTTTTTGAAAATCGATATTTCGAAAATGGGTAGTGATTTTTTTTTTTTAAATAAACTTTTTTAACTCCGCATTAATAAATGCTAAAAATTTGCGTACAACATTTTTTTTTATTAAAAATGTTTACAAAATTTTATATGTAGGTACCTACCTATATAAACAAATATTCTTAAAAAAACTGCTCCAACGATTTTCAATTTTTTTTTTAATGAAATTTGTGCTTCAGGTCAAGCATCCGTGCGTCAGGTCAAGCGTGCATCAGGTCGTGCGTCGATCCATGCGTATAGAATGGTCTCTAATATAGCTTATTGAAGTTTTAATGCGGCAATAGTCATAAACTATATCATGTTTCTATTCAATATATCAAATATTCATGTCGATTATGGAATCCGCAATACAGGATCCGGCAGTGATTTGCACTGCAGTTCCCTCTTTTGTCATGAAAAGAAAAGAGAATACTGTACTTAGAATCACTTCGGATCCAGTATTGCGTATTCCATAATCGACATGATTATTCAAAATAAATGTTCCCAAAATTACTATTTTAAAATTTTAAATTTGTAATCTATTTGCCATCATGGTACCTAACTGTTATACAAATTTTTGTAGCATTTATTAAAAATCTTATTGTTCTCAAAAACATGTTAACACTTTTTTTTTAAGTTAAGCTTCTTGGTAAAAAAAACTCAGAAAAATGGTTTTTCAATGGCGCTTCCTTAAGAAACTTTTTTTATTTTCGATTTTCTAGAAAACTGTTTCTTTGAATTTTATAAAATAAATATAGAGAATATTTTAAAAAGTTTTAATAATTTTATTTTTTTTTAAACCGCTAAAACGATTTCCTAAATTTTCTCTCAAATTCAGGTTTGTTAAAACAATTTCAGAATTTGTTAAATCAATTTATGTATTTCTAATTGGATAAAGAAATTATTAGAAATGGAATCATGACTTGCACAGTTGCACCTGGCCACCAATTCACCACAGGACGCTGTTCAGAATATTTGAAATGTTAAATTTGACAGTTCAAACGTTAAGGGAACAATTTAGACAGCGATTTTTTTTTTTCTACAGGTGGAAATCTTCAAAAGACACTTGGTAATATTCGGTACCAAGTAGTGTGGGACTTGTACCGCACTAAATCCACCGGGATATCAGGACCAATCTATATGAAAGATCGACAGAAGATTTTTATTTCTTAAATACAAAATCGCATTGGGGGAAGTTTAAAGTTTTAATACTTTTCCATCGCATTTAGACCATGAGCTCATTAGGTTTGATTCTTCTTAGTCTTCGAACATTGTTACGTACATTTGATACAGTCTCCATCTCTGAGTTCAAATGACAATGAAGTCGCTGATTATGTGATACAGTGTATTTTCTAACCACAGACAGCGAATTGATTCTCAAATTAACTAACAGCTTTTGGCATTTTGGATAAACAACCTATTTTGCAAGACATTGATTAGCCTGCAGGGAGAAGTTTTTAGTTTTAAATGTGATTTAAAATAAAAAGTTGAATATGGCACTTTTTTGAGGCTTAAATTAGTTTTAGTGAAAAGAAGTAATTTTTCTCATTAATATTTGTTTTTTTTTTTTATGACTAAAAGAAAAACAAATAAAAATATAAAAATATGTACCTATAATAATTATATAGATACCTATGTATATGTACCTACATACTGATTTTTTTTTTTTGCACAATATTCATTAATTTTCAAAGCAAATAAATTCAACTCCGGCAAAACATGTCAAATAGAAGCAACAAGTTATTTAATCAGATAACTTTCCAGCCATTATATTACCTCCATTAAACATTAAATACAATCTTTTGCAATCCTTTTATTGTCTTTTCAACAAAACGAAACACAAAAAAAAATGTACGTTTCTTTAGAAATAATGATTCTGTTCCTACCTATATAAAGTATTCTCGTATAGCTACCTACATTACATACGTTACTATTACATCAAAATATATTATCCCTTTCACTTAACAAAAAATTACTCAAATTGTCTTCCTTTTGCACAATAACCATAAATCTTAGTATACAATGTCAGTGACTGAAACTCAATACAAGTTCTAACCATTTTTATCATCATCATCCAAATGTATGTTTGTATAGTCGTATCTAAAAAAAAAATATCCAAGCCCGAAGCAATTTTCTGTTCGTTTTCATCCCCACAGGAGTTCAGACTTGTTAAATTTGTTTCTTTTCCATAACCTCCTACGAAACAAGTTCAACATTATAGAAAACTTATTCAGCTGCACACTCTCTTTGGGGAACTGAGGCACATACACACAATACACATAGATATCCCAAGGAAACTCATTCATCGTGCATAAATAAAAAAAAAAGTATCGCACAATTCGATACGGAAAACATCTGAAATTGGGGGGAGAAAAACACCTTTTTTTCAATCTTTATCGATTTCAGCACCCGGAACGAAAACGCCATCACCACCCGTCAAAACAGACAAACAACAACAATAAAAAAAAAAACAATTTTAAGCCCTTTGTGTCCTTTTTGGAATTAGAATCTTCAGAAGGAGCGCATAATTGTTTTGCTTGTTCCTCTTTCTCTCTCTCGATTTCGATGATACTTTGATCTCTTTTTCGGCCCACAAGCAAACAGGAAGAACCTTTACTAAATTGGTTTGAAATATTGACAAGGATTTTGTATTTTTTTTTGCAACTCAAAAGAATGTTTTTCTCTTTTTTCTTTATTTAAAAACAAGGATGTAGGCTGTTTATAACAGAAACGGAAGGGAGGTGCCCCGTCGATTACAAAATCTTGGATTTACACTGCTGATGGTTCACAGTTGGAATCATCACGTAAACAAATTCATTGAAAATAAAATGTAAACACTGGATACTTATAGAGCAAAACAAAAGAAAATTTTCCTAAGCTTTTCCAGAAAACTGTAAATATGTACAATGGCAAACTTTGTTATTTGGATTTTTATTTGTTATAAGAATTTTTTTTTTCTCTTTTTTTGTGAACAAAATGGGGACATTGTTTTTGATTGAAATGTCTACAGTAAAGGGTTGTCCCTTCTTTGGTTAAATGTAGGTAATTTCTTTGGAAAAAATCCAAGACTATTAAAGGTATACTATTTCACTAGAATTTTAAATTTACTTTGAAGTTTATCAAATTAATTTTTGAAACTTGGAACCTACATAATTTTTCTGGCAAAAAGTGTGAATGTCTGCTAAAATTTATATTTATAAATAATCTTGACTTTCTTTTTACTTTTATTGCCCGTTTGTATCGTTGAAATCTACATGAATTGAATCCCATTATCTTAAGCTCTATTTATAGAAAGAGAAAATAATATGTGCAAAAAAATTAAACAAATTGCCCAAAATTAGTTTTGAAAAATAAGGAAAAAGGAAATAGTGCCCAAAATTGGGCTTATGTATTTATTCATAGTCACTTTCTAAACTCGTGTTTTAGAAACAACTGTTTCAGATCACATGTCTCAGTGAATTCGGGTCCCTCCATGGTGAATTATTACAATTTTATTGAATTATCTGCCACACAACTATATCTAAAACATAAAAATTAAATTTAATTTTAGAAAAATCAATTAAGTTTATATTTTACTTATAGACCAACAGTTTAAAACTGACCATAAATAATACGCCTCCTCATTATACCTATACAGGTAAACAAATTTTGATCTTTTCTATATCAAATTATTAATATTATTAATTGTATTTTCAGTTTTTTGGTTGGTAAAATAGACAAACAACTTTAAATTTAAAGATGGATTTTATTCTTCCTAAGTCTAAGATGTACTTGCGATTTTGAGTTGTTGCGATTAAAAAATAGACGATTGCAATAAATTATTGCTATTCGAGTACCTACTTGTGATTATCAGCGATATTGTTATCCCAAAAAAAATACAACATAAATGTTTTTATAAGAATGCAAGCATTTGCTAAAATAAATAGCAGTGTTTAAAACAAATTTGCTGAAGATTTTTTACGCTGGGGCTCTTTTAGCAATATTTGAGGTAATTTCAATTTAATTTTATTGCGAGATAATTTCAATTGTTAAATGTCAGTATACAAAATTACGACTACTGTCAAATGCCTTTATATGGTCTTTTAAATCACTATTATTGATAGTAAGAAAATTAAATTCACTTAATTTCTCATATTTTCAACTTTAATTTCAAAACGAAGCAAAATTCATTAAAAATCGTGGAGAAACCATTTTAAATAACGTTAAAATTTATTGCCTCTGCGATAGAAATCAATAATCACGCCTTTCATCTGCCGAACAATATTGCTTTCAATGGCAATATTTCATGCAATTGGAATGATCCAAGCAAGTATAAAATATTTAACAAATCATCGTATTCGTATTTGCACCTTTTGATTAGATTATAACATTTTTGTCTTCGATCAAATTAAGTGTCCAAAAATATAGAAAGCAAAAAATGTTTTTAATAAGCAAACATTTTATAACTATAAGCTATTTGACCTAAAACATGTCATAAAAAAATTGTACCACCTACTGTACTGATACACCTCCATTTTTTAGACTCCCGGGAATTAAGCCAAACTTTTGTTTTGGAAAAAAATGCCAGAAATTTTTTATACAAAACTATTATTATTTTTTTCTAGGAAAAGACCAAACTTTTTTCTAGAATTTCTGCAATTTTTTTTTTCCTTTTTCAGAAATGGAAAAAGGGCCAGGAAAAATAGTGATGGGAAAAAAAATCAAGCACTTCATTTCTGGCCAGTTTTTTAAAGATTTAAGCAAACAAAATATAGGATTCTCTATGAACGCTACAAACTTAAACTTCATTTTGGAAACTATCCCTGACGTAATTTATATTGCATTTTTTGATTTTTTTCAATTTCCAATTGTTCCAACTTCATATTAATTTGTTTTTTTTTTTTCAAATTAAAAAAAAAAAAGTTACAATATAGTATTCTATCTATGTTCCTGAATCCTGCATATTTTGACTGTTATTTTGTACGAATAGCTCTATCTTCAACAAATCAATCTTTTTCAAAAATATATCAAAATGTTTTAAGTTCCTTGCGCTATAACTTAAATGAAAAGAACAATATTAACGTAAGTTAGTTACTTATAGGAAACGAGAAAAATGACAAAAATTAAAATTAAAATGACTTAGCCTCGTTCCCCGGAGATATCAATTCTGCCTAGAAATGGAACCTCAAAGGACACGAAAAAGAACCGTGCCAATCAGCTTTTATAGGGATCGAAGAGCCACAATATGACTACAATTAACTGGAGACCTGAAGTGCTGAAGTGCAGTAAAGTATCCACCAGACCGCCATCGGTTTAGAGAGCGTTGTTCGATCGGGTTCGAAGTGATGATTAATAGCACATCAATAGAGGAAGAATAAAATTTAATAAAATTAAATATAAAATTTGTCTCACTAAAACAAATTCTAAACACAAAATACGGCCCTGCACAGACCAACACAACATAGCCTGTCATTAAGTTCAGTGATGTCCTATATAGCTTTTGTTGCCCTCTATATTTTGTTGAAAAGATGTGTTGTCCTTAAGCTGACAAGGAAGTTGGAGTTTGTACATGTCGCCCTATGTTTGGATCCTTTTACACATTCTCCCAGAAAAGTTCCTTGTTTTTTTTTTTTATTTTTTTTTTTGTTCAATCTTCCCGTTTTTAGAATTTGTCGTAAATATTTCAAGGCACCACAGACGGCCATTGTCCTTTTTTTTATAAACAACCGTTGTGTTTTTTTCTCCATCTTTATATGTATGTATTTGCAAAAAGAAAAAAAGACTATGAACAGAAGATTAAGTTTAATACTTAATGACTTGGCTTCCAGTGGAATCTTAAAGATGAAGGATATATGAAAATATGTTGATTTTTTTTTCGTTTTGCTTAGACGAGTATGTATTCTTTTTGTATATACATATATGGCAGCTATGTTTATTCATTTGAATGTGTGGTAAAAAGATGAAAGCATTATATTGAGCGTTGTAAATCGTTCTTTTTGAATAAGAAGTAGCACTATGTTATACTACTACATCACTATAAACATCACATCATATACACAAGGACAACATGATGGGGTGACTCAATGCTCCAACTTTATTTTAGGTTTTTTAAGGCGACATTTATGAGAAGAACTATCGACTTTACAAGTGTACAAGAAGTTAGTTCGTTCATATATGAAATATGAATGATGGTTGTAAATTTACAAGTGACTATGTAACGGAACCCAGCGAACTTGGTTGGAATCACCCTATATATAAGTAATACTTAAAAATAATAACCCAGGAAAACTAGACAAAAAGGAGCAAACTTCGGAAAAATTCCGACAAAACTGAGCTATGATGGAGGGTTTTATTTTTATGTTGAAAGAATTACCTGTACAAAATACCCTAAATTTGGACCAGGACCAGTGTTTTTAGGGGAGATGAAATGGGGTGAAATTCAGCTTTATGTTAGTACATATCTCAAAAAACTATCGGTTCTTTTTTTTTAAGTACATACAGTTAAAAATTGTATCTTATGCAATTCTATACAAAAAACGTTATGAGACTTATTTTATTATGAGCTGCAATAGATTTCGAGTAAAACGTGTATGCAAACATTACCTTATGAGTATAACATCACATTACATCACCGCGGTTTAAGATATACTGCCTGCACTTTTTCGAACGTTTTTCTCAAAATCTATTGCTGCTCATTATCAAATAAGTCTTATAATATTTTTTGTGTAGAATTGCATATTAAGAAAAAAAAAGTATTACATATTATCATTTTTTGAGAAGAATTTTGTCATATACAATTTTTGATTTGACAATTTTTGGAGCAATTTTTAGCCATTTCACTTCAAAATCAAAAGGCTAGCTTTCAAAGAACATAAACTCAGATATGTAAATAGTGGATGTTGCAATAGGCGATTTCTACAGCTTTCTAGAAGCTAGAAAATCTAATATGATTTGTACATATAGGAAGATTTAATTTCTATTAAAAATGTTGAATGTTGTGTTGAATAGAAAATTTGCTATCATGAAATCCTGGTATATCTCTTTCAAAATTCTAAAGCTGTGGTGGATATACTGAGCCAAACACGATATCAAAAACATCAATTGTTCAAATTAAATCTTTCTTTTGGCGTACAAATAAAATTCTAAAAAAAATAAACTTATTTATAACTAGCTTCGCCCGCTTCGGAGGGAATTTTTCATCAAATTTAGTATTTTAAAAAGTGAAAAATGAAAATGTATATAAGGTCTTCAATCAACCCTTTACAATTAATTCTTGGCACGCTTCAATATTGTAGCAGTCTGAGAGCGTATAACACCATCTGTTGGCGATCACATTTTCGTGAGGTACAAAATTAGCCGATTGTCAATCGGCTCAATCAATTGTGTTTGTCATTCCTTGGAACCAATATTTTCTCCTTCTTATATTATACAAAATGGGATTTTCAGATATCGTCACCATTTACTTCTTAAAGTATGCAATTTCTGATTTTCACTATTTTCCTACTTTCCCAGACAAAATTTTCAATTTTCGGCTCTATTGTGTTCTTACGAATTCAACAAACAAAATCCTCATGCAAGATCGGATGATATTTAGCCGAGTTAACAGCACAATACAAAAAATTTACCCGATTTGCCATTCCAGCATAGCTGAGGTACATTAGAAATGAAAAAAGCATTTATGTATTTTAAAACTTTGATAACTACACTTCATTTTCTACATCATTAACTACGCGTAGTTAATTTAATAAACTACACGTCTTATTTTCTACAAATTGTTACGTTTTCATATACATACAAAGTAAATTTAGGGAAATAATAAAATTTCAAAAAAAATTTGAACATTTTAACTCAAAATTCAAGCTTCAAAGTTACAACTGACAGATCATTTGATATTTGAAACTACAATTTGTTTCATTAACTACATTTAACAACGTTTAACTACAGAAACTACGTAGCAAATGTGAAAAATGTAGTTGCCATCCCTGCCTACAAACACTTCTCCTATTTTTGGTGTCCGTTTTATCATCTTCTTCGTATTCTGTTTCCTCAGACCAGTTAGAACATAGCATGAACGGAATAATTTTGTCTATTCCCCTCACGTTTCGCCCTCTTTCTCTACTCGGCGTTATACTTTTTTGAAATTCTGTTGATTTTTTCACATTGTTAGTAGGTATGCCTCCGCTTAAACATTTCTAATGTTAAAAATAATACATTTGTATTAATATTCAGATATTTTTTTATTTTCAAAATGTTGAGCTTGAAAACAAATATGTATTGATGTATAACTCGAACCAACTTGAATTTAAAAGAAAAATTATAGAAATGGATTTTGGGTTTGAATATTATATTTGGTACTTTTTTTTAGAAAATTGCAGCTTGTTGCTAAGTCTCCGCTCCCAGAAAATTTGTTTCTGGATTTGACCCAATTTACACGCCCTTATATGTCTTGGGGCATCTTTTTCTGAGCGCTATAAAAATAATGGATTTCAAGATAGTTGCTTTACAGGCTGAAATAAGAAAAACAGTTCAAAAGTTCAAAGTTTTAGTCTAAAAACAGTCCCACAAATATTGCGGATATTGTAAAAATCATGGTGATTTCAATGTTAACAGGGTGTTCCAACATAAAATTGATCACAACAGCGATGTTTTAAGCAATTAGTTAACCAGAATTTTATTTTTATTTTGTGGCTAAATCACGGTTTAATTGATACATTCGACTTCAAACCAATCCATTAATAAAAAAAATCAAATAAAGGTGGAATTAGAAATATACAGGGTGATTTGCATATAAGAAGCATGAAAACGATAGAGCGTGTAAGGTTGAAAGAAGCAAACATCGTTTTCGAGATCGACTTAATCCCCCTTTTAAGTGAGAGTGGTAATTTAAAAAAAATAAAAGTTATAAACAACAGGATACCAAAATTAGTGCTAAATAACGTAAAATTTTGAAAAAATTATTTAAAATTTTTTTTTTCGAGTTTTATTTTAAAAATTTCGAGTTAAATTTTTCAAAAACTAACATAACTAAAGAATGAGTTCCTGGATTTAAAAAAAGCAATAAAATGATATTGTGTTTCTTCTATTTTTTTAATATTCATTTTCTTAAGGGTGTTTTTTTTAGACGTGTGGTTTTCAATCTGGCAATACTTTTTTCGGAGTTGGTCTTTTTAACAGCTGTCACTTGATTTATGCTCAGTTTGGTTTGCCATTTCACAATGAATAGACTTACTCCTAAACAACCTTTGCAAATCGTGCAAATTTATTACCAAAATAATGGTTCGGTACGAGTGACGCATCGCGAGCTGAGTCCAACATTCGGTCGACATAATCGCCCAGCAGAGTAGTTCGAGCAACCATGGATCAGTTTCGCACCACGTTTACTCTAGTGGATAATGCGCATCCTCAGAGACGCCGTACAGTGCGCACCGAAGACGCTATTGCTGCTGTGGAGCAGAGTATCGAAGAAAACCCGAATCAGTCCATCCGCCATCGCGCGCAACAATTGGAGCTGGGGTCTCTTGAGCATCTCGGCTGGAATGCCAGTCATCATCATTTTTAAAACATAATGGCAAACCCTTATCTTTATAATAAGGCTAAATTCTTGGACATAACATTAAATTATATGCGTTTTATTTCTTCTTGAAAGCCACACGTCTAAAAAAAACACCCTTTATTTTTGATATATTTTTTTATTTATCTTAAAATCATGTTCATATAATTTATCACCAATGAACAAAATTATATGCTTTTATCACAAAATGCACAATTTTTTAACTGAGCCTTAAATCTACCGATTGGTTTATTACGAAAACGATAATTTTTATGAAGAAAAATATTTTAATGTTTTTTGTAGGAAATTTTCTAAGCTACAAATTAGTTCTTGACATTTTTTCTGCACAGCTAACCATTTGGGAGTTATTCCTGAGAAACCATTTTGGATGGCCTTCAACCCGCCGTTAAATTTTTAGCGGCGCTAATATCGATGGGGACCTTGGAAAGTTTTTAAGAACACCATACGGACGCTATATCTAACAAAATCCAGCTTTCCGGAGATTCTAGAACTTACTGACTGGGCTATAGTGCGCATAAAATCGCACCCTTAGAATGAAAGTGACCTAACTAAAAAATTCGGCATCTTTTTTACCACCTGGTTTTAGAGTTCATTTTGCTTTTTGAGTTCAGTTTATTGAAAAATAAGAAATTACGAAAATTTTGAGTTAGGTCACTTTCATTTTAAGGGTGCGAAATATGCACGTAAAATGAGAAAATATTCGTTTAAAAACTGAAAATATAGATTTAACAAATTATGTATTAAGAAGTAGGTGATGAAAGTTTAAAAAAAACTCTGTGTTTCATTAAACAGTTATATACAAAATTGAATAATGTACTAATTTTTGAAATTGCCGAATAAATCTTTTTTTAATTTTGAAAAAATAAAGTACTGCATAGGTATAAGTTTTGAAAAAATTCTTATGCATTTTTTCTACGTTTATCAAAAAGAAATATGTATATTTACATTGAAATCCTAGCCCTGGTTGTTAGTACCTACATATGTGATTTTTCTGAAATCTGGAGGTTTAGTATGTTTAACTACCAACTAAATTTGGTTATAAGTAAGGCCCAATGGTTAAGGAGTAAAAGGAATTCACTCAAAAAGGGGCGTGAAAGTGGGTTTAATTAAAAATTTAAAAATTCAGTATTCGATAAAATAACTAATACCTTGTTTACACTATATGTTCTAAATTTATTATTTATTTTAGCTAAGGATGCAGTTGGTATTTAGGTACATTAAAAACTTCTAGAAATCAAAAGAGCTGTGACAAAACTTTCATAAAAAATGAAATAAAAAAATTCTTATAGGAGTGGCAGTGCAACTCGTCGGATCTTATATAAATCCAAATTTATGTCTGATGGAAAATCAAAGCCAACGTTATATATTTCTATTCAAAATGGGGTTCGTTCGAAATGGAGTCATAAATTTGTTTTTTGTTAAAAATAAGTTACCCCTCCCCAATGAAAATACATATTATACAGACACCTACAAAATATGCAGAAAAAAATAATCTTTTTGGGCCTTAAGCGTGTCAAGCAGACATTCAGTTCTTAAAACATACGCATGTCAGGGATAACTGAGCAATTGTTGTTTAATGAAACTGTATGTAGTACCAGAAAAAAGTGAATAATTTAATATAATAAGGGCCGTTTTCTGTCTGAGAAATGTTCTATAAACTTACTCGACACATACATAAATATTAGCGGAATTCAAAATTTATTTTTGGCTTTATAAATTATTCAGGTGGTGTCAAAAGACGAAGACGATGTTTCATGACATTGTGAAACAGGCATTAAATAATTGCTTAAAGACGTGTACATTTTGAAATACATACATATAAATATTTTAAAAATATTTCCACTGAAAGCAGACTGGTTTTAATTACTGTCTTGGTATAAAATAAATTCACTTCCAAAATCTTGTTTCCGGCATACATATGTCCGTCTTGGTCCTTTTTTAAAAGTCACAAAAGCGTCCCTGATGTAGATGTTTTTATTTTTATTCTTTGGTCAAAAGAAGCATAAAAAAGGAAAAGAAAATAATGTACACAAAATCCGAAAGTGAATTATTAAGAGCACAATTTTGTGCACACCTAAACAACCTCATATAAAACTTTCCAGAATATATAGACTAGGTATATACGAGTATGTCCTGACACCACCACATTCCGGGTTAGTAACCTTTCTGAGTGCTCTGCCTTAGCTCTATAAAAGATATGCTAAGCTATGTAAGTATATTTGATGCTTGGGAATGGAAAATGTCATGGTGGTCCCAGCCCAGTCAACTATTTAAAATGCAGAATAAGAAGCTTTGGTGCCTTGGCGTTGGCAACAAGAACAACTGGCAACCTATGGAGCATTATGAATAATTTAAATGAAAGCAGTTGACTATCAGCAGTTGTTGGCTGTCACTAGCTCTGTGTGTGTGTGTTTATGTTTGTGGGTGTGGGGGCTAAAGTGTGAACTATGACAAGCGGATGTGGTGGCCATCATCATAATCATTATCTGCAGCAGCATCATCACCGTTACGATGATTGCCGTTGGGTTTGCGCGGGCGGCCGCCGCGCCGTACAAATGGCGGCTAACCGAATGACGGGTGAAGAAGGAAGAAACAAGGATCTTAAGAAGAAAGTGTATACAAATTCTATGTAGAGAACAGTGAAATTGGTTGTCGCTTTGTTTATTTTGCATTATGTTATGGTACCTACATGTACTGTTTATTATTCTTCGTGGAATACAAGGATGATGTTCTCGGAAAGGTCTAGCATTTTGAGACAATTGCTTGAGGCGACAAGTCGCCCATGGCGGCGACAGCAGTTTTAGCAAAAGTTTTAATAATGTAATAGCTTGTTTTATATACACATATCTACTTAATCAAGGTTTGAAAGTATACAAGAAACAAGAAGTGTATGTGTATAGTCTGGCTAAAAAAATAATAATTGACAAATACCTCATTAAAAGTATTCAATATCCAATTTTCTAAACTATGAGTTAGTGCTTAGAATTCACAAAACTAATCGACTTTAAAGAATATAACATGCTACACATCGGCACTTCCTTTCTTAAAAGTTTTGAGAGTAGTTTTCAACAACGTCCTATTATACTAGAAATCTTGTTGGATCATTGCGTATATAGAAGATTTCATAATCCAGTTCAGTCAATAAAGCATTTGACTCGGAAAAAATCGCCGGAAAGCTGGATTTTGGTATATAGCCTCCTTATGGCGTTATTAAGAAACTGTCAAAAGTCTCCATCGTTATGAGCGCCGCTAACAATTTTATGGAGTGTTGAAGGACCCCCAAAATGGTTTTTCACGAATAACTCTCAAATGGGAAATTGTACAAAAAAAAATGTCGCAGACTAATTTTTAGCTTAAAAAATTTCCTACAAAATAACCGTTTTCGAAATAAATCAATCTGAAGAGTTAAGGGTCTTACTTTTCTATATAGTTGGGAGGCTTGGTTAAAAAATTGTGCATTTTGTGATAAATGCATCAATTTTTTTTTGTCAGTAGATTATTTGAACATGATTTTAAGATATTAGCCCACTGTATTTGTCCACCCCTTAAGGTAGGAGGGGCAAATTAAAAAAAAAAATTGAAAATACAAAATGAATACATATAAAAACACAACGCCTACAATATCATGTTATAACTTTTTTTAAAGCCAGTTATTTATTCTTTAGTTATTTTTTAAATTACGTTATTTTAGTGCTTAGTTTTTGAATAAATGGTGTTTAATTAATAAACAATCGTTAATAAAAATAATTTTCCTGGGCTTGTTGAACAAGTTAATCTTCAGTGTGAAATCGTAGAGTAAGCGAAGTTCAATTTTGTTAAAGATTTACGCATGCACAAATTGTTGTTTAATAATTTCTTTAAATATTAAGAGTTATACAAAAACCAAAAATAAAATCAATGTCAATTGTAACTTGGAATAAAAAAAATTGAAAATTGTATTTTGCTTAAAAAACGATTAGTAAAGATTTAGAAAATAGTTAGATATATATTATAATTCCTGCAGTGTTTTATAATCTTCACAATACATTTCATACAAAAAAGTCCGACCAAAATCATGAAAAAATTGGAAACTGTATATAGGTATATCTTATGCAAAAGCATCGATATATAAACCTAAAAACATTTAAAAAAAAATAAAACTTCGTACCTTGAAACAAAATCTAAGAAGGAAGTATGCTGCAAGAAATGTTGACCTATATATACGCATTATTATTTTGACAGTTCTAATTTAACCCACCAAAATGTTTAGGTTAATGGTTGGGTTGGGCCAAATAAGCAACATTTATTATAGAGGATGATAACCCATACGCTCCTTTTAAGTTACAAACTAGTTGTGATTTTTGTTTTGAATTTTAAAGTTGCAATTAAGTCGTTTTTCATCCAAAATTTATTTATAACCTTTCGTATCTTATATATTTATGGCGCAGGGTCATAAGTCCACAGGCCAAAAGTCCACAATGGACTGCCCCCCTGCAAACCCCCCTGCTTGTCCACGCTATAGGATTTGAGGTAGGTGCGTGGTCGGGTGTATGCAAAGTTTCTTTTTTTTAGATGAAATTTTTTTCCACATATAGTGGGAAAAAACTTCACCCATAAAAAGTGAAGTTATTTTCCACATGTCATTTGAAAATCTCAAGATATACAACAGAAATAATATAGATCTATACAACTTTGGGCCAGGTATATGAGGGTGTATTTAGAAAACAACTGCCCCCATATACATACATAGCTCACTGTTATACGGAGGTGGAGTAATTTCCTATGTGAAGGTATAGTTCCTACGAAATTGAATTGAAATCACTAAAGTGAGTCAAAAGTCCACAACCAATGGGCCAAAAGTCTACAAGAATCTCGTGGACTTCTGGCCCACAAGATGGGTTAAAAATCCACAGTAGATTTGTGGGTTACAACCACACAAGTGGGTCTAAAGTCCATTGTGGACTTTTGGCCTGTGGACTTATGACCCAGCGCCTATATTTATAACATATTAAAATAATATAAATAGGTAAACACTATAAAAAATCAACTTTTTACCAACTTGTTGCCTCTTAAGAAGTTCGAAATCGTCAGTTAGAATTTATTAACAATTCAACCATTAAAAGTAGATTTATTTGAACACTAATTGTTGTTTCCAGTTACAGAATCGTTTAATTTATCAAGTTTCCCACTTGTTGATAGACCTAAAAACAATTGTTATAATTTGCGAAGACTTGTTGTTACATGTTACACAAATTTTGGACAACCTTTAAATTTTACTTGTTAAAAAAGTAATTGTTGTATTGTGTTATAATACCCTGGACGTAAGAATATGGTTATAATACCGAAATACGCGGAACACAACAAGTTTCCTAATGACACGACGTAAAAAACACTTATATTGAAATTTTGAACTTAGACTAGTTCTCCATGTAAAAAAGCATATTCTGAGCGTTGTGAAACCGCGATGTCTAGGCTGCAGGTCGACGCAACGTACAGATTGAAGCACAAACCATTGAACGGACAAACCGATAAACTTAAAAACCCATGAACGCTACAGCCAAATACACTTTCTTGAACCTCCCAATAATCGTGCATGTTACGTTTCATTAAACCCAAATTTTTTTTCTACAAAAAAACAATGTTTGCTTTTTAATAGAGCTTGAATAAAAAATGTGCTTGAAATATCGATAAACTTTTAATAAAGGTACTTTTATGCATCAGACAAAATATTCTTAAAAGTTCCTTACATGGTCTATTGAATATTCAATGTATGTAGAGTAGGTACCTACATTGCATATTTTAGGATGATGTTCTTTTAAAGTATCATATCATTTTCAATATACTATAGCGATACTTGAAAATATGTCTCATTAACAAAATAAAAACAATTTCCTAAAATTCAAAACTTTTTGGTATTAAATTCAATTTAAATTGCAAACGGTGCAAATGAATAAGGACATGTTATGGATTTGTGAAAAAATCTTCTTCGAATTTTAAACAAACATGCATAATCCGTTTTGACACAGAAAAGAAAAACATTTTTTTTTTTTATTTTTTGAGTTAATTTCAAATTTTGGGGATGGTTTTACAGTATTCCCCGCTTAATTGAACTTGTCATTTTGTAAGATTTTTTGGTCAATTATCCGGGTGGTTTAATTAACGAAATCCCGCTTAATTGGTCGACCTGTTCAATTAAGCGAAAACTGCTTAATTGCACCAGTCGGTCAATTAAACGTTAAATATTCACCTACAAAATTAAAAAAAAAAAGAAAATGAATTGAAAAACATTTACATATTATGTTTGTACGTATAAATACTTGAACACATGCACATTTTCTTGAATTGTCTTAAAATTTTAAAAATTCTATTGAGCGTACTGATAGAGCATTTTGTATTTTGTACACATTCAGTCTCATTTTTTTCTTTTGATTCGCTCAAAATTTTAAGTTTTTCTTTGATTGACAAACTTGTGTAATTTTTTCTATTCATTTTGCGTAGTTGATTGTATTTAATCAACAAAATCAGCAAATTTAATGCCACTGGCAGCCGATTTTGAAATCGCTAACGACAGAAGGCTATGACACCTGGTGAATGGGTGTGCTGTGCTGCCAAATTAAATGCTTCCAAGTTTTAAGTTTTTCAATAAATTGATAAAGTTTGTTCAACTAACCGAAAAATGTACTTGTTTTTAGTTATTTAGCTGCATATTTTAAAGATCAATTAAGCGGGGTTCAATTAACCGAATAAAAAGCTATTCTACTTATAAGGAACATTTTTTAACGAAATTTTGTTGGTCATTTAAGCGGGAAAATCAATCAAGCGGGGTGCAATTAAGTGGGGATTACTGTATTTAATATTCGAAACATGTTGGGTAAACTAAAAGCGTTAGACTTACGTGTAATAGGTTCCGTGTCACACATTAAGTGTCACACTTTAGAATTGTTTTGTCGTATAAACCATTTAAGCAATTTTGGGAAATCGCATTTTAAGTTTCGCGTTTAAATAAAAAAGAAACTCACCAATGAAGTTTTCTACAATTTTAATAAAATTTTGTGTGGAAAATCTTCTTTTGACTAAGGTATTACAGATTGTTGAATCGATTTTAGTTTTTAATCTAAAGAGGATTATCTCCAAGGTCATTTTTTCGTATACGCCACGAAAATCAGTACTTTGTTCGATCCCCATACACATACGACAAAGTGAACTCAAATGCGTTAGTTGAATGCAATACTGAACCGAGCGAGATTTCCGATTTTTTTAAAAACTAGAAGACATTTTAAAATCTGGTTTTTAGTGTTTGAATACAAATTGATACGATGGTTGAAGATTAAAAACAAAATTACTAGAAAATAATGTAAAATTTTGAACAAAATGAGATTGATAAAAACTTTCTTCATTTTTTTTTTAAATTTGAATTTGAAATATTTTTAATAATTTTTTTTGTAACTAAAAAAAATGCAGTTAATCTTAACCGGGAGTCCCGGCACTTAGACAAAATGTGTAGACACGGTTGCATAGCTTAAGTATGGTGGAGAAAATCGTTTTCCCCAAAAACCAGAGTAAAAATATTTAAATATGAAGAATGAAAATTTCTTTCAACGGAAGATGTTTAAGTTCGACAATATCCCCCGATATAATTAAAGGTTTAAATTTTCAAACCCAATTTCGTCGCGAAAAACTATTTGAAATAATTAATAGATTTTTAAAAAGTTCTAGTACCTATAAGCTTTGGATATTGGTACTACATATTTCAAATTTCAGCCCTTAAAAATAAACATAAGCCTTTCGAGCAAGAACGTGTGACCTAATCGTGTTCTTTATTAAAATATCTCATAAATATTTTCTGTTTTTTTTTTGTATCGAACTTCGAATACCTTCCAAACTATATAAACCGAAATTTCTAAAAAAAAAAAAAATGTGAAAAATAACTTTACCTCCATCACGTCCTTTGCGCTTCTTTTTTGAAGAACTGCTGCTGCTGTTTGTGTTGCTTTGGTTTGATGAACTCTTATCCTTGCTTTTCCATCGAATCAACATTTTGAATGTGTGTGTGTGTATATGGTTTGGTATTCAATCTAGCAGAACAGGACTTTTGATGATAATGTTGTTGATGGTGATGATGATGATGATGCTGGCTAAATTGCTGATGTGATAGTTTCGGTTTTCTTTGCAAAATATCGCACTTGACGCAATTCACTTCAAACCTAGACAACCGGATATAGAAGCATAAGCAACGTAGATGCCATGTTATGTGTCCGACCGGATGTTATATTCTCTTTTCTTTTTTTGTTTGGCAAATTTCTAATAGGAATGTGTTCGCTCCAGTTGTCTGAGATGAGGAAAATATTTTCTTCTTTTTTTTTTTTTTGTTGGTTTTACGAATGATTACACGCGTCGAACTTTTAATTAAACACTCAAAACCCTTAGGGTTATATTCGTATATGCAATTGAATTGAGTTAAGGGCTAAAGGTGCAGGGTTTTAGATCTCGTTACTTTTGTATAATTAGATTTTTGGTGATAAAAAAAAATAAACACCTTTAAATGATTATTTCCTCTGAAAATGTTTTAAACATCTACAAAAAAAGGGATAATAATGTTCAGTAGGTTTTTTTTAGAGAAGATGTTTTTTTTTTACATATTAATTTATCAATAATTGGTTGGATGATGTGGACTCTTATGGATTGGTATATATCGTCACGTCACCCTTTTTATGGAGTACCTATGTATATTTATATTTGAGTGTTAATTGAAAATCGCCTTAGGTTATTTTTGGCATAGACAAATTGATTAAAAAGGTATAATTACTTTCACATAATAAATTCGTATACCATTGCAAATGAGGACCTTTATATAATATAATAGGGTTACATTAAGATAAGGGTTATTTTCAGAGATGTCGGGTGAGATATAAGTAGAAAATTGATTCAGAAATTTATATGGCATCTCTTTAAATTTAAAGCAATCTCATTTAAAATTTTTGCAAAATAAAAAAATAAAAATTCACTAAGGACACCCAAATAACAATTAATTAAGAGACATACCAAATATCAGCCTCATTAATGAACAAAAAACACTATTTACTCCCCGATCCACAATCGATGGTTAGCTTCCCTTTAAAGAAATCTTACAAAATAAAGTCGAAAATTCAATAATTTTTCTTAAATTTTTACTAATCTCTCATGATTTTTTTGTATCAAAAGTGTGTGACTAGACGGACTTTTCACATGTCATGTTAAATTCAAAAATTTCAACTTACTAAGCATTAAAATAGAGAGGAATATCAGATATAAGAAAAGTGGGCGTGGTTGTAGGCGATTTTTTTAAAAAAGAAAAACTACACAAGTCATGATTTTGGTTCAAGAGAAATTTACTATACATTTTCAGCCTTCTTTATAAAAGAAAAAAGATACAATATTCTAATATAGGAAAAGTGATTGTGGGTGTGGTAGTGGGCGGGATAAATACTATATGTCATCTTTAAAGTTGAATAGAGGTTAATCACAAAATATTAACGCTCTAAGACAAGTAGAAAACAATATGATAAAATTGAGCTATCTGAGTAAGTGGCACTTAAGTGGCCAATATGGGAGACGTAAATGTCACGATAAATTAACACTGTGAAATGGGACATTAACTTCCCATATTTGACACATACTTCAATTGTGAAAATGGGCCTATAAACATTTTAAATTTCAGATAAATTGGTTTAGCAGTGCCACCAGCAGCCTTATTTATTGGATTTTATTAGACAGTTGACTAGTTAGACAGTGTTTTATCAAATTAAATAAAATGTTCAGTCAATTAAAAATGTTTCTTTATAATGATTTTTTAGCTTTTCTAAAATAGTACAATTGAAACAATATAGGTACCTAATTAATTATATTTAAGCAAAACCTTCATTGATTAATTTAAATTTCAAATATAAATGAATCATACCCACTCCGTATTTAAATTTAGTATACGTTAATTCATAAACTGTAAATAAAAAATAAATTGCAACATCGATATCAATTATTGTTGAATATTAAATCAGGCACATCATCATGTTTATTCTTCCATGTCAATTAAATCAGCAAATTATCTTTCCCAACGAATTTATACAGGAATTTTTTTTTTATTTTTTAAATGCGTTATCCTTTTTTTAATGAGGAATATGTTAGCGATAGGGGAAAGGTGGACTAATAATTTCAGAAAGAAATTATAAAATAAGAAAAAAATCAAATAGCATTTCAAAAAAAAATATATATAATGATAGAATAATCAACGAGTATATTAAACTGTTGCTGTCATTCTATTGGAATCTAGGAGCTGTCATTTAAGGTGGAAACAAATTTTTAAGAATACAAAGAAATGCTTAATTAATTTATTCAATATTCATAGGTAATTTTTTTTGAATTCTTGAAACAAATATCTGTGCATAAAAATGGGTTTATTTATCCTTACAAGCGTTTCGTTTGTATGGGAATTTATTAAAATGTTTAATTTTAAAAATCATTCAAGACTCGTTGCTTTGAAATGTATTTCATATAAGCGAGATTTTATTTTAAGTGTAGAATACATTAAAGCAAAGTAGTTGTGCATTTAATTGAAAGAATTAAAGACTTCAAATAAAAACCTCC
This sequence comes from Epistrophe grossulariae, assembly GCA_929447395.1. Classification (NCBI taxonomy): domain Eukaryota; kingdom Metazoa; phylum Arthropoda; class Insecta; order Diptera; family Syrphidae; genus Epistrophe; species Epistrophe grossulariae. The sequence continues at coordinate 91,005,369 of OV839568.1, read as the reverse complement.
TATAAACTAAATATAATGGCGCATATTCATAGTCGTTTTTAGACCCCAGTTTATATTAGCCTGGAGTTTATCCAATGTAAATTAGATAAACCCAGTATTTTTTTAGAAAAAACTTAAACAGTGACTATGAATATGCCCCAATGTCTTTATTTTATTTATTTATTGACAAAAAAAATAATATAAATAATACATTGTTGAAAATTGCAATTTTGTTTACAGAAAACAATTGCAAACAAGTAATGATTGTTTGTAGGTATAGGTACTAACTTATGACAGTAATATCTGTCTAACCTGCCTTGGCATTTTATAGTGATGGATTACATGTTTCAACAACTTTACCAAATTTTAGAATTTTTTTTCCAAAATTATGGTTTTGTGGACCAAACTTACCTATAGATACTAATTTATGATTTGACTAGAAGACATTTTAGCATCCGATTTTTAATGTTTGACTAAAAACTGATTTTAAGTACCTTCTTAATAACGTAAAATTTTTAACAAAATCGTGTGTTAAAAATTTTGAGTTTGAAAATTAAATTTTCCAAAACTATTCACTAAACCAATTTATTTAAAAACAGAATTAAAATACATATATGGATTTGAAAAAGTTATTTTTTCTATTTTAAGTCGATTTTTAAAAAATTACCCCTCTCAACTAAACAGGGGGAAATATACATGTCTATACGGTTTTTTTCTTGTCTTGGCTTAACCTAGATACTAGCCAAAACACAAACACTATAACATATGTAGGTACATGCAAAACACCTTGTATAGCTGTTTTGAAAAATTGTGTTCTCTGATGAGGCTCATTTTTAATAAGTGAAATTTATTTTCAAGTTTGAAGAGACGATGACATTAGACGTTGCTATTAGTATATCGAAAAGCCGCGCCGTTACACCTCGAAAAATAAACATTTTAATCAGTGAAGGAGGCGATGGGACCAAAATTTGAATTTAAAAAAAATTGTTACGGTCGCTATACAGTCATGATTAATGAATGTTTCTGTTTGCAATTGAAAGTGGAGTGGAATTTCTATATATAAACCTTTTGTGATTGTATAATTCTCTACTAATATTTATTGCCGTGATATTGTCCTCACGAAGAAGAAACTCGTTGGCCTCAAATGTTTTAATTTAAAAAAAAAAAGGAACCTATTTGATTTAATCATACATATTTAAAAAAGAATGTCGAATATTAATTTCCACAAGTGTTCGCTCAATCAATTGATTATGCATAATTTTGCGTAATCGATCTGTAAATTGGCCTCCAAGACCTTGTGATTTGATGCCTCTTTATTATTTTCTTTGGGAATACTTAAAGTCGCTAGTCTACTTTACCAAACCAACAACAATTGATCCATTGTCCGCTTAAATAATTCACATTGTTGAGGACATACGGTGCAAATGCTTAAAAAAGTGATCAAAAACTTTATCTCTTGGCTGATTCCTTAAATCTATAGCCCTGTTGGGCAAATTATGTCCGAAATTGTGGTTAAAAACTAATTACAAAATGTATTTTTTTTTCAATTATAGGTAGGTACCCACAGATAAAATTTCTTGGGTTTTGTTCAAAATCAATGTTAATATTGGGTTAAAAAAACACCTTGTTTACCTACCAATACCTAAGGCTTGTAAATAAACAGTAAAACGGGGAACAGGACCTATATCCTAAGAAATATCAAGAAACATATTAATTACAATTAGATATGGAATTGGGTATCTACAATTCATTTTGCCCTTGGTTGTAATTTTGTTTAAATATAATATAATATAAAAACTCAGATGAAACCATGAAAACTGAAGTCCTTTTATTCTCCTTTCACCCTAACTATACCCATACAAATTTATACGGAAGCCTGTTTTATTGTTTATGAATATTTAAGCGGTGTTATAAAATTAATTATAAAATTATTTCTCTTAAAAATACAAAATAAATATCAATAGACTTAAATATGAATTATAAAAGAGATAAAAATCCTACTACCTATATAATACTTCTGTTGAAAAAAGAATTTCATTTTAATTTTTTTTTTGTTTTACGCATGAATTGAATTCTGTTTTTCCAACCGAAACCACCCTCATTCTGAATTCAGTTTGTTTACAAAAAACCCAATACAGTGATTTACATTTGTCTGGTGCTGGTTAAGTCAACCACAACAATGTCCTTTGCAAAAAAAAAAGGCACAGCAAAATTTTCACAAAAAAATGGTTAAACCTAAATTGTATGGCGAGAGTGGACTGAATAGATAATATAGGTAGAGGCTTTTTGAAACAAACCAATGCCAGAGGTAAAACCAAAACCACAAAACCGCAAAATCGAATCAGACAAACTATCTATGTATCTAGAACACCAGAAGCTCAATGAACTAAAGGGATCACAACCACCGCCACCACCATCATCGTATCTATAGAAAAACTGCAATAAAAAAAAAAAAAACAAACACTATCAATTGCTAAAGGTTATTGTCCTTTTTCCCTCGGTGTATGCATACAGACATCCCTTTCCCTTGTCCGCCCTGCATGCGTCTCTGCATACAAATATGAAAAAAAAAATATCCCCGCACCACAACACTATATTGATGCACAAAATTGCACTCATGTGGGGGTGGACAACTACGAATGTTCAAATCTCGTTTTTAGTTGTTTTTCATGTTTTTGATTTAGTTCCGTCTCATCTTCATCGTTGTAGAAAAGTCAACAAAAAAATTAAAAAAAAAAAAAACAACGCAAAATAACAACCCCAACAACCCTCACCTCATCAAGAAAAGGTGTTTAGAGACATAAATTTTCCATCCCTCTTATCGAAAGAGAAAATATCCCTTTTCATTTTATATGAATATTATTTTGTTTTTCAGGCAAAAATGTCCCTCTCTTTAATTTAGAAAAAAAGTTTTTTTATCTCTGTTGACAAGAGAAAACTCTTTACAGAGAGAATCTTTTTTTGCAATGAAACTCTCAATTCTCTATCTCTAAATCTGAATTAAAAAAATCTTGAAAATATTAATATTTCATTAAAAATACTAAATATTTGCAAATAAATTGGTACACAAATTCAGAAGGAAAAAAAAAAACATGATCTCCGCTCGTATTTTGCAAAAAGGATTTTCCTGATTTCGATTTTATTTAAATTTTTCATTTTATATCCTGCGGCGTTTTCACCTCACCCAAATATGTCAGTACACAGAGGTAACCCGAAAATTAAGAAAAATTTACGCCGACCATCCAACCATTATTTTCTTGTTTTTTTGTTACAAAATTTCACTGAAAATTTGACTATTTTTCACCTTTTTTTTCAAAAAATATAAATATTTGTGCACAGACTTATAAATTAGACTTTTAGTTCTTTTTTTTTTGTTGGTTGAAGAATATTGGGATAATCTATTTCATTTTCACTTCACTGCGTCAAGGAAAGGCCAAGACTCATTTCATTCATTTTCTTGAGTGAAAATAATTTTTAAAGTAATTTGTTAAGTTCGTTATTTCGATTTTCCCGATTTTTGAAAAGATTTACTTAAACAATTTATTATAAGAAAAGATTTAATTTGTTCTAAATTATTTTTTTTTATCACTTAAACGCGTTGCTGTACACTTTGCTCATAGAAAGCCATCCGATTGTGTTAGCCGCCCGACTCGAATTGTGATGCGAGATTTTTGGTGTGGTGCGCTCTGTGAAAAATGTGAAAATTCGAGTTTCCGCCCAAAAAGAGTGTTTTGGCATTTGGCCCTCCATGTAGAAGATTTTAAATTCCCATGTTGGAAAATGCGCCGGCATTTAGTGCGCAGAAAAAATCCCTAAGAATTAAGCTAAGACATCAACCACCACGACTGCGCCTTTTGATGTAATAGGTTTTTTTATTTACAAGTTTTTGCAGAGGGACTTATAAAGGTATAGCAATAGATTCATCAAAAATTCACCTTTATGGGAATTATTTCATACTCTCGCTCAACCATCCCCTCTCTCACCAACATACTTTATATTTCTCTGGAGATAGGATATTAATTTGCAGAGAAGGGTTTTCTTTTAAGAAAGTTTGATTACAACGACCTATGTAAGCACAATAATGGGTCTTGGTAGAGTTTTTTGTGAAAATAATTTTTTATCACAACTACAACTACAGAGTACAGAGCCATAGCCCGTTCAGGGAAAAGTTCAAAGGTGACGTTTACACGCTGACGACGATAACCCTTCAATTTTCGGGGTTAATGCGTACGTAAGCAAATTTTAGACTACACACACACACATACTCAGATCTATGAGCAGAGCCGTCCGGAGATACTTTATTTTGGGGTCATCGGTCCCAAATTTTAGATGCAATTTTTATGCGGAATACACGTTCGCCAAAAAAATTTACTAGACGACAAAGTTGAGTTGGTGATTTCGTCTGTCGTGTGAAGGAACAAATAGATTGTTATTGAACCAATTTTCATATTAAAAATTTTGTGCCAAAATGAAGATTATAAAATTTTCTGTTCCAAAAAGCAATTTTTTTATAATTCTGCAAATTTCCATTTGAATATTTGAAAATTTTCAAATACAATTTTTTTCAAAGTATTTATTCCTCACATTGATCGAAATTGTGTTTTCCAAAATTCGTAAAATTTAGATATGTATAAAATTAATGAAAATCTGACATTGGTATCTTGTAAAAAAATATATATATTATAATTGTACCTAAGAATTCTATTACAAAAAGTTCAAAAAATAGTTTTGACATTCCGACCAAGTTCAAAAAATAGTTTTTTGGTATTCCGACTGTCTATCGATTAAATTTAGAATAAGTAAACATAATTTTTATAAAATTAAATCGATGAGAAATTGGACTTTTGACTGATTTTTAACAACATTCTATAAATTTGACTGGTTTTAACAAATTTGATAAAACTTTACACACACATAAGACACAGGCACATATATATGTATGTACATAAAACATACACACTTGTACGAGTTGTATTGAAAAAATCTGTTTAAAAAACTCAATTTTTCTTCCGATATTAGGAATTTCCGAAATCTATACCTAACAAGGGGAGTAGTGATCCCCTGTATCCCAACATTGCGGACGCCAACGTCTAGGATTATTTTCTTCTCATATGATTCCGATGCACAACACAAGTGCAGGGCAGGAGGTATGACGTAATGAATGCCATGCCATGGGTCGGTTAATATTTGGGAAAATCTGGAAAGAGGATTCCACCACTCTGAGTATGTATGCACAGCACAGTGCTGAAGTGCATCAAATCTTTCCAACCAAACCCACCTTGACAATTAGATGTCCTCTCATGTAAAACTTTCACATACATACAAACATATACATTAACGAGTATGTACGTATATTTGTTATAGGTTGTTTTGTTTTGTTTCATTTGTTTGTGTTTGTTCAGCGACTTGAAGAAGCAGTTTTTGAAGTGGATGATGGGTTTTTGTGGGGGTTCAGGACATGTGAGACATGTTTTTCTTGTGAATTGAATGGGAAATTTATATTTACAATGACAGGACATGAAAATAATAAGTGTGTGTGTATGTTTGTTTTGTTTTTTTTTTTTGAGGAGTTGGGGATCGGGGAAGTTTTTTGAATTTGATTTATTGACCCGAATTGTATATTCATGTTTCGATTGGCGGGATATGGAGAAGGTTGATTTGTGTGTTTTAGAAATGATTTAGTTGTTGAAGTTCTGTGAACTTTTTCAGAAAGTTATATGATGAGATAAGGTTTGTGCATGGACTATATGAATTTATGGGCAAAAAGTTGCACTTAAATAGATGTGATGTATACCTACATAGATATATAGAATTATAGAGAAGACAAGAAATTATATTATTGAGTATAATGTTCTTGTAAGTTTTTCAATATAAGGGTTTACAGTTCAAGGATGTGATTTTTCGTAGATATAAAGGTTTATAAGTACCTAAAGGTAAGTACATTGAAATCTATCTTATATAAGCAAAGAATAACTTTCAATGAAACTTCTGAAAATTATTGATTTGTTTTTATAAGACACGACGACGACGAGCGATTTTGGAGATTAGTTATATTAATTAAAATTATTTTGTTTGGTTTTGTTCTGTTTTCATTAAAAATATTTTAACAAGGTAGACATGAGTTTTGGATTAAAATGAAGCAATGAACCGCATGTTTTGTTTTCTTTTTTGTATGAATTTGCTGTAAACGAAAAGGAATGTTAGATGATGACCGCTATATCAGCTGCTCTTTGAACATTCTCAAGTTAAAACAACTTGAAATTAAAATTGTTAATGACGAGTTTCAATGAAAACTTTAACTGGCGACTTAAAATCCAGAAGACAAACCATAAAACAAATCGTTAAAGACAAAATAACGATCTTAAGATTTGTTTTGAAAATTTATAAATTCAATATATTCTTGAAACCATGAAAAGTTAATTGTTTGAAGCCTGAAGAACCTCTTATATAATACATATACAGTGAACTCTCTCATAACCGGACACTGGTGGTACCTAAAAATTGGTCCCGTTATTAGAGGTGTCCGCTTATGAGAAAACAAGCATATTCATATTTTATAGAATTTTCCTATTGTAATCCGAGTGCTTTCTCGTATTGTAAAAATTGGAATGTACTTTAAAAACAGAATATAGCTTGCAAGATACAATTGCTTGCAATTTCACCTGTGAATGTATTTCTGTCCAAGAAAAATGTTTGTGATTTTTTCTTGCGATTTTTTATAATCTTCATATTTCTACAAGTTATGTAATTTACTATCCAAAAATACCGAAATGGACCTTAAAAAAATTGAGAAATAGTACTCCACATGCACTTTGTCCGCTTATGAGAGAGCCTATATTGCGGTTATTAAATTTGGTGTACGGGTCCAGTTATTACACCTACTTTTAAATAAGGACACAATTTAATTTTTTCCAAAAACGGTTCAAAGATTTCTTAAAAAAATCAGTTATAATTGCTATGCCTATAGGTATAGACTATATTGCCGCTAAGTAGGTAGGTTAGGTTAGGTTAGGTTAAAGTGGCTGTTGGTTGGGAAGTCCAACATACTTAGACCAAAATATGGTCCGTTGTGATACCACATGGATCAGTTGATCAGCTTAACTCGTTGAACCAATTGGAGCTTCGAATGAAGCTTAGGAGACAAATAATGTCAGAATTTTTTAGATCGCTGGTATCGTTGAAGTAGTAGTCTCCAAGGTGGATTCTACGTCTTTGTGATAAGGCAGGGCATGTGCATAGAAGATGAGAGATTGTCTCTTCTTCTTCTTCGTCCATGCAACTCCTACAAAAATCATTTGCAGGGGCTCCAAGTCGAATAGCATGCCTTCCTATTAAGCAGTGCCCAGTCAGGACACCTATAACGTAGCTAATGTGCAATCTACTCAGAGAGATTAATTGTTTTGAGCGCCTGACGCTAAGATTAGGCCAAATTAGTTTTGTCGCTAAACAGGTGGTGGTGTTATTCCACCTGAAGTTTGTTTTCTCTATGGTATCTTGCTTTAGCATGAGTTTACATGTAGCTAAGGGGATACCTATTCTAGCATTGTGAGCCAGCAGAGGTAAAATTGTTCCGCGTTTTGCAAGTTCGTCAGCTTTGCAATTTCCTGGAATGTCTCTATGGCCCGGCACCCAAAAAAGGTGAATGTAGAACTGTGTAGCCAGGAAAGTAGGTAGGTACATTCCATACAAATATTATTTTTCTCGAAAATAATTAAACTGATTTTGATAAAATTTTGTATGCCGGAGCTTATAGAAAGTTTAAACTGCAGTAGGTATAATTTTACATACCTAAGTATGTAAAATACAAAAAAAAACAGGTTGGTGATTTTTTGGAAATACAAATACTCCACAAATAGGTACTTAAAAATGACGTACCTCTTTGCAAATTAGGTTTCACCAAACACAAATTTGCAAAGTTTTGTTTATTTTCAAAGTATTTGTTTTTTTTGTTTCACCAAACAAATAAACTTTGCAAATTATATTAAGAATTTTGAAAAGTTTTTCAGTAATATGCAAATAGAAATTTTCATTTGCAACTAAGTGTTTCTTTAGAAAATATAATTAAAAAAATGAACCGTTTTGAAGAATATTTAGAAAACGATGAAGTAAATAATAGTGACCAAAATACCATACCTCACTGTTTATTAAAATCGTTGGGACTTATTTCATAATGAACTAAGTCCCAAATGAACTAACTCCCAAATTTATGAACTAAGACCCAACGAAATTTTGGTGGGAGTTAGTCTAGTCAATTCCTAGATTACGAATACCTATGCATTTTTTGAGTTTATTTGTTTGAAAGTTTTGGAAAACAATTTTTTTTACTAACTTGTTTTTGATTTTTAAGAACTGGCACTTCCTAGATCGCGAATATGCATTTTTGAAGTCGCTTCGTTTAGCCGCAAGTCACGTTTAAAAGTGTCAACTTTAATGCCTCAAGCACGTCTAGTGTAGCGCGTTTAAAGATAAAAGTCGATTTTTGATATAGTGCGATGCATCAATTGAAAGGTGGCACTTCCTAGATTACGAATATGCATTCTTTGAGTCGCTAGGACGCTTAATTTAGCCGAAAATTTAAAAATGATTTTTTGAAAGTTGTGGAAAAAAATCTGTTTTTTTGATTTCAGAGTAATTCCTGAATTTAACTCAGTTCTTCTACCAAAACGCGTTTAAAAAACAGAAAGGGGGTTAAAATCTTTGGAACCCGGGCAGCGGGCCAGTGCAGGTACTTTTTTGCAAGAAAATTAATAAAAAGATTAATTTGAAATTACTTACACTGTCAGTGATTTTTAACATTGAAAATGTTTATAGGGTCGTTTTGAGAAAAATATGGTGTTACCAAAATGATTAAATGAACAAATGAATATATAACAAATGAACGAAATGAACTCTAGCGTATAGAGGGCTCAGGATCGAATTTTTGGTTGTTGTTACCAAAGAAAATGCCAAAATGAACCTAAAGACACAATCGAGGAATCGTACCTACACGTTGATCGTCGCCAACCGACGAGCTTCAGTGGAGGATAGTTGAATTTGTATGAAATCTTAAAATCACTCGATTTGAGCGCACTTAGAAGCCTTTTACTCAGGTTATAATTATCGGATGCTTAATGTTAAGATAGATAATTAAAGATAAAATGACAGGCTACAAATCAAATTGTAAGCAAAAGCTTACAAAATTTCATACTAAAAACGCGAAAGATTGGCTTTTGAGAACTAATTTCATCACGGCAAATGACGCGAGGAACAAGAAAACAAAAAGAAAAAGAAAAAAACGTACCCACAAAGAATATACATTGCTGTAAGGGTGTGGGCAAGACGTTGGTTGGAGTGGAATGTGTGCAATAAAAAACCACCACTGCCAGGGTTCGGACTTAGGTTTTGAATTTTCGAAGTAAATACGGAAAAAAACTGAAGTAGATCCAAAATTTTCGAAGTAGTTTTAGAAGATTAAAAACAAATAAAAAAAAAATAAAAAAAAGTTTATTCAGTATTATTTGATTATTTTTCATTAATAAATAAATAATTAATTGCGAACAAGTAACTATAAGGTACAAGAAAGTCAAACTTAAAATTAAAAAAAATATAACTACAACACAAACTTCAGACTTCAATAGAAACAAATTAAACATAGATATTAAATCAGCACCTTGAATTTTAGTTGGGTTTAACTATTGTATTAAGCAAAGTTTACTGTCTTCAAATTCAAATCTTGATTTGTTTTGAGTACACAAAGCAATATAATATTTTAAAATGTGTTGTTGACCAGCGCTGTCCTTAAATTTGTTGGTTAAGAATTTTTTCAAAGAGAAGCAAATCCTTAAAAAGAGGAGTAGAGAAGTAGATTAAATTTTTTTCTCAAAATCGAAGTAGATCTACCACTACTACTACTGACCACTGAACTGTGGAGTGTGGCTGGCGGCAAACACAATTGGCTTCGCATCGGGAACAGAAATGATATACATACATAGCTACATTATTAAGTAGGTTAGGTATGTCTGTAAAATGTTATGTTGATTAAATTGTTGTAGGTATTTTGCAAATATTATTCGTAATGGTACGATTAGGTTGGTTTGGTTGGCTTATAACTTCTGTTCTAACAATCGGATATCTAAAATAAAGGTCTTAAAATGAAGGTAAAATATCAAACTAATTTATTCAGTTAAAAACTAATTAAAATAACATTAAACGTTTAGGTTTAATTCATCAAAATAAATAATTGCAAAAATTGAAAAATTGAATAACAAAATTGGCTTCGCCAACAAAATTCATATACCTACGTATCTACATTATGTATGTAGGTAGGTAGATAGGTAGAAATGGCGATCACGAGCAACCTAGCTCGTTGACCCAATTAGCGCCGTTTTGTTACCATAACTCGTTGGACCTGAGGATGTAAATGGTTTGGAATGTCTCAGAATGGCTCAGAGACGTAAGAGGTTTGACCCCTTAGTATGACATTATGTATGTACATTTATATAAAAGGATTGATTTAGTTGTTCTGTGGTTGCCTTTTTATTTCTGTACTAATAATCGGATCTTAAAGATTAAGGTTTTGAAATAAGTTAAATAATAGGCTTCAAAATTTTGTGTGACAAAACTTGACTTCATTCTTAATCAATTCGATTGTTGAACCTAGAATTGCACAGAGACCTATACTTGAACCTCTTTTATTATTAATTATAACTTTAGTTCTATAAGGGCCAGATGTTGAAGGTTAATGTATTTAAATTAAGGTTAACCAGGCTAGAGGTAGGATTAACCTAGCGAAGCAACTTAAATATAATGCCTAATCGAAAAGGGTTGATTTGGTATCTTCTGTTCTAATTATCGGATCTTTGAGGTTAATGTCTTAAAATTAAGGTAAAATCTCAGGCTACAAATTTATGTGACAAAACAACATCTAAACCAATGCGACTTTTGAACTTGACCTACGTCCAAACCAATGTGATTTTTTAACTTGAACTATACGTCTAAACCAATTCGATTTTTGAGCTTGACCAACGTCTAAGCCAATGCGATTTTGGGACTTGACCTACGTCTAAGCCAATGCGATTTGGGACTTCACCTACGTCTTAACCAATGCGATTTTTGAACTTGACCTACGTCCAAACCAATGTTATTTTTGAGCCTGAAATATGCAAAGGTACCTACTTGCGTTTCTCTTTAATAAACTTACAACATTAGTTCTAAGTTGTTGAAGGTTAAGGTATTTAAATTAACGTTAATCAGTCTAGAGGTAGGATTAACTTACCTAAGCAACTTCAATATAAATACCGCAAAGGGTTTATTTGGCAAGCTTTTATCTTCTGTTATAATTATTGGATCTTTGAGGTTAAGGTCTTAAAATTCAAGTAAAATCTCAGGCTATACATTTATGTTACAAAACTTTACCTACGTCTAAGCCAATGCGATTATTGAACTTAGAATATTCATAGGTACTGCAATATAATTGAACTTCTTTAATAAACTTATATAGATTTAGTTCTAATGTTCAGATGTTCAAGGTTAAAGGTAGAACTCTAACGGTCGGATGCCGACCTAAGTGGTCGTACGAAACGAAACGAATACAAAGAATTCACTGCCCATATTTGAGTTTTGCTTCGTTTCGGCCAACATTTTACTTTTGCTTTCGGAAGTGAAGAGCGCTCACCGACCGTTCCATGCGTAAGTGAACTGAGAGAATTTTCTTCCAACATTTTCCGACTATTACAGTTCTACCTTAAGGTCCTCAAATAAAAAAAAAAAACGATTCAATTTGGTTGTCAACTCAGCTGTCAACTTAATTGGTGCTTTGCTTTTCATATACACAGATAAAAGAATACTGCTTAGCTGTCAAAACCATTTATATTGTCTTAAGAAATTTATAAAATTTATTAAAAGATGAGTTCAAAATGCAAAATATTATAGAATACCTAAAAACAATTAGGTAAATCAGGTTTGCATTGAGTTTGAGCTACACTTCAAATTATTTATAAATTTGGTCTCGTGTTAAAAAGGGTTCACTTTGATAGTAAATCAAATAACTTGCCTATATATAAATAGTTCAATAAGTTGAGAGACTTGTAAATCAATTTGAGCAAATTTGAGCAAATATTTGAATTTCTTCAACATCAACGCAGTGATGATTAAATAAACTGAACTGAACAACATTAATTTAACCGCCAACTGGGATTCAACATTAAAAATATCTACATATTGTAATTTCAGACTGAAGGATGGTTTCTTAGACATCTTCAGAAGTTTTGGTGCAACTATAGGATACAAATTAGAAATCACCAAGGTTATTCATGTTTTTATTTTATCGAGCTAACACAAGTCATTTTCAATGTCCCCATAGTTACTCTATGAGTGAAATCTGTAAATTTTTTTAATGCATATTTGACCTGAATAGACACAATCTTAAATTTACTTTGAAACTTTGCAAAATACGAATTCAAATGCAAAGTTCTATTGAAAGTTGGTGAAACACTTTTACTTTACACTTTTCGAAAATAGTATGAAAAATTGAAAAGCGATAAGTCTTTGCACTTTGCAAATTTTGTGAAACACTGCACTTTTACTTTGCAGGAAATAATTTTTTTGCAAAGTTACAAAGTGAAAAGTGTTTGGTGAAATAGACCAAATAGAGCTACTATTCTAGAAAGAAAGTACTGCGTGAAACACAAACCTTTTAACAACCGATTTTTGCACCCTCAAGCCTATAGTCCACACGATAGTACCTTACGATTTTTGAAGTATTAACTCAAACAGCATATTATTTTACATATAAAACCGCTCACACACAAGTTTTTGCTTTAAAAAAAAAACTCAGCTTAAAATGTAGAATACTTAAAGTCCTATGTTAAGCATGAACCTTATGAACTGTAATGTATTCGTCTCTCAGTAGCGCATAGTTTTTTTAAATCATCGCATTCAAGTGTTTATCAAAATGGCAAAAGCAACTATTTTTATCAATAATATAAAGCACTTACGATAGTTGTAGAATGATATTATGTAATATTTTTTGAAAATTTCTAGCTTTGTATGCAAAATTGGCCTTTTTAATTTAAACGAGAAAGAAGACTCCTACCATTTCATTGCAGTGTGTCCAATACTACAGGAATTAAGAAAACTGTTTTTTATGAAGAATTCAATGAATTTAAGTGAGATGTTCGATATTCTGAATGGATATGGTGGCTGGGAAAAGGTTTTTAAATATTGTAAACACGCTATGTACTATAGGAACAGCTATATTTAAAATTTTGAAAAATTAAAAAAAGTAAAAAAAAAATTGTAAAATACAATGTTGTACAATTTTGTCTATTTATTAAAACCGTCAATCTGGCAAACGGCGTCTACGCCATGCCAATCTTATTTTTAATAAATAAATTATGCATGTATTTCAAGTTTATAATCTATAAAATTTGAATTAAATTGAAAATTGAATTGGCCTTTTTTGATTTTTAACAAAATAATTAATAGACTCGTTTTGAACTACCCGGGCTTCAGCCCGAGTGGGTAATTGGTGTAAGATGTAAAAGCTTAAATTCACTAATAAAAAAAAATGATAACATTTTTTCATTTTAAGTTTTTATTTATTCTTTTGATGAAACACCAGTTTTTTAATGCGAAAACCGCACTTCGTTTGGAGTTGGAGTGTTTTGAAATAAATTTATTTAATAATTCATCAAAATTTAGATTTTCCGTGTGATCGGAATAAACATGCAATATAGCAATAATGTTGAGCCGCTTTGTTGAACTAAGGGCTAAGGTAAGGTTTTAAACGACGAAGAACGGCGAAACTTCGTTCATTTGAGCAAGATGATCCTGGGATTGTGATTAGCAACCGGACGAATCGTACAAACTCGAGAATAATGCCTCGACTTCAGGCGTATTTTTCCAAGAAATCATTTTCTTCTCTAAAATTTTTTGCTTGCTCATTCTGTCTTTTCAAAAGCTGTAGGAATACGTCCCTATCGCTTAAAAGTCTTTGTTTATCAAAGTCATCTTTGTAGAACTTAACTACATCATCATTTTATGAGTTTATTTGTGACCTCTTCAGTTGTATACAAATTGAAAATCTTGTAGCAGGCTCCAGGTCAATTTTCAATTTGTTTTTAACTACATCATCGACATCTACTTTTTGGCTTACAGCGAATCGTTCCAGTAGTTTGCAGAAACGAGAAGAATCATTAATGAATCTTGCATTTAGTGATGATGGCCCCATGCAAAACAATACCAAGTGTATTTATTTATTTTCAGGAGAGACGTTTAAAGTTTGAGTTTGCTTGGGATAAATGTCGACATAAAGGAAGCGCCCAGCACATCAATAAAATATTCTACTTTTTGAAGCGATTCCACAACATTGAGATCTCACTTCTGCAAATCTGTGTTTAAGATTTAAATTCGGTCGAAAATCTCAATCATTAATGTCAGGTAAAAAATGCATTTAAAAGACTCCATGCATTCATAAAAACCTGACACTTTGGCTATATTGTATCTTCCAAAATTCAATGAACAAATAAACTTTAAATTTAATACCAGAATACAAATAGCCAAAGGTCAACGGTTCATGAGATACAACCTGGACGGACGGACAGTGGAGTCTTAGTAATAGGTTGCCGTTTTACCCTTTGGATTCGGAACCCTAAAAAGGAACTAAACATTTTATTTGAATAGATAAAAACGAAATAAAAAGTGAAGGAGAATAAACTGCGGGCATTTTAAAATCTTACTTGTTATATCTTTTACCTACATCTACGACCACTGCGCTTGTACTACTAAAGATGCATTCTATGTTTGATAGGTAACTTTTTTTCTAACAAATTTCCAAAAAACTGCGTTTTTTTTCTATGGGTTTTGACAACAAATTGTGAAAATTTGTGCAAATTCGCAAGAAATTTCACGTTACCAAACAGACCAATTATAAAGAGCCAGCACAAGACAGAGAGAACAGGGAATGAATTCATCCGGGGAAAAACCACCCTGTGTTGCCGTCGGTCGTTTTTTTTTTTCATTAATGAGATTGAACATTTCTAAGCTTTTCTGAAAAGTACTGGGGGGTCATTCCGTAACTCGAATATCGTCAGACGATATCGTTTGAGCGATGTTGATATCTTTATTGGCTTCACGTAAGTCGATAATCGTCGAAACGCTATCGTCTAAACGATAGCGTTTGGACGATATAGCTAAATTGGTATCGTCTTGAATTAATTTTGAAGTTTTTAGGTACTGTAGTCCAAGAAGAAGTTGGAAAATAACCAACTTTTCACTGTCTTTGTATAATTTTGCTCTCGCATGAAAACAATCCTTACATAAAAAAGGTAGAAAGATAAAATTGATAATAATCGCCCAATAGGTAACCTGTCGGCTATTCCAAAACACTTCGAATTCTTTGCAATACATTATGTTTTTACACAAACCGTTTATTGAACAAACATTGGCTTTTTTAAGGTGTTCGACTGTCACTTTCCTAATGGAATTAGTGGAGTTTTTAATTAATTATTTTAAAAATAAAAAACAAACGGATTCTGTTCTGACAGATTTTCAAGCATTTAACAAACTCCAAAAAGTGAGTAAGTTGGGGTTTAGCGGAAAATTCATAGCTTGGCTTAAATCTTAATTTAGGTAATTGCTATCAGTTTTGTTGTGAATTCTAGAGTTCCATAATGCAAGATAAAATAACAATTTGAGATTGCGTGACTGCCCTATTAAGTACATAATTGAAATTATATTAATTTGTAAAAATATAACGAAAATACATCTTACATTTCCCTTTAGTTTCAATCGGCACCAAAAACAAAAAAAAAAACACTAAAAATTTATTTTATTGACAATTATGACATCCAATTTGATTTTTCAACTACAGTTTGAGGGTTTCTGAGATACATAAAAAGCTCTGGAATTACGAACGATAGACGAGACGAAAGTGAAGAGTTACGTGAAGCAAGTCATGGACGATCTCGTCGACCCATATTTCCTGCCGGGCCTGATGACAACTGTGTTGTATTGTATGCTCATCTTTTTCTTAGGTTAGTTTATTTTCCATGTAGATATTGTTTTTTTTCTTTACACTGCAGTTTGTACTCCCTACCAGCTGAAGAGCCGTCTACCCTCCAGAGGAAGAACTTATTTTCGGATCTTTAATATAGATCCAGATACAGAGCAGGATCCAAAGTTGTTGTTGTATTACGTGTTAAAAGATGACCCCAATCCAAATCCGAAGATAATAAAACGCGGCTAGTATCTAATAATTCCTTTTCGTGACCTTTTCCAATCCTAAGTGGGCTTCAGGTCAATTTGGTTAGTTTTTATTTTCAAAAATTAAAAGAATAGTAATATCATACGTATATTAAAATATATAATGACATTTAATAAAGAAATATAAAATAGGATAGGCAACCTTTGTAAATCTTTAGCATTTTGTTTAGGAATATATGATTTGACGTCAAGAAAAACGTATCCACTTTCGAAAAGTCATCAAATCCAATTTAAAAATTAATAAAAAAAACGTTGAACTCTACTTATAGGAGTAAAAAATGTTAAGAAGTTTTCTTTAAATTGTTTATAATGTTTTGGTATTCATTACGGAAATGAGTCAAGACATGTCAATTTATAACTATAACTAGATGTACTGTTTTTGCGGCACTGCAAGGCCAGAGCCCAGCACCGGTGGGCATTCATAATTTTTGTATCTTGTCAAGCCACTTGTTTTTATAGTTAAAACTGTTATAACTGTTATAAAGGGGCATAAAACTTGTATGGTTTGCGTCTAAGATTAACAATAACTGTTATATAGAATGTTATCAGATTCCGAAACCCCAACTCTTCATTCTCAACTGTTATAACTTACTTAAGCTTCTGAAACTGTATTTTAAGCAATTTATTTTCGTGTAGAAACAATCACGGACTTTTGTTATAATCAGACTAAGCTTCTCAAAATGTATTTAAATAATTTAGGGAAATTAAATATAGGGCGATTACAATACCTGACTGTTATAACATACGTATGCGTCTGAAAATGTGTTTTAAGGAAATTAAATTCAGATGACAAAAATCAGACAGTGTTGTCATTGTATATAAAATCTATAGTAATATCATGAAGAGGAGTGACGGTAGCGACATCTTAAGGACATATGTTCGACTTCTTTGTGATGTGATGGTTGGAATCCCGAATATTCACAAAACAAGAAACGTAATAATAAAATAAGAACGGGAACGCTGTATACTAATTTAATGAGAGTGCGAGGAAGTGAAAAAACGCAATAAAAAACTATAACCTTGACAAATTGGCTTCGCATAGGAAAAAAAAAATTGGTATATGTAGGTTTTTTTATTCATAATAATTGTAAAGGTCCCCTCGTAGTTGGTTTGGTGGGCTGATAAATTTTTTTGTAATAATCGGATCGTTAAGTTTGAGGCCTTAAAATTTAGGTAGAATGTCGGGTTACATTTTTTTACGAAATCATTGCGGAGGAACATAAAAGTATGTGTAAAAAAATGTAATTAATTTAAAATTTAATTGAAACACAAATTTAATTAAACAAAATATTTTCATGCACGTTTACTTGACCCTTTTAAGGAATCTTATTATGTTTTCAGAATTTAAATAATAGATTCTTCTCGCTCTATTTACTTATTCCCTACATTTAGCTAAGTCTCAAAAGTCTAATTTGTGGCAATCTCAGCGACGCGACGCGTACAGGACACATGTTCGACTAAAAAATTTGTGTTCATGATAGTACTATAGATTTTATATACAATGGTGTTGTTGTCATAATTTATACTAACACTGCATTTATACAAGATGTGACAACATTCAATTTTTTATTTATTTTGAAAATAAATATGATTATGGCAATTAATAACAGAAATAATGGGATTTTGTCGCTCGTGTAGATCCAGCATAACCTATGATATAATATATAAACTTATAAAATAAAAACGCCAATAATATTGCTATTTTATAAAACACGTTTATGGCAATAAACGGCAGTTTTTTTTGCCAGTCGTGTGAATCCAGCAAAAGCTTCTTCTTGGTAATGATTTATAATGAAATTAAATGGGTAGGTAATTTAATAATTTTAAAACTACTTACGTATTCGATGTCTCTCCATGATTCGCTGCACTTCTCCTGCTTCTGAACCACTTTCACTCTCGTACATCTGAGGGTAGATAGTTACAGGTGGTGGTTGTTGATGTTGTGTTATAGGTTGTATTATTGTCGCGGCAGGTGGCGGAATTTTATGCACGCGTTGTTGTAGCGGTGGCATTGTGCCAGCTGAACCTGGATGCATGTTAATCGGACGATAGATTTGATCTTGTACTTTGACATACACCAAGTTTCCATTTGACTGTTGTTGTTGTTGTGGTTGAGCAACAAATGCTCCCAATCCTTGCTGTCTATTTAGATGTTGTTGGGCTTGTGGAGCATACCTGGGACTTAACTGAACAGGCAATCGCGGGCTATGCTGGAGAGCTCTTGTTGGACTCCAATAAATCTGAGAACCGACCTGGTTGCCACGTTCCAGAATCAAAGGCGTCGCTCGTCCATCCATCCGTGGACGTCCTTGCTGTTGTGGCTTTACTTGTATGAAGCCGTAGGGACTTGGCATTTGCACTTGCCCATATTGTCCATACTTCATCAGGTGTGCAGGAGTTACTTTATCGCTGTCCATAACAACAAATCTAGCTGGTGATGCTGTATCCGGGCGTCCGAACACACCAGAGTCCGTTTCACTAGATTGAGCAAACAGCCGCCTGGGCTGGTGGTGGTAGTAGTCTGCCGAGGACGAAGCTCTCCTCTGAGGACTGTCAAATTGGTCTGAGACATTTGATTGAATACTGTTTCGTTTTATCACATGGGCGTATATGGGTGATGTTGTTGGGGTGCTCGCTTGGGGCTGGATAACCGTCGGTACTACTACTGTTGTTGCTGCTGCTGTGGGTGGGAGGCTCTGCATCCTTTGGGGAACTTGTGGAGCGGCTAATCTGGACGATGGCCGATTGTGGGTCTCCACCGATACATAGGAAACCGGCGAGATATCATTTGGGACCTTTCCGTTCATCTCCTTGTGACTGCTCGTCTGGCTTGAGGAGCTTCCAAGCTTAGTTGGAGTTTTATTTAAAGACTTACGACAGAACTCTTTGACCTTTTGAAGAATCTCTTCACGGCTAAGGGTGCCACTTCGCTGTCCACTCTGCTCCTTTCTCCGCATTACTACTGGGGTCTCTGAATCACTTCTATAGCCTTTATCTCGCTGATTTGGAGTCATCATTTCATCAAGTACACTCTGGCATCGCGGCACCTGGGTAGTAGTCACCTCCGGTCTGATACATTGAATTTGTTGATTTTCCGGAATGATTATTGGATTTCCGTCGATTATTTTGGCATTTCGATTTCTATAGGCACCAGAAAATGTGTTCCTTTGATGTGATCCTCGCAGAAAATTCTGTAAATTTCCTTCGGGAACAAGCTGCGCATAGATCGGCTGGTAAGGTGGTGACATTGACTGTCCAACCTGAATTTGATAGGCTGGCAGACGTTCGTATATGTTTTCGGGATTGTATGGCTGTCCACTCATAGATACTTTCTGATGTACTCCGCCCTGAGTCTGCTGGATGACTTTGTTATAAAGCTCCCGATCAGTGCGTTCTTTTATCTCTCTAAGCTTGACCCATTCCTGCTGACCCACTTGAATTGGCGTCGGTGCCATCGCTGGCGCCACTTGCAATGGTTGTAAGGTTTCAATTGGCGATACAGATGGTTTCGCTACTTGTGGCGATGGTTTTCTTAACTCTGGATCTTCTCTTATTGGGGTCGATGTGGAATTTGGGCCTCCATTAAGTAAGTTTTCCTTCGAATTCTTAGGAGTTAGAATACCTTTCGGAGTCGATGAGGCACTTTTTGATTTTGGCAGCGAGTTACTGAGGCGCGAGCCACTTCGTTTCGATATCTCGTGACGATCCATGGACGAAGATCGCCCAAAAATTACTCGCTTGTCAGCAGCTTGAGATCCTGATCGCTTCGGAACAAGAGATTGCCGCTCAGCCACTGAACGGCGAAGTTGCACCTGCTGGGGCTGTTGCGTCTGCTGTTGCTGCTGCTGCTGCTGCTGCTGATGCTTATCTGTGGCATTCCTCTCCAGACACTTGGCTGGCATTGGTCTCAGAGAACTAATTGGGATCTGTGCTCTTTGAACACGTGTTCTGACCAATCCATCTCTAGACTGAGAGGTGTGAAGTCTCTCCTTTGATGACGATCGGCTTCTGGTGCCTTTAGTGAGTGTCCCCTCACTCGCCGATCGGGAACGTTCATCTTTCATCTTGGGTTTGCTGACATTATTCTCATCTTGCAGGGTGAATTCATCATTATTTGTTAAGGCACTTGAGATCGAGTTAGAGCGATCATCTCCAGCTGCATAGCTCTTCCGCGATCGTTCCATTTGCTTTTTCAGATCCGAAGCATTGCTCAGTAGTCCGTTACCAGAACTTCCGTGGAAACTTTGACGCTCCAGAACCACTCGTTTGATTGCCGGAGTGGGCTTCACGACACTGCCATTTTCACTTGAAGGTATATTTCCGTAGACACTCTGCGGTATAGGAACTTGTTCTTTTGGTGTGGTCTTCCTTTTTGAAGAAAAAATTCCGTTCGGTAGAAGGCGCTGGAAAACCGAAGGTTTTTTCGTTTTCTTTGGTGTTTCCATTATGTTATCGGGATCTGAATAAATTTGTTCCACTGGAGGTTGTCTTTCAATCACAATTTCCACTCGTGTAGGTTCAGTTGGAATCACCCCGTTTGCTTTTGTACCGTTCGTCTTTGCTGCTGCACGCTTCGGTGTAAGCGAGAGTCCTTTTTTCTTAAGAAACTCCTTGAACTCTTGAGAATTAACCGTATTTGTAAAAGATTTCACTTCACCATTAGGTGCTTCTATCGCCAACGGAGCCTTGTCAACTTGGTCTTCACTGCTCAATGTCCCAATTAAATTTGTCGGTTTTACTTCTTCGCTGGAATCACTTTTTGTCAATGGTTCATCAATGTCTTCTAAATCGTCATCGGAACTTATTTGCAGTTTTTTGACACGTTCGTCAAATTTTTTGGCATTCTTTGTCACCTCTTCGGGATTAAAAAGTGAATCTTCAAGATCGGTTCCAGTTTTGACTTTAATGTCCGATAAATCTGGATAATTTGGCTTTGAAACCTTTTTGAAGTTTGGAATTTTCGAAGCTTTCGCAGGCGGTGTGCATTTCTTTTTTAAATCTTTCAAACGTTCTTGAGTTTGTTGCGAAAGTTTTACCTTTTTCGGAGGTTTTGTCCCGCTTAGTTCTTTTAATTCCTCGAACTTTATTCGAGCTAACACAGTTGGATCATACTCAAAGTATTTATCTGGATTTTTAATGTAAGTCTTGACATACTTTGATTGTTTCAGAACTTCTTCAGTTGTTACATATTCTGAATCTTCTTTTACTATAGGCGTTGTTTTCGCCGCTGCTGGCTTCACTGTGCTTAAGGTGGAGCGTTTAATTGGCACCGGTGGTGGAGTTTTCTTCTGTCTTCCGAGACCGTTAGTCTTCTTAAAAGGATTCTTTTGATCAATTATCACTTCACCCGTGGTGAATTTCTTAACAATCTCATCTTCCGGGTCGAAGGAAACAGATTTTTTTAAGATTGTCTTCGCAGGTGGTCCTGTTCCGTTTGTAAGAATTGATTTCGTACTAGATGGACTACTTGCTTCGTTAATTTCTTTATCACAGATTTTTAAGTCATTTACATCCAAAGATGGCGCTGCTGTTGCTGCTGGTGCTGCTTCTAAGGTTGTTGGTGGTTTTATTGGAATAGATTCACGTGGTGCTGGTATTGGTGGTTGCTTTATTTTTTCGATTTCTAGTGATTGATTGGACTCTGGGGAGGGTTCTTTTGTTTCTGACATTGTTTTTGTAAAATATTGGTGCAGTGTGTTGTGGTGTTGCTGCTATTAGCCGCATTTAAATGAAAGAAAGGAATGTGTAGTGTAAAGGAATTTCTTGTGAGTTTCATTGAATCCGAATTCACTTCGATAACGTTCCGTGGGAAGGCCTGGGAAATAAAATAAAAAAAATATTAAATAGAAAAGTTAGATCCTTGTAAAACAATCCAACCGGAATATTCTGACACTTGATACGATTCAAACGAGTCTATGTGCCTTAACTGGGGTATCTAAAATGTTTTGTGTGATATCGTATAAAGTTTGCAATGCTTAACCAGTTCTTTGAGTATGGAAAATATATACTTGACCCCTTTATTTCGTAGTCCTTCGTATGTCACCTACCTACCTACTTTGTCTGTACATTTTATCCCTAAAAAGGAACATTCTGGTCGTTTTAAGTTCCGCATGTCTTTAGGGATGATAGGGTACTTGGTTAGGTTTGCGATTTTGTGTTTGTTCACATCAGAGGAAGAAAAGTTTCTCCCTTCTTATTTTGATGCTTTTCATGTGCAGTTGCGGGTAAATGAATGTTAGAATGCAAAATTAGCGCGCAGCCATTTGAAAGACTTTACAAAGTAGCTGCTGCATGAATGCAATGGAACTTTAAATTTGATAGTTTTATTTTAGTTTCGTAACTTTAAATTTGTTGTAAAGTTTGAAAGTAAGTTTGTTTTTGCTACCTATAAACAAAGACAACTTATTTGTGGGAAATTACTGAAATTTAAAAAAAGTTTTAAGTGGATTATCACTGAAAACAAACAAAGAAATGCCAAATGAATTTTAAATGGTGACCCCAAAAATGATACTATGAACCGATTTGCAGTTTTTAGAAGCAAAAATAAATTTTGCGAAGCATGGAGTTAGCCTTGCCAGATTTTGAAAAAAAAATTGTGCTGTATTTCTTAACTTGTGCCGCAATGTGCCGTAAATATTAGTTCAGAATTTAAAAAATTGCCCAAAAACTGAAACTAAGAACCAAAGAGATAAAAAAAAATAGCATATTTGCATTTGTATAAATGGTCATTTAATTATCATCTTTTACAAAAAAGAAGTTAAAGAAAATTGATCACGTTTAGGGGCCAAGTTAACAGAGCTAAATTAAATCTATGTATATTTATACTTAGGTTCACCAGTTATTTTTAAAAGTGGAAAAGATCTATACCTTTATTTTGGTTTTAAATAAGGACATGTAAATCTGAGCTTTAACACAGGCTTCACATGAACTTATAGAAACTGTGTTTTAAATAAAAAAAATATGTATATAAAATAATAATAAGGTTGACACTAATGTAAGTTAGTATTTTTAATTAGATTATTTAATTAATTTAAAAACTACCAGTGCCTACGTTCTGTAATTCTCGCATCGATAAAATTGGTCGAGAAACGGTGAAAAATGGAACAAAACTCATACGATTTTTTTTTCAAATTTCATCGTTTTTCGACTAGTTTTGCCAATGCGAGAGTTAAAGAACATAGGCACAAGTTTGTATAAATATTTTTACAGATTATCAGATTAAAATGTAAGCAAAATCAACCAAAATATAGATTTTTTCTGTTTGTACTTGTTTTCTTAATCCCAACAGGAACATCCAACCATTTTAAAAGTGGCAATTTTTTTTGTTTCCAATTCAATTTTATACTTCATTTGGCATCCTTGAACTTCTTATGGCTTTAACCTCGAATAAAGGAAAACAGTGAGTTTCAAATCGTTTTTTTCAAGAACATGCATACCAAACAGTTAAAATCCATACCAATCCTATATTAATTTTTGCAATTAAAAAAATATCTTATAGTGAGCTCTCAGGTTTGAGTGTGGTTTAAACATTGAACTTAGTATATATTTGAAAAAATACACTTGAAACGACCCATTTTATATCTTATGATAATTACAACAAGAAATAGCTATGGGCATTTGCGTTGTGTTTCTCTAAGGCATCTGTATCGATTAATTCGCATTAAAATCCTAAATCCCATGAGCTAAGTGATTCGGCATACTTTGGTTTCGCTCAGACAAATATGTATGCACAATGAACATGGAGTATTATTACTGGAATTACATAGTTCACATGAATATAATTCATACCTATTATTTTTTTTTTACATTTTAATTTAATTTGAGTCCTATAGCGATGTAATTGATTCATTCCTATGTCATACAGTAATTGCATTTTTTATGTTGTAAAAAGCTGCTTTATAATTTTTACCAACCACTCTTTATGACTTTCAAATGCTAACTAACGGCAAAACCAAAATAGCGGCTACACAAAATCGAACTGAAACATAAAAAGCACCCTGTATATATAGTTCTTTAAAAAAAACCCTTTTGAGAATACAGATGTCAAATTGGTCAAGCCTTAATAATTACCTACCTATTAAAGGCGTACGCAAGGGGGGAGCTAAGGGGACTTGAGCCCCTACCAAGCAAAATGACGTATTGATTATTAATAATATCGAAGAATATTTTATATTATCTTTTTCATTCAAATTTCATTTCGGTTAGATTATTATTTTGATTACAAAAAAAAACTGTTGGTACCTATGGATATCGTAATGAAATTAACAGTTCATACCACACGTAATCAAGATTTTGTTTGACATTTCGAACTAGTAAAAAAAACTCAAAAAAAAAGTTCCTTTCCAATCAGGCAACGTTACTACCAATGCTATAAGACATTAAAAAAGTTGTAGAGTCAATAGAATCAGTGGTAGTCAGGGATGTGACCCGGAATGGTATTAAATATTTAATACCGGGTCGACCCGAAATTAAATTATTCATATGAATTTAGTTTCGGGTCGACCCGAAATTAAATTAATTATGTGAATTTAGTTTCGGGTCGACCCGAAATTAAATTAAATATGAATTTAGTTTCGGGTCGACCCGAAATTAAATTAATTTAATTTCGGGTCGACCCGAAATTAAATTAACTATATGAATTTAGTTTCGGGTCGACCCGAAATTAAATTAATTATATGAATTTAGTTTCGGGTCGACCCGAAATTAAATTATTTATGAGAATTTAGTTTCGGGTCGACCCGAAATTAAATTAAATATGAATTTAGTTTCGGATCGGGCTGAAATTACATTATGACAATAGGGTGTCGATAAAAAATGTTATGTTCCACATTTTAAGCAGAATTAGATAAGATTCAGTTTGGTCAATATTTTAACAAAGTTATTGTAGAAAAAAATATTTGACAAAAAAAATTTGTTTCTGCCGTTTTATGAAAAAAAAAATAAAATAAAATAAAATAAAATAAAATAAAATAAAATAAAATAAAATCAAAATCAAAATAAAATAAAACAAAGCAAAACAAAACAAAATAAAATCAAATCAAATCAAATCAAATCAAATCAAATCAAATCAAATCAAATCAAATCAAATCAAATCAAATCAAATCAAATCAAATCAAATCAAATCAAATCAAATCAAATCAAATCAAATCAAATCAAATCAAATCAAATCAAATCAAATCAAATCAAATCAAATCAAATCAAATCAAATCAAATCAAATCAAATCAAATCAAATCAAATCAAATCAAATCAAATCAAATCAAATCAAATCAAATCAAATCAAATCAAATCAAATCAAATCAAATCAAATCAAATCAAATCAAATCAAATCAAATCAAATCAAATCAAATCAAATCAAATCAAATCAAATCAAATCAAATCAAATCAAATCAAATCAAATCAAATGAAATGAAATGAAATGAAATGAAATGAAATGAAATGAAATGAAATGAAATGAAATGAAATGAAATGAAATGAAATGAAATGAAATGGAATAAAATAAAATAAAGTGAACCTTACAATAATAAAACAAATACACACACAAATAAACCGTTGGTTTTTAATAATAATAATATAGTTCTAAAAATGTTTATGAAAACAAGTATTAGTGTAAGAGGGAAAACCTTTATGTGTACTAAAAAAATTGTTTAGGTACTGATATCTATCATCCGTGGTCATTGGTATAAAAAAATGATGGAAATTCCATACAAAAAATCCACTTATGCCCACCTTGCACTTTAACGGGTGGACAAATTTGCTTAAAATTTGCTACACATATGCATTGAATTTAATGTAAACTTTCTTCATATTTCATCCTCGAAGAGCAAAAATACGCAAGCTATGTGCAAAACCCTAAATTTTCTTTAAAGACAAGAAGGCATCCAAACGACACTATAAGATACAGTTTCGAAAATGTTGTTTTCAGATCGTGCATTGGTACTCTTTCAATTGGACTTAAAACTGCAAACAAACATTTATTGGACCACTTCAATATAAAATTTTTTTTCAATATTTTTGCTTAAATGCTTACCACAATAAATTTTATTCCATTCTGCCCAAGAACATAGAAGATATACCTTTTTTATGGGACACCCTACTGTAAAAATAATGAGTTTTACATTTTTTTCTTAAAATACATGTTTAAAATTTTGTTTGCATTATTAAAATCTATTTTGTCCATAAACTGCAAAAATAATTTTTTTGGGCCCCACAAATATTTTTTTCTCGAAAAACTTAGTTAAAATATTGACCAAACTGAATCCTATCTAATTCTGTTTAAAAATGTGGAGCATAACATTCTTTATCTACACCTACTGTGTAGAATTGCATCCTCATAAATTCAGACATGTGACCCTGTATTATATTATTTGGTGCAATATTAATAATTTCGGGTCGACCCGAAATAGGTGCAAAATCGGTGCAAAACTGTTTCCGTCACTAAACTCGGTCCGAAATTAAAAGTCTAATTTCGGGTCGACCCGAAACTAAATTAATAAGAATTTAATTTCGGGTCGACCCGAAACTAAATTCACATAGTTAATTTAATTTCGGGTCGACCCGAAACTAAATTCTAATAAATAATTTAATTTCGGGTCGACCCGAAACTAAATTCGTATTAATTTAGTTTCGGGTCGACCCGAAATTAGAGTATAATTTCGGACCGAGTTTAGTGACGGAAATAGTTTCGCACCGATTTCGCACCTATTTTGGGTCGACCCGAAATTGATAATATTGTACCAAATAATATAATATAATATCGGGTCACATCCCTGGTGGTAGTTAATCTTCTCATACTAATTTTATAAAGTTTATGAGCCGTATTCATAAAGTCATTTTAAACTTATGCTTAAACCTTCAATTTTAATTTATTTAAATTTGTGTCAATCCACTTTTTGAAGTGAATAGTTTAATAAACTTCTATTTTGATAAACACAGAAATCATATTGGAAAAACTGGCATTAATTTAAACTGATAGTTAATTAAACACGAATTTAGCCAGCCACTACGAATACGCCCCAAAAATATTTGTATTATCAGAATTTCCATAAATATATTTAAATATAAATACCATTTCATACACCCCTACTATACCGTTTTAGAAATCTTGTCGATTAAAGTCGATTTTTGTCATTTAAAATATTTGAAAAATAAAATTTCATTCATCAAAAAACAGCCGTGGTAACCGTTTAGACACCTTCTGTGAAAGGGGTTATTTAATCTACGCATTGTTTTAAAAAAGTTGTTTTATTTAAAAATTTAGTTATGGAAACAAATCTGGAAGGAACCGAAATAGCCTAATGTACCAGAAGCTGTTGCAGCTTCACTTATGTTTTCCAATCCGGATTAGTATTCTAATTTGAGAAAGGAAATTGAAGTGCCGTCTGCAGAGCCAGAACGTTCCTTTTAAACTTCAAAGCGGTTAAAAACGTGGCTAATTTCAACCAACATCTGAAACCAAGCTTAACAGATTATAGCTTTGTTGTATATTCATAATGAAATGGTGAAACAATTTGCAGATAAGAAAGAGGAAAATGAATTTAATACTTTTATTTGACCTAAATTTGTTATTTGTTATAAATCAAAAAATGTTTACGAAAGAGCTCTATTTACAAAATTCATTTCATGGGGAGTGTTTTTCCTTTTATCGTTTTCTTATTGCAATTTTAGTTCTTATTCATATTTCATACCTATATAAGGTGGTCAATAATTAAAAAAAACTTTAATTTTCGCGATAGTTTTAGTGATACCTTATAAAAAAAAATGTCCATCGCAATTGAGACTGAGCTCCCTCCAAAAAAAATCCTGCGTACGCTACTGCTACCTACTACCGAATAAAACAAAAAAAACTGGTCCCACAAAAGCAAGCTAACAAAAATTGAAAGATTTCGATAGTTTTTCGAAAACTAAATCGATAATTCTGAGTTTATACCAAAATTAAATCACCACTCCTTTAAGGTTAAAAGTGTGTAAGAACACAAAAAAAATGTATCTCCTCATAATGATATTTATATCCAAGCTGAACTTACTCCGGTTTTCCTAGCATGAGCACTGAAAAATTGGCCTAAAGGCTTTTGCTCACAAGTTGAAAAAATTAATTAACAAAAACAAATTTTAAGATTCGATATGGATGGTGGTCTAGATAAACCAGGATTTTCAGCCTTTTCACTATTATGTTTCAATGGAGATCCAATCCAACAGAAGGTAATAATGTAAATGCAAATCAGTTCATTATGTCATCCACAACATAATCAGCTTAAAGTGTTAAGTCAATTTAAATCCATTCATTATGCAAATATAAATAACGTTCAGCTGGTTTTTAATGAATTTCAATGCAATGAAAACTCATGTCCACCTTTTGTACTTAAAAAAACAAAAAACAGCAACGAAAAACTCTCATCTCAACAATTAAACAATTGCCTCATTTAGGCATACAGCCTACTTCTGAGGACGTATACTGGCTTTTTCGATGCAATGCAATTTCCATTTGCATTCGCAAATAAATGCGAAGTAAGCAAAAAAACATCAGGCACTAACCGACCTTCAGTGAATGACTATGTTATGTATACCTATTATTCACCCCCAAAACCATATATAATTTTCTCAACAGGACCAGCTGAACTCACACTACGCATCATTTGATTGAGGTCGTTTTTTGTATACCTATACTACATAATTTTTAATAACGAAGCCAGACCAACGGGATACTAGTTTTCTAAGTGTCTGAATTCAATCAAATTCTCTTGGAAATATAAAATTCACAGTATAATCATGCTGTGAGTTTTATAAGAGTAATCATCGACCATAATTTGCGTCTAGAAGGGTACGACAGCATCTAACAATGACCTCGTACCTGGGCGAAACGCACTTTTGGAGTTGAGGTCATTTGAACTTAGAATTTGAATTTAAATAATTTTTAATAGGTGTGTGAAAAAATAAAAAAAAATACATATATGATCTTGTTGGTTATAAAAATAGAATAACAGTGGGTGAAATGGTACACTGGTAAATAAAAATCCGAGGTAAAAAAAGTGCAATTAGAATTTTCGAAAGAAACAAACGACCCAAATCTGATGATGCAGATTGTTCATACTAATTTGCCTTTGACATTTAAGTGTTCTAGATTCCGTATTTAACCAGCCGAAATGGTAAATTTATATATATATTAACTGCAGTTGACACGAGCTGCATGGATGTGCTGGTTTGTTTGTATCTAATTACATCATGAGCTTCAGCTTATAGAGAGAGGGACAATATTATATGGTCAATGAAAAAATCCAACAAACACTCTTATTGTGCTTTATCACCCCGAGACCGAGAATACTAGAAGAGTTCATTTTGCTGACATTATTTTTTTATGAATGGCCAGACAATAAATTGGAAAATATGTTAAATTGCACAACTGAATGGTGATTTCAATGGAATATATTATTATGGTAGCAATATTATTTCATACACGGCTGTCGGCTATCGGCTATATCGATTGGGGACCTGTTTTGGTTGATCATATTTCTTGGAATTCGTATAGGTTAGGTATATGTACCTACTTTGATTTGAATTTATATATTATCGATGTACAAGGTGTTTCATAAATTTACCATAGATATAATCAGTTGAAATCTGACAGCAAAGCCCATGTTTGGGAAAGTCAAAAGTTATTTGTTTTTAGTTAAATTTCAAAATATTAAAGTTAAAGTTCTCCGTATGGCATAATATGGTTAGGACTTTCAAGTCGGAGGTCTGGAGATTGAATCCCAGCTTATTCCAACTTAAAAAAGATGTTTTTTGTCAGGGGTACAAGGCTAGTTGGCACTCGGCAGAAATTTTTTTTTTAAACTATATATACAGCTCAATATGACTGGAACTGGAAGGTAAGTTCTCTCTGCGCATTAAAAAAAATGTATGAACGACTGGGTCTCACAAAGATTGCTCTTGTCGTTCAAAGCTAAAATAATATGTTTAGATATTCAAATTTATGGTAATATGGTTCAATTAGGTTATGGAATGTAGGTATATTGCTATTGAGATAGTGTGAACATTGTAATAAAAAATGTTTGTTTGTTTTTTCGATTTGCTTTTATTAAAAACAAAAATATTTGTAGAATTTTTAAATGCATTTTTATCTGAACTATTCAGAAATACTGGATTGCAATTACAATAAAATCGGCAAAACCATTAAAAAAAAGAAACTAAAATAATCCCGAAAAAATCAATTTTCTCAAACAACTTCAAAATCCTATTTGCTTTTTTTCGAGAAAACTTAAGAAATCATAAGAAAATGCTCTATACCAATTTGGACCTAATCGCTCAAACCATTAAGGATCTAACTCAAATTACAATAGGAACCCACTTTGTCGTACTTCTCGACGATAAATTTTTTTTACACGAAATCAATAATCGTACTATAGAGCAAGTAATAAAAAGAAATTTTGAAGCTTTCTTTTGCTAATATTTTAAATGATATTTTTAATGTTTTTCGAGAAAGGTATGAATATTGATAACACTGTACAAAAACTAACAAACCTCCAGCCCATGGATTAATTTTTAAAGACAAAACTGTTGCGGGAACCAGTCTGGAAACGAAATCCCTGCCCAGGTGAATGAGCCACTTAGACAGTTCTAAACACTTTTTATCACATAACAGACAAAACTTTAGATTCGCTACCGTCTGTGCATTTCAGCACAAACCAGCGTTTGCGATTTGGCACCTTTATCAATACGCAATTTTTGTTAAGGCCGTTAAAAGCTATTTTGATTCAATAATTACACAAAGTCCAATAAAAATATCATAAAAAAAATCTATGCCTGACCAATTTCCGAATATAGCTGACCTTTTATAAGTATAACATAACCTTTCAGATGGTATGCATTTTTTTGCGAAATTCCACAAATGAGGTGCTAAAAGTCTTATACTAGTGACCTTGAATTTTTTTTGTTTTTTAATTCATAAAAAAACTAGCTGACCTTTTATGAGGATTGAGTTACCTTTCAAATGATATATTTTTTTTTTTCGAATATCCCATAAATGAGGTGCTAAAGGTACACGTGACCTTGTATGACCTTACAAAAATTAAAAAGCTTATAAAAAAAATCTATAGCTGACCAATTTCTGAAACTGCCTGACCTTTTTAAGGATTTCGTAAACTTTATATACTTTTTTCGAATATCCCACAAATAAGGTGCTAAAAATCGCTATGACCTTGAAAAAAATTTAAAAAAATTATTAAAAAAAATATATGCCTGTCCAATTACTGAAACTACCTGACCTTTTATCACGAGCCGGTGGCCTTTCAAATGGTATACTTTTTTTGCGAATCTCCCATAAATGAGGTGCCAAAAATCGCAAATGACCTTGAAAAAGTTCAAGCTTGGATTACAAGTTTTCTAAGCCTGACCAATTTCTGAAAATAGCTGACCTTTTATGACCAATTAGTGAGCTTTTAGATGGCATACTTTTTTTGTGAATATCCCATATATGAGGTGCTAAGATCCCGGACCCACCTTGAATGAGTGTTTTTTTTAATGAAATTGTGTTCATTTGTATTGAAAGTGCCAAATCCCACTTTACTACATGTCTACAAGCCGTTTACGTTTTCATAAATTTAAAAAAAATGGGAACATTCGACAAACGTTTTTTAAACAATGTTTCCTGAAATGTTTCTTTGGTGTGAAAACACCTATAGATAATTTAGGAAAAGTGAAACAGATTTAAGAAGGAAATAAAGAAAAACGTCAGCAACTTATTTTCTTGTGTGAAAGAGGACTTTTGGGATGGATAGTCAAAATGAAGCAAATCGTGTGTTAAGCCTAATGTGTCTTTTTTTATCTATTTGTATTGTTCTTATATTAGGATTAATTTAGGTTAGGTTAGGTTAGGTTAGGTTAGGAGGGGCGTGCCCAGCTCTGAGGCTGTTGCGTAGACGGGGGCCTATATTGGTCCATTGTGATCCCCTATAAACAGAGATAATACCTAAACTAGTGGTTAACATAGACTGGTTCATTTACGAACCAGCCCGTGCTTTCTATATATTTTCTCATGTTTGCCATTGAGACCTGCGCTAGATCGTCCAGTTCTCCAACAAACCTGTTTCCAAGGTAACGGAGGCGATTTGTTTGGAGGTTAGGGCAGTCGCAGAGCAGGTGTTTAATGGTTTCTATTTCCTTAACATTCTGACAGCTCCTACAGAAATCGGGTGCGTATGCACCCAATCTAGTGGCCATTACGCCAATGGTGCAATGTCCTGTTAGTACACCTATCAGGGTTCTAATATTCTTTTTACTCAGTGATAGAATATACCGAGTTTCTTTTTCATTAATTCTAGGCCATAAACTTCTAGAGATAACGCAATCGTTTCTGGATATCCAGGAATTGTTGATTTGCTCTTTAGTTATTAGGTCTATCTTCATTTTTATCGCGCCTATCGGGACGTTTGGTCTCGTATCTGACTGGCTACTACTGTCTCTATTTGACATTGACTCTTCCCTTGCCAGTGCATCTGCTATGTCATTCCCTTCTATATTGCTATGACCAGGAACCCAGCAGAGTTTGACTTGGTTAGAGTTACAAATATTGTTCAGTGTATTTTGACATTGTGCTACTGCCTTGGACCTTATAGTCTCACTGGCTATTGCTTTGATAGCAGCTTGGCTGTCCACGAAGAATGTGATATCTGAAGAGCTCCTTCCTGTGAACAATTTCGGCTGCCTTTTCAATAGCATAAATCTCAGCCTGAAAGACACTACACTCATCTGGGAGTTCTCTTATATTAAGAGCTTCACAAAACACTCCAGCTCCTGTTACTTCTTTCATTTTTGACCCATCAGTGTAAAGGGGGATGCCCTGTTCACCGATTAGTGAGTTGGGCTCCCATCCATGCCTTTCGGGAATTAGGATCGAGAAGTTTTTCCTAAAATCTATTACGGGTGGTACGTGGTCAGTGGTCACATCAAGACCGTCATATCTTTACAAGATAGACCCATGACCATAGGTGCTGTGCTTCCAAGAGTCCATCTCTTTAAGTCGAAATGCACTCTTGGCTGCTGTCCCCCTTATGTATTCATCCAGGACTGGAAGGTAGGATTAATTTAATTTTCCCAAAAATATTTCTTAAAAACAAAACCATGAGTCCGTCAAACGTCAAAGTTCAAAGTACGAGTATGAATTATTATGAATTATTATTCAAATTATTTCATTGACAAAAATAATTCCAGTAGATACTAGTCAATCAAGTTAATTAATATACCGATTATAAACTGGCGACCGTTTTCAGTGGGTACGTTGACCGACAACCTCTACCAATATCTTGTTTTTTTTTTATTTGTTTTTATAATTTCAAATACACTTATTTGGGACTTTAAATCTTTCTCAAATTATACAATATTTACGACTTAGGTACTCTTTGAATTTGTTTTACTTGAATCTCATTTGACAAAAATTATCAATAAATTCATTTTAAAATTATAGATCTTAAACAACTTATCTTAAGAAAAAATTCACATTTTCAACAACAACAACAAAATTGGTATTATAGGTATCTCGAACATAAAAGGATTTTGCTCCTACGTCCCACATGAGTTTGAGGGTATTTTTTATTCAACAATATTTCTGGCACACCCTTTTAAAACCAAACAGAGTTCGCTGCAAGCGCAATAGTTTGAAATTTAAGCCTTATATATACATATATGCAAATAAAGTGCATTGTGAATTATGGGACAGCAAAATGCATAAAAAATAAAATGTGACAAGCATTCTTGTGGTTTATGTATAAATTTGTAAAAAATATTTTACGAACACAACCGCAACTAACTAATGGTGACTTTTTTAATTACCTATATTTAGGTTAAGTGGTAAACGAGAGTACCTATATTTCGAAGAAAGAATAATTATTAGAAATACTTTAAAACAATCAAAAAATCTTTTAACGATTACTTAAAAATTAACAGCTTTTTATACCTATAGCTAATGAGTTAAAATATAAAATCTCAAAATGAATAATTTTTTTATAAATACTTTACCTACATCCATTTTTTTTTTTAGAAAGTTTAATAATGCTTTGATTCACTAAGTGTGTTTTTTTTTCGTACTTTTTTTTGTTTTTAATTGACCTGGTATATATTCAAGGCATTTAATAGAATTCTTATTGAAAATGTGTACATTACAGAACATTTTCCACAAAGTAATGTGTCAAGAAGCTCTAAAGGATAAATTCTTAAATATTCCAGATTTTATAAATTTTGTATACCAGTCGGTGACTAAATATCAATTCAGTTGACGCTGACAAATGAGGCCACTGTCCGCCAAACAGCAGTGACAACATCTCTCCTTCACCCAGGTGAGTACCCACAAGTAGGTATTCACAATTACCTCATGTTTTCGCCAAAGCGATAAAATGTAATATTTAAATTACATCATTAGACTTGGTATTGTCTGCCGTTTATGGCATTTAATCGTGACCAATTTTCAATTAGTTTATAAATCCATTAAATTCAAATGATTTAACAGCTTAAATATAAACACTCAACAGTGCAACTAGTTTTGCTTGCTTAGAGTTTAAAGAGAATGTCTTCAAATGGGAAAGTATAAAGGTTTGATTTTATTAAAGAATTCACCAACTTCTTAAAGACAATTGATTAATGATTTTGCATTCAACACGAACAAAATCTTTTTCCAAGTGAATTAAGTATAGATATAGTCTGAGAAGTAAAGTTTTTTTTTTACAATATTTATTTATTTTGTTGGAGGTGCCATAAATGTATATAGTTTATTATTATAATCATTATTTATCTTATTATTATTATCATTATAATCTTAGTTATAGTAATTTTGAGGGCCAGTTTGTTCACAGCTGATTATCTTTAATCAAGGATTATTGCAACTGGTAAATCATCGAATGTGCATGGTAATCAATTTTTTTTTCAAGGAATCCATAATTTAGGTTGTTAATCATGGAAATCGCTAATCAGCCGATATTGGTTGATTAGCGCACCATTTAGTTAGAAGCTGTTAAAATCATTATTCAGATTTAACCCACTCTGAACAAACTGGCCTTAAGCTGATTTCGTTTTTTATCTTTTATTTTAATGTTGGACCTACGGTCTTTTAAAAGTAGCCTAAACTTTCCAATAGTAGTTAAGAGTTTAAGGGCTTGTTTCACAATGTCTGCGTAAAGTTCTTATTAGTTACTTGAATTGAAACATAAATATTGGAACAGGGTCATAAGTCCACAGATCAAAAGATAATATTTTTGCATTTATAACCTATTCAAATCGTGAAAAGACAATTGTAAGTTTTTCTCCTGTAGACTTATCCTGTGCCAATATTTATGTGTCGAGTAACTAATCAGAACTTTAGTCAGACATTGTGAAACATACCCTAAGAGTACTTGAATTGCAGGAAAGAATTTTTTGTTGATACTGGGAATTTAAAATAAAAAACCCTAGATTGGTGTCTATTCCTACAAAAAGAAAGAATTTCTTCTCGGATAAGAAGGAGCCATTTTTAAAATCTGACTGAAAACAATTCTGTAGGTTCAGCACATATCACTTTCAAAGTTGAAAGGTACAAAAAGTATACAACGCTGCTACAAAGTGAAGCTGTAGATTAGCAAGAAAAAAGTTGTGTAGTAAAAAATGGAGGATACCTACTTTTACTTAATAATACAGCTACATCTGAAATTATTGGTAACGTTTAATAGATTATTGAATTAAAAATAAGGTGCGTTTGTAGTCTCTGATTTGTTTTTGTAGTATCACGTCGCGTAATGTGTAATGCGTAGGACTATCACGACCAAGGCCTGGGGATCCAATTCTAGCTCAAGCCACCTAAAGATCAGTACGCAAATCACTCTAAATTTTAGATTTTAGAATCTCTAGAAACATTAGCTAAAACCCTAGCCAAATTATGACGTAAGAGAGTTATGGATAATATGTCACCCACAAAATAAGGATTACAGAATATGTCAAAATTTAAGTCGAGAATGTGTCGAACAATTATTTGTTGCGCTTTATTTTGACAGATAAATGATGTACAGGAAGGAATACAAATTTAATTTTTTAGAAGGAGCTGAATACCACTCGGCGCATAAAATTTAGTTCGATCTGCATGATTTGCTCAATTCTTTAATAATTGGCATGAACTTTACCCAACACCATCAGCAAATATTTTTCCTTTTTCACCTTCTTTTGAGATAAAAGATGTGATTATTTCCTCTTACCCACGCTGATCCTAGTATTTAATCGTAAAAAAAGCTATAGGAACATGCCCAAACTACAAATCAATCTAAATCTGTCATATAATGTCTAAAAAAAACTACTTTATTAAAACGAAAATTTTATCAAAATTTTGTTTTATCCCAAAAGTAAACAGTGTCCTGATGTCATTTAAACAGAACAGTTGTAAATTGGCAAGTCTTTAGTCACTAAGCAATTTTTAACGGTGATAAATAAATTCAGTAAAATTAATATAAATAGAAATAGAAATCCGTGTTGTGCGTTCGAAGAATTTCGTAGATAAATTTTGTTTAATACAATTTATGCAGATACATTTTATCTTCAAAGTGCAAGCCGAAAACACTCGAAACAACTTTGTAATATATCCTCATTTATAGTATAAACTTCACCTATATCTATATTTTGCTATAGGTACTTAATCGTATATATAATACTGGCCTCTTATCAATGTGTCGACTGTATTACCCTTACCCTCTTTTTTATATATTCGGGAGATATTAAAAATATTCCAAATCGCATTCTCTATATATAAACGAGTTCAAACAGATGTTTTTTTCTTCTATATAGAACCCTATTTTGCATTTTGATATTCTCATTTTTATATATCAACTGCAATGAATTTCATTGGAAAATATGGATTAAATGGATGCGTCAGCGAATTTTTTTGTTGTCAAGCCTTTCCTGTTATTGAATTGTTGAGAATTAACCTTTTTATAATGTAAATATACCTTTATGAAAATACTACATTTTATAATAAAAAATATATAGGTACACATGTAAAAATAAATTAAAAAAAACATTTTAAATAAAAAGGCATTGGTAAAATTTTATTTGGAACTTGAGGGGAATATTTATTTGCTTTTATCCTTTTAGCCTTCTGTTATGATGGCAATTTAACAAATCAACCAACTATAGTATATCGAAGTAAATATTTGAATCTTTTGAAAATTTGGATTACTCTGGGATAAAACACAAAAAAAGTTATTGTGGTTGTTGAAGTCGCTTAAGATGTCTTAATCCAGTAGTTATTCTATCAGAAAAAGAAGTTTTTTTTTTTACATTTAAACGTAATTTAAAAAAATAAAAGCAATTAAACTTCTGTTTTTCCGTTTGATATAGTACACCCAAATATCGCCAACTGAATGCATGAACTAAGAAACCTGACTAATGAGTAAGTAACGGTTGAAGTGGGTCTCACAATTCTGTTCGTCAGTGTTTCCGTTCGGCTGCAACCTTAACGGATGGGTAAACTTTCTTTTAACTTAATAATATATCGAATTTTTATTTAAATTTTTCTAGGACCACTGTGCCCACAAACCAAAACCGCGAAAGTGAAATTTGTATGTCATTACATTCAGCGTATCCGAATCTATTTTGTAAATTTTTTTTATATTTGTATGATAGTATAGGATTCTAGACCAATTTTGATTTTTTTATAAAAACTTCAAATGACTCTCCTGAAAAGTGTTAAAAATCGGCTTTAGTGGTTTTTCCTTGTGACCACAGCAATAATAACTGTACCTAAAGCACAAGTTTTTTAGCAATTAATTAAAATCATATATTTTTTCTCAAAAACGTGCCTACAACTTTTAACAAATAAAACTCATTAATTTTGTTGCATAAGAATTGCAACTCCGCAACCGCAATAGAACCATTTTTTGGTTTTTGATTTTCTCACAATTTGATTAATTTTTTAATGGAGAAAGTTTTTTCAAAATATTTTTTTGAAATCCTAATATTTCGAAAATAACTCCGTCTGTTTTTATTAAACTTGACAGCCAGCTGATTTTAATCAAAAATTATTCTTATATCGAAAAATGACGATGTCTTCGACGAATTTAATTATTGTTTTTGTTTTTATTTCTTTCTGAGCTAATACTAGTACGATCTAAAATAGCCGTGTTTTTCTGGGATGTTATATATAGTATAGTAAGAAATTCCAAAAAAAAAAACATCCGCAGTAGCCTACCCGTTCGCAGTAGGATCCTACTTCTGCTTTTATTGTCAGTAATTTTATTCTGGATGTTGTATTTGTAACTCGTGTAGAATCCTAATGTACTATGAATAGCTTTCCCAAAAAAAAACACGACTAATATAGGTACTATTAAATAATAAATTTTACATTAGGTATTCCATTATTTAGGTACTTTATCGTTCACAGAACCATTTTTTTATGAACCTGAACTTTGCAGACAATGCGTCCGCTGAAGTTTGAACAACCACCAAAGTCGTAATACTTGTTCGATTTTACAAAACTTAAGGGCTATCGCTTCGTCTCGGCAAAATCTAGTGCCGATATAATTTTTTTTTTTATTTGCCTTAAAAAAAAAAGTTATGGCCAAAAGATACAAAAAACCACCAAAAAATTAACTAAAAAAAACTTTGGACTTCTGTAAATCTAGAGCCGATATTTTTTAGTTTTTTTTTTATTTGCCTTAAAAAAAAGTGATGGCCAAAAGATTCAAAAACCACCAAAAAATTAACTAAACAAAATTTTAGCCTTCAGTCACCACAGTAATTTTCGCCGCATTTTCATAAAAAATACGGCAATGACAATCGCCAATGACTGAGGGCAGCTGATCATCTTTAATCAAGAATTATTGCAACTGGTAAATCATCGCATGTGCAAGGTAATCAATTTTTTTTCAAAGGAATCGATAATATAAGTTGTTAATCATGGAAATCGCTAATCAGCCGATTTTGGTTGATTAGCGCCATTTAGTTAGAGGCTGTGAAAGTCATCGTTCAGATTTATCCTATTGTGAACAAATTGGCCCTGAATCTGTTAGCTTATTAAATATTCTGAACTTATCTGTGAATCTTAACACTATTCGCTCTTCAATCTACATACATTTTGTTTCTTTTAACACGAAAGTTTTGCGGTTCAAAAACAAAATAAAATATTAAGTAGAATATCCCGCCATAGAACGACCTATACCCTCATCGAATTACCAGATAAGGAGTTTTTAGGTATTGTCTAAAAAAAAAATTGCGCATGGGTTGCCTGGCGAAATATAGTCAAGGAATAGGGTTGCCATGCTTTAAAGGTAATTTTTTGGTTTTTTTCTACTATCTGACTCAGATTATATGGTAGGTAGTGATTAAAAAAAATATTATGCGAAAAAAAACTTTATTTTAAAATGCGTGATTTTTTAAAAATCGGAATTTCGGTAGGGTAAATTAGGGTTAACAAAGAAAAAGGTCTAGATTCTATTTTCTAAACCAAAAGTCATAGAATTTTTGAACAATATATATTTTGTTCATCAATTTTCGTTGGTTTTTGATTTTTCCTTTTTACTCTCATTTCTATTTCCATTTAAAACAACATCAATATAAAGAAAATTCTATTATAAATACCATGGTACTATGTTGTTTCCAAAAACATTGACCACAGTCGGAG
Organism: Epistrophe grossulariae; assembly: GCA_929447395.1. Classification (NCBI taxonomy): domain Eukaryota; kingdom Metazoa; phylum Arthropoda; class Insecta; order Diptera; family Syrphidae; genus Epistrophe; species Epistrophe grossulariae. Next base: position 90,965,524 of record OV839568.1, on the reverse strand, counting down.
TTCTCCGAACTTTTAACTATCGACATTTTGAAATAAAGAAAAAAATTCTAATAATCTCAGAGAGGTGACCAAACATTTTAGAGATTGAAAGTATGACCAAAGTGTAATTAAGTGGGTTAAAAGGTACAAGTGTCATGATATCAAATTCTAAAGCCTGGCAGTTTCTTTCTCAGCTTATGGTAGATTTAGAGGTTAAAAATTGTTATTTTTCCAATTATTGTGTGAATTCATATATTAAAAACAAGAAATGGTGCTCTGTCACTTTCCCTAAGCTTAAAGACCTAAATCTCGGAGATCCGATCAATAATACCCAAGTTATAAGTTTTCTATTTCTATTACAGTTGAAACAAAATTTAAAAAAAAAAAACTGTTACATTATTTGTTACTTTTCCATTTATCTCCTTTATAAAACTCCATTTAATACTCTAAATACCAAATTTGAAACAGATGTTTCCAACCGTTAAGATTGTATAATCATGTGCCATATACATTCCTACCTAAAGTTTAAAAAACATACGTTTCCCGTTTCCCAAACAAAAAATGAGATAGTCATTTAGATAATAAATCACTATGATCAACTTTCAAAATTTAAAAATTCCAAAATAGAAAAACAAATTTAAAAAAAAAAAATTAATATAAGGTATTTCTATGAATGGTCTAAAAAGTTCAAAAGTGGTCACTGAAATGGTCATCTTTAAAAAAAAAAAACAAACAAAAAATGCAATTTATTGAGGCTAAAACTAACACATATCTTAAAAATATTAACTCTTTGATTCTTTATTGATAAATGAAATTTTACTTGCCAAATTTCTTCAAATGGCCTTTTTTTGGAGCGGTTTAGGAAATGTTTTTAAAGACATCTATCATATAAGATATTTTTTTGGATTCTATAAGTGGTACCTAAATGAAAATTTTGTCCAAGTTTAACGACTTGAGGAATGTTTTTTATGAAGGTTTTCATATACTACTTTATTTGTCTAACATGGTTCTAATTTCAATTATTAAGAAAGTAAGGTGCTCGATTTGTTTTACATTTATTATTTTTATCATTTAAAATAGTAGAGAAATTGTGGATATTTTATTTTTAAACGATTTAATGTTGGTAATTTTGAATTTTGATTGATACCAAAAATAACTTGCACTTTATCACTAATTTTAACACGTTTTCATCTATCTATATTCGATTTAAATTTTTGCATAGGACAATCTGTTTCTATATAATGACATTTGCAGAGTTCATCAAATGTACACTTCGATAAACATACCTATATATCCTTTTACTGTATCAGTTTGACAAGCAATAAAACTTACTTAACGATAAGACGTGATCAATGTTATATTTTCGCTTGGTTAGCCTTCTTCATATTATAAAGTATAATATTTCGAGTATTATTATAGATTCTCTATCTATGCCCACTCTATCCGTTATGATTATGTGACACTGTTTATGTGTATATACATATATGGGTTTTGATTTAATTAGGAACAGAAAAAAACCTTTATATTCATTCACCTTATAGATCACGTTCGAGACCAAATACGTGAGCTGAAATGTTCTTAGGCTGTGTGTCATCGATTTGTCTTCATTTTGAATTATCGTAACTTTAGATATAAAAAAAAACAGACAAATCTGCTGGTAAATGTGAAATTAGTTTTTTTTTTTTTATTACATGTTGAAGCTACTGGTTATGGAACTCTTTTGTCAATTATAACATTTTACACCAGTTTAGTGTTAAAAATATTGGTTTTTATTATTTGTTTTCTTTTAAGAATGCGGCCTGGATCAATTGCATTTGAGGGCTAATTATAATGTGTATAAGTCAGGAGGTCAATGAGACGACACCATAATATTCTGGTTCAAACCAGGTATATTGGATCGATTTACGGGTTGAAAGTAAAGGAAATGAGGTGCTTAATTGGTGATTCATCTTATATATTATTTCTATCTATATGTATTATAGTATTGACCAATTAGGTGTCAAAAGAAGCTAAATTACCTGCTGATTTGATGAATTATAATCATATTTTAAATATTTTAATAATTTGTGCAAAAACTGCATTTGTTTCTTTTCGTGCGTTTTTTATTTTTATGTAATTTCGAGAATTTTCGCACGGGTAGGCTAGTTTATTCAAATTTCACCATCACCACTTGTTGTACAGAATTTTTTGTATTTAACAAAAAGCTACCCTTGAGCTTTGTAAATGGAATTTAACAAACGATTTTTTTTAATTATTTCTTCTATTCTTAGCGAATAACTTGCAATTGCAATGATTTTTTGTTACAGACAGTTCTACCTTTCAGTAGATATAGTACACTTAGTTTCACAAACATAACTAACATAATATAACTTCTACTAGAAAAAAACAAATAATTTTAAAATCATGGAATAGAAGTTGTTGAACAAAACTGCCACATCAGTTAGACATTAAGAAATTAAAAACAAAACAATATACAAAAAGTTTCAATGAAACTCGTAGTCATTAAAATATAGGTTTGTGTCTCCAGTCGCTGCAGACAACAATCAAAAAAAACTTTATTTTTAAAGAAACTGATAATAAAATCGTTGGAGGATGGCCTTTGGCTGTGTTCCAAATAAATACATTTCCGATATACTTAGATGAAATGGTATATATCCTTCTTAAAGGAAGTAAATGTCTTTTTAGTTGGGAGGTTGGGACATCTACATATGTGCGGTAAGAAGGTCTTTTTATTTAAATTGAAATCTATCGCCATTTTTCGGATGCTTATAAAAAAAGGACAACAATACAAATACAAGATGAAACTATACCTATACCTATATATGCAAACAAACGTTCAATGTGATAAAGGTAATTTTTTTGCTATGCAAATATAAAGATGGCATCCTTAGCAAGTCTCATAGGAGAAGTCACATATTTTATGTAGAAGGTGCTAAACAATATGTATATATGGATTTAGTATATCTATACGTCATTTCGGAAATAGGACGATACAGGAAAGTTTAAAAAAAAGCTTAGAATTGACAACTTTTTTAAGACAAAATATATTTACCTCTTTTACATATATGATATGATATGATTGCAAAGAAACGACAAGTAAACACTAAGGTATGTTCAGTGATCGGTAGTATCTTCTTTATTTTTACTTTCATATACCGATTTGTTCAATTACATTCACCGATTATATTTGTAAGTATATCTTTTTTTTAAATCAATATTTAAAAAGGAATGAATTATATAGTTATTCAACAGCTGAAAAAATAAAAAAAGGAAATTCTAATTTTCAGAAAAATTAATAAATAAATAAAAAAGTAATAAGAAGGTTTTTTTTTTAATAATACAAATTCTATATACTATACCACTGAAATATGTACATCAGCCAAGTAGAATACTAAGCACTATTTTAATGGACTTTGTTGAATTATTGATTCAAAATAGCTTTTAACGGCCTTTAAGACCTACAAAAATTGGCGTTTCGTCCCGGCGATATCACTTGGACTCATCAGTTGACTATAGTGAGAGCCTTTGTCAATACCATAATAATAATTTATATGAAAATTAATAATAATATATATGTAATTAATGAAAAAACATTTTAAATTTTAATTAAGTCTAAGAAAATAGATTTGTTGAAAATTTATCAAATATTTACATATATTATTTAAATATAATTTTACTTGCAATGGTTGCCATACTGTTGTATTCAAAAAAAAAAACAACTCTTGGTGTCAATAAAATTTGATGCTTCGATAATATAGGGAACACAAAAAAGTGATACCGCCATTCTGTCTTTATGTTTCCTTTCCTTCAAATTTGTGACTTGAGTTTTTTAAGCGATTGAAATTGAAACTCCAAAAATAAAGTTTAAACTATTTTGATAAAAAATTTCGTGGCTATTTTCGGTGAAAATAATTGAGAACAAATAAAATATCGATTGGCTAAAATGTCGATTTATATCGACTTTTCTTAAAGTTTTTTTTTTACTTTCAGAAAAGTCGACATTTTCAATAATCCACTTTTTTTATGAAATCTCGACTGGACAGAAAATCGTTTGCCTTGAAAAGTAGTCGAAGAAAATATCAATATGTCGATATCTCTTGCTAAAAAAAAATTTGAACTAAATAACTAAACTATTTCACTTCACTCAATATATTTGTTTGTTAAGGAAACTGTTGACATTGGCAACTTGCCTGACGACTGAATGATGAATTTTGGTGGATGGAAATAGAATATAAAAATTATCAAAATGTCGACTCACATTCTTAAAATGTTGGTCACTCTCCACATTTTGAAAAAATCCATGCAGTTTTATTTCAATTTTTTGAACAGTGGAATTTTTTTGTCGAGATTATAAAAATCGACATCCAGCTGATATTCGACAGTCGACATATTTTTTTAATCTAAATGTCTTATCCAATCCAAAAAAAACACTTTTAACTTTGAACACTTTTTGGTTTAGAGCCTCCAAAAACCCAGTGTGATGGAATTATTAGCCTGTAAGTTATCGTCACTTCAAGAAATGTATTTAAAGTTTAATTTAAACAAGGTTTTGATTAAATTTAATAAAGATTGATATTTTATTTTTATTAAAATACGAACTAGGTCCTTGTGTTCAAAGGTACCCCAAAACAATAAACTGTATGAATAAGTGACTTATGAAGATCTCAATATACAAAAAACTTTAATAGGATATAAAATCTTTCGAAAGGCTTAACTCACTATTTAGAAAGTAGACTTTTGGAAATAAATAGATTCAAACAGAGTTTTTGCAGCTAAAAGTCTCTTTGAAACTTTAATTTTAGTGTCCATCTGTTGAACGAAGAAAAAATTATAAATTTTGTTCAATAACTAATTTTAAACCTGTTCAAAGGTGCCCCGAACGTTTTGTTCAAAGCTGCCTCAACATGTTAAGCAACAAAATTCGGCCATAGCAAATTTACCAAGAACTTTAACTCTATGTTAATTAAAATGATGGTTTGAAATTAATAATAATTTTTCAAAAATGAAAAACCTTAACAAACAAATTTTAAACTCTTACAAAAAAATATTACAAAAATACAATTTACGCATTAAAACTGCGTATTTAGCTACTGTCGAATGAACTTAAGAGATGCACCGCAAAGTCGTTGACGAGTAAAGATATATATTGCTATTGCCATGCTTAAAATTAATTTTAGGTTTTAAAATATTTTTTTGTTAATATTTTATTAGCCATGTTCAAAAGTACCCCGCGTTCAAAGGTGCCCCCCCCCCCCTCTCCAACATCTTTTTTAAATATTAAAGATATAATATATGTCTGTATAATTACATTGTTTATGCATTAAAATTATTTTTTTAAAAAACGTTAAAATTCTTATCCATCTTGTACCATAAAAGCAAGTTCTTGGGATCCAGTCATGTATTTAAATAAATTTATTTTTAGATCAACTTTAGATTGTTTTTTTTTTTTTACAAAAAATCCAAACATAAAAACTGCCTTTGGTAATAACCAAAGTTATTAAAATTTTATTTGAATTTTTCGGCTTCATCTAAAGCAATATTTTTTTAACTTTTTATTTTAAAACTGATAAAGAAATTATTTTTTTTTTATTCTTACAGACTTTTTTTGGCAAGTATTTGTGTCATAATTGGCTCAACAAAATTATTTAGCTATAAGTCATTTAATGAAAACAAACTTTTTTGTTTGTTTTTTAGATAATTACCTCTAAACAATTTTCATTTAGATTTTTTATACATTTTTGAATACATAATATCTGAAAATGTTCGCGATTTTTTTTTCATTTTTAAGAAATTATTAATTGTCATTATTTATTTTTATTTTTATTAATTATTAATTATTTTCAACCTATTAATTAATTGTTAGAAAATTGGAAAAAATGACATCAACCATTATTTATAAAAAATAATAATTCAATTCACGAAAAAATAAATAAATCTTAGTTTTCAATCTAAATACATAATGCCTTTTTTATCAATTTCAAGCAATATATCCGCGTGTGATGGCTTATTATTTGATCAATTTGACGGTTGAAAAATGAGTTGAATTTGAACAAGTTGGTTTACAAGAATTTCAACTAATTCAACTGCGTGTAGTTAAGTCATTAGATCTACTGTCAAAGAAAACTTTTTTTTTTAACTCGACAGATTTACAAGAGTATTGTACATAGCTCAACCTCACGTCAAACCTGATTTAGCTTTTTTGTTTTTATTCTTCTGCAATTCTTTCATCGAAACATTTATGCTTATATTTTGCACTTTTTACGGTAAAATGGCCAACAGTGAATCACTTTTTACTTCCTGCGATGTAGATGTCACATTTTTAATGCTATCACAAAATTTAAAAGCTTTTTAAATTTAGAGGTAGTGAACAAATTTTATTAACTTAACCTATCCATGTGATTCACTGTTTACCATGGGTATACAGTGTACACAGTGAATAAGTACTTGGTACACAATGAATCAAGGAATAAAAATCAGTTTATTGATTAAAAAATGATTTACATTTGGTAATACATAGGTTCACACACATACGTATATTATTTGTTCCTTAAACTAAAAACAACAAACACAAAAGCTCTTTTAAAAAATTAATAATTTAGGTTGTAAAAATTTACAAAAAGTAAAAATCTTTTTTACATTTAAGAAACTAAAAGACAAAAAAAAAACTTAATTATGTAAGTTGAATATAATTGTTATAATCTTTTAGCGAATATATCTGCATATTTGAAAAATCAACATCAAATGAAACATTTGAATTCTAGAACCACAAACAGTGGTTCATTGTGTACAACTTTTAGTTGATTCCTTGTGTACTATGTTGTCATTTTGCAAAACCATGTTTATATTTTATGAACTATTTAATGAAAACAAACAAATCGAAAAAAATTAATAAATTAAGGTAAAAAGAAGTACAATTATTTAACTGAAATGAAGAAACAGCACACACTTTTGTAATAAGAACGAATACAATAAACAAAAAAAGAAAAGCGTACCGACATAGAAAACACAAAAACACGAAACGAACCAACTTAGGCTACAGGATTGCCAAGACCGATGGGTTGATGCTTTTTTCGTTTAATACTTTAGACAAATAATGTAATGACTTTCAACTGAGTTTGTGCAGAAGTTTGAGGTTTTCTGCATTATTTATTTGTCTCTTTATTTATTTGATCTCTATAAATATAAAGTTTTGTTGATTTTTGAACTTGATCTAGAACTAGAAGTTTTTCATATTTAATAAATATCCTTAATTCTCATGGTCGCACATTATATAATTATACATACGAGTAATAAATAAAATTTAAAAATGATCTTGAAACTTAACGAAATTCTCTTCGAGGTTTTATGTTAAAGTAATAAACACCAAATATTACAATATTATTCAACTGTTAAATAATGAAAATTTCAGAAGATGACATCTTGCAGATATTTCTCATTCTTTGATCAATTTTAGCTTGTATTTGGAAGGTCGTCCATTATATTCGTAGAAGTTGCTTGCGACCTATGTATGTTTTTCATCATTACTGTTCCAGCACGTGCCAAATGCCAAATGTCTTCTTTATCAAAGAAAAACTAACCCTAATATTATAGTTTTCCCTAGGCAATAAATGTATCCTCCCCTTATAGACAGTTTTGCAAAATGCAGTTTTAATGTCGGCAGGCGTTTGACAAGTCTTTAATTCACCTATTGGCATTCTGCCTGATGGGAGTATTTCATTGACAATGACGACAATAGAATAGAATTCTCCAGATATGAATGTGAATTCTAAGAAGGGGCTTTCCTACTGCAGTCTACGAGTATACCTAGAATTCACCCAATTTTTATTTGTCGGGAATTTCCAAATCGATATGTGACAGGAATCCGCAAGATTTATTATATAGATTTCTTTATTTAAGTTTCGAACGGAGTGTGGCTGAATGTTATTCAATTGAGAATTATTTTCGATTGGGAGAAACAACGCAATAAATTATACATATTTCAGTTTTAAGCAAATTTACAAAATTTGTGATTGCAACTCAGTTACTCTCACAATTACTGTCAAATATGAAACGTGGCATTACTTTACGTTAAAAGTAACTACATATCATAACTAATGTAATAGTCAGTTATATGTTCGCGAATTAGGTATTTTCTGAGATACTCTTCCTTGTCATGCCATAATATCGTGCCAACTTTCGAACATCATATAAATTGTGGGGAAAATGCTTGTGAGGATGTTCATACATTAATAAATATACTTCCCGAATCAGTTGATTGAAGTCACATCTTTTAACGATTATTTATTTTGATTGACTAGAAAATAAAATTATTTAAAATTAATTTCATTTATAATTCAATTAGGTACTATCTAATTCCCTTTTATACAATTTAAGTTTTAATTAATTGGTCACGCGACAGCTCGTAGAACCAAGGCCTATTGACTTCCAATTATTGCCAATATTTTGCGGAGTTACTGCACAGGGTTCCATTTAAGGTCCGTCACTTTTCTCCATTTATTTGAATGAAGTACCAAAATGGTTGAGGATTGTGCACATGCAATTAATGAGGACCTCTCATCTATTAGACATGGGTAAGTAAGTGGCTCGATATCTCGAACTCTCTCTAGAGATAGTTAGTAGGATTATTTTTACAATCCTCCCAGAAAATACTCACTTCTTCTGAGACCCAGTCTATAACTGCGATAGCGTCGACGTTTTTAAGTTCAACTCGAGTTTACTCTTCAAATTTGGTGAGTAAAATTGAGTTTCTCATTAATCTCGCACTGAAAAGCTGAGCTGAACCTTCAACAACATAATTGTTGGACTTATGCTATCATCATAAAAAAGATTAAAACCCCGAATTTTGTCTTATTACAAAAGAAATACTTCCCCTTAAAGTCTAGTCAATAAAATATTTGACTCGGACTAATTAGTAGCTTAGAAAATTTCCTACAAAAAAACATTAACATACTTTTTTTCATAAAAATAATCGTTTTCGAAATAAACCAGAGGTTTATGAAAGTTCATTATATGAACATGATTTTAAGATGTTGGCCCACTCTATTTGCCCAGCCTTTTAGGTGGGAGGGGCACATTAAAAAAAAAAATTGAAAATAGAAAATTCATATTAAAACACCACGGCAATACTTACAATATCATGTAATAGCTTTTTTTAAAACTAGTAATTCATTCTTTAACTAAGTTTTTGAATTAAGTTATTTTAGTGCTTAGTTTTTGAATATATGATTTTTAAACTCTTTATTTTTTCGAATTTTAGTCTCAAAATGTTGGCTAATTGGGCTGTTTTTATGGCTTTATTGACTGGACTATATACAGCAAATACAAATTGTAAAAGAATTTAAAAAAATAGCCCTAATCAAACGATGTGAAGTGTATTCATCTATCTAAAATATAAGTTCAATTTGAAGTACATCCATATAAATGTACCTAGATGTATGATGTATGTATTTCTGACCGTATAGAAAAAAAGTGAGAGTTTAAGTATCTTACAGTTGCAGTTACTTTTTTTTTTATTTTACCTCTTCTCTGGTTTCTGCATCGTATTATGCAAGCGGGATTTACTTTGTGGAAAAGTTGCATCTAAGCAACTATTACCCGGCATATCTCTCAGATATATTAGCATATTCTTGCAGAAATAATAATAATGCATCTCTTTGGTAGTTATTTGGTATATATGGAAGCTTCGTTATGATGTTCATAAGTGATATGTGAATACATAATTAGCATACTCGTGAATATCTTTCATCTTTTTTTGTTCTTTGTTTAAATCATTAAAACGCTTTGTTGTCTTGAGAAACCAGTAATTGCAAGAAATAAAAGGTTGGCGCTGAAAAGAACGTTACAGAATGGTAGTTATATTTAGTCTTTTTATACTTTTCGTTCTGTATAAATAAAGTTGAATCAAATGTGCGAACTTTTTTGCTAATCAAATTAAATTTAGAATTTTCAAGTGATTTTGAGCTTTCAGAAAAATGAGATCTCAGTGATTTTTCTCATTTAAAAAATGAGCAAGCGAATCCAAGATTTCTTTTCCTCAGCATTTTGACAGCAAAGCTGAGAAATTTTGCTGTGGAGTCCTGTTCATGTAGATAACTGAGATTGCTAAGATCTTCGAGATCTCATTTTCTGAACATGCCTATTCAAAAGTTTCATAAGATTGCGAAAAAAAATAATGTCGAAATTTTCTGACGCCATTTACATAAACGCGATGACTTGAAATTAACTGACAATTAAGTTCTTTTTTTTTTTTTAAATTATTAAAATTTATTCAATCAGAATAATATATTTTTATTTCTTACGAAAAATGTTATTTCTTGTTGATTATCAAAATTTTTGTGTGCATAGGAATTTGAAAAGTCAATAAGAAATAGCAAACCATAATTATCAAATAAATAAAGAATATTTTTCTCTGTGCCCATCTATCTATTTAGTTTTCTTTCTTTTTTCTTCAACTGCATATTTCTGTTATTTCAATTCCACATTGCATTTCAGCCAGCTGCGCGGAAGTATCTAAATATCAACAAATAAATAATATGCTTATCTTGTATTTCCATCGGCATAAATGATTACTATCGATATGACCCCGGCAACTAATTAAAATCAAATTGATAATGCAAATGTCAGTGCCATCATATAATATTTTACGGTACTGTGCAAATAATAAAATAATCTTAATTTTTGTACAACAATTTTGTTGTTCAGCAGAAATGTATATCGAATGTGTAGGCAGAGGTTGTGTATATTTGATTCTAGTTTTAATCATTTTCGTAAACAGAAACATTAAAAAAAAAAATTTCTCGAAAATTGAAAGAAAGAATAAAAATAGTGCTAAGTACGGTTGCAAAAGTCGATACAATTGTACTTTTTTCGATACATTCGACTTGGCTAAAGTACACAAATACACTTTTATAAAATTAGATACAATTTTTCTATTTTGTGTAAATTCCTTACAATACAGTTAAAATGAGTAATAGGAATAATTGATTTATTTTAACATATTTTTTTTTTTAATTATAATCTTGACTTCAGAATTTGGCCTTTATTTTTAAAAAAACAATGAAAATTTAGTAATATTTTTGTGCAATAGTCCTGTTTTCATGTCACCTGGAAGACACTTTTTAGTTTTGCTAAAACGGCCTAATTTAATGACAGTAGAAAATCTGCTGATACAATGTTTTTTCCTGAAAAATGCTTAAAATCAACTTAAGCCACTTTACCTTTTATTGTTTACTATGTTTCCCGAAAAGATTTACTTATACAGTTCTTTTCAAAATGCAATTACCGTTTCATGCGTCAAAAATTCAATTGCAATATAAACATAAACGCATGCATGCATACAGAAAAGTCAGCTGTATGTTAAAAAACTAGATTTTTATATGTAAAGTCGTTTTCTTTTTTCTATAACGCAGTTTGCTAAAGTCATATGTTCGATAATATCAGTTGCGTTTTATTTCCAAATTATAGCTAGCGAAGTAATGCAAGTTCCAATAAAACGCTTTAGCCACTTTTATGTACACTGTTTATTTCTGTGGCTGTGTTGTATGTGTTGATTATCGACCGATTCGTAATAAACGATAAATGCAAATTCAAGAAAATTGATAAAACTGATTTTAATGATAGATTTATATTTGTGACCAATTCTTTGTAATTTCAATTTAAAAAAATGTATTTTCGGGCTTTTTTGGTCAATTTACTGAATTTTTAAGCTAGTAGGAAGATTGATTTTAAGCTAGTGAAGATTGGATATTTGATGATAGCAGTATAAGCGTCAAAGACGACGATCATTTAACGATCAAATTGACGTTGATTTGACTTTTAAACGAAATAAATTTGTATGAGAAATCTTTGAGATTTTAAGAAGTATAAGTGATTAAAGTAGATTAAATCTCGGTTTAATGGTGAATATATATTGTAAACGTAAATCTAATATGCTTATTTTTTGTATCTTGGAATTCTTCAAACAACTTTTATTTGTTGAACAAAAATCATGAAGTACAATTCCATACACTTTTTTTTAACTTTTGATACATTGCTGAAATACGATTTTTCATCCCTGGTGCTAAGTCTTCTACAATTGGCTGATGTATTTCAGTAGTATAATATATAGAATTTGTATTATTAAAAAACAAACCTTGAATAAAAAAGATATTTTGAAAAAAAACGTACTTCGTTCTGAAACTAGCAAAATTATAGCAAAAATTGATTTGAACTTTGAAGAACCAGTGAATTGAATCGAGTGAATTGAGTCTTCCAAAACTCAAATTTTTTAAAATACATTTCTAAAAATGCAAGCAAATATAGAGAAAAAATTAACCGAAAACAACTCACTTACTCCAATTTTGTTGATAAGCTTCAATAAAGCAACAAAGCAAAAAAGCTTTTTGACGCAAAATTCAAGAAAAGTTTTAACAATTTGTTTTATTGAGGAAAAATCATTTATTTTGTCCAAGCTTTCAAAAACTTTTGTATTGGAGGTATACTTGGCTGGGGCAGAAAGGGTATGTATTTTATCCCTAACATGAATAAGTAAAGAAATACGTTTACAAAAATTTATTTACACCCTACTGTTTGTACTAATGCGCATATATAATGTTGATTCATAATCGCATGTGTGCGGAATAGATACGGATACATCCGTAAAATGCCTTCAAATTGAGCCTATCCATCAAGCCATCGGTAATAATCAAACACAAATGAATTTATATACATTGTTGTTGCAACTCCGATACGTTTATATAGGAAGAGAATATTATTTATACGAGTAGTAGCTTTTTGTAAAGGTTTTCCGTTTCCGTGGATCGCTTGCCAAGAAAGAGATTGCATTTGTTTTTTTTTTTTTGTTTTTTTTTGTTTTTATGGAATGAGTTCTGTGGTCTTGCGGGACTCTAAATGTGGTTACTATCATCATGGTCTTCAGGTTCACTGGATCAGGGACACACATGCATCAGACAATTATTTACAATCTCCAACAATAATTACATGAAACAGCTCCAAGAATGATCATCATCGCCGTAATCGTCGTCATCATCATGTGCGGAACACCCCGCACCGGAAAAAGATTTACATGATTTCACATGACTTAATGATGCTCTGTATAGGAGCTATATCGCCTTCGTCTAAGTGTTGGTATATACCTTTCGATAAGATCATGCGGTCGTCGTATATCTACCATCATTGGAGTTGTGCTGCGTGCAACAACAAAGCAACATAGAAGTTCAACAAACCAAACAAGACCACAGAACTATGCACGGCGGTGGTGCATAGATGAAGACTGACTTACCGTCCAGCCAAACTAAAGCGACCTTTCATTTAATTTTCTTTTGTGATCTTTGAATCTTTAGACTTTCAGTTTGTGGCTAAAAGACTTGGAAAATTTTATTATGTGCCTCGGCACATGACCAGAACTTTCTTCGTAATGCGGTCGTGTCTTATAGGCGCATCCTGTTGGAACCACCGCATATTATTTTAAAATTCGTGAATTTCCCCTTCTGCGGTGAGGTTTTCCAAACATGATTTTATCTCGGCTAAAGATGTTAAAGCTCAGGTTATCGTGGTCGCTACTGATAAATAAATATAGGAACCTGTGTCCGCAGCCGCCATCATTGCTTCTATATATACCGCGGGCACGGGGCTTTTTACACCTTGAAGAAAAGAAGTTTAGTGCGTCATTTTCTTCGAATTAAATTAGTTTCTTGAAATAGGCGGTTAGGCATAAAATAATTTCATTTGTCTTCGGATATACGTATAAGTCTTGGTACTTGAAAGGTTTTTTTATTATTTTTGTTTTTCTTTGTTTTAATTTGGATGTAAAGAGACCTTTAGGGTAAACTGAACAAAGCGAAATTAATTAGTATTCATCAGTATTTGATACTTTTCTTGGTTTCTATAATATTTCTTTTTTCCTAATCGGGAAGAAAAGGAAAATTAAACGTTGGGTTAGTCTTTATTACAGAAAGATAATTACAAAAATGGTAGAATGGATGATAATAGTTTTACGTATACAATGCCATATACATTTTCGTCTTATAATTTTTTTTTTTCAATAATAATAGTCGTGATTTCTTTTCTTTACTTCTGGCACATTTTGATTGCGTTTTAGATTCGTATACAAAAATTGAACACGAAATTTTAATTAAACTTTATAAAAAAAAAAAATAAACTCTAGCTGAACATGCTTAAAACAGTGACAGCTCGTGTAGAAAAACTTTGCAAACATACCCTTTTTCACATTTAAAAATATCAAAGTGACAAAGGAAGTTAGTATTTAACCAGTTCACGTTTCTGAGATCTCACTGAGCAAACTTCTGGCAGCTCCACTGAGGAGAAGGAGAAACCTGAACAAAATTTCTCCTTTAGAAGTCAAAAGCACTCTCCATCTTGTTTTTATAAATTGATCAACCCCGACAAAAAAATAATTGAGCAAACGAATCCAAAAAATTTCAGTCTCAGCTTTTTGATAGCAAAAGTGAGGAATATCACTGAGGAATTACGTTCAGATTTGTGAGATTACTGAGATCTTAAGAAACCTGTACTGGCTATAGTTGTAACTATTTAAAAGGCTCTTGGTGACTTTAACTATAGTTAAATGTTAAAAAAAATTGTATACGCACGATGCTAAATTCGTTTCAAATTTGGAATTCGTAGGGCGCCTAAAATTGGTAAGAACTTTTCTAGTTTATGTAGTTAATTTTTGTTTGGTACATTTGACTTTCATAAAACTTGTATCTAATTATTACTTGGTCACTGATTATTTTTAATCATAAAAAGCATTTAAAATCAAACTTAAAATGTCGGCCTGAAACGCCAAAGCGACTTTCTTAAAAAAATTTTTGAAGTGATTCTACAGAAGGAATATGTAGATTTGTTTGGAGGTTAAAAAATAATGACCGAGCTTTCTATTACTATATTTATTACAAAAACATCTCTATCGACCTTATAAAAGTTTTAACTTGCATACAGAAATGCAATATGCAAGGTCTACACATTTTGATAAAAAGAATGTTCAACAAAATTGTCAGACGAGAGCTGACAGTCAAATTGTCAGACTTTGGGACGAAATCTACCAACCGTGTGAACAGACAATTTTCCATTGTAAGAAATTTGTCAATTGTCAGCTATTGTCAGCCCATTGACAGATCTGACAATATTGTAAGATCTGACAATCATCTGTACTTATGTAGCTTTACTATAACGATACCTTGAACTTACCGATTAACGGATCTAAATGGATGATTTGTTCTTTTACAATTTTGTGCCTGTTCTCTAGAGCAAGAATTCGTATAAGAAAAAATTTCGAGGTTGTAATCAATATTAACACTACGATGATGGAGAAGTCCGCCGAAAAAGTGTTTTTCGTCATATACCATCCGTCAGTCTGTACCTCTCTTCACCTGTGTGTCAGAATATTTTGATGTGATTCCTAAATTTCAATTTTTTCGAACATTTTTCTCGTTTATTAAGAAAATTGCCCTATTTTTGAGTTATCCATTTATAGCTTGACTGATTTTGTTAAAACTTTGCAATCTGGTGCTTATAAATGTTTAATCATACAAAAAATACTTAAAACTTAAAAAAAACAACGGTAAAACTTGTAATACTATACTATATTATTTCCAATTCTTTTATGTTATGTTCAAGCTCAAAGTTTTGAAAAAAAAAGTTGAAAAAAATTGTTTGCTGTTTTTTTTTTAAATTTCAAAAGTTCCAACTAATTTAGCTTTAAATAATTTTATCGTTCTTTTTAATGTTTGATTTGATAACAGTTAGTCGTTAAGTCCCAATCAATCCTCCTTCCGCTTCCTAAACGCTAGCAGTGTGTTAACAAATCACATTTTAAGGATAGTCGCATGTAAAACCTTGAGTGCGCGCCATTTATAAAAAAAACAAATTTGAATTAAATAACTTTAAAACCTATACTATTATTGGGGGTGCGATCAGGTTTATTATTTTAAATTGATTTCGACAAAATTTTCGGACTCAAACGCCAACCTCTAGGCGAGCAGTTAAGAACTGCATCATTCAATGTGTCATTAGCACCCGTCATTTTCGATATTTTTTCGTAAGTCCCCTTTCTATATTTCTATCAATTTTTCTGACTGAATTTAATTTTTTTGTCTGGCTTGTGGTTCTTTTTTTTTTTTTTCATTTCGTCGTTTGTAAATCACTTTTGAAATAGACTGATATATCTGAGGGTTTAACAAGCAACTTTGCACAGTCATTGCTCTCATATAACACTTTAAAGAATTTCCTTCCATCTACACATGTGATGTCTTTAATTGCTCGTAAAAATCTGGGGCTCATGACAATCGTGACAAATTACCTTTCAACAGTACTATGTCGCATGGCAGGAGCGACTTGGTAGGAAAATTAATCCACATATCTACACATCTATGCTCAGATCGATTC
Organism: Epistrophe grossulariae; assembly: GCA_929447395.1. Classification (NCBI taxonomy): domain Eukaryota; kingdom Metazoa; phylum Arthropoda; class Insecta; order Diptera; family Syrphidae; genus Epistrophe; species Epistrophe grossulariae. The sequence continues at coordinate 90,949,141 of OV839568.1, read as the reverse complement.
TGGAATTTGCATGGTGATGTTCCATAAACATATTTCTACATTCTACTTAATGAACACTGTTGTCAGGTCAGGTATGCGTGTTGCGGGAAGAAGTATGGTCTCGGCTGCAGTGTCGGTAAATTAATTGTTTTTCACTTAAGCACGTGTAACGAGCTCTCTGTAGGTAAATATGTACATATATACTTAAAAACGGATCAAGCATTTCAATTGAGCCGCGCCAAAGTCATTCGGCCGATGCACTGCCATTGCATTTTATAGTTTTACCTATTTGCCACTTACGATACGTGACTTGGGGTAATTCGTTTTCTCTAAATCTAGATACTTTCGGTGTCTTTCAAGAAAAAAAAAAAAAATCACACAGACAGCATTTTATATGAGGCTCTGAATTAAAAACAAAGAAGATGTCGATCTTGTTCGTGAATGCATTTTTAGAGTTCAACCATGTGTTATTATAATAGCTTTAGCTTTGGCACTTTTGGTTCATATTAGGTTTCAGCAACTCACGGGTTGTTTTGGGGCCAATTAAAAGTTTTTTTTTTATACTTGGCAAGGAAATCTGTGCTTTTCACTTCTTCTAAAGTTATTTGAATCATGAAACAAATTAGTTTTTAATAGTCTGGGAAGTAAAGCTTTGCAAGTGATGAAATCAGTTTTTACATGCTAAGAGATTTTTGCTCAAGGGAGAATTTTCACCTTACTTATAAGTTATGGTGAGTGTGAAAGCTTTAATTTTTTTTCTAACTTCTCAAAAAATGAATATTTAACGAGAGGAATGCAGCTTGCTATTTCGCTAGCAGATTGATCTTTCACGAAACTAAACTATCAGCCTTAAAGCTCTGTTCTATGGAATCCATCTAAGTACTTAGGTTCAATCATGAGATATGCGAGTTTTACTCTAGCTTTGGGCGTGTATGTACCTACACCTTTTAAATTGTTACCAAATCAGAAGGGTTTCCCCTTCTTCTTAGGAAACATAAGCATTTTGCTGCATTTTTAGAAATATCTAATATGTGATCGTTCCACAGAAGGTGGTCCAGTAATACATATACTTAGAATTGATTTTTCGGTGCAAGTACCATTCATTTGTATCATAATAAAGAGGGTATATTCCGCTTTAACGACGTGACTGTTGATACCTTTGGGTTTTGGATGCATTAAATTCCATGCGATGAATTATAGATTAACGATGCTGTTTAGATCGGAATTTAAAAAGCTTATCATACCTGCCGTTGCAATTCCACATTCAAAGAACAAGATTGCGAATCTGGAAACGAATATGAAAAGCTGAGGGTACTGAGGGTAGATAAAATCATTTATGAAAATGATAAAACAAAGTAGAAGACAAAACAGAGCTTTGGGGGGGGGGGGGGGAAACTCGAACGGTCAGAATGGTGACTACTAATCCAACGAAGAAATTATTCATCGATGCCAAAAGCATACATTTTCGATAAAAGAACTTGATGCCAAACAAAATGTGAGATAGAAAGAAAGCTGAAATTTCTTCCATAGAAATCTAAGATCCAGCCATAGGACGTCCTACCCTCATCGAGTTACGGGTTTTGTCAGTGTCTAAACAAACAATTTGATGGCCTAGTGAAAATAGTCTTAATTTTAAAACTCAAAATTTTGCACAAAAAAAAAAATTTAAAAAGATCTGTTCAAACTAATTTTGTTCAAAATTTTACGTTATTAAGTAGAATTTTTGCTTTTAATATTCAATACTCTTATCAATTTTTAGCTTCCAAACACTAAAAACCAGATGCTTAAATGGGAACTTTTGAGAAAGTCAAAAATAACTAATTCTGCTTTACTACTACTTGAACAACCGATTTAGTCAAAAGAAAGCTTATTTGTTTTAATTTCGATATCAAATGTTTTTGGATATTAAAAAAAGTTCAAAATTTATTAATAATATAATAATTCGTAAACGATTTAATACATTACTTTTATGTAAAAACTTCTAATAAATTTATAAAATATCTATAAAAAAAATAGTTTTAGATTTAAAAAAATAATCAAAAAAAAATTGGAAATTACCATATTTTAAAAACGGTTTGGAAATATTTTTCGAAATTCAATTTTTAACTTCACATTAATAAATACTAACAATTGACGTATCATTTTTTTTGTTAAAAATGTTTACAAAATTTTATATGTAGACCTATGTTTTTTCAATTTTTTTTTCACCGCTCGCTCCAACGATTTTTAAAATTTTGTGTCATAAATTAAGATTATTAAAGAATTTAGAGTGTTAAAACAAAATCAGATGGTGGACACTGTACATAATATAGTACATTTCAGAAGTTGTTTGGTAAATTTATTTTTGTTAATATTGATGTTTCTAAACAATTTTTCATGCATTCATAATGTCCAACACGGTGCTAATTATAATACATTGTAATGTACTCACATAAACTAGGTACCTTATACTAAATTGTAATGTACTCACATAAACTATCCTTACCTTATACTAAATTACGGTTTACAGGCTCCCATAACTTATTTATTTTAATCAGTTGAATAGATTTAAAATGTTCAGACTTTAAAACCACATTGTGATCGTACTTAATTTTGAGGTCAGATCAGTTTTCCCTAGACTATGCAAAAAATATTAAAGGATTAAAATGAAAGCCTGAATCTCTGAAACGATTGGGTCTAGAAAAAAAAGTGGTATGATTTTTGTGCAAAATTTTATTAGCTCCAATCTTTGTGTTGATATTTTTCCTTGTAAAATTGATAAATTTCAAGTTATGTTTAAAAAAAACCGGAACTAACCCCCCCCCCCCCTTTCTGCCCCTTTCAACCCCTTTAAAAACAGATGCGTAATGATTTGTAATCGATAGATCTTATAAATACAAGAAAGTCGTGGATATAAATAAAAATTCTGGAAAATCTAAAAATGAAAAAATAGATGTTAGAGAAAAAAAAATCACCTTTTAAAATAAGGTGATGTGATTTTTGAAAAGAAGATAAGAAATAAAAAGACCCGTAGTTGCAAAATTTTCGATTTAAGTTTTTTTGTTGGCTTAAGCCTAGTACTCACCTCCCGTCAAATGAAAAATAAAAATTTAACAAAATACGCGTGGACATTTAACATGAACCCACAAATAATTTTGCACATGAATTTTTGATATTCAGTTTGGAATTTTTAATACTCCCTCTGAATGAAAAAAAAAATTAATTTGAATGACAATTCATAATTTTGAAAAGTTTCGAAAAAAAAGTGTTAATCCGTGTTTTGCTCTTTTTTCCTCCTTGATAGAATATAAACGCCATAAAACACAATTGTTTAATTCGAAATAATTTTTTTATTTATATTTTGAAAAAACAAATTAATTGACTAATATCACAATTTTCCACAACACCTTAGTTTTTTTCCTAGTTCGTACGTTGGGAAATGAAAATTTTGCGTGAAATTGATTGAAAAACCGGTTCATATTTCATTTTCATATTTTGGTACTCACTTCTTGTTGTGAATTTCATACCAATGAACTAGGCGTCACTTTTGTATGGAAATTCCATTTTCACTCGAACTGAGTACTAGGCTTTAGGTGCCAGTTATAGCTTTCATTGAAAACGATAATTGAAAATTTTAATTGTTAATTTTGAGGCGTCTAGAAAGAAAAATAAATTAATATTTTGATGCCAATATAAAGCGTATGGCTCAATTATTATTTCTATCCAAACAAAATTCAAGTTATTTTATGCGGAATCTTGGGCCAAAATGAACATTTTTTGGGCTAAATATAATAATTGAGTCATAACCTTCATTTTGGCATATAAATAAACACTGATTTTCCTTTCTCAAGGCCTCAAAATTGACAATTAAAAGTTTCAATGATCGTTTTCAATGAAAGCTGTAACTGGCCCTTTAAATTCAACTTAAATTAATATAAATTTCAAATAAGAAATGATGATCCTGTCAGGAAAAATCCCAAGATATAATCATTTTCAACAAACTATATTGCTATATTGCCTGCAGATTTCTCACAAAGCAAACAATTGAAAAAAATATTTTCAAAAAAGATTCCTTATATGTTTCCCTTAAAAAGCTTGTGGGGTCCTATATTGGTTAATTTTTTTTTTTTAATTTAGGTCAAACAGGTGCCGCCGAATTTCAAGAGAAACACCCGGTAGAGTAAGTTCGTTTAATGCACAAAATATAATTGTAAGAAGGGCGCATTTTTAGGTGCCGTAGATTATTTCTGCCAGACAGCAAAGCGAAAAATGAAGGAATTAAGCAGCTTGCATGTTTTAGATTTACGTTAAATTTACAGTTCTTTTATAAATTGCGCAGTAACTAAAACATTTTCTGGTAGGTGAGTTCCGGCTAGGGTTACCAGGTCAAAAATCAGCAAAGCCTGACAGTAAAGGAAGAAAAGCCTGATTTTTGAGAAAAAAGCCTGGCAAATAAAAAAACATTTTTATAAAAAAAAAATTAAAAAAAACATTCATAGATCACTTACCTTGATTCGGATGCACGAAGACGATGCGACGATAAATAGATTGCAACAACTGCAATCTCAGCAGACATATAAAAGCACACAAAAAAATACGTCATACAATAGAAGTGTCATATCTTGCACAACAGGGTGATTCAAAATAACACTTTTCTCGAAATTCAACCGGGTCCGGGTGAAATTATTAAGCTTAGATTGAAAACAAAAAATTCAAAATCGAACAGGATTTAGCGGTCGCTACCAGCGCTTTTTCAATAATTTTGCTTGAAAATCGGAATTTTTCTCAAATGCATAACTTTTCGAGTTTTGGTGCTAAAAGCATAAAATTTTCAGAGATTTCATAATTTCACCTGGTCCCGATTGAATTTCGAGAAATGTGTTTTTTTGGATCATCCTATATTGCACAACCCTTTGTCTCTTTCTAAAAAGTGACAACTAAATGAAAAAAATTAATGTGTTCACTGCGATTTACAAGCATTTCGATTTGAAAGCATTCAGTTAACGTTTTTTTTCTAACGATAATATTTTGTGCGATAATTATAAAAAAGCCTGACAAAGGACGAAACCTGGCCAAAGCCTGATTGGACAATAAAAGCCTGACGCGTCAGGCGAAATCCTGACGGATGGTAATCCTAGTTCCGGCGGCTTATTGAAAGGCTGAAACAGTTTACTTTTGAAAAAACACATAATTTCGTGTTGTACTACAAATAACATTTTTATTGAAACATCTAAAAAAGCCAAACTATAATTATAAGCATAAAAAAAATTAAAAAGCCACGTCGAATAAATTTGTATTACTTTTTATTACCTTTGAGTTTTTTGTATAAATAAACCAAGCATCAAACAACCACTTCCTTTAACCTTTATTCTCCATTTATCCAAAAATTTTTCAGGTCAAGCTGAAAAGCCGACATTTAAAACGCCTCTGGTTTACCCTATATATGTATGTACGTAATTCTCTGCGCTATTTCCGAAAATTAAAGGTAAAATAATTAATATGCTTAGGCTTTCATTTGGAATAATTGGCCAACTCAATCGAAATTGCAAAGTGGAGTAAACATGATGAATAATTATTTTGACAAAATCGATATACAAGCCAGTTCCATCGTGCAAATATTTAAGTAAGCAAATGAAAGCTTAATTTTATGCATCCATTGTCATTGCGTCCTTGACAATTTCCACTTTTCCAAATACACAGGTAGGTATAATAACTTGTTCAATAGATTCTTCTTCATTAATTATGAATTATGTTTATATCAGAAAAATCGCAAATTATTTTTACTTTTTTCACTAGGTACATAATATATCCAAGAATTCTTGATGTGAAATTCCTGATGCTTGAGCTCTTCAGAAGCCTAAATCTCCATCCAAAAAGAAGAAAAAAAGGTTTTATTTTTTGGAATTAATCTTTATTTCAAATATTCTCTCTTTTTTTCTTTAGTTTTTTTTTTTTATTTTTTATTTAATTTAATGTTAGCGTACAAATTTAGACAAGGATATATCCTTTCAATGGCAATGAACCGTATAATTTTATATTTATATATTTTCAGGCAAATAGAGGAGGATACTTTAAATGAAAATGCTTGCCATTGAGAATGTGAGTCTTTATATATGAAAGCATTTCTCCATCATCCAGACATGAATGTGTGACCTGATTTTTTGCTAATAAAAAAATAAAGGATAATGAAACACTCGTTTTGGGTATTGAAATTGCACAGATTGCCTTTGCAAATAGGATTTAATATGATTTTGTATTTCGTATAAACTATTTTGTGTTTGAACTAAGTGACAAATAAATGGATTGGAGAGTTCAATGGAGATTAAATTGTGAAAACAAAATAAGGTTAGTTTTAATTTTAAGCCTATATACGATATAGAAAATATATATTCATGATATTATTGATTCGCAATAGCTTTTAACGGGTTTGGGTCAACAAAAATTAGCGTTTCGTCCGGGCGATCTCGCTTGACAAGGTCCTTACTAGTTGATTTGATGAGGCGCCTGTGTTTGGCTAGCTTACCAAATATCCCGAATTTAAAGTTCCTGACTTTATTGGTACTGAAGTTGGAGGGATGGGGGGGGGGGGGGGTGGTCGAAAATAGCCTGAGTTAGTTCCTTCCTGTGAGAAGGGTATAGTGCCAGAACTTTGCTAGGCACTACCGTGCCCTTTTATGAAACCTATTTTTAAAATTAGCTGATAGAGTTGAAGCAAAGGAAACCATAATAAAGTAACGAGCCATTGATATTTGAAAGAAGTGAATTTTTGTATCTAAATTAGGTTTCATTACAAATACAACGATACAATCGCTGTGTTCAGGATCTGGAAGAAAACACTTTGCTATAGACTCTTTATCGACGAAAACACCCAACATTTCGCTGTTGGGAAGAACACTACATTCAATTAAGATGATGCTGGCAACTTTCCCATCCACCCGACTAAGAAGAAGTCCAGAAATTAAATGGGACAAGGTTGCTGGTACGGACAACCTACGAGACGAACTATTCAAAGCAGCGGAAGAGGACTTAATAAGGAGCGTAGGTACCTGTAAAATTTGGTCGGGTGAAAGTGTGACCGATGAATAAAAACTCAATACCTATATAGTGTTCGCCTACATAATAATTGAAATGTTGGGAACGGTTTCAACTTCAGAGGAAAAAGTCTCCAAAAAGCTTGGCATCTTAAATCTTGTTGAGGCTAAACTAAGTTATTGCTTAAGACCTCTTGTTACCAATCTGATACGCCGCTTGCAGTTTGGTTTCAGGCCAGACAAATTATAAAATTTTGATCAAATTTCTACAATCAAAAAGATCCTGTAAAAAACCAGGATCTGAAGTCGTAAAATGAATAGAAGCGAATTATACAGAATCATGTCTTATCTCAGCATCCCTGCAAAACAGGGAAGAAATCTTGATTCTACGTCCAAGAAAATTTCAGCAAGAACTACCCCGAAGTCATTGATATCGGAAAAATTTAAGGCATGGCTACGCGATGCCATGAAACTTTTTTAACATCGATCTTGAAGAAATTGTAAGTAACTCGCAACTCAACAATATTCAATTTTTGATTTCAAAAGTTCGTTTAAATACTTTCTGATAAGTAGATTGTAATTACCGGAAGAACGAAGCAAGCTATCACTAGAGAATTTGCAAGTATTATAGCTAACCTATTGTTTAAGACAAGAAGAACATGCCGCCGCGCCGTTGGGATAGGAATCTTAACATCGTCGACTCTGGAAGAACTTGATGATTGATAAATATGACTTCGAAATATTCACAGCATTGATCTAGGTTCCGCTATTACCTCACAAAATTATATCGGAGCAGAGTTCAACGAAGAATAAGTTGTAAGCCCTTCTCCCAAAGAGACCCTTAACAACACCTTAAACATCAAGGTCCTACTGTTGAAGAGAAGGGATGAAGATTTACGCGGTTGCTTTGATAGAAAGATTCTTCAGTTGATATTCGGAATTCTTTAGGCCTTTTCACGTAAAAAACAAAGGCATGTAAGAAAATGAAACACAAGTATAAAGAATAAGAGTGATAATTAATACACCTGTAAATAACTACCAGAGGTAAAAATAACCTATTAGTTGTTCTTGTTAAATGTCATCTTGATGTAACCCTGGCAACCTCAGGTGGTGATACATGATTTGTTCACCAAACAAAACCTAATAAGGGTCATTCTCTTTGGTACCATAGGCGAGAGTCAGAACACCTTGATCCAATTCGTCAAATTTACTTTTACAATGGGGTTCGTTAAAACAACTTCATTGTAGAATTGGAATGATTCGTGTGATGGTAAAAGAAACTGGACCAATAATCGATATATTTTCCATCAGTTTAACTTCATCATCAAAGGGAATGAATTGTTGTTTATTGAATTCTGAGCAACAAAGTACATGCTATTATATCCAGAGATGTTAAAATGTTTTCAACCGTTTCTTAGTAACGCTGTTCTAGGGCATTGTCGCTCAATAAACTTCAAGTTGAACTTGTCGCTCAGTCACTCTGCCATTCAGTCACTCTCTCGCTTGTCATTCAATGCGAGAGGATGCACTACAGCACCAGTTGTTGAGAATAAACAACAAGATCCGCAGTGACCCTCGTCTTTGATTGGTGTTACAGCGCCCTCGCTTCTTCAATCTACCGGTTTTGTAAGTTTAACGTCAGCTGGGTTTATTTAAAGCCTTACATTGCGATGTTCTAACCCAATAGATTCGATTAGTATTTGATAGACTATGCATCAGAAGAAGACCCCATCCTAAGGTGGCATCCACCAATATAGAAAACGTCCTCAACTGACTTGACATGCGTAATTAAGGATCTCGCTAGCTCATCATTTCAATTGAAAAAAAGCTGTTTGAAGGGTTAACTCGATAATTTTATCGGATGACCAAGGATGGACCTAAGCGTCTTTCAATAATATTTATAAAATCGAATGATAACTTATTGCTCCATAGAAACAGTACTGGTTTCGAGTAAGAAACCTCCAAGTGGACAAGTTTTGATATACCTTGGCCGTACATCACGTGTGGATTAAATTCATTCTGGATCATAAAAACAAGTGCATACGTGTATCCCAAATATAATTAAAATATTTGATCAAATCAATAATTGAATAGGTGTATAGAGAAGATGAGCATGTAAATGAAATCTTATACTCGTGCTTGAAATAATAAATGGAAAACACTGTTCAGCATTTTAATAGTTTTCTAAGCAACAATAAATTTATGTAAAAATACTTTTTTTCGTTTAAAAAATAAAAACAAACGAATTTAATTTCAAAATAATGACTTTACCATCTCTTTAATCTAAACAACCATTCATTTTAAGAAAAACAAATCGTTTGGGAGATCATTTCTATAAAAAAAACATTAGTTCACGAATGATTTCAACCTTTTGACCTAATAAGCTTAGGTATATTTAATCTGTGCTTTTTTCTATTCAATTTCTATGGGAATATATATATCTTTTTGAATTCGAAAGTTTTAAAAGAAAAAAAAAAACATAGAAAGGTACTAAGACACGACGATCAAACGGGAAATTAATCATCTTTCAAATTTTCCCATCAAGTTCCCCTTTATAGAAATCATTTTTTTTTTCCTTCGATTAAAGAAAATTATCTTAAAAAAAAACTCAACATGAAAATGATGATGGTGATGCTTACATCGGATACAAAAGATGTTCTTCAAACGACAAGTGAAGTGAAAGCCTCAGCGCATCACTATATGTATATGCACGTTTTCCCCTTGACCCTTTGACGACCAGCGCGGCGGCCGCTGCAGCCGCGGTGCACTGGGAAGTGGGATGCATGGCGTCTTCGGGATAGAAAAAAAATCAATAGAAAAAAGCTGGAGGCAAGTCCATATACATATGTGAGTCCATTAACATCATTATTCACTTAACATTTGGTACAAATTACACAGCATGTGAAACGATGCAGATAAATAAGATGTTCTTGACCAAGAAAGATGATGGTGATTCTGTACGCCAACTTACTAACTCAAGCGAGAAAAATGAATATATGTATTAATATTATTGCCGAAGGCTTCCTTTTGTTAACAAGTTCAGTAGCGAAAATAGCAGCGTCAGGATTAAATGAACCGAAACCAATTTATGATGAAGATTGTGGACATAGAGTGTGCCTAATGAAGGTTTTTGCACACCAGATGTGTGATGATATCAAGTAGCCTTTTTACAATTTTTCTTTTTTTAATAACTATAGAAAGTATAGTTTGTTATACTAAGAAGTTGATGTGGAAAATATTTTAAAATTTGTAAACATTATTTTTTATACAAGTTTCTTACATTTTCTTCAAGTATTTTATTTATCAAGTGTCAGATTGTCAATTTGATTTCTGATTTGTACTCACCTGAAAAGAAAGAGAAAAATATTTAAAATATTTATAAGTTAAGAATAATTATAAAAGTAGAATTATATAACAAATAATTAAGCATTGCATTGGACGACATACAAAGGTTTAAATGAATTCAAGAAAATTGTGAAAATATAAAACCCAATTGAGAAAGATTTATCTATAATGAAACAGAACCATATTTTCAAAATACTATATTAATTTAGCATTAAATATCCCTCTCCTTCACACTATGTACTATGTGAGTACACAGATAAAATGAAGAATATAGAGCCTTGTTGCACCAATCGTCGTTTAAATACCTGAAGCTGCTAAGTTCACTTTTAACCGAAATTGATATTTTGATGCCATTTCCTTAAGAAACGAATTCAGCACAAATTGTTGGAATCACTTCTGTTAAATGTATTGTAGTTGTTTCTTGATATGTATAAATGGAACTTACAGTTAGAACTTAAAAATTGTATACAAATCAATATAATTAGCAACAAATTGGTTAAATACTTACCAATATGATTTTTTTAACAAATGCTAACTCATCAAATTTTTTGTAGCGGTTTTTTAATACATTATTTTGTACACATAAAATTTTATAAAGATTTAAAAAAAAACAAATTAGTACCTACCTACTTAGTTTTTTGGTATTTATCAATGCAGCAGAGTTAAAAAAATTATTCTCGTAAAAGAATCATCTACCCATTTTTGAAATACCTATCAAATTTCCAAATAATTTTTATCCAAAATCCAAAACTGTTTTTTTTTTTATTAAAAACAAATTTTGGATTTAAAAAAAATAAACATGCAATATTATTCAAACTTATTTATGTATGTATTTAATTAAAATCCGTTAAACAGAAAATAAAAATTTGAAACTATTTTTAAAAATAAAAAAATTAATTCCATAAAAATTGATCGAAAATCAAAAAAAGTTCGATGGGAGGTGTTATTTTTTTTTTCAAAAAAGGTAGACTATATGTACAAAAAATATTGAATTTTATTTTTAAAAAAGTTGTGGGCGCTTTTTTGAGAAAAATATGATTTTCATAAATAAAGCTAGGTACCAATTGTTCAAAGCCACACTGAATCAATTCCATATTTTTGGTGGTTCATATCAAATTAACCACAAAACATGATAAATTTATGTTAAAAATTTTATTCTGATAGTTTTTTTGTTTAATATAAATTTAAAATGTTACTTTGATAAGATTGTTTTTAACCTTGTAATATCAATTTCCATTATCAAAACTAGGTTGATAATTTTTACTACTAGCATATTATACAAAAATATTAATTTCATAATTTTAGGCTAAATTTGATGTCTCCAATGTTGAATTGATAAGAAACATTATTTTTTCTTCAGTTTAATATAAAATTGATATGTACAGAAATGTTAATTGAAAAAACGGAATATCATTTCAATATTTTTTTAATATCAAATTTCTACAATGATTCAAAATGTTGTATTTATGACAATAAAAATATTACTCCAATATTTTAAAGATCAGATTGGTTGGCACTGAACCATTATTCAATTTATCAATTTTCCACACATTCGTTCCGTACCTATTGCGAATTGGCCTAGTGGAAGTGTTTTGGGCTCGTAAACGGAAGGTTCCAGGTTCAATCCCAGAAAAATCAAGTGAGTAAATTATAAGTTTTTTCAAATAAAATAAAATTGTTATATTTTCAGAATAAAATTTAATCAGCTGCGTTTGCCACCATTATGAAAAATACAAAATAATAAATTAAAATGTAAAATGTAAAACTATAAAAAAATAAAATTGAAACCATCGTCATACCCTACAAATACAGAATATATGTTTTTTTTATTTCATTGCTGATAACTTGATCATATCGCAATGATATGACCAGAATATCAATATTGATATTTTTCTTAGTAGTTTTTTATAACCGAAAAATGTTAATTTTAAGGTGGTTTTTACAATATTTTTTTTTCGGTGCACTTCGCTATCATTGATTTCGATTTTTTTACGAAATACAAGTGGAGGGACTGTAATTGTCGTCCTTAAACCGCAATTAAAAAAAAAAAGAAAAAAACATATTAACGAACATTTGTTGGAAAGGCAGGGCCTCACAAATCTTAACCATTCTCATGTTGTCCACAAGAATTTAGAGGACCTTCAATGACAAGCGGGGAGGATTTGTCATTTCCTCGCGGGGGACGCCTACATCACAAAAATTTGTAAAAGCCTAAAATGTATTGTTCTAACGAAAATTTTGCGCATTAAGCCCATTTTATTTTTAAACCGATTAAATTGAATTCTATTTACTCCTAGAAGGTCAACTGCTACTAATCTTATGCTATTTTCTAAATTAACTACTGATGCTTTTGAGTCAAAATTCCAAGTTGACACGATATTTACGGATTTTACCAAGGCTTTCGATCGCATTTGTCACCAAATTTTAATAAATCAACTTAAATCTATTGACATTCATGGTATGCTCCTTAAATGGTTATCCTGCTATCTAACAGATAGAACCCATCCGTTAAGCTCGGAAGTAATTGTCCTAGGATTATAAGAGTACTTTCTTGTGTGCCACAAGGAAGTCACCTTAGGCCGCTTTTGTTTGATATTTTTATTAATGAAATTCCTCTTTTATTAAAAAATGCGTCTTGTTTAATTTATGCCGACGATATAAAATTATTTATTTAAAAACATGTTTCGTTTTTACTGATCATCGTGTTCTCATGCCAATGTTTTACAATTATGGTATTTATGATCAAGATCTTGGCCGTAAGTCTGAGATTCGTGATCTGGGTGTCATTTTTGATCCAAAATTGACATTTTCTTTACATTTCGATTATGTTGTTGCGAAAGCAAACTCTATGCTTGGTTTTCTTAAAAGAAACTGTAATGAATTTACAAATCCTTACGCTTTGAAATCTGTTTATATGTCTTTAGTCCGTCCTTTTCTAGAGTACTGTTCAATCGTTTGGGGTTAATCTACTACTGTTGGCATAAATCGAATTGAAAGAGTTCAACAGGTTTTTACCATGTTCGTTGTAAAGCAAACACGATGAAATATTGATACTCCATCGTGTTATTCAAGATGCACCTTAATTGGTCTTGATTCCCTACAAAAAAGACGATCTCTTCAGTGTTTATTGTTTGTTCATGATGTTTTTTCTTACAGAATCAAAAGCCCAGTAATATTAAATGCTCTTTAATAATTTTATTACGCGGGTAAACCGAAAACAATTACCTAATAATGTTTATAAACAACCGCGAAAGCCTACAAAGTTATAATATTAAATACATTTGAAATATATGTCCCAGGATGAAGAATGCGCCAGCGAGATGTTTCAAACTGTCCAAGACATAGGTCTAATTATGGTTGCAATGAACATTTCATTATGTGTAATATTTATTTAATATTTATTCAAATGAAATCGATTTATCAATAAATAGAATGGATTATAAATCTAAAATCCTTTATTTGTTAAGTTAAGCTGGTAATAGATTGATTTTGTAAATATTGTAAGTAGTCTATAAAACTTAACAGTCTGTAGACGAATAAATAAATAAATCGGCAAATGAGTACTCAAAAATCAATCAGCTTGAAATTTTAACCATATCGTCATCGTTCGATGAAAACTCCCTAAGTGCATTTTTTTTTATTTTTGAAACATTTGCATTTAGTATGGATAAGTTACTGACAACAACTCGAACGCTGTTTTGTTTGAGTAATTTATAATTTAGAATTAAAACAACATTAAAATTGAGACTTAAATAATAAAAAATAAAATGATTTAAAAAATTTTAAGGTTAATTTTTAAACAATTTTAATTTATTTAATTTTAATTATATCACAACATAATTTTTTGGGATTATAGCTACGCGTTTCGGTTTTCAAAGAACCATCATCGGGCTTAATTTGTGGATGCGAGGTGTTGTTTTGCCAAAATTCACTTTCTTTTGATGATCAAAAAGATTTAAACTTTGAACACTTCAAGTCTTTGATCTGACTCTTTGGACATATGTGTCCAAGACAACAAAGGGCGGCAAAATCCCCAAAATCATTATTTTGTTTTGACATGTACGAAAAATAATCGAAGCAATATAGATAGGTATATACTTCAAATTCGGAGTGTTGAAGATCTCAAAAAAAATTCTTTAATTAACATTAATTAAAGGGTTTTTGAGATCTACAACATTGTATTTGTACCTAAACCTCAAAAATATTTGTCCTTTTCATCCTAAAACCAAGAATTTCCTTTGGAAAAGTGTTATATAGTTTGGTTCGATTGAGAGAAAAAAAGTTCAATTTAACAGACCGATGTAATTTTCCTTAGCCTATATTATTAGATACTGAAAAATAATTAAATCGCTCCTTTCCACTATATCAAAACAATTTGTCTAATGATTTACAGAATTTGAAGTTGGCTTTAACTTAAAATTTCCGAAAAAAAATTGATTGATTTAGCTTAGTCTGATTTAACCCACCCCTAAAAAACTGAGCCCTAGGGTCAGTTTGTTCACAGCTGATCATCCTTAATCAAGGATAATGGCAACTGGTAAATCATCAAATGAGCATGCTAAACACATTTTTTTTCAAGAAATCCATAATTTAAGTTGTTAATCATGGAAATCGCTAATCAGCCTATTTTGGTTGATTAGCGCCATTTAGTTAGAAGCTGTGAAAGTCATCGTTCAGATTCAACCCACTGTGAAAAAACTGGCCCTTAGAGCGTCAAAGTGAAATAATGGAAAATAAAATTCGTATCGACAGTTATATCTTTTATAGCATGATTTAATAAAAATAACAACCATTTTCAGTTGTTTTGCTAAATTTGAATCTTTTGTTAAATTTCATATTGTTTCTTACTGTATAAGTTTTCAATTAAAAATTAAATAAATACTAAATTTTCTAGAATTTTAATACAGAGTTTTTATTTACAAAAATCTGGATTAGCAGAATAACGAAATACAAAATTATGTTCATACAGAATTTTTATCCTATCGAATTTTGAAATACAAAGCAATTATCTGTTTTCTATAAGTTAAAGCTTCAATCTTCGATAAAACATATCTTGGAATGCATAAAATCAAATTAAGTTTAAATTCCGAACGTGACTGTCGCGTCACTCAAGTGCACAATCAGATGTATGT
Organism: Epistrophe grossulariae; assembly: GCA_929447395.1. Classification (NCBI taxonomy): domain Eukaryota; kingdom Metazoa; phylum Arthropoda; class Insecta; order Diptera; family Syrphidae; genus Epistrophe; species Epistrophe grossulariae. Next base: position 90,933,675 of record OV839568.1, on the reverse strand, counting down.
ATAGTCCAACAACATCATGTTTTGGATGACTGCCAACACTCAGAAATGCTGCAGTCCACTGCAGCAGTCATTTATAGTAATTTTAAAACAAAATCCGAACTAATTGGTCCGGCATCGTATTTTTCTTTTTGCGTGCAACGCACAAGTTGTAACTGGACAAGTTATGGATTAGTAAAAAAATTTAACTCAAAGCAAAGAATTAGTTATAACCAAATATCAAGATTTAGCTTATGTAAAAGCCTTCTGTATATCTAAACTTAAATTTGCATATATTTTAACATTTTAAAATGTTTCTCAGTAAAAATTCGTTAACAAATTTAAATATGTATCTCAATTCCATTGAACGACAAAGATATAATCTTCCTCCGTCGCTGAGAGCAAAGACATGCGACAAAGTCGAGTTCTTTTTTTAAATTCAAATAAGGTCTATATGTGGTTTATTCATGACCACTGCCGGAGCCAATGACATTAAAAATAACCCAGCAAGTGGTATAGTATTGTTGAAGATACTTTATGGTGGCGAAAAGATACATTTTCGGTGTGTTATTTTTTTTTGTCTTTGTGCGGTGTTTTTTTTTTCAATATAATAATTTGTCAGAAGTGCGTCGTTTGTCCCAAGTGAATAGTAAATTGTTGCGGTCAAGTAAAAAAGACCAACCATGTGCTTCATCCCAATAAGAGCGAAATAAGTCGTTGAAAAATCATGATCCATCTGTGGGATATTAGGGGTATTTGAGAAGGTAGAAATTAAAAAAAAAAAATAAAAATTGCAATGCCGAAGATAAAGTTTTCTAATTATCATCTCCTGATTTGATATCATTTCATTGGATTGTCTTCTTGCAAATTTTCCAAAGAGGTAAACTAAAAATACTTGAAATTCTTCTAATCAATTCTTGATTCTCAGACCACAATACCAACATTATAATCGAAATCACAAATCATTTCTTCTCTCGCCATCATTATTTCACAATATAATTGAATTTTGTTGTATAAGGTATATACGAGTGAGTATACTCTATGCGGGCTTTGTAATGAATTATCAAATAGTCTGTATGTTGAAGAAAATGAGGTCAATTTGGGAATCGCTCTGGAAGAATACAATCTTTAATGTATTTTTTTTTTTTTTATTTTTTAAGGAACGAATATCGACGAAATCTCGTTATGTAGTCTCGACAAGTTGTCTTCTCGCCTGTCAATAACTTGGCTTCTTTACGTCGTCGTTGTTGTCGTAGTCGTATAGTCGTCTTCAACATTCAATTTGTTACTGTTATTTTTTTTTTGTTGGTTTCGTTCAAAAACATTCTTTTAAATAAAATACAAGCAAAGCCTTTTTTAATATTGAATTCCAATTTGAACATCTCAAAGCATTGTCGTCCGTCTTTATATATTTCAACTATCGAAAAACGCGATTGAATTGATTTTCAAACGTTAAAGATACTAAATATGACTAAAACGCAGAGAAAGATAGAAATGGAAGTGTAATTATGGTTAGCGAATGAAGAAGCTAATATCTACTTTGTGTTGTTTTATAAATAAATATAGGTATTAGGTATAGGGAACAAATCAAATCTACATGCAATTTGGAATTTTGATTACTTTACAACACAGAAGAGCAAAAGATACTCGTACAACACGGAGGCTATTAGATTTTATTTAATGGGCGAGGTTTTCTATAACTGCCTCCTCCAAAGCCAGCCTAATGTTTCTTGAGTTCATTTTATACTTGTGGATTTTTGTTTGTGCGTCGTCGGGCGGCATATTTACATAGAGGCGGACAAAGAAGAGTGAAGGCAATCAATTTAATCAAATGGAGATTATTATTGTAAATGTTGGGCGGGAAGGGTTGTAATAAATTTGATTTATACACCAGATTTGATTTTTTTTAATTCCAAGTATTTTATTGTTAACAATCTTTAGTGTTTTTGGGTTCAAAAGATTTCTCTTTGTTTTTTTTTTTAATTTATTAGCCTAGAGGGCTAAATATGTTGTGTTGATAAACTTTTTGGATTTTTTTTTTTAATATCACCACCACAATTATATCGATGTGAAAACAATACACAAATGGCTGTTACTTTCACGATAAATTAAAAAAAATAGATTTTAAATAGGTAATTGAATATGAGGTTACTGTTTTTTTAAGAAATATTTTTTTGGGATTTTCAACCAACTTTAGTATCATTCTTCGTACAGTAAATGGTTGTGTATGAGATTTATAATGTAATAAGAATAGCCCATTGGAAAAGTAGTTTTATGGCGAAAAAAAATATATTTACAGCCAAAACTTTCTTTGTTATTTAATCCACAAGAAAAACGACATTTAATCCACAAGAAACGACATTGAAAAGGATACAATTTGTAGATAATTGGAATAGATACATATTACATAGGTATGTATGTAACATGGTGACCAGAAATTAATGTACATACAAGATAGAAAATAATTTATTATGAATGAAACTGGAAAGTGAATAAGTAAAAGAACTGATGGTAAAATGTAAATTGTATTTTTTTTTAAGAGGTGGAGAACTGTAAATTGGCAACACTGTTTTCTGTGACAGCCTCTGTCAAAACAGTTCTCGGTTGTTTCGAGCTAAGTTTTATTTTGCAATTCATCATGAATAGAATCATAATAGAAAATTTTTTTTAGTGATGAAGCATACTCTTTGGTTAAATTGTTGTATGAAAAGAAACAGAATAGCCGAATTTTTGAGTAATAAGTTGAACAGAGCATTGAATATTAAAAAGAAAAATCCAATTTAATAACGCTAAATTTTACAAAAAAAATTGTTTGAAAAAATAATTAATAATTAGTCGAATTCCAGCTTCCACAATAATTTTGAAAATAGAATTTTTAAGACGCAAAATGTCATTTGGGCGATAAAGTTAATTTACTTTTTAATCAATGACTTTTTAAATCCGGGTAGCCCATGCAGGTGAGTCATTTAAGCGATAACTTTGTACGTGAACTCATGAAGATTTTAAAAGATTAAATACATATGAAATTAAATACTTATGAACATTTATAGCTACATTTGAGCGCGTGGTGTAATGGTTAGGGCGTAAAACTGTTAGGCCAAAGGTCTTGGACTCGAATAATTCTATATACGAGCTGTCAACCCAAATTATTATTTTATTATGAAACGACAGGTAGAAGTTTTATTGAAATTTCATAACGTTTTTGACTGAAATTCTCACTAAATAATAGAAAAATTGCTGAATTTTTTTTCAGAAGCTCGTAGTGTGTTGAAACTCCCTACTTAAACAAAATATCACATAATTAGTTCGATGAAACCTTATACAGGGTGTCCCGAAATCACCGCCTCAGAAGAAAACCCTGAATTCCTGAGGTCATTTCAAGTCGAAAAACTTATGAGGTAATTTTCTCGTTTTCACTTCGTTTTCGACTTATAACGGTTTTTATTATTTTTATTCTTTTTTCATTTGACTGGCTCTAACTTTGCCCAACTACAACCGATTTTTGATATTTTTGTTTTGTTGAAACAAGAATAGTTAAAAATTTGTATCTACCACACAAGTTTTTTCTGCGTGGATAACGGTTTTCCTGCAATTTATTATCAAACACACTTTTTAAGCATTTTTAGGTTGTTTTTTTTTTAACTTCGATATGATTTTTTTCACAAAAACACGTTATTAAGTATAATTTTTTGATTTCGGGACACCCTGTATACCTTAACCTAACAAATAACTAAAGAAACATAAACATTTGTAAAAAGGATTGAATATGTGTGACAAACACAAGAAACATATGGAACAGCCTTTCCATGTTTTCAATAAGATTATTTTTGTTGTTGTTGTGGGGTTTTTTGTTTAATATAGTTTTGTTTATAATTATTATTCAAATCAATATTATTTTGGACTCATATACCGAAACCATCTAGACCGTATCAAATCATCAACAAGAACATACACAATTACTTAAACAAAAACAAAAAATAAGTCGATGATTTTTTCATATACGAAAATATTGATATCAATAAAATTTGAATTTGATTATTCCATTGAAGACCATGAGCGCATATGGTACGTTTGTTATAATGTGCTTATGCAACTCAAATACTAATTGGAACATTCTCAAGTTGCATAGTTCAATGTTTACATACATATTTAAAAGTTTATAGATTCGAGATGTGATGAAAAGTACTTAAAGTACTTGGTATTATGGTTGACAGCTAAAGACCTATAAAAACTGCAGTTAAAAAAAATGAATGAAAATCTGAAATAAAACACAAGGTGTGAGTTAATTTAAGAAAAAACAAAATACATTATATTTTGTTAATCGAAGTAGGACCTCATATAGAAAGAATGTATTTTCAAAAATTTAAATCGTGTGACCCAATTTTTTTAATTTTATTTTTTTAATGCATAGGCCATAGCATAGTTGTATGCGAAAAGCCTATATTCTTTCTACATTTGATTTATTTGAAATCTAAAAATCTTAAAACGAAACACTCGTATGAGAAAAAGTTTCAAGACCTTTAGGTGGAACATTTCAACGACTTCAAACGAAATATGCATTTATTTTGAACAACTTCACCATTTAGGAGTAAATAGTAAAAAACCGATATTTTTTTAAATTTTAAACAAATTCTTAAAATATTTACATACAGTAGAATCTCGGAACGATGAACGGTTCTATAAGATGAACAGCTCAGAAAAATGAACGAAATACATATTTCCACTTTTCCCCAACATAATTTTCTACTTCCTCCTGAACAGTATACTTTGAGGCTTGTTTTAACTTAGTTATGTAAATTATATTTAATGTTTTTATTTATAACTATATCTTCTTCTTCAACCAAATGTGGATGCTCGAAAAGATGAACGGACGTATCTTTTGAATGGTATCTACCTAACTTTCAGAAAAAAATGTTAATATTTTCTTGTAAAGGGCCTTACGATCTACAAACTTTACGTGACATGCTTTTCTACAACATTTACATTTTAAGAGTTTAATAGTACGTGAAAAATCAATATTTTCGTCATTTTACCTTTTTTTAAAACAGAGATACTTTCTTTTTCGATATCTTTCACCGTTTATAAGTTAAAAACCGATATATTTTCCACTATGACCTTGAATAACTTTGCATGCTCGTTTCAGATTAACAGGGAATTTTTAAGTAGATTGATTATGACCAGCCTTGTGTTGTGACATTGTTTTGACAGTAAAATATAATATAAACCAGTACCTACATACTCCTATAAAAAGTGGGGCAAAAATAGTGTCAAAAAGTGAATGTGCCATATTTTTTTTTTGACAAAAACATACAGGTTCTTTGTCTTTAACGATAAATAAAATCGTTCAAATATCCGCCTCGGTTTCTCTGGGTGGCGCGGTGGGGGTCAATTCGCACGATCTTGGTGGCCAGTTCACATTACCTCCACTTGAGATGACCATGCCCTGGAATCGCTCGTGCAGAATTTCCAACGTGCCGTGAGCTGTGTAGCGCGTAGCACCGTCCTGTTGCAACCACATGTTGTTGTTGTCCATATCATTCAATTCAGACCAAGAGATAGATAGATAGACAGACCAAAAAATAGCGCTCGCCGTTGACGGTGAAGCCCTGGACAACGTCGTTCTCAAAGAAATATGTAACGATAACGCCGCGCCGCCAGACCAAAATCTACACAAAAAATGAGTTTTTCGGGATGCATTGGACGCTCTTGGATCTCATATGTGCCAAATTCCATAATTTTTTTTGTTGGCGTAGTCATTCATCCCAAAATTGGCCTCATCGCTGAATATAATTTTTCGATGAAAATTAGGGACAGTTTCCAACATGCTCCAGAGCCCATTCAGCGAACACACGTCGTTGTCTATGTCTAATTCAGCTCCTGGGTCAGTTGAATAATGTACGGGTGCAGGCCCAAGTCTGAAGTCACGACGCAAAATTCGCCAAGTTGAAGTCGGCAAAAGGCCGATTTCTTGTAAGCGACGCAAAATCGAATGCCTCGGATTCTCCTGCACACTCTCACGTACAGCGGCGATATTTTGAACAGATCTTGTGTTTTGTCAACGTACGGGTGTTGGTTGATCGTTTACTAACCCTGTGGACTTAAATTAATCCACCACACTGCGAATAGTCCTCTCGGTAGGACGACTATGGCGACCGTAAAATGGGAGAAGCGCGCGGAACGTTGTCCGAACAGAGCAGCCATTTTGATTAAACAATTTTATCATTTGCCCGTGTTGTTGAACGGAATATCCATATTTGGCAAAAGAGACTTAATAAATGACAGCCAATTTGACATATGTAGCTTCAAAAATATGGTCGCTATCAACTGTAAAAGTTCGGAAGTCCGTATTAGAAGAGCTTTTATCTAGTGACAGATGATAAATGAGTTTAACTGCCGCAAATTGATGAATTGGTTTTCGAGTATTATTAATTGCAGCAAGACGAAGCAACCTTTCACTCAGCTCGAGCAACGATGGAGATTTCGAAACACAAATGTATGACATTACTTTTAAACACCACCTTTGATATCGGAATAAATACTATATCATCAATCTGAGGATTTGGATGTTGTAATTCTTTTCATCTTCATTTATTCGAATGTGGGCTACTTTTAAAAGAATTTTGTCTAAGTTTTGAAAACAAAACTTCAAGCATAAAAAACAGTCATAAAAGCTGCCGTGAAATAAGTTATATAGAAATAATACCGAATTTACTTTATTTTCATATAAAATTGGGAATAATGTCGAAGTTAGAAATTTTATATGCTTGACTTTATTTCCAATTACATCTAGTTGTCAGCCTGGTCACCCTGGTCACCCTTGTCACTCTCGTCAACCCCGTCACCCGGCGGGCGGCGCGGGTAACGAACTTGGGCATCGCGATTGGTTTAGAGGTCCCGACTTTAATTACTAAATTTTTCCTTCATTGTAACCAAACAGATTCCAACTTTCGCTTTTATTTCCAATTCCATTTCTAAATTATTGCCATTTCATATTTTTCTACATTATTGCCAGATATTTTCGACATAATGACTCTTCCGTTAAAGAAATAAAGTCGAGTATAGAAAAAGGCGTACTTCGTAATTATTTTTGGAAATAAAGTCGATTCGACATTTCACGGCACCGTCATTAAAATTTGCTTGCCAAATAATTTTTCTTTTTTAATAATCGACTGACTGAATTACAGAAATGAATTTTTCGTGTGAACACACTCAAAATTTCAAAATATTACCAAAGTATAGATGAATGCATTGTTGAATTTTGTATATTAATAGTGAAAGAAGTAACTCACACATCTTTTGTAAACATTCATTTTCGATTAAGAGGTCTTATAATCATGCGGAAGAAGATTTCACAGTAACCACAAAAGGAGCGGTGAGGCGCTGCCAACCACCATCCGAAATTAAAATACCATGCCGTCAAATGGGATAATTGAAAATTTATTACAAAATGACAACGTTTTTACAAAATTTGATTTTCAAATTTCAATAAAAGCCGGAAATGGGGGTTGTAGGTACATATATGTTTATGTACATACACATACATTCCTTATGGAACTATGATTGGTGTTAGAAAATCAATTTCCTAAAATAATTAATGCCTCTTCGACGGCAATGTATGTATGTAGGCACTTCAGTTTGTGAAAGCGTCATATTGCTTAATTGGTATTTTTCATGATGGATACTTTTAGGAAGGTACATATTATATTAGGATGTTTTAAGGTAAATCATTTTTAGATGCACATTACCTAAAAGGGAACAAAATTTGAAGGTGAAAACACAAGGTTCAACATGTTCCTATATAAGCCCTGATGTCGATGGAAGACAATTAAGTTATAAATTATGTTTGATGCGAAATTTCATCTTTAATCTTTTTGACTCTTGAAATGTGACAAACACCTTCAAACACATGAGTCTGGCGCTACAGGATAAAATTGGAATATTTAAAAAAAAAATGTGTACCCCATATTCAAAAGCATTAAAACCCAGAAAAATAAGGTCCAATTTGACACGATTAAATCTCCTGAAAAAAAATAAATTTATATACATAACAACTTCTCTCAACCAATAAGTTCAGGTGCAAAAGAAAGCATAAATATTCGACCATTTTTTAGATAATATCAAAGAAATCTTAATGAATTTACTTTACTTAGCACACGCAATCGTATTCTACAAGGAATTTAATGGCGCATTACAATCACAAATATGATAACAAAACCATCCAGCGAAACATTGTACTATAACATAGGTTGTTCCACTCTAAATTACCACCAAATCATCCCCGTCCCACGATTCCCCAAAAGAAAATTCAGGTTTAATGTTCCTATACCACCATCACCCACCGCATTATCATCGTGAAACAGATTTCTGTGTTAACTTCCGAATAGATGGCCACTTTTCGATGCCACCATTAGACATATTAAACTGTAAGTGCGCGCCTTTCACTTCATTTTATTTTGTTTTTTTTTCTGGATTTAGGCTCTGTTTCCATTGTTTACCTATATAGTGGTGAAAATATGGTTTGGACTCGTCGTCGTGTCGTCGTCGTCGTGGGGAGGCATTAAATAGCACATCAAACATTTTTAAGTGTGGTATAGAAATGTAGAATCACACACAAAAAGAGCAGAGCATAGGCCCGGAGATCCGGATGTAATTACATTAATATGAGAGCTTGTTTGAAATTTTAGGTTCACCTTCTCCCTCACTCCCTTAAGGCGACATGTAATTCTGGGAATGAGGAAAGCTATATAACATGGGAAATTAAAATCTAGCATTGTTATGATGACGATGGCGTCGATAGTGTGCTACTGTATTTTGTTGATATAAAGATCGAGAGGATTAGATATACAAATTTCAATTCTTGTCCAATAATGAACAAAAATATTACCCGGGCTTTTGGTTTTAAATTCAATTTTTCTTTACTGCAAGGTAAATCGTTAGAGCTGGTTTTAACATTAAAGCTTAAATTTGCTTCTAAATGTTCAAAATTTTGTACTGTTTTGATTTTTACAGCAAATATAGATGAGATCTGCTAATCAACATTGAAGAACCAGGCTCGAAACTATTGATTCTTTTTTTATCCATAAGCTGATAATCTCTAACCATTCCATCGCAATTGTATGCACAAAACTTTTTTCTTTTTAGAAAACTCTTTAAATAACGTCACATTGAAGTTACCAATTACCATGTATAGCTGTTCTGAGAGTTATAGCTCACATCAAAATCATCAAAATGATTCAAAGAATTCAAAAAAACAGTATCAAAACCCAAAAATTAGCAGTCTTTCTGCTTCATAATAATTTGAACTATATGCTGCCTGTAAGACCTAAGGTCTTTTAATTGCAACCTAAATTGCACGGGACTATATAGAAGGAATAGAAGAATAGGAAAGTATTTTTGTTGGCACAGTAGACTGAGAAATTAGGTGTTAATTTATCTCATTAAATCCCACGGTAGCGTTCAGTTGAAACTGAGGGGGGCTCGAACCCACAACTCTAAGTTAGCAGTCAAGCACTACATGCATTGCCAAAGCATAACATTTCAGAAACCTGGTTTTAAAACTCTCAGACGAATCTTGAACAGTAACAAAACGCAACGTTAAAGTACCTGGTGGTTGCAATTCAACGATTTTCTAAGATTAATTAAATCCGTCCTGAAGAAATTTAGTTGCCAATTTCTGTCTGCACGAATTGATATCCGTTTGTCGAAATTAATTTCTCGCAAAATATTTGGATTTTCAGCTATAGCAGGGATATTTTCAAAGGAAAACACATTATGTGCTTTTTCCTATTAACGAACTTTAAGTTATGTGTTTTATTTTTCGTTCAGAGGTTGTTCTCAGCTCGACAGAAAATTTCTGAAAAGTCTGATTAAAAGCCGACCAAAGCAAACTCTAAATTGTGAGAGGGGAAAATAAAGGCAACAAAATATATGTAAATAAGATTCGATCGGCCAATGCAGTAACAAGATGGATACGGCTATTCTACCGTCGAGGCCTTGGAAAATTAAAATTAAGGCGAAACTTTTCTCTTTGGTCAAGTTGTCAATTTTTCACTTACTCAATCTTTTCATCTCTGCGTGTGCCATATCAATAACCAGGGAGATATTATCCTAGCACCAAAAGTGGCTTAATGTTTAGTGAGTCGGACTGTCATGCAAGAGGTCTGACGATGGAATAACAGTCTGATTCGATCTTAAAGCAAAAATGTTTTTTTTTTGGGGTTAATGCCTCTGGCGATGAAGCTACAATTCTCCCAAGATTCCAACAGTATAATATCTTGTCATGAAAAAGTGGCTCTCAACTTTTTGTTGGGGTTCGTTAAAGAATTGTATAGTTCCCCCTCAAATACAAAATTGTCTGTTTGTTAACGACTTTCAAATTTTTACTTGCGATATGTAGGCGATATAACTTGCCATAATGCATTCGTAAAATTCTAACTCGAGATTTTGATCAAACTTGACATTACGATGATAACGAAGTTGAACAAAGTGGGTCTCGCAATTCTGTTCGTCTGTCTGTCCTGTCCTTTAGGTTGCAGCATAAACGGTAGGGTCGATATTCTTTAAACATGATACATAACGTTCTTTGGACACTCCCCGACCCATTTTTTTATTTTAGAACTAGAATTTAGAACTAAGAATAACAGTAGCTGCCGTACAAATGTTTTTATGGAAAAATGAATGAAAATGAAATGAGAAATGAAAAAGGAATAAAATGAAATTTTTTTACAAATAGACTACCATTTTATAAAAAAAAATTCCGAAAAATGGTTATAAATGGTACCTCCCATAGAACCATTTGTTTTGATTTTCGATTTTCTCAAAAACGGTTCAACTGATTTTGATCAATTTTTGTATGGAGGTTTCAAAAAGTTTTGAAGGAATTGCATGACAATATTTTCAGACAGTTTTTTTTTGGATTTAAAAAAAAAGTTTCTTAAGATTATCTAGCAGATTTTAAATGAATATTATTCTTATAACCAAAAATAATGCTACCTTCCATACAAGTGTTTAAAAACTGGTAAGGAAAATCTCATTGTTCTTAAAACCAGCTCCTACGATTTTGATAAAAAAAATTTTAAGTGAACTAATATTAGTACGATCTACCATATTATTGAAAAAAAAAATATCTATCGATTAAAAATGGTACCTCTCATAGAACCATTTCTTTGGTTTTCGACTATCTCATTATATGCTACACCGATTTTAATGAAATTTCTTATATAAAATCTTCTAATGAGTTTAAATAATATTGCATATCAAAATTTTCAATAAAACAAATTTTGTATTTAAAAAAAAATTTAAAAATTATTTTTTGAAAATTCGATAGTTTGAAAATGTGTGGATGAATTTTTTCAAAATAAGTTTTTTTTAACTCCGCATTAGTAAACACTAAAAGTCGCATATTAATTTTTTTTTTTCTCAAAAATGTTTAAAAAAAAAAATTATATATAAAAAATTAATTTTTTAAAAAACCGCTCCAACGATTTTCAATTTAATTTCTTCTTTTTTATCACATAATTAGTTTTTGAAATATTCAGACTTTAAAACCACAGTGGAAAATCGCACAAAAGAGCAAGTTCGTCTGACCCAGTCGTGCATTTTATTTTATTCTTTTTAAATGGCAATAGTGGTGCGGTGAGGTATAGTCCCATAAACCTGAGACTCCCATAGTTTTCCTAAAAATCATGCAATATAAAAGAAAAACAATGAATGTTTCAAGTTTATTCACCGGACGAAGAATATCATAGCTCTGCAGGGTCATGTAAGAGGTAAAATTTCAGATTGCCCCATTCTTTTTAATCAATATGTCAATGTCCGAATGCCCGAACAAGAGTCAAGGGCTCATACTTCCTTTTTTTGAAAATACTACCTACCTACAAATTAAAAAAAACTCACTATACCTCTTTTACCGCTTTTTGAGACGGTGCTTCGCTCACTTGATATTAACTAAGCAAAGCAGCAAAAAAAAATATAAATCTTTGAACGACAGATTTGAAATTATATCACAATTAGTTAAGGACTATTAATTAACGGTAAATTAATAACCTAATTATAATTTTCGATTTCCGAATGTTACTTTGATTGGTAAAACAATATGAAAAAATTCTTACAAAACTTTGTTTTTTTTTTCTTTTCAAAAAATTACATTCGTATTTATTAGATTTTTGTCTGCTTAGATACTGTCTAACTATTTTCAAATTGGTGGAAATATGCTTTATTTAATAAAAATAAATATTACATTATTCACGGTTAAGATAATCTACTCTTGTGTCTAAGTTAGGCAGCAATAAGACAACAATAAACAAGTTTTTTGAACACATTTCCCAAAGTTGGACAGTTTTCTAAAGTTAGACAACGTTTATAAATAAGACCATTACTTGTCACTTTTCTTTCTTTTTATTTGTGAAATGAATTTTTTTAAACAGAAAAAACTGCAAACTTTTAATTTGTGTTAGTTACAATGAAATTCCCAAAGATACAAAAAAAAATAGGTACAATAGGGTAGGTACTTATTTATTTGATTTAAAACTCTCAAAAATAAAGTTTATTCACGATTCGGGTAGCATAGTACCAAACTTTGATTTTATCCCTGATAAAATTAGGATTCTGAAAATGTCGTAAAAATACATTTTACTAAACCCCACTGTAAGCCCTTGAAAATTGATATTTCCAAAGAGGAAAAACGTATTATGTATATGTATTAAATTTATGTTTATGTCTCATTAATCAAAAGTATGTCTGCGTAACTACCAACCACCACACCGTGCCGTTCAATTAAAAAGCAGTCCTTAAAACAGCTCCACGAATCCCCATATATGTTTTTGGAATATAGTGAAACAAAGCAACTATCCATTTTAATTTATACATTAAGTCCTAAGCAAATTTCATCTTAAGAAGGTTCTTCTCTTGCGCCTCATGCTGATGGGCTGTATTTGAAAATCGGGTAATCCAATACATTCCTCCCACTTACTATATAGTATTCTTACTACCCACCTATCATCGTTGTCGTCCAAAGAAATCCATCTGCTTTACATCACGATACTTAATTCCAGATGAAGTTTATTCCAAAAGACCCCAAAGGCAGATTAAACTCCTTTGTCGTTCTCCATCTCCATCCTTGGACTTGAAAACTATTCCTTTTTTCTACTTTAGTATTTATAACTCAGCAGTGGACTAGACACCTACAATTTCTAGAACAACTTATCAATCTAACTACTGTATCATGGCTGGATCCAGGATTCTGGATTCTGGAATCTTTTTAGCGACATTCATTGCATGTCTTGTCTACATTGAATGGCGCCTTGGCCAGCCTTTCACCAGCAACAACCACAAGACACACGTGACATGGTGCCATTGGATTAAATTAATGACCAAATGACAACCGACCAACAGAAGCCAAAATGATATATAAAAGATGGCAACAGAAACGGGAAACAGTACCTATAACGTATAACGACACGACGACGACGAGAAAGATACGAGTCAAACGAAATTGATATCGACAAGTCGAGCGGACAAAACGTCGCTAGGCATTAAGCATGCATATATAGTTATAACCAAAGTAGCTCCTCATAGCCTGGGATTAAGTATAATGTGGGTCTGCAAGAAAGGAGGTATAGTTTGGAATTTTAATCTTGCCCTAGGTTAATTGTTAAGTGATTGCCACATGCGGGTTCTATAAGATAAATAAAATGGGGAATGCTATTCCTACATATAGGAGTTGAAGATAAACCTTCTCTCAATTGTTGGAATAGGTTAGGTTGGTGGTTAACAGTATTATTGTATAGTTTCCTACTTAGGAAATAAAAAAACATTGTATAGGAAGTTGACTTATATTTTCTTTCTCTTTAAGGAATTTTATAGGAGGAATTCTTGTTTTAGTTGGGAAATTATTTGATTTAAATCTTAAAACGTGCAGTTGTTTTTTTGTTTATTTCTTTTTTATCTATCGGTTTTCCTTTGTATGAGAAAAATAAAAGAGTTGTTTTTAGAGGGGATTTAAGTGAAAGGTTATTATATCCCAGTTAAGCAAATTTTTTTCAGAAATGCTTATGCCTTATTTTGTAGAATTTATTCATAGTAACAATTCATTCGAGAGGTTGTGGGAGTTTTTTTTTTTTTTTAAAGAAAAACATAGAAAACACTACAAGACACGACAAAATTTAAATTATCGCAAAGACTTACTAACGACAAATAAAATAAACCACTAAATGGTTTTATCCTTTTTTGAGGAGGTGCTTTCGTAATTTCTTATGAATTAATGTAACAAGAAAAAAACTTAGAAAATATTGCACCACGACAAATTTAAATTATCACAACTAATTAATGACTGGCCAACGAAAAATTATTCATCAATAAAAAATTCAACATATCTAATAAAATTGTATCGCTTTTTGAGGGGGCGCTTCGCTAACTTGATATTAACTTAGCAAAGCAACAAAAAAAAATATTGAACACCAAATTCGAAATTATTACAGATATATGACGATAAATTAATGAAAAAATATCCACTTTACCAATTTTCGAACGGCAAATGGTGCTTCGCTTATTTGCTTTTTGATAACTAAACTGTTTTATCAAGCACCTATAGATATTAATATTCCGAGAAAAATTAATTTTGTCTCACTTGAATTTGTCATTCCATTCAAAAACTTTTTTCTTGTTACTTGTCTAAACCTTAAAATACGTTTAGCTTTTAGGAATGATAAAGGCAAAAGTCGGTTTAGTTTAGAAGACCACCATCAGCTGTCACCATCTTACTATCGAAATCAGATGATATATGTATAAAAGGTTTCACTTCAACCATTTGAATTTTTGAAATACCGAAAAAATAAGTTTTGTTTTTTTTTTATGGTCACAGCTTATTGAGATTATTATTTGAATTAAGGAATAAAATTAGATTTTTGAGAACTAAGAGACGTGACAAATTAATAATATTGATAAATATTCGATAAATCAACGTGTTTAAATCTTTAAACATTTTAACAAAATTAATCATAAAATGTTATTATTTTTGAGACGGGTACAAGATAACTTTGAACATTTGGGAAGACGAAACGTGCCACCAAACACACATTTGTATCATCTGGTGAATATATAACTTTAGAAAAAAACAGGCTCTTCAATATATAAGCAAAATCTTGGGAAGAAAAGTACAAAAAGTTGTGCTAAAAAAATTGCTGCTATCCTAGAAAGTTTTCAATTCATCATTAACTATTTATTAATTATTTGTTTTCTACATTAGGAGAATTAGGAGGTGCATAGGTAGGTGTATACATGTAAAAAACAGATTTACAGTCGACTCTTCCTAGGTCGTACTCTCTCTAAGTCGAATTTCTCTCTAACTCGAATTTTGTCGCCATATTTTATCATTACCTTCAATTTTCATACAAAAACCATTCTCTAAGTCGAACTCCCCCTAAGTCGAACTCTCTCTAACTCGAACACATTCTCTAGATTATTGGCATCTTTTTTCACCCCTTTAGTCGAATTTTGTTCAGCACAAAACAAAATAAAAAAACATTACCCATTCGGAATTCGTATTTGGTCATATACTTATAACATGCGAACCATCAAGTACCTATACCTACACACTCCAAAAATCAAAACCATTAATATGTATGTGTAGCATCGCATGTGCCATCATCGTCAGCTCTTCGCGTTTCTTCCTATTCATATCCCTGGTATCTCCATTAAAAGGTATACATTTTTTAAAAAGTTTCAACGCAAAAAAAAAAAAAAACATTTAATAAAAATGCCAAATGCAGTCTTAATTGTTTTTAATCGATGTTTATTGAATAATCGCCGACGTTTCGATTCTGGTTGGAATCTTCTTCAGGGCCTGGAACAGGAGAGTGCATCCATAAATAATAACATATGAACAATTTTTAAAAACAAAAAAGCAAATAATAGTAACCAAAGATTAGTGATCTTGTGAATTGACTATCGGAAATAATTATTCGACAAAAGAGAGTTTTCGATTAACGAAAACAACCATCGAAGTTGTGTTTTTCTAAAATTGAAAATAAACAGATACAATTCAACAGTCGAAGGAATATGTGTTTAAGTCTCTTGCAACAACTTTTGTGTACACTGCGTTGAGTTGTGAATGGAGCCCAATATCACGGTGTTGCTTCTATGCACGAATTAAGAAAGCAACCGTAGGTATGCAGAGTAGCTCGTCTAGTGTCGAACGTAAGGAGGATTTGCTAGTGTTGACGGTACGTTGATAAATATAGATTCACCTAATGAAAATGAAGAACATTTTGTCAACAGGCATGAAAAGCATGTTTTAAATACAATTACGGTTTGTGGCACAGATTGGTCTTTCTACTGGGCGGGAATTCTCGTTTGGCAGCCAATGAATTGCAATACAGGATATCGACCATTCCCTAATGCAGTGATTTAAAGAAGTATTGTTGCTTTGAGTGAATTGTTGATAACAACACTATTCATTTAAGGGCAAATCCGGAAGATCCAAGCGAATCATTGAAAACAGTTTTGGTATGAGATTTAAATTGTACATATACTTATTGTTTGCATATTTAAACATTAAATTCCTTAAGGAATTTATTGGAGGAATTTATTGAATCATCTTCGTATGCAGCCCACTATTTCGGATAAATCGTGGCAAACTTGTTGCATCTAATCAAGAAGTAAGAAGAGGAGAAACAATGTGAGACCTCAACAGATACGAATACCTATACAAAATGTACCTTCTTAAAAAAGTTTCATTGTATTTTAGTTAGCCCTTAACTGATGTGGTGAAATTTAGTATCGTATCTAAAGACATGTGTCCTCTGGATTCAGCAATTTTAAAATGGAGCGAATTTATAAATTATTTCATAATTTTTTTTTTTTACTGAACTTCGTCATTGTTTAATGACTAATTTAAAGATAAATCAACGTTAGGAAATTTCATTTTACTTCAAATTTGAAATTTCACCAATGAGTCGCAATTTAATTTACTTAAAAACAAAAATATACAAAAAAAAAAAAAAATTAACTTCCTTTTTAGAATTTTTAAACACACTTAAAATGTTCTTCTTGAAAAATTCTGACATAAATACAAAAATAGCCACGTAAAGGGTGTTTTTTAGACGTGTGGTTTTCAAGAAGAAATAAAACGCATATAATTTAATGTTACGGCCAAGAATTTAGCTTTATTATAAAGATAAGGGTTTGTCATTATGTTTTAAAAATGATTTCCGGCAAGTAGCCGCCGCGGATGGCTCGAATCCAATTGTTGCGCGTGATGGCGGATGGAGTCATTCGGGTCTTTTTCGATACTCTGCTCCACAGCAGTAATAGCGTCTTCGGTCCGCATTGTATGGCATCTCTGAGCCTGAGGATGCGCATTATCCACTAGAGTAAACGTGGTGCGAAACCGATTCATTGTTGCTCGAATTACTTTGCTGGGCGATTATGTCGACCGAATATTGGACGCAGCGCGCGATGCTTCGCGCGAACCGAACCATTAATTTGGTAATAAATTTGCTCGATTTGCAAACATTGCTCTGGAGTAAGTCTATTCATTATGAAATGGCAAACCAAACTGAGTATAAGTCAAGTAACAGCTCTCAAAAAGACCAACTCGAAAAAAAGTATTGCCAGATTGAAAACCACACGTCTAAAAAAAAACATCCTTTATTACACACTGGCTCAGTGCAATTAAAGCAAAAAAATTCATTGAGTTTCTTGAATATCTGCCAATTTCGTTCCCAAAACTGGACAGTTGAGTTGAGCATTCAACCATTGCTCCAACATGTCCTCTTAATTCTCTAAAATAAAAATTTGATTTGCCATTATAAATATTTGAATAAAAGCATTAAAACTAAATTTTTAACAAAAACAAATTAATCACGTATCTATATTGGTGCTCCAGGGGACCCATGTGCATGCTGAAACTGACCTAAAGAGCAGCGTGTAAAATGAGTCCATCTCACTGAGCACTGTTCGGCTTACTAAAGGCAGGTATCAGAAGCGGGGGGAGCTGCGGGCACCGCGTCGTTTTTACACACGTTCAAAGATTGAATATGGGTCCACTGGACCCACCACATCAGTTAAGGGTTAGAGTAGTCGCAGATTTTGCAGTTTGGTACAGTGTTAATATCAAGTTATGAAGAAATTATCACAATGTCTACACCACGGAGAAGTTGTTTTAATATTTGCAGTGGATGAGGCTAAGAAATTTAAAAAAATTGGTGACAGAATTCGTGAAAACAGGGGTGGAATCGGCTAAGAAGATGTGTGATTGTCACAACAACCATAGTGATTGTTATTATGCTTTCCGTCTAACTAAGTTGATTCAACTCAATTCAATTCAATTCAGTACTTTCCAATGACATTTGTCAAAAATGTGGTTGCCATGGTTGATGTTTCAAATGTTTAAAATGAGTTTTCAAAAATATAGAACGAAAATGACGTCTTTGCGATATAATTTCTATATTTTGTTCATCTTCTGGAATGTATTTAACTTTTTTAGTCACAAGAATGTTTATTTTTGTTTGTATGAATCGTAAAAATAAAGAATTCAGAAAAAGTTATACAATTTTTGTTGGCTGGTGGTAACTCTAGTCGTACTGCGACAAATTTTTTGGAAAATGACAATCACATTTTTGATGTGATAGCTCTTATTCTATCAAATGTGATATCATCTAACACAGACTGAATTGGATGAATGTGACTTTCACTTATCGCAAATCACCTTACACGATTCCACCCCAGCTTATTTTGATTACTTTAAAAATGTGTAATTTAGATAAACTGTGTATGCAGCGTTGCCGCCAAAAAAAAAATTTCGTGCCACACTCTTTGAAAAAACGTGCCATTTGGGAAATTTTCGTGCCATATGACAAAAAACTCAAGTTATTCTTTAAAAATAAATTTTAATTCAATACTATTACAAACAAAAAATCATTTTCTCTATTCGTGTATGTATTTTCCAAAAACAGGAGCTTTTGGCAAGTTCATAATAAGTTTTGTTTTTATTTATATGGAATGTATCTGATGGAAGCCATAACTAGCAAACTGACAGAAATATGTCCACCTCTTGGGTCCCCATTTTGGTCTTCGTCAACAACGGCAATGAGTTTCCTCGTATTTTCCTTGGATAATCTACATAATATATTTCTTCCTGAAATCCTCCTCACTTAGCACTTCCATTAGATCAAATAGGTACATATATTTTTGTATAGTTTTCTTTTTATGGTGGTTGATATTGTCCAATAATTACAATCAATAGTTTAAAAACTCGATAAATCTAGCAGACATTATTAATTTTATTCAAAGTTAAATTAGCAATCTTTACTTAGGTATTTTTTTTTATTTTTGAATAAATTTGACACATCTGGTTCTTATTCCTTCGCTAAACCACCTTCTCCGGTGGTTTAACTTAGTCCACGGAATAAGACCTAACCCTTCGCTTTTCCACGTTTATTAATTTGGTTGTATGAGTATAAATTTAGGTAAAATAATGAAATAAACACATGCCATATTGAAACTTTTCGTGCCACCGTGCCACGAGAAAATTTCCGTGTCAAAATGGCACGATTGTGCCACATCGGCAACGCTGTGTATGCCTGTTTGTCAAAACTGTTTGTTAGTTTGCGACTAATGGTCAAGTGGTCAAGTTTGAAGCTCAAAACCCCGATGAACATGGCGAGAACTAAAAAATCCCCATGATGTTTGTTATTTTTGCCTCGTTAATTTAAATGGTATTAACTCAAATAACCGCAATAAATGGATTTCTTCTAAACGACCAATTTTTATGGAAAAGATAATTTTTTGTTGTTTTTGAAGAATAATTTTATTTTTATTCCCCGTATGGCAGGTTTTATTTTATAGGAGCATCCATATGCCATATCTCAAAAACAAAAACAAAAATATACTTATTTTTCCGGAAAAACTTTATTATAATTATTTGTAATTAATTTAAATTGATACAATCTAAGTTTAACTTTGCAACTTTGCAAAATACGAATTCAAATTCAAAGTTTTATTTTAAATTGGTGATACATTTTTACTTTTCACTTTTTAAAAATAGTCTGTTGCAAATTTTGTGAAAAAAATCGCACTTTTACTTTGTAGGAAATTATTTTTTTTGCAAAATTGCAAAGTGAAAAGTGTTTAGTGAAATAAACCCCTAGTAAACACAGACATACAATTCATCATAATAAGCATCAAGTGGTTTCATAAGTAGAGTAAGCTTCCTATATTCATGTGATGTCATAATGGACTTAAGTGCCAGTTATATAGCTTTCATTGAAATTCATCATTGAAAATTTTGATATTTAATTTAGAGCCACTTAAAAAGCGAAACCCGTGATTATTTTGATGCTAATATAAAGCTGATGACTTAATTATTATTTCTAGTCAAAAAAATATCTTATATTTTCGTCCAAATTTTCACCTGAAATGAATTTCTTTATTTCAGTGATTGAACTACCTTACCATTGATCATTGAAATTTTATAAATCACTTTATTTGAAAGGCTAGGCCAAAATGAAATATTTTTTTGACTAAAAATAATAATTGAATCAAGAGCTTTTTATTGGCACCAAAATAATCGCTGATGTTGCTTTTAAAGTGTCTCAAAATAAGAATTTAAAATTTTCAATGATGAGTTTCAATGATGAGTTTCAATGAAAGCTATAACTGGCACCTTAGGGTCTAAATTTGTCAGTTTTTCTGATGGCATCTATAACATACTTAAATTAACCGAACCTAAATACAAATTTAAGTACCTAAATAATTTGTTTTTGGTCTGAAAAAATCTTTCGAGGCACATGTCAGTAAATTTTGCTTAAAGAAAAATTATTCAAAATGGCTAGCATATAAAATTTATTTAAAATTAATAACTTGAATATTATTACTTAATTTTTCTTACCCCAACAATTTCAAACAATGATTTTAATGAAAACTAAGAAAATTTTCGAAAAAAAACTAATAACTTAGGTACCTACCATTTAATTTCAACTCTTTCTTTTGAACGACAAGAGAACCCTAAATGTGTTAATTATATAGATTTTATACCCGATTGTATATGTCTATTGCAATCAAAAACCCAATTCACTTAGATACATTTCCCTTCAAAGGTTAACGTCTCTGATAGGTATCGACATTGTTTTAAAAAAGCAGGTGTTTTCTCATGTTTATTCCTCCCTTCCAAAACGATACTTTTGTATATTTGTAATATTTTAAGTGAAATGCAAATTTTCCTTTTTTTTCTTGCTACCTATGGGTATACCGTTGAATATTCGTTTTCATTGCCAGTTATACCATCATCGCCGCCACCTGACTTAATCTACAAATGAAATATGCACCCACAACAGGAAATTTACAAAATTTCAATTAAAGTTTTGAAGACTAAAAAACAACGTGCGATGTGTGTCGAAATATTTAGTTAAACTTCAATCCATATAACCACTGGTGCCACAGAAAATTTTGTAATAGAAACATAAACACGAAGGGTAACTAACTTATAGTGACCATTGGCGGACGTTCTGATGATAAGACTCGTGGCAATACACAGCGGGCGGCATGGCAGACAGTCGAATTATACTCACGGTCCAGTAACCTTTAAGTTTCACCTATATAAGCCCTTCTGAGTAAGTATAAAACCATTAATCATTGTACAGTGGCTCGGTCTAAATATTAAATAGACAGAAAAATTAAAGAAATATACGTGAGGGAAAAAAGGGAAATTTTTTGAAGGTTAGTTAAATAATTTTGGTTCGATCAAATATTTTGTTGATATGAAAAATGTGGATAGTTACTCGTCGTGAACTAAAGAATTAGAAGAATTACTCAAAGAAATACTCGAAACAAAATGGTTGAAAAGTTTGCAAAATGTCATTGCAAATGTTCTTGAATTTATGAGGCTAAAAGTAGTGTAAATAATCTTTGCATTAATTATTTATTTTCAATAAACACTTAGATAATGAATAGCTATTAACCATCTTTATTTTCATTTTTAGGAAAAAAAATGGTAGTTCACATTAAAGGCGAATATCTTCAAATATCGGATCTTTCAACTGCGACTATAAAAATTGATTTTTAAAACTTAGTCCGGGAAAAATTTACAAAAATATGAGAAAACTTACGGAAAAAATCAAAGCAAAGATTTTAACCGCAAATATCTTTATTTTGACATACGAAAATGAGTAAAAAGTCCATTGCGAAATTATTATGCGCATCTAATAAAAATAAATCAAGGTGAAATGTCGCAAACATCGGTTATTCGCATACCTAAAACTTTACCATTTGTAACCTTGTATGGAAAAAAGTAATACAATAGTTTTTGTTGTAAATATTATTAACAACTATAAAGTGAGTACAAATTTTTCTTTCAACAAGAAGAATTATGAAGGAAAAAAGTATATTTTACTTTACCAATTTTTTGAAGACAAAAAATGATAAAATATTATAATATAATGCTTTTTTAACGATTAATTTACAATTTGTTTTATAAAAAAAATCGATAAAATTTATATTTTTTAAGAGTTGTATGCGAAAAACATATATTTTGGAATTTGGTCGTCGAAATCTCAAAACTCAAATCACGATTCTTATCAATTTAGTAGAAAAGTTTGAATCGATATTTTTTCTCCAAATAATGTTCCCGGGCCAGTAATTCTTCGTCCGGCTAGAAGTAATCCCTTCAAACGAACATTTTTATGTGATTTTCAATAAATTTCAATAGTTTGTGAAATCTTTACAATTAACGAAATTAACGATTGCTGACTGTTACACCATTTATTGAAAAAATAAAACATATAAGCTTATACAAAAAGTAAAGTGAGAAAAATTGTCTTACTGTCGTGACATTTAAGATGTGGAAACATCAATTTCAACGCAAAGTGTGACAGGTAATGTGGGACACATATTCCAAGTAAAACCTCACGTTTTTACTCTACCCTACCACCGGCAGAGATGTTTACACATCAACAAAATTAAGTTAACTACTGATGAAATTTTGGTTTTCTAATAATATGCATTTTCATTTGTATAAACTAATTGAAAACAAGTTAGCCAGTTCAGGTTTTTGAAGATCTATGAAATCTCAGAAATCTGAACGTAATTCCTCAGTGAGATTCCTTACTTTTGCTGTCAAAATGCTAAGAATGATATTTTTTGGATGCGCTTGATCAATTAGTTTGTGTCGCAGTTGATTAATTTATAAAAAAGATAGTACTTTTCACTTCTAAAGAAGAAATCTCGTTCAGGTTTCTCCTTCTGCTCAGTGAAGCTGACAGAGTTTTGCTTAGTGAGATCTCAGAAACAAGAATTGTTTAAGTTTATAAAATATTTACAGGTGACAAAATTATTAAATTAATACAACGACAATTTTGCCATGACAATTTTCTCATTATCAAGTTATGACAAATTTCGCATTGTAAGATACATTTAAAGTTGGTGCAGAAGTAAGGGGCTTTATGAATGAATAATAAGAAATACGTGTTAAATTAAATTTTTTTGAAATGTAGAAAGTAGTTGAGTTTTAATATGATGCGCTTTGCACGAAGCTACTCCTGAGAATTCTTATCACTATCAAAAAATCTCGTTTACTTGTTAATTCACTGCCAACACTTGACCTAAGCTATATTCCTGTCAGAATTGTCAATTAATTAATATTGACAAATATTTAAATTGTATGTATATTTTTTTGTTTTCATAAAAAAAAATTGTCAGTACAATTCTCGGAAAATTATTGACAATTCATTGTATATCAGTATGCAGGGCCGGACCAACCATATGTGCAAGATGTGGAAATTCACAGGGCGCAAAATTCTTGGGGCGCATTACCAGGAGCAAGAAAATGTAATCTGATCTTGTGCAAACAAATATGTACCTACTGCCATTTGCATTTTACCCACAAAACTTGTTCAAATAATCCCAAAATAACATCCATCACAACTGTGCTAACTTATTTCCTGCACTCTAACTAACATCATTTTGATTCAAAATAGCTTTTAACGGCCTTTAAGTCGTACAAAAATTAGCGTTTCGTCCTGGCGATCTCACTTGGACTCATAGTTATTGATGAGATTGATATTTTCCATTAAAATTATGATGAAAATTTAGTAGTGAAATCACTAGGGAATTTGGAGTTGCTTAATCACTACCTCGTTCATTTATAAATTAGAAAAATACTTCTGCTTAGTTGGAGCGATTGAATATAATTCAATTAAAAGTTCAAGTGACCTCAACTCCAAAATGGTCAATGTTTACCGACTCTTATAAAAACCACAGCATGAACATATTGTGACTTTTATTTTTTCTAAGGGAATTTGTTTAAATTCAGACACTTTTAATGCTCAGCTGAATGTATGATAAAAGTTGTTAACTGATGAAAGGATACATTACTTTTCTCTGTGAAGACCGAGGAGTTTGTCACAACTGCATTGAAAGATTTAATGAACAGATATGAAGAAAAATCCCATCAAGATTGCACGGTAAAGTTTACTTTTTCGAAGAGTTGGGCAAATACAAAGTTGACCAACTTTGGACTATCGAAAGTTTAAGTCAATAAATTTCGAGCGACTGAATGTAATATCTGAAGTTGACAATAAAAATCCCTATGTGCGTCGTCGTTGTTTTGAATAGATTTTGACTGAATAACATCGACCTTTATCTACTCGTTATTATCAATCTAGTTTCCTAGTTCAAAAAGAACAAGACTATTGGTTTTAAGGGACTGTACCAAAAAAAGGAAAATCATTAATTTATTACTTATTCCTTTTACAGCTGATATACCAATCTCAGCTATCATATTCTGCTGTCCTATGGATTCGTTTAAATTATTTTATTTGAAATAATTATTAATTGTTTTGTGTTGTATTTTGTTTTAATGTTAAACAATAAAATTAAATACAAAAAAAAAAACATTTACCTGTATATACAGGTACTAAACTATTCCATTATACTCATGGTGGAACTCTATTCAGAAGAATTCCAACATACATATATTACAATTTTTTGTATGTGTGGAGTCAAAGCGACAGTAATAATTTCAAATTTAAAACAATTTCACCCCATTGTAATGTCCGTTGGACACCATTACGTAACGTAATTTATTAACCATGCGTGGGCTATTTACATTTACAACAACCGCATCAGCGCTATCGTTATAAAAACTGATATATTCGCATCAAATGCAACTGCACGCTATTTAATATGACCACCATGGAAGTTATAGAGGTGATTACTGCTTAATTGTATTTCATGCAGTATTGTTTATTAGGTACTTAACGTCCTTTTGTTGGGCGTTATTATTAATTTTTGCACTTGAATGAAGGCCAAGAGCGCACGCAGTTAATATGCAAATTCTAATTTATTCTAATACGTATAGCAGCATTAGGGTGCTGTGTAAATGAATGCGGAAGTAAAAATTAAATTTGATGATGCAAGGTTATGTCAACTGGAAACAGTTTTGGTTATCAATAATAATGATAAATGGTTAATGCAGTCATTGAATACATAATTAGAAATGTATTAAATGATAAGATTGTTGTGTTAAATAAATGAGACTCAATGCAGAATCAATATTATTTTAGCAAGTTTTATGGAAAGAGATAGATAGTTTCATGATCTTGAAGACCAGAGATAGTCAGTGAATCTCAGAAGCACTTTAACTACTCAGCAATTCAAAAAAAACCGTAACCTTAAAAGCCAGTTTCAAATGATAACGGAGCAAAAACCAATAAAACATAATATTAAAATAGCTTCTGTAGTTATAGAAAAATAAATTAGAACGAATGAAGGGAAAAAAGGAAAAGAAAAAGCAATTTGAATGGGGAAAAGTGTTTGCTTTCAATAAATTTAAATTATAATAATATATTCCACAAAAAACCTAATTTAACTATCCATGACGAATGGATTTTTTATATTTTTGATGAACAATTCAAACAACGGAAACAGCATAGATATAGCAGACTTGTAAAAGAATCAAGAATGCAGTCTTTTGTGAATGCAATTTTTAATGGCTTCAATAATATGAATCAATTCATTGA
Source organism: Epistrophe grossulariae (assembly GCA_929447395.1). Lineage (NCBI taxonomy): Eukaryota > Metazoa > Arthropoda > Insecta > Diptera > Syrphidae > Epistrophe > Epistrophe grossulariae. The sequence continues at coordinate 90,907,687 of OV839568.1, read as the reverse complement.
TATAACTTTGAGACTTCAGACTTCATATTATGCAATCACCATTCACTTGAATCAACAAGATTGCAATCAATTTATTGCAATGAATACATGAATTCCCAAACGAAAATTTAGTTTAAAATAAAAAAAAAATAAAAAATAAATTTTGTTAGCTAGGCAAACTTTTTCGTTAACAATAATAAGCCTTATCACGAATTCCATAGTAAACGGAAACTTTTCCGAATCTCGAAAAAAAACTATCACCAAATCCGTTCGCAATGATAGATATAATTTGTATAAGATTTTCCACTACTATGGAATCTGTGATAATTTTTTTCGGGATTCGTAACAAGTTTCCGGTAACGATGGAATTCGTGATAGGGCTTAATATAATTGTATTAATAAACTTATACCTGCCTTATATATTTAATAATACCAATACGTCCATTCTTATAGTTTGTTTTGTTACTTAAATTTTATTAAAAACGCCTCCAGTAAAAATGTTACCTACATATCTATTTAATTACATTGTTTTGTACAAATAAATATTTATTCATGCGTCTAAACCCTCATGTTTCAATAATTATTTTTCTTCATCAGACGATAGAAGCCAAAATCAACAAAAACCTAAACAAACAAAAGGAATAAAAGCCTTGAGAATCTCAAGTTCTAATAACAAAGCTTAAGTTTTAAATCTTATTTCCAATGTCACGAACTGAACAATCACATAAGATTGTATCTTACTTCTCTCTCTCTCTCTCTCTCTCTTTTACCAATTCAGTGATTTGTTCAGCTTGTGGGTTAAAATAATTGTTTCTTAAAGCAATTTGAAAGTATGTAGCTATATATGTAGTTTTTTTTTTGTTTAGTAAAATGAACATAGTCTGAAATGTGAGAGTAATTTTTCATGTTATTAATGATGTTAGCCGAAAGCACTTAAGCAAACACTTTTTATTTTTATGGTCATCAGCCGGAAACAAAACAATAAAAATAAAAAATATAATTTATTTTTTACACCGTTCTGGTTCATAAAAAATGTCAAAGCAAAAACCACACTACTTGATAATTGAAAAATTCTTTGAAAGAGGAATGTACAATTATTTCAAGTGAAACTGTTGATTTGAAAAAAAAAAAACAATTTTGAAAAGAAGACAGACAGCCAAATGAAATAGGGAACATAAATAAGTTATCTTTCTTTTCATATTATAGATGGTCATTGGTCGGTCTTCTAATGATGTTTCACAATTACAATGAGAAAAACTTACATACAAATGAAAGTAATTAAATATATCCAAGATCTTACCTGAAAATAGAAAAATAAATAATGAGGTTAATTTTTTTTAATAGACATAGGTAGGTAAATAAAAATATAATATGTAATATAAAATAATTTATAGTTATAATTAAGGCTGATGTAAGTTTAAAAGTTGTTGGGGGCCAAAAAAACTGTGGCCCCGAAAAATCGATTATTTCAAATTTTATTAATACTTTTTTTTTTTAAATTTTGAAAGATGACCAATTTGTAAAACACAATTAGGTATCTAAGGGTATCACATTATTCCATTTTATTGCTCAACTTGGGGAAACTCTCAAGTTGGCCAACTTAAGAATTGAATTCAACTCGAGAGTTGAAACGCAAGTTGAAATTTCTTTGCTCTCTAGTTGAAGATCTAAAGTTCACCAACTTCCAGTTTGAAAAATATCCTTAAAAGTGGGCGTGCATTAGCGAGCTTCATGCGACTTGAAAAAAATAAACTTTAGGTGTCCTGGGATATTTTTGAAATATAAAACAAAACCTGTCATTTTTAAATTTAAATTTGAATCTGTGCTGTATTTTTAAGTATTTTTTTGTGTTAAATTGTGTTTTTTTTTTTTAGTTAAACTGTGAATTGGTAATTATTAAAGAATAATGGCTAACAAAAAAAATTATGTTCACTGCTTCTTCAAGTTGACGGCCTAAAAATAATTACTTGGGAACATAAATATTTGTTTAATACTTTGTTTTACTTTTGGAAAAAAATAAAGAAGAAGACAAAATTTTTTTACGTAAAATCTCAAGTTTTTTCGGCCAATATCTAATTTTTCCAGAAGCTGAGAAATCTAAAGTTAATCAACCCTAGAGTTGAAAATCGGAAGTTAAAAACATTTAACTTTGAGTGAATAAAATGACTACCTTTTAGAAATATTCTGACTCTTAAAAAAATATTTTTGAAAAAACTTCAAGTTGCTCCTCTTTAAAACAGTCAATTTGGCGAAACTTTATTTTTCGTAACAATATCTTCTAAGTGCTAATAAACTTTATTCACGGGGCATGCAATTTATCACCGATTTTGTTTTTTTTATGCGAAAAATTTCGATGGCCTGACATCTCAACTCGATCTCAGATTTTCTCTTTCAACGCAATGTTTTGAGATATCTGCATAAAATTACGTTATTTCGTTTTTTTTTTTTTAAACTCGTTAATTAAAACTGAGGATTTTTTTGAAAGGAATTTAAATATTTATAAAATAAATAAATACATTTTGAAAATAGTATTTGTATGAAATTTTATTTGGTGTGGGTACGAAATGTTTAATTTCTTTATCTGCAGTGTAAAGCATTATTGTTTTTTTTTTTTTAACAACAGGATAAAGGTTCGTTTCATCCATAGTTGCTTCTAAAGAAATCATCACGAAGGTAAAAACCTGTCCGTAGACTTCTGCAGGGGAAATAAAAATTAATTCGCTCAAGCAGGTATGAGCAATTTATATGATTACTTAAGATATCTTTCGTCATCATTATTAAAAACTATTTTCTTCTTATCTCAAGCGTTTTCGTATCAAAAATCTAGAACTTAACAATAAAGTAGGTTTCTGGATGTTCAACTTCAGTTTGTGAAAACGTAAAACTTTTCTGTACCCTTTCTATTTTTAAAGAATGAGCATTATAATACGGATTCCAGACAACACTACAGGACTCGAGATTAGATCTGAAAAAGGCTGAGTAAAGGTATTTCAGCGTGTAAGGATCAGAGAATTGTTTCGTGTTTCTTTTCAAAAACCCTAGCATCTTATAGGCTTTATTTACCATACAATCGATATGATAATTAAAAAAGAGTTTATGATCAAATATAACCCTTTAGTCTTTTTTTTTAATTACCTTATCAAGAACAATATTGTTGATTGAATAGTCAAACAAAATTTCTTCTACAACACATAAAACTTTGACACTTAGTGACATTCGAAGAGAGTAAGTTTTTATTACAGACATGAACAGATTTTATTAGTTTACAAATTTAACCATCATCAGCACACAACAAATAGTTTGAAAATCTGAAAGTGTCTGGAATATCATTTATAAAAAGCATACAAAATAAAGGCCTGATGTCACTTCCTTGTGGGAATACTGAGGTAACTGTAATAACTTTGAATTTAAATGACCTTATTTTAACGAATTGAATTCTGTCACACAAATAAGAACGTACCCATTTTAAAATGCAGGAATGAAATCCCAGTACCGATAGTTTATGAACAATAACCTCATGATTTACCCTGTCTTGGCAAATCTTTGAAAACAATATCTGCCTGTAACCCACTGTCAAATCTTTTCACTATATGGAGTTACACCAAACTGTGACAAAATTGTGAGATTTGTAACTATGGATCTGCCCGACACAAAGGCATGTTGAGATTCAGCAATTATATGTTTAGCTGAAAAAACAAAGCTTATCAGAAACAATCTTCTCAAAATTGTGAAGATTAATTAAATAAAATCCGATAAAATATGACTTAAAAAAACGTCTTAATTCTTAACTAATAAAAACAAATTATCTCTTTAATGTCTTTACTTATTTTTGAAAAACGAGCCATCTGATGGTCGTTAAAGCAACACACGCTTGACGGTGTACTGAGATCTCAGATATCTCTTAAAGGATGGTTTTATGGCTTAAACTTGTGTTCTTCAAAATTTAGGGTGAAATGGGGTTAACTAAAATATACCGTTAGATTTTAGTTAGTTTTTCGAAACTTAAATATGTCAACGGCGGCGGCGCGCGTGTCAGCTATGGTAATAAATTTAAACCATACTTTTGTATAGTACATACTACAAAACTATTCAATATTGTAAAGTTTGAACGGATATATACATACATAGGTTTCTCAGATAATTTCTTTTGAACTGCCATTTCGAGGACACTTCTTACACTATTTTCATAAACATCTTTAATGTATATTTTAGAAGCCATTTATAGAGATCAGGAAAACGAAAAAAGAAAAACTTTCAAATTGATTGTTTACTAGGTTTTCATTCGATTTGAAACGCAAATGATGCGCTGATCTATGACAAATATCTAACTCAACAATTGTTGATACAAATAAAATTTTCAATTCAACATTTATTTTATTATTGAAAAATCGATTTATTTGCTTTCCTGAAGCAAATTATTTTTTCTTGCCAGATGATTGTAATACAATCAGAAAATGGAACAAATCTTTCCAATTTATTTCAGTTCCTATTTCTACTTATTCCACTGAAAGAATTGTAAACGAAAAATTTTTTCGTGTGCATTTAAATACGAAAAATTTTGTTTTGGGCTCACCAACTGAAATATTTTATTCAATACGCTATAAACGTACATCAGGAAAATTTTTTTCAATTTCGAGATGTTTCAATTTGTTCTGATGTGTATTCTTGATCGTGAAAAAAATTAAAATACAAGATTCAGTAAAAAAAATGAAAACAAGTTTCCTATTGAATTTTTCTTTTCTTAAAAAATACATTTTTAAAAATCTTTGTTTCGATCAAAAAATCAATTTTCCTAAAAAAAAGTAAGGTAATAATTTTACAGTTCAGCTTATAGTACATCGAAACGGTGCCGTGTCATAAGACCATGTGTCATAAGGCCATATTGAGAAATATGGCCTTATGACGCATTCGAAATGTGTCATAAGGGCATACTGAAACATATGGCCTATTGACACTTTACCAAGGTGTCATAGTGCCATATTTTTTTGCGACTTAAGGCCATATCTAAATATGGCCTCATAATACTTGCTTTAAGTGAAAAAATATGATTTGTTTTTTAATCCAGAATCTTTAAATGCAAAAGAAACTGCATACACCCAACCTCGCACCTACCCCAAATCCTATAGTGTGCCCAAGCAGGGGGGTTGCAGGGGGGCAGCATGCCCCCATACATACCTCACTGTTTATACGCCGTAACTGAATTACAATTAAAGTGTTGGACAAAAATATTTGGCCAGGTTTATTTATCAAACAAGGAAAGACGGTTGAAAGTGACATAAGGCCATATGGCCCTATGTCTTTTTATTAATGAGTCAAAAGGTCATAAGTTGGAATATGGCCTTATGTCACTTTGTAAAAGCGTCATAAGGCCATATTTCTTAATATGGCCTTATGACGCATGGCCTTATGACACGGCACCCATCGAAACCCGAAAGAGCTACCTACCCCTTCTTTAAACACATTCGCTTAAAAACGTAAAGCAAATTTTAGTAGCAGTTTTTGATTTTAGCATTGTCCGTGTTGCCAAACCAACATACAAATAAGTACCTACAATATATAGTATTAGATAAGATATTTTTGAAAATTTAATATTTTTTTCAAAACCCCACCGAAATTTTTTCCAGCGCATTCGCCCCTTGAAAATAACACTAATTAATCCGTCCTTTCCCTTGTTTTTCCTTCAACAAATTAGCTTCGAATACTCTGAATAGTTTTATTTTAATTCAAGAACGGATTCACAATGATTCTTTTGTTTTTTGTCATGTGTTGTAAATACCCATATAAAAACATTACTTCGTCACAAAATGTTTTTATTTTCTAGAACACCATTTATTACAATTAAACTTATATACATTTATCTATAAATACTATGTTACATTTTTTTTTTCTTTTATTGCACACTTGCATGGAATATCTCATCATGGGTTGATTTTTATTGAACATTATGCTGTGACAATGACAATATTGCATGCCACCAAGCACAGGTTGTTGTTTTAAAGCCTCTCATTAAAATTTACACTAAAACAAGAACAGAAATAAAAACAATGTCTTTTTTAATGGAGACAACAACAAAAAAAAAAGCATAAAATGCAAATGAATGAACAAACGAACGAATGTCAATCATGTGACTCAGTCGTGCGGAAAATGAAAATGTCGGTTGCCAGTCATGTTTGTATTGAAAAAGGAGAAGGGAGAACAATAACACATAACTACTGTTAATGTTTTTTTTATATTGATCTGGTAAATAAATACGTAACTTTGTATTTAATTATAATTATTACGACATTTAAATAAAAATATTAGTTATAATAATTAAGGAATTGCTTAATAATTGGAAAATTGGAATAAAAATAACATCATTTTATTGGTGGAATGATAAGGCTTTGTAGTAACAATTATTGTAGGTTGAAAAGAATTTATTTAAAACTCATACAAAAAGTTTTAAATTTTAATTACTACATCCACTTTGTGTGATTTTGGAATATGATTGGTAAGTTTAACCTAGTTTTAACAAATCAGTGAATAACATATTTTTTTTTAATTTGAAGCATAAACGGTTAGTTAAAATCACGAGTCATACAAAATGACGAAATTAAATAGGTTTTGGGCAACCGAATAAGACAAAATATTTGTTTTACATGTAAAGGGTGTTTTTTTTATAAGCAGGTAAACAACTATAAAATTAAATAAAACTCATACAAATATGTATCTACCTACATATGTATCAGAATTCAGAAGAAAGCCTGGACACCAAAAAAAATAGCCAAAAACATGATTATATACAAAAAAATTTTTCACGTAAAATACTCTCAAAGATTATGCATGACAAACTTAAAAAAAAAATAACTAATGACAAAAATGTTTAAAGATTTTATGCATTAGAAGAATTCCTCAGAAGAAAAAGTTCAAACAATTTAATTTTTTTTTTATTTTTTACTGATTTAGCAAACAAATAAGACAAAAAAAGACTATTACAAAATTTAGCTCAGATAAATCAGTGAAACACTCTCTGAGAATATTCGTGACAAATATATCCTGACAAATATGTTTAAAGAATTATATGCACAAGAAGAAATCTTCAAAAGAAAAAGTTGACACAATTTTGTCTTTTTAATTTTTTTCTGATTTAACATAAAAATTCAACAACAACAAAAAAATAGCCCAAAACATCCTTAAATGAATTAAGAATATTATAAAAAATTTTTGAGATAAATCAGTTAAATACTCTCTGAGAATATTCATGGCAAACAAATTCCGACAAAAATATTTAAAGATTTATATACATCAGAAGAAATCTTCAAAAGAAAAAAGTTGAGACAATTTATTTTTTTTTTTTTTTAATTTTAACAAACAAATTAAGCAACAAAAAAAAATAGCCTAAAACATTCTTATAAGAACAAAGAATATTATAAAAGTTTGTTTACATAAATCAGTTCAATACTTTCTGAGAATATTCGTGACAAACAAAATATACAAAAAAAAAATAAAAAAAGGATTGTATATTTAATTTTTTGTTAGTCCAGACAAAAAATATGAAATTATTATCTTTTGTTAAGTTATCGGGTTTACACTTCAAATTGACGTGATTATGATTATATTTCAACTACCCACATATTATAACTCATTTTGTTAATTTTGCAAAGACAAAGAAATCATACGAAAATGTCCTTAAACTGTATAATTAAGCTTTATCCGAATATTAGAAAACATTACCAAAGCTTATACGTACATATACATACATAAGTAATATATGCGCTTAGTTTTCCCTAAGAAACAATTATTAAGGCAAAGGCTCCAATTAACTGGAACAACAGCGAACATGTTCCAGAGAAGGTTTGTACATGTATAAATACTTTTGGAGATGTGCCAACGACATGGAAAGATTTTATCTGAAAAGTGGTGGTAGTTTGTCGCTATTATAGCATACAGCTGCCATAGAAACCAACTTCACTCCTGCCGCAGTTGCTGGCAAATAAATTGTGGTACATAGACTGACATAAAGTCGATTGCAGGAATTCTGCTCTATATATACATTGCAGTAGCTTTATATTTCATATCTATACTGGTGGGCTGAAAATATAGGATTCTTTAACAAAAGGATGGTGGATGATGCACACTCTCTAACGCAAATATGCGGATAACCCAAAAATCTATAATATCACCACTGGTTTTGCTGCTTCTCTGGCTCTGGCTCTGTGGATGCTCTCGATGTTGGATTCTGAATTCTGGGAGTTTTTGAAAGTAGAATTCGAACTTTCAAAATACACAATTCTTGTTCGTTTTGATTAACCTCAATAGTTGGTAAAACTTGAAAATTGTTGCACGCGGTATAATTGCTTTCGCATTGCAATCATTGTTGATTATTTTCGCGGGCGTTCATGAGCTTAATAATTTCAGAACTAACCACTCTCCTCGACGCAGCATATGCCTAGATTGATTGAAAACTCTGTTGTATGTGTGATGCAATGCAACAATAATAGAGAATCCATTAAACCTTTTTAAGATAAGGAGTCTCTTGAGACTTTTTATATACGCTTTCATTAGTTGCCAATTTCTAAAATGTTAAACTTTGTGGTTTGGTGGTTTGGTTGTAGGGCAGTTTTTGCGAAGCTATTAAATTATGTTTTTATCAGTTTTGAAGAAAAAAATTACAATGTGAAGAGTGCTTTTTCATAGAAATCTGATGACGTCATTCAGTGATTTATGTAGTTGGTGAGGCAGTGACACACAAAAGAAAGAGTAGACTAAGAATTGCACGGGAGTGTCACACTTCTATTCTTTTATTCACATTTTAATTTGGAGTTTACACAAAAGGTCGGTAATACCAAGTTTGAAGTTTTATATGTATTAAATATGTTTCTTAGAAATATACAATGTTCAAGAATGAGTTATATAGGCGAACAAGAAGAGTTTCTTATTGTGAATCTGTAAACGATAGTATGGTAATATTTTAAATCGCTATTTCAACCTTAATTAACTCGTTACCTTTATTTTATTATTATAATAAGTCGATTTGTATATGTATGTAGGGGAGATATGGGCAACACGGTACACGAGACAAAAAGATTCCAACCCATTTTCAGCTATGTTTTTAAATCCATTTTATTTATAAAATGATTGAAACTAATTAATGACCAACTTTACGGAACGTGTTCCTCAATTTAAATTTATTTTCAATATCTTGTAACAGTTTTGGTTATAGCTTTGTATACTTTTGTCTTACTTTAATGATTCTTTACTTAAATAAAGTTCAAAGGCTAAACAATTATTTGCAAACAAACTTCGTTTGATTTTTTAAAAATATTAAAAAAATTTGAAGTTGTTTAAACTTAATTGCTCTTTCTTGCCCCCTTCTCCCCTATTTATATTAAATTGATTATATGACATATTGATTATTTTTGTCGTTTTTCTTTGCATTGAAAGCGTTATCAATATTAATTTCTGAAATTAATATTATCCTCTGCGTCTTCGAAGAGTACGACAGCATCTAACTGATAAGCCTAACTGTTGTACGTAGGCGAAACGAAAGTTTTGGAGTTGAGGGAGGTCATTTGAAATTTATAAATTGAATGATATTATCCTTTGTCTAAAATAATTAATTCGTCTGGCTTGATTTGCAAACAATTTTCGTATACCTTCAACCGGAGAACACAAATAACATTTCATAAAACAAATAAAAGAGCTTTATGTTTTTATTTTTGTTCCACTGCACTCTTATTGATTCGTCTTACGTAAATTTCACATCGATAGTCACAAGATCGGTTTAAAAAATTCAAAACATTCAACAAGCCCTACGAAACTAATCATCCATTGGATGGAAAGAATGTATATGAATGTGACTTATCAGTTGATAGATTATCTGGGTTCTGTGTTTAATGCAAATTGTAATAAATATTGTGAAACTTAATCTACTTAGTAATATTCGTAGAAGATAGTGTTTGGCAAAAATCTGTAATAAGTATTATATACAATAAGGTAAATGTAAATTTCACGTTTTATTTATTTTAAGTTAGAAATCCCCTTGCTTGCTATATAAAAAATGTTGAATATTGAAAATTGGTTGCTTAAGCCAGGTACGAATATCACACTTAGTTTAAAGTCCCACTACAAACATCAGCTAAAATCCTAATTAAATGTTGATAAAGAGCTTTGCGTTGTGGAAATATATCATAAAAAACAACTGTTTTTTTTTGAGAAGAAATTATATTCAACCATTTCAAAGAATTTTTTTTTTATTTTTTTCAAGTGAATTTAATTAATAAAAATGGATTCTTTTCTTAAGCTGAGATTAATCGTATATTTTCAAAAAAAATTCCATACGATTTAATGTGCCGCCAATAGATTTAATGTGCCGCTAAATTTTTACAGATAAGCGATGTACAGTAAGAAATTTGATTTTTTATGTAGGTACATAAATTAAAACTCTTGTTTAAGAGTTTAGTTTTTTTTTTTAATTTTGAGAACAAAAAATGAGAATATAGGAATCGAATAATTTATCAAAGGAAAATTTTTAAAAATAATCATGTCGATTATGGAATCCGCAATACTGGATCCGCAGTGATTTGCAGTGCAGCATGCTCTTTTTTCTCTTTTAACATTTGTCGGGAAAAGAAAAGAGAACACTGTACTTAGAATCACTGCGGATCCAATTTAACCAATGAAATTAAAACAAAACTTTTTTTAAAAACAAAAAAAATTAATACAAAATTAAAAAAAATAATTTAAAAAAGAATTGAAAAAAGAAAATTACCACAAAAACACGAGTAGCTGCTATACAAAGATTTAATTTTTTTGAAAACGACCATAACGATTTTGATTAAATTTCGAGTTTTTCAAAAAAATTTACATTATGGAAATATTTTGATGATTTTTGAACAAATTAAACAAAAACATCAATTTTTCAGGCCACGGGCAAAAACCAAAAACTTCCAATTTTAATGATTATGAATTCTAGTCTTGTTGGATATATGTAGTTCACACAAGATATTCATCAAGAAATCTCTGTTCATCATTTTTTTAAATTTTTATAGAGAAATTAAAAACCCAATATGTATTTCAAAAATATTTATCATGCAAAAAAAATTGAAAACAAATGCAAAATAAGTCCTGAGTTCATGTTATTTTTTTTTTATGCGGAGATCTTATAAAGATGATTTTTTTTAAATATATACTAGTTATTTCGGAACAATGGAAAACAATAGGAGACCAAAACTGCCATTTTTTTATTAGTTGACTAGTGCAATTTTTTTTTAATCTATCAATTGTTTATTCAACTTTAATTTTATTTTAGTAGGTGTTTTACGTTTTTTTGAAGATACATCACTGTATTTAAATAAAAATAAGAGACTTTTGACTTTGGACTCTAATATCTCAGTAACTAATGATTATCGTACGATTAGCCATCAGGTATTTTGTTTCACCGTTCACCGTTCCAAAATTGTCGAAGTTTTTAAAAGAATGAATTGTGATGGTCCAAGACATTGTGTAATCATCTTTAAAATGTTAAAGAAATTAGCAGTTTTTATCGCTTTTTTAAAGTTTTGAATTAAAAACTATACCTACTTTAGAGACTTAAAATGAAAAAAAAGGAATCTTTCCAAAAAAAATAACAAGTTGAAATCATAAAATTTTATCCAAATCAGCAATTCGTTTGAGAAACATTCAGTCGCGGCATTAAGTAATCAAACATTATACATCAAATTTAGCCAAATTTACGCGAAAAAGTCATTGATAATTGAACATCCCGAATACGTGCCATAAACCATAAAGAGTGAACATCTCACACACAAAACTTATTTTATTTAAATTTAAAAAGTCGAGTTTTTATTGAAATATTCTTTAGTTAAATTTACAACAAATATTTAAAAATAAATGTCTAAAGAAAACTTCCTGGAATTTTTTGACCAAGTTTATAAACCCCAGAGTATGAAAAATAAAGAATTTTGTTGCATCAAGTCGCATTAGTGAACAATGATACAAATGGTTTTTTATTTTTTTTGTAAGGCATGAATAGACTTTTTTCAAACGAAGTTGAATACATTGGTTTAAAAGGAACATCGTTAGCTTAAAATACAATAATAAAAACAACGTTTCTAACATGAAACAAATTTCTCAAACAAATTTTATCTTATTCTATGCTGACTCTCCAGGAGTTCACCTGATTAAGGGTGCACCAACTATGTACACAATTAAGTTTTGTTACAATATAGTACTTAAGACTGCCTGCAGTTTTTCATAGTTGTTATTTTCAAAGAAAAATGCACTTAGGCGCTACAGCAAAGTTCTTATACGTAAACTGTGTGAAAAACTTTTAAACAAAATTCCATTCAACTCTTTAGTGTTGATGTAAACCTTTTTTGCCGGTGGATTTTTTTTCTCCCCAAATAGTTATTCAACAGGGTTTTTCAATTTATCTAACTTACAAAACAAAAAAAAAATTCATTAAAGAACGCAGAAACATTCATCTTTTCAACAATTTAACGAATAATGGTACATGAGCTGAGCACGAAGTAAAAAAAAAAATATTTTTTTTTTCATTAAACACTGAGCAGGATAATAATTCAACATCAGCATAATACATAATATTGCTATTGCTATAGTACTACATAAAATTCACGCCAAGTAGGAAGAAAGAAGAGCTCGTAAAAAATATGTGTTTTCATTTTTGTCGTTATACATAGAGATGACAACTATGAGTACCTACCTACTTTTTTCGTTTTATGTTTGTCCTGTCCCATAGCAAATCGCTCGTAAATCTTCCGACATTTTTCATTCATATAACTATGTTCTCTTTAATGTCAAAATAGATGTAAATCTAGGGATTTTCTATATTGTATAACCACACGCACAGTTAAGAGAACTTTATGATGAATGGCACTGTTTACGCCGACGTCGACGCCGGAAACCGATCAAGCTTAATTGTTTTTAGAGCTTTTTTTTTGGAACAAGACTTAAACTATTTAATGAAAATACAAAAAAAGAAACACCTAGAATTCAAAGGTTTTAAAGAACGCGACTTAATATTGACCTTCCCTGAAATAAAAAAAAGACAGCGAGAAAACGTGTCAATTACAAGAATAAATTTAATTAAAATTTTTAAAATTTTTCTTCGAGTGAAAATAGAATATTTAAAATATTAAAAAATCAGATGGCATATATTTCGCTTTGATGGCATATAATTCAATTATAAATCACAACAACTTACAAGCCCTTAACCATTTGATCTATAAGAAAAAAAAGGTACATATACTTGCGACCCAGTTTACAATCTTTTTTTATTTTTAATCTTATTTTGTTAGAAAATTGATCAAAGTTTCATGCTGACATAGAAATTAAAAAAAAAATTGCAGCATTATAAAGATGGTTATCTAGATTTTTTTTACTACGTAACTACTATATATAGATACTTATCCTTGACATTCTTCATATCGTAGTTAGAGAAAAAGGAAAAAAAAGTTGAAAATACAAACAAGAGCCACACACGACACATAGCCGCATAGACTCTTAAGATTTTGATAGTTGGCATGGAACTTGACAAGAAGTATATCCTGCGGTGAGAAACAAAAAAAAAACTAATGCAGTGATTTTTTCTATTTTAATGAAAACACAAGGAAAAGGAAAAGCATTTTAGGGTGTAAAAAAAGGAAGGACAGTAGCGGTAATGAAAAAAAGGATGTCTATTCAAAAATGCATACCTATGTATATATTTAATCTTGAATCTTTTGTTTCCAATTTTCGAATCAGAATGAATTTAAATTGAGTTGAGTAAGTACTCCACTTTATTTGTATAATTAAGTTACGCCAAGTACAATCAAGTATGTAAATAATATGTATATGTCTTTTTTTTGTGTTCTTTTTATGAAGCTGAAGATCGCTGCATCGAAAGCAAAAAATAGCGCAAAATTTTAAACGATTTAGTACAACGCGTTAAAGCATTTTTATCATACTAAAAATACCTAACATCGTACTAAATTCTTTTAAATATTGCGCTAATGTTTTTAAAACTTTAAAAAGCATTGTGTAGAGCATAGAGCAATATATTACAGTAAAACCTGCTTAAGAGAAACCCGCTTAAGAGAAAAACCCGTTTATCTGAAACACTTTTTTCATCTCCGAGTATTTGTCGACCAATTACCTTTATAACACTCTGCTTAAGCGAAACTTGCTTAAGTAAAAAATCCGGATACCTGAAACATATTTTCAGTTAAATTTAATATTTTTAATTAAAAAAAAACTCTCTTAAGTGAAAAAAATATTTAATAGAACAGAGCAAAACATTTGCTGAACGCTTTTACTTCTGTTTTTATTTTTCACCTCCACCAAATTTTCATCACGAAAATGGCATTTGAATTTCTAAATCTCTTTTTGGAGTTTTTAAATCCGCTTGAGTGCAATTATTTTTTTCACTTATCCGGACTCCAATTAAGTGAAATATTTTTTCACTTAAGCGGGATTTGTTTAAGTGAAAAACCCGCTTAAGTGAAAGAAAGACTATGACATTTTGTAGTTTCTCTTAAGCGGGTTTTACTGTATCTAGAGCACCGACTTCAGTGCTTTTTCTCTTTCACCCTACAAGCTGCACTGAGAGATTTCCTCCACAAGGGTGAACATGTGTTGGTTGCCCTAATGCATTTTAAATGGACCACACCAACACAATGACACAGTTGTGGATATTGCCCAGTTTTGCCCAAATAAATTGGAAAAGTCGTTAAGATATTCAAAAAAAAGACTGTTGAATTCATAAACTGAAAAATGAAATTAAACTTTAGTAAAATTTCTTTTTGCAGGTAACCCTTTATCCAGTAAATAAATTATAACAAATATCGTTGATTTTTCAAAACAGGCATTTTTTGGGGGAATTTTAACCACTTTTTGATTTTTATCTTTTTTATCTTTTTATGCTTTAAAAAATCTCAAGATGATAGATATTGTTTACCTACTTGTTTTGTAAAATTTTTAGATTTTTCGAAATTTTTTAACCGAGATATTGACATATTTCTGTTTGTTTTATCTATCACCTCATAACTTTTAAGTTATTGCATCTATAGGATTAGTTTTTTTTATTCGCATCTAGGAATAGAAAATAGACATTTAATTTGATATATAATACATAACTGTACATCCTACACGACCTTCACAATAGTTAAATAGGAAACCAAAAAAAAAACTCGGAAAAATTGAAAAAAAATGGGTTTGTTGTTCATTGCCTACCGATGTGTTTCTGTTGCCCAATTTTTGCTAAAATTGAAAAACACCCGATTTGCGGTCACTTAAATGCTTATATCTTTTAATCCAATGGTCGGATTTTCAAAATTTAAAATTCAAATTAAAACCAGCATGACAGACCATTGGGTGTTTTTCAATTTTTCAACTTTTTGAGCTACTGGCACCAATTTATTGTTGTATCAACAATTCACACGTATTCACGGTCAGGGAATTTAAGAGAGTTTTCTCTTATTGAGCTAAAATAAAATTTGAGGGTGTTTTAGGCAAGGGGGGTACGAGTCGGTTCTCTAGATAATATAGGTACTCTTTGGTGTAGGGCGTTAATTTTTCTAGACATGAGTTTTTTTTTTATTTTTATTTTTTTTTCATGAAAAATAACTAAATGTAAATTCTTTTTTTGTTTAGAAGAAAATTCCCACCGAAAAATTTCATGAACAAAATAAAATACGTTATAGAAGAATGGCTAAAATTACAGTCGTGATATTTTTAATTTTTTTTTTAACCTAAAATCCCGTTATATTAGTATCTTTCTTTTAAGCCTATCATTTTTCATCTCCGATTTGAATAAGAGTCTCAAGTTTTGTTGTAAATTTGTCAGTTATCACAAATTCATCGGAAATGAAAAATGATAGGCTTAAAAGAAGGACAGGGAATTTTGAACTTTAAACGTGATCGATTTTATTTTTGTTTTTAAAAGGTTTTTTCTTTTTTGCAAAACAATGAAATTATAACAAACAAGTAAATTATGTACAGTAAATAACTTTGAACTGATGGCTTTTTTATGAAAGCTTCAGTCTACTTAAAACTATAATAATCTTAAATATCTAAAGCGAGTCTACAGCAACAATTTCGATACAAACTCGCTTGATATTTAAAACTATGAAATTGTTCTTATAACATATTTTTTTTTACGGAGATTCTCTCCTAAGCAAACAAATTAATTACATAATATTTAGAAGAAAAAATATTTGAAAAGAAAAATTCCAGCTCTATACACAGCAGTGGTACCACTTCACTTCAATTGAAGTAGATCTACTTCTTTTTTTGATAAATTTTTAAGTAGGTACTTCGCACCATCAGCAAAAAATTGAAATCTACTTAATTTCAAAAACTCTTGTTTCAACTAACTTCAATTTTCCAAAAAAAAGGCAAAATCTACTTCTTTTTTATCCGTTCCGCTACAACAGAGCGCAAGTTCTCTGAAATGAACTTTTGTCAAATACGAAACCACGAACAAACTTCTCTGCGGAAAGCATTATTCTCAAACAAAAAAAATATTTCGAAACACGAAAAAATGTTATAAACGATATATTTGACCCACCAAAATAATTGTTAGATTATTTTCAAAAATGTAAGTTAGTAGATGGAAAGTAAATTAAAACTATGAATTGTTATAAAACAAGGTATAAAAAATATACATGTAGAAATGAAGTTAAAAATAATGTATTTTTTTTTATAAAATTAAATTTAATCTTTCTTTTTTAATAAATTATATATACAAAAAATCATTTAAAAATCTACTTCGATTTCTCTCAATCTACTTCACTTTTTTCTTCAAATCTAATTCGAATTTTTTTCCAAAAGTGACAACGCTGATACACAGTGCTTAGAGTTTTGAAAAATCTTTTCAATATTATTATCAATATTATTATTATTTTTTTCCTTTCGATGCGGCGCTCTTTAGTTTCATAAAAATTTGACGTTGAAGATTTGAGTTTAGCATAATTCTTTTAAAATTTAAAAATAAGGAGAAAATCAGATTTTCCAAGTTTATAGTAAACGTTGTTTTTTTTAATTCTCCTCATATTAAAGCCTGATATGAAATTTATTTAACACAATTAAGTTCTTCGGAAATTAATTCTGTGCGAAAAAAAAAGACTGGAGAGCCTCCATTCTCCCCCACTCTTCTTCAAATGATCTACTTTATACTTAATTTCGGTGGTCGAACAGTATCTACCTATATAAATATATTATGTCAAGCTGAACGAAATTTTTCTTTTATGAATTCGTTTTGTCTTTTTTATGTGGGATTTTTTCATTTCACATCAACAGGGTACTATTTATATAGGCTTAAATAATGTAATAATTGTATTTCAGCACGTTTAAAATCAAATTGTTTACATTTTAAACATTTAAGAAAAATGCAATTCATTCGTAAAATATTAGTTTTTGATTGATTTCTTCCATCTACACTTTATACTATAACTATAATATACTATAACTATACATAGGGTAAATTCTCTTAATTTTATTATATCTACTCTTTTTTTTTTAATTTTAACTATGCAAGTTTTGATATACCTACTTATGGCTGATAACTGAATTTTGGTGTACAAGTAAGACATTTTTGAAGCCCTTAACGTTTGGTGTGTAAAAGTATAATCGTATTCATGACATTGAATCGTCATGGACTCCCTTCGAACTTTTAACAAGCTAGTAGTAACATGAAAAGAATGCTACATACACCAATATTCAGCTTCTTTCTTCATTTTGGCAACACAAAAAATACAAAGTAAAAATTTTATAAAACTAAAATGATAATTGTATTATATTATTTACTTATTTTATTTTATATTCTCAAAAATTTATAAGCTACATGCAATAATTATAACAACTTTTATAATGAATATTGATATGTATGAGAAATAAGAAAAAGAATACAAAATAATTAATAAAACCTAAGGTTTAAAAGTAGAATACTCAATGAAGTCAAGACATTTGAATTACGATGTTGTTTCCCCCAAAATCCCATTCAAACAGAATCAAAAAAAAAAATCGCGTATTCCAGCTGATACGTGGAGCTCAGAACGTCTTGCTTTTATATATTTTTTCTCTGGTGAAGACCTCCCGCTTACGATACATTTTGGTGGGTTACATCATCAGTTATCTAAAAAAAAAACCTATAAAAATCCACGGTTTAAATCGTGTATGTTGGGCGGCATATTCGCACTCAGAGAGTCGAGGGCTTTCGGATTTTACCGATTTCAAGTTGTTTCCCAAAAGTCTAAAAACCCCATTTTCGGCAACGCCTATCGGGGTTTTGCGATTCCTAAAAGTCTTGCATCATATTTATAATCAGAGTCATTGATTCCATATTATTTTTCCCTGAATTATTTTTTCACAAAAAATTTACTTTTCATGCGACTTTTCTCGGTAACCAGTTCAATAAATACTTAAAGACGAACGTATTCATTTCCACCTTCATCAGGACTACACTTGTAACATTAATATCTTATGGTTTTATTTCACAGCAAAAATCAGCTGCGGACCTTAACCTAGACTACACGAACAAAATAGTCGTAGTATTCGACTATAATATATAGGCTGATTCGCATAAAATGCGACAAAAAGAAAAAGCGTGTATATGCGGGTGGCAATAGCGCAGTGGATGTAGTGCTTGGCTGCTTACTTAGAGGTGTGGGTTCAAGCCCCATTCTAGGCAGTTTTCTTTTATTTATTCCCTCAGTTTCAACTGAACGCAACCCGTGGGATTTAATGAATTATAAATTAACACCATATGTCTCAGTTCACTGTGCCAATAAAAATTCTTTCCTATCCTTCTATTTTTTCTAAGTAGTGCCGTGCAATTCAGGTTGCAATTAAAAGACCTTGGATCTAACAGGCAAAGAGTTAATATTATTATTATTAGGTCTCTGCTGACAGCCACGTAAACCTAACCTATGTATATAGTCTGGGTCGAAACAAGAAAAATTCGTAAAAAATTCAGGAATTACAACACTTCACAGTTTTTAATAAGTTATCGGGCTTGTATAACTTCAGGAGGAGGCCAATTTGAACAATTTTGGGTAAAAATAAAAAATAAAAATTGTTAAAACAGCTGTTATTTAAAAAAAAATCATTTTTATTTGTTTCGGAACTCTGTCTGATTGAGTTAAAATTGTTAAAACTTTCGATCTAAATAAGTCTAGATTCGGTTTTATACTTTTTAAGAAACTTCAAGAGCATGTCAAATTTTTTAAAGTAAAAACCAGTATTGATTCATACGATTTTTTTTTGAAATGAAAAAAAATATATTTGGTCAAAATGTCCTATTATTTAGTCATTTTGAGTCAAGTGGTGCATTAAATTAAAAATATTGCGATGCGAAAAATTGGCCTTAATTTTATCCAGTAAAAGAGTACAAAAATTAAAAAAAAAAAGGAAAAGTTTAGCATGGATGTATGTGACCTAGAACCTGGATGGTTTAGATTAATTTTAGTCAACCATAATACCATTTTCACAAAAAAAGAATCATTTATAGCTCATATAGATTTTAAAACTTTTGTTTAGGGCCAAATTATTCACACTCTATTAAATACATGCTACAAATATTGTCGAAAAAACCAATTTTAATTAGTTGTTATCAATTATTTAATTAATTATTATCGGTATCATTGTTTATTCATTATCTCATTATGGCCCGCAAGATTTGTTTAGAAAATCCCAGAGGGTTTTTTTATTCACTCTCAGTTAGCGTTGTGAGACAATTTTGTTTATGCGAATTTTATTTACACAAAAGCCCAATATACTACCCTAAATATTATGCATTAAAGTCGACAAATTTCCTAATTTTAATGGCGAAATTTTTAATTAAGAAGAATGTATAAAATGGGGATTAGACTTTTAATTGTATTTTTAAATGTTTGCA
The DNA here is from genome assembly GCA_929447395.1 of Epistrophe grossulariae. NCBI lineage: Eukaryota > Metazoa > Arthropoda > Insecta > Diptera > Syrphidae > Epistrophe > Epistrophe grossulariae. The sequence goes on along the minus strand of OV839568.1, from coordinate 90,887,835 downwards.
ATCAATAACTTATTTATTTTATTTATTCATATAATTTATTTATTTTTGTTCATAAATTAGAAAATTAAAATGAATATATTTTAAGCTGTTTGTTTTGTATTTATTCCTTTTGAAGTTGGTATTATAAAGTGTATTTAAATTACCAATTATTAGGTGATTTACCCTATTTCTTACCACACAATCTCTCTTACATCCACGGATAAGTTTATCGTCTGCCTCATTTCAATGTAATCATTTTGCATTACCTCCTTGTAATTTATCTTAATTCATTGCACATTTTGTAGTGTGCCTCTTATTCTGAATGCAACATTGCATATATGAAACCATGCAGAAGATACCATTTTCAAACCTCATGGTTAAATAAGAAAAAAAAATTAAAAAGAAAAAAAAAATGTTTGTTTACCTCACGGGGAACGTGCTTTTACTAGCAGTATGGTTTTGTTTTCCACCTCAAAGTATCTTCTATAACATTCTTCTATTTGATTCGAAAAATTGATACTTGGATAAATATTGAAGAAATCTTAATTGGATTTGAGAAGAGTGCGAACAAATATTTGTATTTCTACGTCGTCGTAGTCGTTGTCGGCTTTTATTTTGATGATGGTATGAGTTTTGTTTGGTTTTGGGTTTTTAATTGTTTTTTTTTTTTTTTTTTTCTTGTTTAATTGTGCTCATGGGTTAATAAGATGATGATGATTATGACGGTGATGCCTATATGTGGACTAGGCCTTGGCAAGTTATTCCAACACAACTATACAATACGATAACCATCAGGTCAAAGAGCTGAAGTGAACTCTGAGAACATAGTTATTGCTGCGTCTTTACTGAAACGTTGAAGAGCAGTCAAAGATGTAGAGTTTGTAGACCTTAAGAAGTTAAAATGAAAAGATCACTAAACTTGAAAAAAATACGCTGGCCAGTTTACTGAGAACTAAATAATTATGCAATGTTTATATTCGCAAATCTGTTAAAACGTGACGGATTCAATTGTAAGTTTATGCAAGGAAAACAATATTCCAAAATATGCAGATATTTGAGAATGTACTACATGATCATTAAATTGTTGTTCAAAGAAGTGGTGGATGATAAAGTGAAAATTAATCCACCGCAAGCGTAGATAGATTATTCTGAATTGCATACAAATTGTAAATCAAAAGTAATAAAATTCTTTTATCTTCTAAAAAATGTTTGAATATAGGTATAGATATATTATGGCAAGCTATTTGGTAAATAAAACTGTTAATTTTGATCAAACTTAAAAAGCCGAAAAAGGTAGGTAGGTAGGCAGATTTTCTATCTGTCTGCTATGCTACAAACTTATTATTTGTGTTGATATTTTTTTAAACTAAGTACCTTTCTACCTAGTACCTACATTATCATAGTTTGTACATTCCGTTGGATCAAAAATAACAGTACCTACTTGCAATACTAAATTTATTTAGCCATATAGGAATATTTTGATTTTTTCAAAAATCCTTTCACTATTTTAATAACAAAAAATTAAATTTATTATCTAATATCTTCAGACACGGATTACTTTTTTTATAAAATTTTAATAAAAAATGTAGTTGATTTAAGAAAACGTGTTATTGTTTTAACATGAAATTATTTAAAAAAAAAAAATTACTCAATATTTTGACATAGCCTCAGTGTTAATTTTACCTCTAACCGAGCTATTTTAACACTGCGTCTTATTAATTAAATTATGACTTATATAAATATATAAATATTTATTATAAATTATTTAATTATTAAATTATTTACACAACGCATTTTATTCAGTCAGTAATCTGGCTACAAACCGGATCAAAGTAAACAAATTGAAAACGTTCATAAGTATGAAATAGTTTCAAACTCAAATATACAACAAACCTAGTTTAAAAAAAATCATTCTAGAACCATGGTTAATTCACCTTCATTCTCATGTAAGTGTAACTGGGCACTGGTTTAACAATGCAAGGGATTAGGTAAACTACACAGTATAGCATTGTTAAAACACGACCTTGTCATTTTTATTCATCCCTGCGTTCTTGCGCAAACTTAACAATGTTGCTGGTTTTAACAAACATTAAATCCTGTTAATTGTACTGATGGTCCACAAGTGCTGTCAGTTTAATATTAGATGAAGTTATTTTGTCCAGATTTGTTGATTTATTATAGATAATGGTTAAGTTAACAAAGTGTCATGTTGATTTTACAATTAAATCGTGTTGATTCATTAAAATCTTGTACACTGATAAATATGTTACATGATAAAACCGTATTAACAAAATAACCACCTGATATTTGGTTATTTTCTGGTTAATTTTTCCTAATATTTTCTGCGAGTGTACAGTAGAATCCCGAGAAAATGAACATACATTTATTTGCCTATTTGTCTTTTCAAACTGTTCAATCTTTTCAAACATCAACATTTGGTTGAGGAAGAAGATACTCATTGTTGTAAATATAAACAATAAATATTATTTACTAAACAAGTAAAAACAAGAACTAAAGGCAAATAAAAATAAAAAATTAAGTTGGGAATAAATCGTTAATATTTTCGATTGCAAAATTTAAACCCGTTCATCTTTTTGAGCACTTAAGGATGAATATATTTCGTTTCCGATCTGTTCATCTTATAAAGAACCGTTCATTTTTCCGAGATTCTACTGTATATACTTTAAAACTTTGTTAAAAAATTCTTAAAGTCACAAGAAATGTCCTTTAAATGGTTTTATTTTTAAAATAATAATTTGTCTATTCCCTAACTCATTATATTTCTTTTAACTTAATTACTAAATGAATAGACATCCAAAAATGTAAAGAAATTTAAATTTTCCATGTTATTGCCATATCTGTATCTTAATTTGTGTCTTTTCATCTTCTTCGTCTACATTTTTGAAATATTTTTCTCCAAGGAGCTGTAAGCTGTTGCTTTTCTCTCTCTCATTTCAAATTTAATAAATTTTGTATTCAACATTCCAAAGTATCATACCTCTCATTAGGTAATTGTGCACTTCTTTTTTTAAAGATCTGCTATAGTAGAGCTACCTTAACGTTATGAGCGTCTAGGTAAGTAAGTATATATTATAACCTTGACTAACTCAACATTATACTATTTAATTTCCACGCCTTAAGCACTACACTACAACACACTTCATTATTATTGCAACACGAAGTAGTCATAACCATTGTGTCAGGTGAGAATTTCCATTAGAACCCTAAATGGAAAAGCTGAAAAATAAAAAAAAAAAATAGGTTCATGTAATAATACTCTTCCGTATCCGTCTTTAGTGAAAAACCTAGTCAAAATTTTAAAACGGAAATATTGTTTCAAAATAGGGCTTTTTAAATAATTTTAGTATCAAAAGGGGAATTTTTTGATTTGAATTTTAAGTAGAAGGGTTTTAATAATGTAGAAAATTACGAAACAAAATTTATATATTCATTCGAAAATCGTTCCAAGTAGGTACGGATGATAATGTAAAATTACGAAACACAATTTATATTCATTCCAAAGATGTTCCATATACTGCACGGATCATATATATTAAGATAAAATTACTAAAAATAATAACGGTCATCACCATTTTATGTAGTTTCTGTGTTCTGCATATAATTTTGAAATTACGGATTTCAAGAAAATTTGCATTTTTCACTTCTTAATCGCCGGACAGTAAAACAAAAAACAAATAATTGAGACAAAATAGATTTACTATTATTTAAAAAAAATTTAAAAAAAATTGAAAAAATTAAAACAAATAATTAATAATTAGTCATATAGATAGATTTGTTTATTTCGTAATAAAATATTCAAAAAAGTCTGTGACCGCACATTTTACAAATTCAGAGATTTGATACATTATCCTACTACTGAAACATTTTCTTTAACTAAAATAAAAATTATAATAAATAAATTAAAAGAACAAATCGAAGGAAAATACGAACAAATAACCTTCATTCAAAATTTAAAAAAAGCGAAAAAAAACTTAAATTAAATTGAACTCAACAAGTTATTTAAATAAATAATTAAACTTATGAATACAAAAGAAAAGGAATAATAATAATAAAAACAAATATGGAAAAATTAATTAACTTATTTGAAAATAAATGAATAGGCAAACAATATAAGATTGAATAAATAAATAAGTGAACAATTAAATAAATTAACATATAAACAAACTAACAAATTCGTTAATTAACAATAAATAATTTTTAAAATTTAAAATTATCACATAAATAAATTAACAAATAAATGAATTAACAAATAAATAAATTAACAAATGTGGCGTTAACAATCAAACAGAAACTAAAAAAATTTAACCTGAAACCGGTTAAAACGGGAAAACATATATAATTTCTAAAATATTCAAAATAATAGAATGCAGTAAATTTTGTCCTTTCGAAGAATGTTTTTTTTTTTTAAAACAGTTTTGTTTGTTAAAAATATGTTATGGGCATTTTGAAAGCTGTTTTGTTTACATATTTTAACCCCAAACTCAAAATTAAAATAGTAATAACAATTCTTTATTAGTGAGTTTTGAAACAAAATTCTGATAGCAAATTTTGGCATATCAAACTCCATATTTTTAAAAAGACAAAAATACATAAATTTAACAAATAAATAAATAAACAAAAAAAAATAAATGAGTTAACAAATAAATAAATTAACACGATATTTAAGTAAAAACAAATGCAATAAATATCCACAAAAAAATTATCACAGATTATGTACGCTCACAGGCACAATTAATCGCCCACCTCTGTTAAGTCTCACTATGTGTGTTTTTGATAAGTATAATGGTCATTATAATTAATGTTTTCTCTTAATTTGGTATTTTTAGCATGAATTAAACGGTTACTTAACTTATTTTTTTTTTTATTTGAGCATGGTATGCATTTTTGTTTCTTAAACTTTAATTTGTACACGGTTAAAAATTTTGGTGTAGTTTTTAATATTTTGTGGGTTGCATATATGATGACAACACCAAAAATGTATTAAAGTTTAATACATCGCAAATATTAGATTTTTACTTTTAATACAAAAACTATTACATTTTATAATAGAACATTATTAGAAAAAGAGAAGAAATAAATTGAGGAAATTTCTCATAAGGAAATTCCTCATAAAGAAATTTCTTACAAGGAAATTTCTCTTGAGAATTAATGCAACACAGAAAATATTATGAATACATACACGTAATTCGTAATAGTTATAATAATGAATGTGTATATTTATCTTTGTATGTCAATTTATTTCCATTTGGGAATAATTATTCTTATTATTTTTATTATAAAAATAACATTCTTTTCTCCATCGTTTTTCACAAATGAGGATAGAAATCTTATTGCGATTGAAATTTTGTCTACTAATTAACATATTGTGCCTCGAAAAACTGCAAAGCGCCTTCAAAATAATGCATATTTAAATTTTTTATTTTTATTTTTCTTGCTTTTTAATACAATATTAATAAATTTTAATCTTGGTTGTATTAAAAAATGACGCAGTCTGTTCAATATGTTCATATTCAATATGGCTGATAAAAAAGAGCATCGAAGCAAAAAAAAGGCGAGGAGGTATTAGAATGTAATCAAAAATGATTAGAAAAATTCTTATATTTGAAATGGCAACGGAGAGAGAAATTTTCCCTCTCTACAAGGGATATGTTTTATTCTTTTGGGTTAAGATCGACTCTTTTTTGTATTACAAATGATGTTTTTATACAAAAATATTAGAATGTAATAAGAATTAATTAGAATTTTTTTTAATATTTCCCTAGTATTAAAATGTAATATTTGATGTATTGCATACGGCTGTAATACAAGAGCTGTATTAAAAAATACCCCAGAATTTTTAACCGTGTAGTTTTTATTACTCAAACCTTGCTCAAAATAATCCCTTCAAAAAATTTTCTTATTCTGAATCAATATATTTACTAAAATCGCAAAATAACTGGGTGGGCGTTTAATTGTGCCTGTGAGTGTATTAAGCTGGTTTATGAAAAAATTCTCTGAACTATCACAGCTGATGTTAAAATTATTTACAAGTTTACGAATCTTTACGACAATCAATTCAACATTCTCCTTGCTGTGGAGATTTAAGGTTGAATAATGCCAAGGAAGGTTTGGCATCATTTTCGAAACTTTGTTTTGTGATACATGCAACGTCTTTCTAATTTGTATCGTAATTATAAAGGCTCCGGGATCTTAGCACCTCATATATGGGATATTCGCAAAAAAAGTATACCATTTGAAAGGCCACCGGATCGTGATAAAAGGTTAGCTAATTTCAGTAATTGGTCGGGCATAGGACTTTTTTTTATGAATTAAAAAAAAAATTCAAGGTTACAGTATAAGACTTTTAGCACCTCATTAGTCAAATTTCGCAAAAAAATGCATACCATCTGAAAGGTTATTTTATACTTATAAAAGGTCAGCTATATTCAGAAATTGGTCAGGCATAGATTTTTTTAATGATTGCATTTATTTGTGAAAGTCCTTTAGAACGAAGTTCTAAAAGTCTTATACTAGTGACCTTAAAAAAAAAACTTAAAAAAATAAAAAAAAAAATCTATGCCTGACCAATTTCCGAAAATAGCTGACCTTTTATGAGGACTGAGTTACCTTTCAAATGATATATATTTTTTTCGAATATCCCATAAATGAGGTGCTAAAGGTACACGTGACCTTCTATGACCTTAAAAAATTTATAAAAAAAATCTATAGCTGACCAATTACTGAAACTGCCTGACCTTTTATAAGGATAACCTAACAGATGGTATATACTTTTTTCTAATATCCCACAAATGAGGTGCTAAAAATCGCTATGACCTTGAAAAAAATTAAAATAATTATTAAAAAAAAAAATATGCCTGACCAATTACTAAAACTACCTGACCTTTTATGACCTTTTACTGACGTTTTAAATTGCATACTTGTTTTTTTATAAATTCCACTAATGAGGTGCTAAAAGTCTTATACTATGACATTGAAATTTTTTTTTTAAATTCGTAAAAAAATTCTATGACTGACCAATTACTGAAATTAGCTGACCTTTTATCACGATCCGGTGGCCTTTCAAATGGTATACTTGCGAATATCCCGTAAATGAGGAGCCAAAAATCGCTAATGACCTTGAAAAAGTTACAGCTTGGATTACAAGTTTTCTAAGCTTGACCAATTTCTGAAAATAACTGACATTTTATGACCAATTGGTGACCTTTTAGATGGCATAATTTTTTGGCGAATATCCCATATATAAGGTGCTCAGATCCCGGAGCCAATTATACATGAATTTTTTTAAATGAGCTGAAATAATATTGAAAAGATTTTTTAAGCTATAAAGGTAGACCAAATTTTGTATGATTATAGTTAAAAGGTTCGTAATAGTCCAAACAAGGAAAAGAAATGCAAAAGTCCACTGATCCGATAGGTGGATAGGTGGAGTGAAATTATTACAAAATACTTTATTTGTTTATCAAAATGACTCATATTCACAATATTTGTTGCTTAAGTGTCCTTTTTGGTATTTTTTTCAACAAAAAAATGTGTTGTTGATTTAAGAATATATCTTGTTGTTCTAACATGAAACTCTTGTAAATAAAAAAAATAATAAACATTTTGATATGACTGCATTATTAATTTTACCCAAAATCGAGCTTTTTTAACTACACGCACTAAATCTACAACGTGTACCAGTTGACGTTTTATAGAGTTGTTTTTTAAAGTGTGTGAAAGTATATGTACTTCATAAACAGATAACAATGCCAGAATCGGTTTCCAAGGCAGTCATTTGGTGTTTGCGGTATAAGCTTGAGAGTAGAGTAGGTAATTGGTTCTCGCATGGTCAATTGTGTGTCATAGGTTTCTGTGTCAGAAAACCATCAGCTTGTTTGGTTAAACACTAAAACAGAGAATTGGCGCGTTCAGAAAAGTGAGATCTCAGAGATTTTTCTCACTCAAAAAGTGAGTAAGCGAATAAAATTTTTTTTTTCTCTGAATTTTGACAGCAAATCTCAGAAATTTTGCTGAGGAATCCCGTTCATGTGACTGAGATTGCTGAGATCTCATTTTCCTGAACATGCTGAAATTAACGAAATGGTGATGTTCAAACAAATAAAATCAAATGAAATAAATTGAAAAATAAATATCTTGTGGTAATAAATCATTTTTTAATCTCATTTGTACTTTGTTTAAAAATTTCAAATAGCTAGTTAATTCTAAAAAAAAAATGCACGACTGGGTCGCACACGAACTTGCTCTCATGCACGATCAAACTGTGGTTTTAGAATCCGTATATTTTCAACCTCTTCATTTGATTTTAAAAGAAATAAATTAGTTATGGAAGCTTATAAAAAACGTAGATTAGTTCAGGGTTGTGAGTAATTTATAATTTTAAAAAAATCGGTAAGCCATATGGTTTTTTGGACTTGTGGATGGTAAAAGATTTAATTCGCAAGCTCTTTCAGATTTATGAATTTAAAAATATATAGGTATAGCTCTTTGGGATTAGGGAGTTAAATGATATTCAATTCATAAGCCCTTTTCACATTGTTAATTTATTCCTATATTTTTCTTTATTAGCTTTTTTATTATAATTTTATAGCGCATAATAATCTGTTTTCTATTGATGTGCATAATAACAACAAAAATCAATTGAAGATGTCAATCAAAATCCAATTATTTTCAATTTACTTTATTTACATACATCTATACCTATCACTTAAAGTACCTACCTAATGATGGAATGACATGATATCCGAAAAAACACGCAACACGTGTTAATTGGTTTAAATGTAATATTCCATTAAAAAAAGTACCTCGCTTATACTTATCATTTTTGTCCAGACATTCCAACCCATAGTGCATGACACTTATTCTTTACATTTGATCCAAAAAGACAACAAAATTTTGTATCTTTTTTATACTTTGAAAGAATTTTGGCAAGGTTAACAACTTAAAAAGTCATTCCCCTTCGCATTCGATTTTTGTTGTTGTTGTCGTTTTTTTTTTTATTATTTTATGTCTTCCAATAAAAATCATAAAATGTCTCAAATTGAAAAACAACACAACAAAAAAGGCTTAACGATTAATAAAATTCAAAAGTCCTGCGACAACTTATAAAAAGGGTATTTATTTTGTTCATGTGTTAAGGCGGTCTACATCATCGAACTTATAGGAGAAGAAAAAAAAATCCCCCAAAAAACACGATTTTTGTTCGTTTGGAATTAGGATCAAGGGCCAAGCCAAACTAAAACCAAATTAAACCAAACCAAATGGGATACAGCATTTCGGCATTTTGGCTGCGGCATGGAGGCGCGCCAGCCTTCTTAACGTGGCGTCATTCATCCAGCAGGAGTTTGGCACAATGCCGTCCAGGGTTACTATATGAGTCGACCTTATGTACAAACGAATTTATTTGACAATGGCAGCAATGTATATATAGCTTTGCTACGAGTATCAGCGATAGAGATGGATACGTCGGCGGTGGCAACGGCAGGGGGAACTAAAGTAAAACTTTTGACAGGCGGTTAAATAAAATTCGTTTCATATACCTACGACTTATGTGTAGGTATTAGAATTGGGGTTCTCCTTTGAGAAGAATTTTATGAGCGTGGAATATAACTGTGTAGCGTTAAAAATCAGCGGTGTGGCGGTTGATTGCTTTTATGCTGCCTCGAAGTTTGTGGTGATTTATGATGAAGGTGTTTTGATAATGGTGAAAGTTTTTAAAATAAGCTTGATGTTTATTAAGATTGTAGCACCAAACTGATTTTATTTGACTGGATATATACCTAGGTAGGCTTAAGATAAAATTATTCCTTATAAATCACAAGTTTGAATTTTTGAGCTTTTATCATTTTCATAAATGTTTTTTAAAAGAAGCTTAGTACGAAGTCAGAATGCAATTACGCAAAAGAATTTCAGATAAGTATATTTTATGTTCAAGCTCAACCTACGGCGCGGCCCTTCTATCCGTCCTTAAAAAATCAAATCAATCCGGTTCTATTTGGATTAAATAGGCAAACATTTTTTTTGAAAAAAACACCACATGTGAGTTAATTACGCTTCAATTCACTACAGTAACACTGGCTCATCCAATAGAGCTTATGCTACTTCCATTGAAAATTAAATCAAACAATCGAACCATTTCACTTCAACCGTCATTAATCTTTCAGAATTCACAAGATTAATGCAGGGGTTCTCCTAAATAGATATGCTGGCTGTATAATATATACAAGTTCAAATTATTGGTGGTTGTTTATCAATAACGCCCCCTTAGGGAAATAATTCCCATATATTTTAAAGATCCAGATACAGTAGAATCTCGGAAAGATGAACGGTTCTTTAAGATGAACAGCTCGGAAAGATGAACGAAATATTTCCACTTTTCAGTGTTCAAAAAGATGAAGGTTGAAATTTAGTACTCGAAAAGATGAACACTTTATTCCCAACATAATATTTTACTGTTTCTTTGCCTTTTAGTTCCTCTTGAACAGTACTTTGGGACTTGTTTTGACTTGTTATGTAAATAATATTTAATGTTTTTATTTATAAAACTTTATCTTCTTCCTTAACCATATGTTGATGCTCCGAAAAGATGAATAATTTGAAAAGATGAACGGACCCTGTTTTATATCTGTTCATGTTTTCGAGATTCTACTGTATGTATATTAAATGTACATATTATGTTTATATGAGCCTTCTATTTACTTCCGAGCCCTTTCTTTTTGTCGAATTACTGTCATTGAATTGACTCATTAATTTTTTATCGAGCGAAAGAAAGGGGAACATTTACTTTTTTTTTTCCCCCAAAAATGAAAACAAAAAAGAAATGTTTGTTGGCATTACATGATGTTAAAGTGATTATATGATGTGTGTGAGTATTTTTATACTGCACACGCACTTCGTCGTCATCATCGTCGTCGTCGCACCTTACAAGTTTCAACTCACTCAATGCCAATGTCAATGTTGACGTTTTTTTTTTTTTTGTCTTTCTTGTGCAACTGATGACGTGAATGCTGGTGGCGACAGTGGTGTAAAGCGTTATAACCAATTCAGACGGTGATTATAAGGTGAGGCCGAGCAGATTTACCGCACACATGTCATGAAACGTATAAAACTTACCTATCCTTAAGTTTATTTTTGGCATGGTACCATAAACAGTGGGGTCCAACATATTCGAAATTGAATATAAATTAATAAACTGAATTGAATTTTGGTGGTTCATTTGATTTTACTGTTTTTACTTGCTCTTAGAGCAAGTGCGTCCTTGTGAACCAATTTCCGCCAATTCCGTACAAAGCATTTTAATGTGATTTCCTATAGAGGCGAAATTCGAATTTTCGTTTTAGTTCATCTAAAACGGGCAGCTGTCATACAACAATATCGTTTTATTTTGAACGGCTTGAAAACTGCTCAAACGATTTGGATTAAACTTCGTACTTTTTAAAGAATAAATTGATTTTAGGAAAACTGCGCCTCAGGTTCTTTCAAAAGAATTCGAATAACGCAGTGGCGGATTCACGGATGGGAGGGGGGTGGGGGTTCGGGTCCTGACGCCCCCCATGAGCATGGCAACAAAATATTTTTGTATGTATTAATTTATTGATTTACATATCAAATATATATTATTAAATATTAACTTCTCTTCGACCTAAATTTCGACCAGAAATTTCTTCAAGTGTAATGAATAGGTATACCTCAAAAACTTCAACTGCATTTTAGTAGAAAAAGGAGTATACCTTCCTACATTAGATTGCGTAATAGTTTTATGATGGAAACTTAGTTCAAGGGCTTAAGGTATGTTAAATTTTGAAGACTTAAGCAATTTATCATACCTATACCTCTCCAAAGCAACATATTAAAATATTATTCAATATTACCTATAAGGGCAAAAAGAAGTTAGTTATTTTTCTAAAAACTTAAAGTTGTGCTGTTTTGTGCTAAAAAAATTATACAACATGAAGAGATACAAAAATCGCATATTTCCAACTTTTATGACCGAACGCAAATGATGCGAAGGAACTTAGCGTGAAATTAGCACCATCATTTTCGCTGTATGTGCTCAATTTGTGCTGCGATGTGCCGTAATATTTTTTTTTTTCATTTACAATTTTGCAAATTTTAGTGATGAATTTTAAATTTGCAATTTTATTTTTTTTTTTCAAAAATACGATTTTTTAAAAAGTTATAATTGTGCTGTTTTAAGCTCAGTTTGTACTTACTTGCATTTTTTTTTTAAGTTGGCGGTGCTAACTTCATAACTGTGCACATAAATAATGTAGCAAAAAGCCCACGCAAGTTTTATTTTTCTTTAAGTTTTCTATTTGTAGTTGGACCCCCTCCCACATGACCAAATCGTGGATCCGCCACTGGAATAACGGGAATAGGATTTTGAAGGTTTTTAAGGAAATTACCTTATTTTTTAGTTATGCAAATATAGCTTTTTAATGGCAATACCAATTTTGTGATGATTTTGTAGTTGAGTGCTTTTGAATAGTATAAATAATATTGCATTTAAAAATTTTGAAAATTTGTAAATTAACATTTAAATATGAACTTTTAAAATGTAACCCGCTTTTTCGAACATATAGCCCCACTGTGTTAAGTAGCAATAACGCGAATGTCAATCTCCTACACACATATTATTTATACGAACTGATGATGACAATTTATTTGAATACTGCAGTCACGCACGCATGCACCTTTCAGACGGAATAAATTCTATACTCGCGTATAATACGGTTTTTGGTGGTGTGGGAAAATTTGTATTTTATGTGTGTACTCGTATATATAGATTCTAGTTTGGGGCGCTTGATGCGAAAACTTATATGATTTAGAATTGTCTGATATACAATCGTGGAGGCAATTAGACTTTCTATACAATATATTGTGATGGCATGGGGGTCAATAAAGCGTTGGTGTCGCAGAGATAATGTGGTCGCCGAAAGTGGGCCGTGGGAAATGTGTTAAGTCTAGACATTTTTTTCTTTTTGAAATTTATAAAATAAATATTCAAATTAAACGAAATAAACAATGATAATGATATTTTGTAGGCTGAATTAAGTGCATATAAGGAGGTTTTGTTTTTAATCAATTTAGATGCATAGCGGACTGAGGCTTCTTTTGATGTTTTAGGTTGCAAAAATAATAAATCATCTTATAAAATGTTATGATCGATTATAAATGCTAGAGAATTTTTTGATTCGAAAATAGATTTAAAGAACTAGATGAGGTTTTTCAGCTTTCAGCTATTCCTCCAAACTTATTTCTATGAGGAATATCGGTATTTGGAGTAATCTCAGAGAGGATAAATTGCTTTCTTCCTCCTGGTATCGTCCTAGGTGTGTATTCACCTCCAAAAGGAGACAGACAAATTGCATATTTATTAATTAAATCCATGAAATCAAATAGTAATGGGATTTTTAGTATAATAACCCTTGGCGTAACAGTTAGTGCATTGGACTAGAACGTCAGAAGTCTAGGATCCACTGATGAAATAATTTTAATTTTAACTTACTGGCTGAACACAATGCCCTGCTGCAACTGGCATCGGAGCTGCAGCTGCAACTGCTTTCAAAAAATGTCGTATACGTTGTTTTTTTATCTGCCCACAATGAGATTTACAGCTTTTTATATATTTTAGGAAAAAAAACAAAACAAGGAAAAAAAACAACCACGAGTTTATTATTCGCTTTTTTGAAACGTCAAAAGTGTTGCACGTGAAAAAGTTAAAAGTTGGTGAACCTTTACAGCACCGTCTGTTGTCGCGTTGTGTTCTTAACATTGAATTTGTGTGTATTAAATATTTTGACAGCTAAATTCAGTTGCAGCTTCCAGTTGCAGCTCCGTATCCATTTTGTTCAGCCAATTACATCATATTATTAGCCCCATGGTAGGCCGCTCAGTGGCCCAAGCAAACGAAGATTGAAAAGCAATCGGTATTTTTTTTACTACTAAAAAAAAATTCGGAAAAATGTTTATAAATGGTATTTTCCATAGAACCATTTTTTTTCTTCTCGATTTTCTCAAAAACGGTTCAACTGATTTTGATCAATATTTTTTGTATACAAAAATTTTTAATTAAAGAAAAAAATTTCGAAAATGTTTTTTGAGAAGTTAATAATTCCAAAACGAAGTGATCGATTTTTATTAAACTTAGCAACCATGCAGTTTTTTTAATATTAGCCGGGTTTTATTTTCATGATCATGAAAATAAAACAACCCACGATCTCAGTGACAACTCGTTACATACCCAACTCTTTTTTTCCTTTGTTTTTTTTTTATTTCTATACACCCATTGTCTATTTTCTTTACGCTACTGACGACATTGTGTGTGTTCCAAATGGATTTGGAAAACCAAATTCAAAACAAAGTTGGATCTTGTGTTGTTTCTGTAATACAGGTATTTTTATAAGCAAATCTAATCTGGTTCTTATAACAAAATAACGGGACCTCCTATATAAATGTATAAAAACCAGTAAGGAAAATTTCATTTTTCTCAAAAACGACTCCTTCGATTTTAATAATTTTTTTGGTTTTCGAGTAATTATCTCTAATGAACTTTCTTAAACAAGAGCTTCTAATAAGTTTGAATAATATTGCAAATCAAAATTTAAATAATAATATTTTTTCTAAAAATTGTTTTCAAAATTTTATTTATTATCTAAAGACATTTTAAAAAAAACACTCCTATTATTTTTTAATTTTTTTCTCATAAATTAAGAGTTATTTCAGACATCAGATGGCGTACATATAGCGTTGGTGTCAAAACAATTTCAGATTTTGTTTAATTAATTTATTGCTAATTATGTATTAATTTTTTCGCCAATTTTTCAGTTTAAACATGTAAGTTTCATGCATGTATTATGTGCACCATGGTGCTATATTTCTGTTAATTTCTATTCTACGTTTTTAGCACGTGTCATATAAATATAGGCTCCCATAACTAACTTCTAACTTCTTAGATTAATTCGCTCTTCAATATCTCACAATGGAACCAAAAAGGGGCACACATACTATTTTTATATTCATTTTTGTGTTTTTCAATTGAAAATAATAGTTTTGTCGACATTCATATACCTAATACTAGCTGATCCGCCAGACGTCGAACGAAATTTTTCATCAATTTTGGCATTTTAAAAAGTTCAAATAAAATGTATTGGGACATCAAACAACCCTTTGCAATGTATTTGTTTCGTTTCTTTTCCTCGAAATTGAACAGCATATTCGTTTTATACTCATAATAAAAAGATGACCTTATAATGGCGCTGGAATCGCCCGTAGCGCCCGAATGGCTACTTCCGGCCCTGCTTACGTTCAATGTTATTCAAAATTCGAAACACCTATATTTGCTTCAAATTTCAACCAGAAAATTTTTATGTGATTTCTTAAAGGTGAAATTCGAATTTTCTTCAACTCATCTAAATCGAGTCTACAGTACAACGATTCGGTTTTTTTTTTATTTTCTCAAAAACAACTTTGGTATAATTTTGATTAAATTTCGTATCCGTTTGTAATATATAAAGTGATTTCAATATAATTGTGTGTCATGTTTTTGAAATAAAAATTTCACACAATCTAAAATAATACAAACAAACGTACAAAAATAATATAAAGTTTTCGAAAATTTTAAAATTAATTATCTTGTCATGATAAAATTCCTCTAATCTTGGCCATTTTATAGTTTCAGAAGACAACTCCCCTCGATATCTGAGCTAATATTTTATGAAGATTGGTAGTGTAAACATTTTAACTCTATACGTCAATTTATTTCAAATTTGACATTTTGTTGCGATAAGATTAAAACGAATTAAAATTTGCCACATAACAAGTTTAAACAGTTTGACTTCTGTTTTTAACTTGAAAATATCTTTAAGTCTCTAATTTCTAATGTGATTGACAGAATTTAAAAAAATATACAACGTACAACTATTTGACAAACATTCAGATACACTTTTTAAACTGATTTCTAAAAGTCTGTGTGTCTTTTGAATTTTGTTAACTCCTCAAAAGTAAAAGAAACTCTTTGACTATAGCTCTTTTGTTATGAGTACGTGACACAAAACTTCAATTTTTCACAAATTATAAAAATAGAACTTTTCCATGCCATAGGTATAACAACTCATTCATTCACAACAATAAAAAAAAAAAAAAACTCACCCGAATGACAACTCAACCGGATTTGTACAAAAAACTGATAATTTCTCGTCACACCTCATAATTCGAGCTCACTTCCTTCCTATACTTCCTCTGTGCCACAACATCAATCAATTCATAGCAAACTCTATAATGCTTTCTATATATTCTTTCTTATCGAATCAAATTTAATGGTTTTCTCTCATTTTGTTAGACTGACATTTTAACAAAGCTCATCATCGTCATCATCATAATAATCTCCCAAGAACCCGCCCTACTTTTATAATCAAATAATAATAAAAATTCAAAACCCTGTAGTTACGACTTACGAGTAAGTTAACAAATGAAATTCACTTTATTAATTGCTTAATACAAATTACCACGCGATAACATTAAAATGAAAAAAAAGACCCACGCATATCAGGGTGGTTGTTTAAAAACATTGTTAATTAAAATTAACGCCAACAGTGTTCAGATGATTAACGAGAGAATAAACAAATCAGATTCATCATCAACAATCTTTTTTTTTTATTCTGTTTACTTACCTTAAATGGATAAGATGGCAAAATGTAGATACGAATCTAAATGTAAACAATCTTTCCGGTTTGGTTGTTGGAAAATTGTATGGCCACATGCAATTTTTACCAGGACCAATGACAGTGCTGTGTAAAAAAGTTTGACATACATTTCTCATTGAGAATGAAAATTTGTTATATGGAGAGAGACAAAAAGGGTTTTACATTTTTCATAAAAAATATCATTACCTTAAGTTTATTCTTTGGTGAATTTCCTTGTGACTTTAAAACTTAAAAGACGTTATCATATCAGTCTTATTTATAAACCCATTTCAAAGTTCGACTATTTTATAACTTTAGATAGCTGTCCAACTCCAAAACCTTATTTATAAATATTTCCCACTGTGATCAGTTGTCTAAACCTATTCTTGGGTGTGTTTAAAGAACAAGCATGGGTACTTTCTAGTTCCGAATTGGCAAGTTGAATGACAAGTTAACGAATCAACATTAACCGATCGAAAAGTTGTTAGGTAGATAACTTGGTGTTAATTAGTCGTTTATTAGTTGTGACTGTTTCGAATTTTTTTATTCTGTTCTTTTTTTTAGTTATTTCACTAACTTGATATGAAGTAAGCGAAACACACCTCAAAAAGAGGTTAAAGATTGTTATAGTGAATAATTTATTGCTTAATAATTTGACGTTAGCTAGTCTTTAATTGTGGAAATTTCTATTTTGTCGTGCAATGTTTTTTATGTTTTATTGAAGCTAGCAAACATCACTCCAAAACGGGGGTAAAAACTATGATATGTTCATGTTCATGGCATTATAATTTACCGTTCACAAGTTCTTATAATATCTTCTTTTTTTCGTGCTATGTTTTCTATGTTTTTTTTACCTTTAGACAAAAACAAATTTAGAACAAAGAACAATAAAATCATAGAAAATCGCATGACAAAGTTGTTATTATCACAACTAATTATCGGTTAATTATAATAAACATTCAATGTAACAAGTTCTGTTCTGCTTTTTGAAGGGCTGCTTCGCTAACTTAATATCAATTTAGCGAGGCTGCAAAAAACATAGAATTCACTGAACGACAAATTCGTAATTATTACAACTAATTAGCAGAAAATGATCCATCTAACTTAAATGCAAAGTAGGTACATATACACATGTATTTAAATATTTATAGATACTCGTCTTACTTAAACTTTTTTTTTTAATGTGGTAAGAATAATTTCACCAAAACTGTTTGCACAGCACTACGCAACACCGTCAGACAAAATTAAATATAAACAAAAAAAAATAAGAGTTGACAAACAAAATACTTACATATATAGCTAACCTGTTTCTTTTGAGTTTGTTGTTGTTGGTCTCAAGTTTTCATAAATAATTTTTGGGAAGAAATTTAAGAGTTTGTGAACCTTTGTGGTTTCTTAGAAATTGATGCCTTTTTTTAGTTATGTTTTTTTTTTCTGTTATATCAAGTTTGGCTGCGGTTAACAATGTTCTCTTGGGAATTTAGTTATATATTTTTAGCATTTTCATTGGAATATAATTGAGTGACGGAATTATTATGCAAATATAATGCTTGGAAAAAATAAAGGGTGTTTCTGTTTCAGGTTACTATACGCACTTTTGATTCAAAATAGCTTTTAACGGCTTTTAGTCCTACAAATATTGGCGTTTCGTCCCGGCGATCTCACTTGCACTCATCAGTGAGGGCCTTGTCAATATGCAATTTTTGTTAAGTTCAGTTCATCTTACATAGATTTAGTGACGAATATCTACTGTGAACTATATCCAACAAGACTAGAATTCCTAATCATTAAATTGGAATTTTTGCAGGTCTAAAGGCCGTTAAAAGCTTTTATTGAATCAATAATTCAACAAGTCCAAATAAATAGTGCTAAGTCTTCTACTTGGCTGATGTATTTTTAGTAGATTGATTGATTTTTTTGCTAAGTACCTTCATACAAAAAAAAATTAAAAATTAAATTCTTTAACAAATCTTAATTTAGGATGTGGCCTTACATCAAATTTCTTTAGTAAATAAATCTTAATTCTTAGAAATAAATTAAAAAAAAAAAAGTTGCATCAGTTTTTTAATAAATTAACTTTTTATATATAAAATTTTCAAACATTTTAAGGAAAAAAAATTGGTACACCATTTTTTAGTATTTATTAATGCGAAGTTAAAAAATTAATTTTGAAAACAACATCATCTACCAATTTTTTTAAATATCAAAGTTTCAAAAAAATTATTTTGAATTTTTTTTAATCAAAAATTTGTGTTTTAAAAAATGTTGGTATGCTACCGCATAGATAAAAATAATAATTGAACCAAAAGTTGTATATTGGCATCAAAATAATTACGGATTTTGTTTTCTCAACGCCACAAAATTAACAATTAAAATTTTCAATGAAAGTTAAAACTGACACTTAAGAATAATTTTTGTTAAAAATATTACAGATTATGTTAAAAACCGCTTGGTACCAAATTTAATAAAAATCGACCAAGTCGTTTTCAACAAAAAAATAAATTTTTTTTAAAAATCCCAAAAAATATTTTTTGGAAATGTTTGCTATTAAAATTAATAGCATTTTTTTTTTTGAAAAATCTGTTTAGCTATTTTCGAGAAAAATGAGATTATTCAAAAATTCTAAAAAAAATATGACATATACCATTTTTTTAGTCCTAAAAAAATAAAATAAATTAAAATTTAAAAAATAATTATTTGATAAGACAACATTGTGTCGTCATTCATAACTTTAATCTGTAAGGGTTTGTTCCGCTTTTGCACCTCTGCTGAGGCCCGTGACAACATTTAAAACATATAGAAAACTGAAAAACACTCAATAAAGTTGTATACCATATTTACTTTCCCCATACATGTGACAATATGCAAATAAACTTGATAAAGCTAACTTGAAGCGAAACATATCAAATATGAACTCAAAAAGGTATTAATAAGCAATTAGTAACAAAAAATAAATAAATAGTAAATAAGCTTCAAATTACTTAAGATGATTGACAAAAAATACATATTTATCTTTTATTTATGCATTCCATAGAATTCCTCCCATCTTCCATCCACTAATACTACCTGATTGTTTTTATATTAACTTTTTAAATGACATCCTAATTTTTACAGAATCTTTAAATAGATCGTAGTATCAAAATAACAGTGCTATCTTTTCTAATTGGCCATAACTTGTGATAATCAGTTTTATCGAAGAATCCAAAAAGACTCGTATTTATCGATACATAATATTTGATTATTAGATACTGCTAATGTATTCCCGATAGTACAATAATCTGACGAAGTTTCTAATCTGCATACATAAATTTCTTGTAATTTTCTTCCAAATATTCAAAACATTTTTTTTTTTTCAAATATTCTTCAATCATCGCTTAAGAAAATTATCATATCCGTTTCCGATTCAAAGACACAATTTCTTTTTAAATTGAAATCTATTTTTAATTTAATCCAACTAACCTTTCACTCTGCTTGAGTTTAAAAATCATTCATGGAAAACTATGAAAACAAATTTGTGTTAAAAAGAAGACAAATATCATATATGTATGTATAATTAGAAACAGGTTATAACTTGAAATAGAACATTTTGACAATGGATTGACATATGAGTTTAGCTTTGATGTGTTACACTTGTTGAGGTTTAATTTGTCAGTTGACAGCTCGGTGGCAGCGTAGGCTCGCCGGGGAGTATTTGGAAATTGTATAGGATTGTAAGGTAGGTATTTAAAAAACAAATTTTCTACACCCTTCGCTATCACAACACCAAAGACCAAAATTTGGTATGTTTTTCAGTTTTTGTGTTAGATACTCCTTTCTTATAAATTTCAATAAGGAATTTTGTTGCTAATAGAAAATCAAATTCTGTAAAAATTTTTTTATTTTATAAATAATATGGTATAGATGTGTTGTTTTACTGAGAGTCAGCAAAATGTTTACATGTAAACAACACCAACTTAACTTTTTTGTGAACAGACAATAGCAAAGTGGTATCACTTTGTTCTCTTATGTTAGCATACCGAGCTGACAATACATTCTCACTTAAACAAGACTAATACAATCTACTTAAAACTCAGAACTTTTAGCACGGTAATACTCTTTTGGATAATTTCTTTAGTTACTATACTCTGTGCAATTCGCCACAACTTGAAAAAGAAGAAATACCCATAAATCAATTATGTACTTATCATTAAATAATAATCATAATAAGCTAAAGCCAAGCTATATATTTAAACGCTCTCTAAAAATGGAAATAATTAAAAAATAATTTAATAACAGACTTGGCACGGTCAAGTGTTCTGAATTCTCCAAACGTGCGTCGCTTCGTTGTCGTTCAGTTTTTGAATTGCGTTTCGAATAAATAAAAATAATGATTTGTTTAAAGGCTGGCCGACGCGCCCGCCGCACTAACTTATAATCTATTCTTACATCACAAATTAATCAAAGCTTATTTATGATTATGATGAATATATAATTAGATTCAATTGTAAGATAACATCCAGATTCAATTTTTTTTTTATTAAAAATGAAGTCATCAGAAAACAAAAATCCAAAAAGAATCTTTCAATTTTGTATTTCAATCTCTCTTTATAAGCAAATCGACATTTCATCATGTCACATTCATCATAATTCATAACAATAATCATCGAGATTCATTGGGGAATCAATCAGAGAATCTAAAGTGGGGTCCTCCATATTAAAAAAAAAAAAAAAGACATCCATGTGCCCTAGATATTTGTATATTTACCCCAATGAGATGACATCAAGCATATTCATTGTACCCTTTATTAAAAAATTTACTGTTCCTTGATTATGATCTCAGTAAAAAAAAAAATACATGTGTGTATAAATCTATTGAAGTCAATGCCAGGTCTTGAGATAAGATTTGTAGGTTATATGCCTAACTCTTTCCTCACTTGATTTTTTTTAAGTATCAAAATTGAGATTTGATCATTTGTATGTTTATATACATAAGTGTTGTATTCCGGTTGAGTTTAAACAATTTAGAAGGTAAACGACGACGGCGGGCGGCGACTTACAGTGAAATCCCTCTTTACCGTTTGTTCCCTCAATACATCCGGATTAAAACTTAAATCCGGATGCATATTTACATTGAATTTTTATAATTTACATCTGGATTTAAGTTTAAATCTGAATGAATCGAGTGAATAACATAGCGGAAGTGTTTTGAGGTTAAACCCGAGTTCACTCCTTAGATCAATTTAGATCCAAATTTTAATCTGAGTTAAATCCTAAGATCAATTAAGATCCGGATTCTGAGTTAACTCGACAAATTTGTTGAATTAACCCTGGGAAAAATTCTTTACTAAAAATCGATTTGCGACGCTATTGAAAGGGGATTTTATATAGTTTTTTGACAGCTAACATGTTGAAGTAAATCCTCCATTTGTAGAATTAAGTATGTAACTCTGATTTAACTTAGAGTTAACTTAGCACATATTTATCATAACATATTTACAAACCCAGCCTAAACGTTTTCTTACTTTAGAGCGCCATCTACATCTCAAATCTTATTTTTAAAAAAATGTCATCGATGTATAGATTCTAAAGGTGGTTATCTTAACCTTTTCCAAAATGAGTACGCTCAATGAACATAAGCGCTATTTGTACAAATGTGGTGCAAATATTTGATTTATAGTGGTTTAGCAATTCTAAAGGTAAGACTGCATTTGGCGGAACTGCATTTCAGCGGAACTGAACTTCACGACTTATTTGTAGGAAATTGTATGATATAAATCGCACTAAGCGACAACTGCACTTCACAGCGCACCTCTAGACCCGAACACACCTCCCCCCCCCGTGGATCCGCTACTTGTACAGGCTAGTACGAATTGTAAAATTAGTGTCCCAATAAAGATTGAACAAGGTTTATTTCTATTTTGTTAGATTAACTAAATTAATTTTTGTAGTAAATCTTCGAGAGTTAAAGAAGATTAAGGGTATATCATATTTAATCTCGATTAAGTTATCGGTGTAGGGCTGAACACGACACGAGAAAAGTCTCAATAAGTGACCCAGAAATTTTGAAATTGTATTTTTTGGACTGAAATTTACAGAGTACCTATTGGCGGGCTAAATGGTCTCGACACAGAGGATTAAAATTAAAATATTTATTCATTTCAATGGTAATATTAAGCAGCTTAGATTTCTTTTCTAATTTGATATTTCTTCCATAAAAACACATTAAAACGCGATAAGAAAGAGACGGTACTGAGACGTCTCATCTCTTTGGCAGCCTTTGATCAGAGGAAACGCATTTATTGTATTTTTGAATAGTTAGACAGTGTCTAACTTAGTGAAAATACACTATTTAATTTAAATAAATATCAAATTAGTCAAGGTTTAGACAACCGATTTCATCGTCTAAGTATACAACAGTAAAAAGTATTTATAACAAAATCGGACAGCTGTATAAAGTTAGAAAACGTTTATAAATTCCACTGGTAGTGTATAGTACACTGGCTAACTAAGCAACTGTCCAAGAGTATTTTGAAAAAAATCAAATAAATTCGACTGATTTTTTTTGCTATTAATATTTCACATATATTTTTCGAAAACTCCGATATTTTTTAAATCGAAATTCAATGTAGAGCGCTTTTACTGCACAATTTTCAAGTGGTACAGTCGTATCTTTTTATAGACGCACTTCTTAGAGAATAATTTTGTCTTTAGTACTGATGCTGTTTGCTCTGGAATCTGTGTTTATGAATAAATAAAAAAAAAAAAACACACTACATATACAGAGTCAAGGTTAGACAAAAAACAAGACCTTTTGCTATTGCTCTCAAATATACACGGGGCCACTTCGATTGTGTAAACAACAACGACCAGAAAATAACAAAAAAAAAACTGTTTCACTATTCGTCTGGGCGATGCTCGATACAAACAAAAGATACAATTGAATTTAGATCAAATAAAAAATGTTAAATTATGTGCATTGGTAATGCTGTCGAAGGCAGCTTCCCGTCTTACTCAACTCTCTGTCTGGTAGGTATACCTCTATTATTAAGTCTCATCTCTATTTGCCTTTAAAATTTTCGTCGCACTTTAAAAAAAAAATTAAAATAAAATCATTTGTTATGACAGATGTGTCAAACTAATTTGTTTTGACAGGGTATAAGGTACACTAACTGTCGCTATATTATATGTACATATGTTGAATATCTCTAAGTGCATTGTAAATATTTATATTGAAATGTGAAGGACCTTCTCTTTAGCAAATTATTATAACTGAGTGACTCTTAAGCAGGCTCTACGATAAGATCCAATCTTTTTTGTTAAAATTTCTATGGAAAAATTACAATTTTCGTTTTTTTTTATTATTATTGCCCTGTCACGATGTATCTTTAGTTGAACTTGAGAAAATTTACAAATTGAGAACAAACATAACACGCAAATTTAAGATCTATTTCTGTTATACGTTTGATTAATTGCAGTTCAATTGAGTATATTATTGCGAGTTAAATTGCATAAATGAATGACAACTTGAATGACGTTCATGGAAACATTTGTATAGAACTTTTTTTTAAGATTTCTGATTGAGTCTACTTGTTATTTTTTTTTTTGACATGTGGACAGACAAGATGCATAAATGAATGACAAGCGGCTTTGTTTTCAATTTAGAAATGATATTTATAGGTACATATGAACTAGAAAAGTAACTAATTTTTTATTCACATATGCATACCTTCAACTTTAAAGATTGAATGGTGAATCTGTATATGTATGTTCGTACAAGCTGGTTAAATAAAACTAAATTTGGCTATACAATTTATTCTAAACTCAAAGTTATAGTGGATCTTGCGAATACAAAAAAAGCTGACTATATCTTTGTTTAAAATTTGACAAATTCACAATTAGCAACTGAACCGCTTCGCTGAGTGGGAAAAGGTAAGTGTTATCATAGTTTTTGGTTAAACAAAAAATAAAACTGATTGTTTTAGCTTCTATCAGCTGTGCAAGTTTTTATCAAAATTTATTACTCTAACAAAAAAAAGTGGTATACATAGATACGTATAACTAATCTTTTTTGTTTGAAATAAAAATTTAAAATTCATTGAAATTTCTTTGAAAAAAAAACTCATAGTTTTCGAGCAATTTATTAAAACGGATTGATATCGCACAAAGTCATAAGCAATATATCAAATTTAGGGTACTTTAAGATTGAGCTTTGTCGGAATTTTTTTGAAGTTATGGTCTAATTATAACTAGGCTACATCCAAAGAATGAGATGGAGTATCATAAATTTTATTTTTTTTAAGGTTTTTTTTATAATAGAAATTTTATACAATACTAAAATACATCAACCAATTGTAGAAGACTTAGCAATATTTAAGGGTTTCCAACATTCTTCGGACTGATTAAGAAACTCTTTAAAATTAGTACCTACAATTCAAAAACCTAAGTAGGTAATAACCTATATTATGAAAAGAGCTAAAGATTTTTTTTAGGACACTTTGTGAGAAGTGCTTAAGACATATAAAATAAATTTCTCAACCAAATTCAACTGTTTTTCTATATTCTTTTTTAAGATTGATCTTTTTTTTAATGTTCCTAGACTATTTCATTAAATTTTGAATTAAATTCTTCAATAACTGAGGGGACAAATATTTTGATCTTCGTTATAAAATATTTTTGCGTTTTGAAGAAAGCATTAGATGTTTTTTAAACTCATAGATATGAATTGGTCTTATATATATTTTTTTGTCTTAAATTCAAGTGAAGAAACAAAAATTGTTTTTATTACGAATTATGCAAAAATCTATCTTTAGTTGCATGTAAATTAAATATATATCTAGGCTGATAAGAAATTCGATTGACGGTAAACTAGGGTTTCAGAACCGGAACACAGAACCTAAAAAGGTAGTTAAAATCCTTGGAACCCGCGAAGCGAACGACAAAAAGTACTTTTGTCCAAAAAAAAAACTTGTAAGTCAAATGTAATCAGTTAAAACATCTTGGGAATCGATTTTTATCAGCAAAGCAAATAACAAGGATGATAGAAAGTGAAATAATCCCAAATAGGCATTTTTTCGCTCTTTGGAGACAATTTTTTTCACTTTTGCAAAGCGAACTAAAACCGACTTAAATTCTATGTTCAAACCTACTTAATAGGCCAACTAAATTTTTTTCACCTTCGTTTAACGCTCTCATTAGCCATCATTTGATTTAAAATTGTGAAAGCATCACTTGATTGTCAAGTTTACTTTACATCTCCAATCTTGTCATTAAAAATGTATTACATTGCGACTGCGTGCCATAAATTCCATTTATCACTGAGAACAAAATTTGAAAAATGTATGGAATTTTGTTTGCCCATTTTTGAAACTAATGAATTTTTGTCTTCACTCATAAATCAAGCAAATAGATATAAAATTCGTAAATATTTTATAATTTCATAAAATTATTTTAAATAGGTAAGCATTTTTGTAAAATTTTACAGTGTATTGCTTTTTTATTTTCAGTGTATTTCATATTTCTTCAAGAATAAATACAAAAAAATAATAGAATAAATAACGCCATGACTCACCTTAAATTTAACCTCAATTTTGTATGCTTCAAATTTGCATATAAGTATAAATAGATCATGGTTATTCTAAGTTCTATCATATATTTTCTTTTGCAACACCCACTCACCGCTCACACTCAATTTTTCATGTTAATTAAATCATTTTATTTTACCGGAGTAGATATCTCATATCTTAAAGAGCCTTTATACATACAATCATACGACTCATTCCCGGAAGTCAAAACTGTCGTCCTATCACTGCTGTCTCATGTGTCACATCCGTCAATATACTCATGGATTTTGATGCATAGCTAGCTATATAATACCCATGAAGCCCAGTAGCTGAAGAAAGATTTTAATTCACCTTTCGGTCCGAGACTTAACGAAGCATTGAACATTTTGAAGACCTCTTTGATCTTTGTCACATTTCTGCTTCATATGACGCGATTGAGTGGGTAGAACAAAGAGCTTTAAATAAATACATACCTCATATATATGTCCATACAGCTGGAAAATAGTTGTGTTCAACACTACAATAATTACAATTAAAATAAAAAATATATGCCAAACCACAATGGAATAGGTAGGTTAGGTAGGTAGCCTACTAACCTTTTGATAAGTTCACAACTTTTCCAACAACAAAAAATTATAGGCACGATACTTTCCCAGAGGGAATGAAAAAACAATGCGAACTCGGGAAGAGCCATGGTGTACACGTAGATTTAGGACATGTTTGATGAGTGAAGGGTTGATTCCGCGTTTACCTATACTATTCTATACACCACGGCCACGTCGTCGTCCACTTGGTATTGCTGTATTATATCTGGATATACAATTCTCTTTAAATGAGGTTATGGATTTCTTTTGTTTAATTTTTCAAAAGAGGGTGACCTTTCGACTTGATGCCGTTTCCGCCGCCATTCTTTTGACTTTTCTTCTTTTTTTTTCCGGGATAGTTTGTGCATTTTGAGGAGAGAAATCCTATCTCTCTCGAGGTTGAGTACTTTGATTTTTCTGTTCGAAATTTGTAGGGAGGAATGGGTAGCAGTTTGGAAGCATATATTTGTTTTCTTTTTTTTTTTAATACAAAAAGTTTCTTTATTCTTTAAATCTCTCTTCCGGGTCGTTTGAAACTGTGCATGAAAACAAAACTTAGACAAGAAATCAATTCAATGAAAGGAAATAATGGTAGTTTAATGTTTTTTTTTTTTTGCTGTCGGTTATACGCATTCTCTTTCATGTCAAACTACTTAACTTAGGACAGATCAAATTACAAAAGGGAAAGTGACTTAGGAAGCAATATAGATTTTGAAGCTACTGTACCTTAGGTGCAATTTATATACTATGCCTACGAATGGATAGTTAGAAATTCTGTAATTCAAATAAAATTAAATTGATCTTATATAAGCTTTCTATGTCCCATTTCTTGGCATTCTCTTAGTATAATTTAGATTTTATTTGATAACGGGATTTGTTGGTCATTAACCCATGAATTTATTTTCATATATTTATCGTTTGCTACAAGAGTTGCCAATCGATATAAATTTAGTTTGGGGGTATATATAGTTTGTATATTAAAACCTTTGTATAAATTAGGGCTGCAATTCCTGATCTGATACGTTCATTTTTAGGCAATCACTTAAAATGGGATTAAGTTGTGAAGCGAGGCGTAATGTCTTATCGTCCTTAATCATATGATAAATATGTAGATATGTAGGTATAATAACGCCCAACAAAAACTTTATGAAAAAGTTATGTTTTTGTATAATGGGCGTAATGTGACATTAATTTTGGGTACTTTTACGTTTTAATTTAAAATCTGCGTTTTGTCTCATCGCCCTAGGTAGTAGGTAAAGCCGAAATAATAAAATTGCTTAGCTCCCAAAAACCAACACACACACAAGACCCTAAACAATTTTCAAATACCTACCTATGTACCTACATATATGTATCATAACGCTGAAATCGAAAATTGTTATATCATACCCAAATTATTTCTTATACATATTTTTAAATTTGGCATAAAATTTGGGATTTATAAAAATATTTCGAGCACTATGCAGCTTTTAAATTTAAAATCCAACGCCCATAGGCCATACATCATACATCAAGAGCCAAAAATGTCATAAAAATGTCACAAAAACGAGAAGTCGTCGACAACAAAATTTCGAACGAATCACAACGAGAGGGCGGCATTGAGCATCGGCATGATATTCTTTTTAGGGGCGTTAGGCAATAACTCCTATAAGGAAATAACTCCCAAATCGATTTGGAAATATCGCCAAAATTCTGAACAATTGTTGTTTTTTTTTCTCGATTTGGGCGTTATTTCCAATTTTTAATTTTTTTTTTTTTGTAAAGGAAAGAACGCCCAAAATAAAAATTTTAAAAGTAAAATGGGAAATAACGCTCAAAATTGGAAATATTGCCCAAAAAAAATCTTATAGGAAATAACGCCCAAATAATAGCATGCCCCCCCCCCCCCAGCCCCCCAATACATACCTACCTCACTGTTTATTCGCCACGATTTTTTTAAGATTATCTTATCATTGAAATTTCACTTTGGAAATATCGCCCAAAATTTGGGAAAGAACGTCCAAATTTAAAAAAAAATTTGAAAATTGAGGAAATAACGCCCAAATTTTACAAAAACATTTTACATTGAAAATATTTGGGCGATACTTCCAACTTAAAAAAATAAAAAATATTTCCAAATCGATTTGGGCGTTATTGCTTAATGCCTCTTTTTGGGCTTTGTGTGTTATTTTTTTGGACATTTTGACATTTTTTGATTTGGGTTGATTTGATGTTTTGGGCGATGATTTAAAAATGATAAAAATATAAATTGTAATGGGCCCAAAATTCATGTCTTAATGCGCTCAAATTTTAAAACAAGAAATTTTTTTGGTTCCCAAGACAATTTTTGATGTGGTCATTATAATATTTCCTTTATAGGTTTTTCGGCACTTTATTATTGAGTTTTTAAGGTAGTTATATGTCGGTTTTTGGGCGTTATTTTAACAATTTTAAATTTGGAATTTTATGTATTTAATTGTGTTTTATTGTTTTGTTTGATATTATTATATTTTTCCCTTTCCTTTCATTTCCTTTGTATTGCTTTTTAAGATATTTTATTTTAGTTTATTTTATTTAGTGTAATTTTCTCTATTTTGTTTTGTTTTTATTTTATTTTTAAATTTTAGTTTATTTTATTATTTAATTTTAGTTTATTTACATATTTTATTCTATTTGTTTTTATTACCTACCTATATTTTATTTTATTTATTGTATTTTATTTTATTTTATTTTATTTTATTTTATTTGTTTTTATTATATTTTCTTTGTTTTTTTTATTTTCTTTTATTTTATTTTATTTCATATTTAATAAATTTACGGAAAAATTCAATTTCAACTCTAAGTTGAAGATAAAATTACAAAAACCAAATGAAAGTAATACTTTCCCAGGACAAAATATATGTTAACGAAAATCAATTCTCCATTACTGCACAAAGTGGCTATGATGGTTGTCTGGGAAATGGCAGCATATTATAGGGGCGAAGATATTTTCACTGACAACCATTTTAAATGAAACCCGCACTTAAAAACTTTGTAATGAAAAACAAGGCGAAAAGTGACACACGATAAAGACCAGACCATATGCAAAAATTAAGTGTCGGCCATTAATTTGTGTATATATCTATACATATATGAGTGCATTTACGCTTCGACCCTGTTTAAACCCATAAATGGACAAAAAAAAAGAAATATTTTCAGTATTTATCCTTCATTAATGGTCATCGTTCTCATTAAAAGAGTCGAGTAAAAGTGATTAAATTTTATCTACCCCTTTGACCGGCAGAGTTTACATTTTTATATTTTCATTAATTCATGAGCCCATCAGGAAAGAAAAGAATTGAGACTGATTTTTTTTCATTTCCAATATATCTGTATAATATGTACTTATATAAACATGTATTTCGACAGGGAGAACATTTTTATTATTTGCCAAAGGCTGTAAGGGTAAACAATATTGAGGCGCGAAGGGTAGGTATGTATGTTTATCCAAAGAAAAATACATCCTACTATATTGAAGCCATTCAAATGTTGAGTTAATTTTTTTTCGGTTTGGAATATCTTTTTGCGTCGCAATCAATTGATTGTCTGTTTTAGTTTGGCAGGATACTTTATACCTAACAAGGAAATCATTGATTGAACCCTTCCTTTATTTGTTTTATGATTAAACAACAACAACAACAACAACAACAAAAACAAAATTAAAATGCAAGGAACAAATATGGCTATCATTCGCTTGATTAAATTTGCAAATAGTCCATCAGTGTATTTAGGTTTTGTTTTTTGTATATTTCATTGGGTAAGAAATTTCTTTTTTTGTTTAGGGTTAAATCAAAATTTTCGACCAGCAAACCCTTATAGGGTTGCCGATATCTTAAATAAAAAAGTGAATTCGATTAAATTATTTTTGATAAACAAGATTAGCTCTGTGTCACTATATACATACTTAATGATATTTTTAATGTTTTGTGAATTTAAGCAATCATAACATATAATTACTAGCCCATACCCGTGCGAGAATTCTCGCAACTACATAGAAATAAAAGACGCACGAAAACAAAAACTGCATTTGTTTTTGAACTAATTTTTAACATTTTTAAAATAAAATTATAATTCGTCATATCAGCAGGTAAATTCGCTTCGTTTGACACCTCATTTGTCAAAATCGGTGTTATATGAGAGTCGGAAAGTGAGTCTAGACTATAGAAATAATATAATGATTACAATTTTTGAGCAGGGGAAATTTCAATAATTTTTTTAATCTAAAAATTGAGTATTGAGTACTGCCACTGGTCCACCAACACTCATCAATTTTATCACTGAGAGTTAATCTAAAAATTGAGTATTGAGTACTGCCACTGGTCCACCAACACTCATCATTTTTATCACTGAGAGTTAAACAGATTTTTAAATAGTGTCTTTATATAAATAAAATTTGCGTATAGGTTGCCCCAAAAAATGTGTTCAAGGCATAGAGTTGCCAGACTTTAAAGTTAAATTTGTTTGATATAAGATATAAGAAAAAAATAATAATATTATAAAATTTAATTTTAGCAGCATGGGGTTTTTTAAAAATTCTAAATTTCAGTAGAAATTTGAATGAACGTAGACAAAAGTAGAGAAATAATTTAGTTATGCATTTGTAAAAAAAAATCGAACTCGAGATTTTGATCAAACTTGACATACGATGATGGCGAAGTAGAAATAAGTGGGTCTCGCAATTGCGTCTGTCTTATATGTCCTGTCCTTTCGGCTGCAGCCTTAACGGTAGGGCGACTTTCTTTAAACTTGGTGCATATAGCGTTTTTTTAGCAATCCCCCGACAAGATTTTTTTAGGACTAAAAATAACTGTAGCTGCTGTACAAATTTTTTTAGCAATAAATAATATTTCTCAAAAACTTGCCCAAAACTTTTTTTTTTTTAATTCGGTAATTTTTTTACAAATAGGCTACAAATTTCTAAAAAAAAATTTCTGAAAAATTTTCTCAAAAATGGTTTAGCTGATTTTGATCAATTTTTTATGGAGAATAATTAAAAATGTATTAAAAGAATTGTATACCAAAATTTTTGTTGTTTTGATTTTTAAAAAAAGTTTCAAATTTTTTTTTGTGAATTTAGATAATAATTCGAAAACAAATTGATCAATTTTTATTAAACTTGGCATCCAGCAGTTTTTTAACATTATCAAGTAGATTTTAAATTAATATTACCTACTCTTATAACCAAAAAATAATGGTTCCTCCCATACAAGTGTATAAAAACGAGTAAGGAAAGTCTCATTTTTCTCAAAAACGGCTCCTAAGATTTTGATTTTAATTTT
Organism: Epistrophe grossulariae; assembly: GCA_929447395.1. Lineage (NCBI taxonomy): Eukaryota > Metazoa > Arthropoda > Insecta > Diptera > Syrphidae > Epistrophe > Epistrophe grossulariae. The sequence continues at coordinate 90,855,736 of OV839568.1, read as the reverse complement.
TTCAAGAAACTTATATTAGTACGATCTACCATATTATTAAAGAAAAAATTATCTATCGATTAAAAATGGTATAGGTACCTCTCATAGAACAATTTCTTTGGTGTTAGACTATATCAATAAGTTTGAATAATATTGCATACCAAAATTTTCAAAAAAACAAATTTAGTATTTTTAAAAAATATTTTTTTAAAAATTCTATTTTTTGAAAATATGTAGATATTTTTTTTGTCAAATTTAATTTTTATCTCCGCATTAATAAACACTAAAAAATTTCTTACCAATTTTTTTTTCTCAAAAATGTTTACAAAATTTTATAGGTACAAATATAAAAAATTATTTTTTTAAAAAACCGCTTCAATGAATGTCAATTTTTGTTTTATAAATTGAGATTAGTTTAAGAAATCAGATGTTATACATCGCATTGGTGTCAAATCAATTTCAGAGGGTGTTAAATTACTTTATTTCTAATTATATTGATTTTTTATTAGCTTTTGAATATGTACCTACTAATTTTTTTTAGAAAATTCATGATGGCGGCTTAAGCTCCACCCAGATTTCCCCGAAAAACTACACATACATATGTAGGTACATATGTTCCTAATAACTTCCTTTAATGAATAGTTAAAGAAAAGTGTTCAATTTAATTTTTTCCCAGTATTGCCTTTTTTTTAGGTATAAAGCGTTTGGGATACACGGGAAACACCAGTGACTGATCACACCGAGTCTGACCAGATGTCCTGTTTAAATAGGCCAAGTCTTCTTTTTGACCTAATAAACTCTTGTTCGTTATCTTTTTTTTTTTAAGAAAATTAGGGATTTGTCTTCTTTTTTTAAGTTCTTCAGTTTTCAATTTTTTTTCGTGTAAAAAAACAACAATAAAACATTTATTTTGGTGTGAACACGGTCTTAAATTTATTTTTAAAAATAAATAAATCACTCAGTCCTAAATCACAATAAAAATATGTATTGTATTATGTTTTACAACTATATTTTAAAGACCTCCGACATTTTAATGAAATAAGGTCCAATGACAAATAAAGGGTGTCCCAAAAATTCACATAAGAACCAATTTTGATATAAAACATGAGCTTTTACGTTTTTTATTGATTCATAAAATATATATGTATTGTATAGAATTGAATACTGGTATATTATTGCATATAGAATTGCTGGCACATGTACTCTTTTGTTAACATTTTTTATGACCGTTCCGCATAAATGTCAATGAATAAAAGTTGATACAGCTCACAATTTACAAAATCCGGACCAAATGCGTAAAACCTTTTGAATGTATGTATTTCTTTCTCAACAATCATTTGTGTATTTTCTAAACGCGAAATGTAACAACTTTGAAGGTTAACCAGCCAATCAAGACGAAAATGAGATTCATCGCTGAAAATTATTTTATTCGAAAAATCATCCACATGAAAAATAGTGTCACTTTACAATAAAAATTGAATAAAACAGAAGTTAAAAAAATGACGAACAAATAACACAAAAACTTATCGATTAATTGTTTCGGTGCAGCACGTCATTTTCCAATTATGACGTTTTATTTAGAAATCAGAAGTAAGCTTATAATTTAAAAAGAAAAACGACACTTCCCATAGATTTTTACTTCGGAAAGAGATAGAATAATGATATTTTGATATAAAAAAAATAGTCAGCCTTATTGGGAGTTAAGCCCGAAAAATATTTCACCTTAAAATTTTTTGTTCCCCCGGAATTTTAAAAGCTATTATGAGTTTCGCCCGAACGAAATTTCGTTTGGCTGCTAAAAATAAGTGAACATTTAGGCTATCAATAATATTACATTCCGCCCGAAATGAATTTTCACGATAAGGGGAATTTTTTTAACACAAAATTTCGGGTGAAACTCACGATAGGCGAAAAGTGAAATATCAAATCTTCCGGGTGAAATGTTGTTCGGGCGAAACTCATAATAAGGCTGAGTATTTCCCTGTACACTTTATACCAGTTTGCTTTCCAAGTTTAGAAATGAATAAACTAGTTAAAATCTATTCAATTTTGATTCAACCAAAATTTGGTTATTATAAAACTTATACTGGAATTTAAAAGACTCACAAAGAAAAGCCATACTTTCTGCAAATCAAAAATCTAAAAAAAATTTAAGTGCATGGGGAAAATCTTAACTTGTTTCACATTTTTGAATCAAAATATTACAAATTTCTAAAGCTTTCCACAAATCAATTTTTAAAGAAAGGAAATATAAATAACAATACTTACGTTTGTTGGTATTCCTTTGTAGCAATTAATCCTCATTCAATCCATAAATATAAAATTTATTCGATCAATAATGATTCTCTTTCTTGTGCGCCAAAATTTATTTTAATTTAATTTTTTTTTATTTATATAAACTTTATTGAACATTTGTAGCACTATTTATCGTTAGAAACTTTGCAATCTTTATTTATATGCCTAATTAAACACACTATGTTTTTTTACATCTATTAATTAAGACTTTATATAAGTTTAGTGTGGCACTAGGTTAAGTGACTCGTAGGGGGTTGTTAAAATATATTTTCCATTCTTCTTTTGTAATTTCAATGAATATATACAACAAAATATAGCACACGAACACACAAATTAGCAACAATAACTGCAAATAAGGTTAAAAAATAAAATAAAATAGAAAACAACAAAGAAAAAGGTTTAAGACCACTTTGCAAAAGGGCTATAATAACAAATGCACGGTAAAGAGATTAGACTTCTCACATCTAAATTGCACAACCAACGAAAAATGGGGGTGTATAAAATTACAACCCCATTTTTTTTCTTTTTTTTTTTTTTGAAACTTAAAAACAAAAGTAAATAGCCACATACTTAAAAGAGCCAACAATAGAGTATGAAGGTATTGTGTTGTTTTTTTTTTTTTAAGGAAATTAAATTTATTTGCATTTTTGAACGCAAAATTGTTTTGTGTTGTTTTGTTGACAAACCTCATATATAAATATGTAGGAGTCAACTGATTGTAGAGCTGGTTACCATTTACACGGTCGAATGCATTTTGTAAATAAAATGCTTTGAATGGGGGATTGTACGCTTTGTGAATTTACATTCTGGATGCTATTTAGAAAATAATGTCGTCTACAATGCCATTTTATTTCTATTCCAGACAAAATGGCCTATTTTGTAATTGTTTCAATTGGAATTATGATATTTATCAGACAATTAATGAAAAAAAAAACAAGTAAAATTAACTTTTTTAAACAAAAAAAAGAACTTATGATACCACGAACCACAATCAACCACCTACACATTATGGACGATTACTTACAAAATAAACCCCACCTCTAACTTCATAATATTAATAAAGAAGTCCATGTCCAAGTCTAACGACCAAGATAAAACCTTGATAATGGATTTACACGACTGATAAACCGCCAAATTGTCTGCTATTTTGTTACAATTATTTGTCATAAAATATGATTAAGGCAAGAAATTGATAAAAATAGGGCCGAAATAACAGCATTTTGTCAGTGCCGTTAATCCAGCATAATCCCACCTAGTGACATTTCTGCCTTTAAATTGACAGACAGTCTTATATTGCCATTTTGTCTGTGCTCACTCTTCTAAAATATCTAAATGCTATTAAAGTTTTGAAAAAAAATTTACTGCGAATTTTTTTTCTTCACGCTCATCCATGTTTGTATGCTTCAATGTATATCAACATTGAAGCATACAAACACTTTAAATAAAGCTTTCAAGATCGGGTATAATGGGTCTAATTACCCCAGACCTACAAAACTTCTTTCAACACTGATGCTTTGCCTTACATTCATTCGACGATGACGGTGTGGCGGTACGGTTCGTCAATATCAATTCTTGAAATTATATATCTTATCATTCAATATAGATACGGTGAAAACATTTTTATTTCTTTACTTGAAATCATTATTTTAATTCTACCTGGAATATTTATAAAGATATCAGTTGTGATAACACTGGCGATATTATTGGTATTTGTTTTGTTTTTCTTTTTTTTTTTCGTTTGTCATATTGGAGGACGCTTAGATAAAAACCGTTCCCCATGACATACGTTGCTATTTTTACTCCGCAAATCAACCCAATTGAAAAAAATAAATCACTCAACGCTCTTTCCTTTTGCTTGTCGCAAGCTCGCAAGTCATATAACTCGGTATAGTCTGCGAGGTACATTTGTAAATGAAAATTATATTTTGACAGGTAAGAAGAGATATAGATTTGTGGATGTTTTAACAAATCTGAATTGTTTTTGATGATTTTCTGGTTGGATTATTATAAAAATTCACTTAACCGGTTCCATTTTTTGAACAATTTCGTTCTTTAATCCAATATTTTGAATTTTTTATGAGCGTGGTCAATTTTTTTAAAAATCAAAAAAATGGAAAATGTTGGTATTATACTATATATGTACTTTCAAAACTTTTTGAAACATTCTCCATAAAAAAAATTGATCAATGGCAGTTAACCGTTTTTGAGAAAATCGAAAATCAAAAAAAATGATTCCATGGGAGGTACCTACCATTTATAACCATTTTTCTGAAATTTTTTTTTAGAAAATTTAGTAGTTGTGTAGTTGTAGTTATGTAGTTGCGGGCATATTTTTGAGAAAAATTTAATTTTCATTAATTGCTTAAAAAAATTTGTACGGCGGCTACTGTTTGTTTTCGTCTTAAAAAAATGTGTTTTGGGGGAATGCACAAAAAACGCTATATATGTACCAAGTTTAAATAAAATTGACCCATCCGAATATAGGAAACAAATTCACTTTAAAAGAGAATTGTATGGATAACTTAGTCAGTAAAAAAATCGTATACCTATGCGATAAAAATTTGGAATAGGTGCATATAGTTTGACACAGGTTAACAGAAAAATATTTGTTATTTAAGGATGCGTTCGTTGATATTTTTTTTTTATTTTTTTTGTAGCTTGTACCAAAATTTGGTGGTTTGAAAAATTAAATTACGGTCAATGTAAATATTCTGTGCGTTGAATCTTTTTTGTCACCAACAAAAATCTAAAAACACACAATGTTGTCCTTAAATACATCGACATGTAATCTGTGTTATCGTGTAAACACTTCTGAAATAAATTCAGATGCATTCTTTCTATTATAAAAAAGAATTTGAATTTTTTTAAAATACATATTATCTTTCACAGCTCGGAGCATGGAAATAAAACTTAGATAAATACAAATTTTAAAAATATTGAAATGCTTTCTTTTTTTTTGTCATCTAAATTTTTCAACAGATACTCTTATACTTATCCAACTTAAACTGCATTAAGCCATTCATTTGAACTCTAATCCAACAAACAATATTTTTCCAACACATCCCTTAACTAAACTTTTTAAAAAGAGAATTTGTTTTGGAACACAGTCAATGCATTAGGATCCAAAATAGTTTTCACTAATGGCAAAAATATATAAAACAATAATATACAAATTATATTAATAGGAGCAGCAACGCAAGCCCGAATAAAAGAGCATTTTAACACATTTTAATTTCTATTTTGTTGTAATTATTTCTTTAACGTGGAAGCTAATTTTGACACGGATAACAACTTGCCGACAATTAAAATCAAAAGTGGATATAATAATGATGATATAGCTAAAGGTTCCTTTATTATGTGTATTCGGTTCCGAACCTGGAAATTTTGTGCCCTAGGCAAATTGTTATTTTGCCGCTCAAACAATTTTATATTTAATGACTAAAATACTTTTGTACCTAAAGTTTCTACATTTAAATGTTAAGTTTAAAAATTAAAATGTATCATCATGATATTTTGGATATTGGATAATGATGTATGGGATGAGTAAAAGTATAAGCCCTATAGGGTAGAGTTTCTTATATTTCTATAACTTGAAAACGAAAAGAAATGGAACAAACGAATAAGCGTACGAAAATTATTATGACTACATATCTAACTCAATTACCCTAAAATTGGTATATTGGACAAGATAGAACTCAGCCGACGATTAATGTTTGAGTCTTTTAACTCCAATTTTTTTTTTGAAATATCAGAAATTGATACTGCGCAAAGCATTTATCGAGTGAAGATAACGTAACATCGATGACGTAAAAAAGAAATCAGAAAGTTGAATTGCGTTAAAACATGAATTCCAAACTTTCTGCAATTTCAATGAATGAATCGCAAATTTCTGATAAATTTATTGTGAGACACGAAGTCGCTTTTGCTCTGTTTGACCCCCGGATATGGGACACATTTTTCAAAGCAATTCGCTTAAAATATTCATATGTTTTCGAAAATGGCCCAGGTAAGTAAGTTCAGGGAAGTAGTCTGATCTGTTACCCTTTTTTCGCTTTGAAAATATTGTACTGATTTTGCCGTCTTAGTCAAGTGTTGCCCTAGGCAATTGCCTGTTTTACCTACAGGCAGGTTCACCACCGTGTTTATTATAACAGTTACCAATCAAAAAACGCAAACAAATTTAATGATAAAATTGTTTATATCTACACAAAACAATGAATTGATTGGTTATTGTTTGTGTGTAAAAAATTACTGAGCTTTTTCAAAGAAACTGGCTAATGAAATTTGTTTTTTTTTTTCCTTAAAATAAAAGCGATCGATGTAAAATTATTCGTAAGGTCAGATGGTTAACGTTGCATCCCGGACTACTCTAAAGCTTAGATAATTCTAATTTAGTCTACGTAACAAATATGTAGATTATAGGTAATGCCAGTTCGCCGTTGACTTAGTTCTCTTTGTTTATTCAGGCTGAGTATTTTTTTTTTTCATAAAAAAAAAAATAAAAAAATTAACTAATAACAGAGTAATTACTTTTAAATCCATAAGATACACATAATATGCATTATAGGCATCTAAGAGACTGTTTTTTTTTTTTTTTTTATTTAAGAATATAGATATATGATACTTGAATTACAATAGAACTGCACTTGGCGGTAGCTGTAACTTAGTTTGATGGTGTAATCAATTTGCAGTTCATTTCTTCTCTCGACATTTGCAATGCATCGTCAAGTGTATCTTATTTTATCTGTTGTATTCTTATATAGATGCCTATTTATTTATCTGGATTTGGATGTGGCGCATGCAATCGAGTTGCGCGAGTGTGACGAATTCGTCGCTGCTGAATATTATAAAATGAACCACAACAATCAGATATAACAGGTGTATCTAAGCCGCAAAAACTAGTTGGTTACGTGTTGGTAAATGTTTGAAATGTGGTAAAACCGTGAGGTGTAGGTATATACTATTTTTTGCAATTTTTTTTCAATTTAAATATCGCGCATGATAAAGTTTTAGATGAAACAGAGGATAGTGGGTGAAGGTGTGGGTTGTTGATGTTTTTTTTTTTTTTTTTTTTTTTCTATATAATTCGGTTCAAGTTCAAGCTTAATTGGAGGGAAAAACTGTCTTGTGGCTCTTAATATTGTGTTCTGTGGGTAATTGTGAAACAATTTGCATATATATGTATTGAATTCACACTGGGGACATTTAAAGGGTAGTCATTTATGTTTTGGTTGAACAACCGGTATCGAGTGTACCTACCTATATAAACGATAATTTTAATGACTACCTAAGAAATAATAGGCGTTTTTTTTTTGTAATCCCAGGTGAAATCGGTTGAAAAAAATGACAACAGGTCGATTACCGACGCCATCACAGAAACCAAATGGAGTTTTCATACAAACTATCGATAACATGTGTGTAATTCACGTCGGTAACACAGTTTTTCTGTGCGCTTAAGTTAAGCTCTGATAATTCTCTGGGTTTACCTGAGCCCGCAAGGGATTCGTTGTTGTTGCATTTACTAACATTTAAATTATTTAACACCGCCATCGTCCAACCGTTGTTCATCCAATTCACCTCGGGCTTGTCTATAAATCAAACTGGTTCAATTCAATTCTATATAAGTTCCATATTATGAAACCATATTCAACGTTTTGCTTTTCAATTGTGTGTGCTTAAAAAATTAAATTGTATATATTGATATTTATTTGTTTGTTGCAAGCGTTGGAAGTCGAATTTGACGTCATTTAAGTTCGCAATAATGCAATCATTGGTCGTAAATCGTATGGAAACCTCTTATGGGGCATCTCGCAAATTGTTTGCGAGGAAGGGATGCGAAGATTTGCAAGACCCAGATGGCAAATTAATTTCCTTACTCTCCGCGAATCGTCTGAAACTATTTTAGAGTTCTTGCGAGGAACCAAAGTATTTGCGGCGACCACACGAAAACGTATAATTGCAAAGTGACCATGTTTTTTTTAAAAATTGGATTCAAAACAATGTGTACGGTTGTTTTGAATCCAAAACCCGCAAATAAGACGATCTCATTTGTAACTACATTATTTGCGAGGACTTTGAAAACAAATATATTTGTAAATTTTGGGACGAATGTCGCAAATCACCTGAATGCGTTCAATTATGAAGGTTTGCAGTGAGAAATGTATAAATTTTGCGACAAATATTTGCGAGACTTTTCGTGAAGACAATGCTCGCAAATATTTAGATACTACTATTGCGAATCGCCTTCTCGTAGCTTAAGCCAGCCTTAACGCACTTGAGAATTGAGATTTTAAGTCGTTGCGATAAATTTTTAATCGCTGCGATTTTTCAGTCGCAAAAGTTTACATTTACACTTAAAACCATGTGTCTTATTACTTGCAACTATCAAGTCGTTCGATTGAAAAACACAAGTGCGTGCAGCGTTTAGTCGACGATTTTTTATTCGTCGAAATTTAAATCGCAAGTTTGATTAATTTTAACTTGTTTAATCGCGTCGTAGCCAGAAAAATGTCAGTGTTCTTAAGCGATTTTTTGGTATCATGTGCGATCTTTCACAATGAAACTCATGTGTTTCACTTTTTGCGACGAAATTACTATTCTTAGGTGCGACACTACAGAGCCCAAAATTGAAAATTTCAAGCGGAAAATCAAATTGCGACACTCGTCTATTTTTGTGACCCTCACGAAAATGAGATTGCCAACAGATGGCGTTACGCTCTCAGATTGACACATTTGTGTGAACACACCAAAAAATTTTATGGTAAAGAGTTGTTTGAAGCCCGACGAATTTTAATTTACTTTTTTAAAATGCAAAAAATTGATGAAAAATTCCGGCCGAAGCTGGCGGAATTTTTGTGTTCTCAAAGTTAAACTAAAAACAACAAAAAGCTCTTATTTATTGGAGACGAATTTCTTAAGCTTTAGAGATGGCCTGGAAAGTCTGTCTGCATGACAATCTTTTCACTGTACCAGAAACTAAACGGATGCTGTCTACATCTATACTTTGCAATGCTTTTTAAGTAATAGTCCAAAAAAAAAAACCATCTTAATAGAAAGACACTGAACAGCTGGCTAGGAATTGTCTACAATTTAAATAATGATATTAAAATAGCAAATATTTTCAGAAAGATCTCATTCCCACAAAATGTACTTACTGTACTTTTTTGTAAAATTCAACAAGCAAACAGACTTTCTCTCTTCACTGCCTTACAATATATTCAAGTCACAATATAAAGATGACATCTCTTCTTTAAGCTAATTCCCTCATTTAAGCAATTAAATAATTATATACCAAGATTGCCTTTTATGTTACAAACAAAAAAAAAGCCGGCAAGACATAAAAAAACATTTAACTTTGATTGAGAAAAAACTCAAGAAAGGAATAAAATAATGTACTACTACAATATGTACTCTCTATAGTCTGCTTGCAACAAACCAAAAAAAAAAAAAACTATGTTACTTGGTTACATACAGCTAGCATCAGCACATTACATTAAGTTGTTTATAGTTAGACAGCCGACACTTGTGGCGGTATTTTGTTTTGATCTCACCCAAAGCACAATGCCGCTTTACAACGATAAAAAATAAAAGTTTGTTAGACAGATTGTCAATATAAGATACATATACCTATTTGGACTCCTAGTTAGTATCAAATCATTAGATCAAAATCATATAAAGAGTTGTGTACAATAAAATATGTATATACCTAGGTACGTTCTTGTTGATTCTTATACTTTTTCGAAGAATATAAATTAATTTTCGATTAATTAGTTTGAATACTAAAAACTGAGAGAAAATAATCATTACACTTGAGTGAGACATTAGTTTTGTTGGTACCTACTTCTATTTTAGTTAGTAAGGTTTTGCGAATGTCTCTTTGAAAGAAAACATATGTAGGTATTCACCTTTATTGACTTCTATCTTTCTTCTTTCTTTAAAAAAAAAAAAGACTTTTTGACTTGACATACAATCTATGGATAACAAAGTTATAATGCGCATCTGGTAATACTTGTGCAAAATTTTGGACGATTTAGTATAGATGTTAAATTAAAAAAAGGTTTTTTCCAAAACTTAAACGTGTTGACATCTTACTATCTTTTTAACATTTTATTAAAGTTAAAATCACCAAATGCCTATTTTATGTTTTTAGTATCTCGAAATGTCACTTTGACAATGACAAATGTTAAAATAGTTTGTACTTTTTTTGCATGAACAGTCACTGTTTGGAAATTATCAGTTTTCTATGCAGTTTATTGCTGTAAAAGAACTGTCATGCTAAATTCTTTTCTTTATATGGAGTGGAGACTGCAATTTTGGTCGAACCATCTCATTATTTTGCAAAATTGAAGCATTTCTGAAGGTTCATAGATGATATGCTTGTTATGAAAAGGGTTGTAAAGGTTTTCAATTAAGGCTTCAATATTTAGCCCGAAGCTTTTCTTGAACTGCAAAAAAAAAATGCAAGTTGGACGCCTTATTCCAAATTGAAAGCTTGACTAGTTGTAGTTGCATGCCAGACTAACTTCACATTGAAGTTAGCAGTACATGGGATTACGCCCACTATTTGATGAACTTGTAAAATCCGGAATAAAAATGCAACAAAAAAGCAAACAAAAACTGCAAATTCCCGTTGATGTCTCATTGGTCTAAGTGAAATTTGTTAAGCTAACTCTGTGAAGTACATTGGACCCTGCTCGATGGTACATTTACCTCCTTTGCTACGTCACATAATTTTGTTTTATCATTTTTAAAGGTAAAGTTAAATAACTAGGTTTGGCTTTTACTGCTTTTGACCTTAGATTGTCTTGAATGTTTGTACCAGAAATGGTATCTAAGGTACTTGAACTCATTTGGAAGTTTTAAATTGGCTTTAATCCAAATTCGAACTATCTCATTCGAAGTTGGCAAATTTGAATAGGTAAATTGTATTTTTATTTGGCTATGATTGCCTTTTGTTTGTTGGCCCAGTTGAGTGGTTATTTATTTTTGCTTTAATTTGATGTTTGTTTTATTAATTTCACGTAATCCAATAAATCGGTTTTGCTTTTCTCACTGAAATTCTTTTCTTTTTTTTTTTGTTTAACTTTTTTAAACTTTACCACAAAACAAATCGAACAGGTAGTGGTAGCACAGTAAAATAAAAACGACGACACGACATAAATCGAGTAAAAAGATGAAACCAAAAAAAAAAAAAATACACACAAATCGACGAACAGACAAACCACAATAACGAAACGAACTAAACACTAAAAAAAATAAACCAAAGGCTTTAATAAAAAAAATTAAACAATTGGCACGAATTGACAATGTTTTTTTTTTACCAATCGTGGGTATTTATTTTTTTTTTTACGGGGAACAAAAAACTACATTCAAATTCGTAGCAAAAAAAAATAAAATATAAATTCATTTATGTTCGTTCGCCGGACAAATTCATTAATTTTTTCGTTAACACGACATGTGCACGTACAACCGATGCCACTTCACGATTGTAACTGAAAAATTATCTGAGTGGAAAAGAATGGCAATTGGCAGATGCGAGTTTGTTTTGGTTTTGTGAGTTGAATTGAATTGAAAAAAAAAACAATGCTGCCATCGAGTCAGTTATTGAGTGGAGTGGAATGTTAGTTTGTTTTTGTTTGATCAAACGGTTTGATAGATATGTTGTATTTAACATTGTTTGATACAATCCAAAAGGTAAGGGCGTAGAATATAAAGGGACAAGTTAATATAATTTTAATTTTCAACTTTACAACAGTTACATTGTTCATTTATGAAAAATATTTGTTTGTCCGAAAAATGTTACAATTTTTGAAACATTATCTGCCAATTTAGATTTAAAATAGCTTTTAACGGCTTTTAGTCCTACAAAAATTGGCGTTTCGTCCATCAATTGATGAGTCCGTGAGCCGTAAGTCGTTTACTTGGCTGATGCATTTCAGTAGTATTATAGAATTTGTATTATTAACAAAAAAACTTCGTAAATAATAATTTAGTCATTTTGACATCAAAATAATCACTAATTATGCGAAATAGCTAGAAATAGTAATTGAGTTATAAGCTTCATATTGGCATAAAATTAAATTTTTCGATGAAGAGTTTCAATGAAAACTTTAACTGATCCCTAAACTAAGACAACTGCAGTACCTACTGTTCATGAACGTGAGTATATAATATATTATTGCATTAAATTTTGTGCCAATATTTAAAAAAAAAAAACCACAACGACAACCCTAAATAGATGACGATGACGCAAGTCCAACAAAAATCACTCAATTGCTAACAGCTGATTTCTGTTATGCAAAAGAATGAGAGAGTTATTTTAGTTGGTCTTGTATTTATTGAGTGTTTGAGTATATTTTTTTCTGAAGCATAAAAAACTTGTTTTTGTTTTATTTTGCCGGCAATAAGAAAACGTGATACCTGTCTATGTGAATGTATAAAGTTAATGCGAAACAGTGATACAAGTTTTAAATTTTAATACTCAAAGAAAACTTTGTTGGGTAAAGCAGCTTTTGGTTTAAGCTTTCTACGATGTTTATTGTGGCGGTATTCTTGTTTTCAGATTCAGTTTAGTTTACAAATAGTATGTTAATCTACACTATAATAGGGGTAAACTGCATTATATGATAATGTTTCGTGTATAGTTCGAATGGCTAAAGAGGGATACGCAGATTGAATTTAAAGTTACAGCGATTGTGTGTGAATAACATGATAGTTGTGAAAAATTCCCGATCTCGTTATTAAAGATTTTATAGTTTAATACTGTTTCCCTTCAAACATGAGAATAATGAAATTTTAGCAGACGGGGTTTTTTATGTTTTAATTATTATTGATGTGCTGAAATAAAATAAAATAAAATAAAATAAAATAAAATAAAATAAAATAAAATAAAATAAAATATAAATAAAATTAAATTGCAATAAATAAAATTGCAATAAATAAAATTTAAAAAATTAAATAAAATTAAATTAAATTACCTAAATTAAATTAAAAAAAAATTAATTTAAATTAAATAAAATTATATAAAAATAAAATAACATTAAATAAAATTTAATAAAATTAAATTAAATTAAATTAAATTAAATTAAATTAAATTAAATTAAATTAAATAAAATAGAATACAATAAAATAAAATAAAATAAAATAAAATAAAATAAAATAAAATAAAATAAAATAAAATAAAATAAAATAAAATAAAATAAAATAAAAGTACCTCCATGACATACATTTATGCAAAATTACAGCATATAAAAGCTTTAAAAACCATACATCGTATGCAAACAATAGCCGCGTTCTGTTATCTACGGATCTGGATTGGGATTATTTTTTAACAAATAATACAACAACTTCGGATCTTGCTCTCTATCTGAATCTATTTCTGACATCTACTCTGCGGGGTAGATAGCTTTTCTGTTATCCAAATGGTAAGGTAGTGCTGTTGTCTTTATAGGAACCGTATGGTTTTATTTTCAGGGATGGTCCATATGAATCTTCGTTTTTTCGATAGTCGTTCTATACCTACTATAGATAGCTATGAAAGAGTATCGATGTTTAAGGAAAACCAACGTCGAATGTTTCGGAAACACTGGTTTAGGAAGAAGAATAAAAAAAAACAACGAATAATTGTAGAGAAGAACACAGCACAGTTTATTATATGTAGGTATGTATCAGAGTTACCACTGAGATGCAATTGTATCTTGGGGATCCTTTTCTTCTATGGGTTTCGGAGTTACTTTGTTTTCAAAAGGACACATTTTTTGACAATCATTTTAGCTCAAAGAATGTTACTTTTTTTTTATGTAAAATAAAACTTCGCTGTATTCTATGAAATATTTTTTTGTAGGCATTTTAACGAATTAATGTATTTAATTTTTGTTTTATCAAATAAAAAACCTGTGATCAAACCTGCTTAAAATCCGACATTTTTATTAAAATTGCTATTATTTTCAAAGGGATGAATTTATTTTCAAAAAGACTCATTTTTTCATTCAGAGGCATTTATAAATAATGTTGGCTGTGGTAACACTGGTAGATATAGATCCATACATAGTTACAAAAAATTTCTTAACTGTTTTTGGATGAAATAGTTTTGTTCCCATATACAAAAGGGCTGTGGAATAAAGAGAAGAATGATTTATTTTATTACTTGAAAAGAGAAGGTTTAAAGTTTATTTTGTATACATGTACATACATTTATACGTTCTTGTATATACACTTAACACATAAACATTAATATTTTCACTCTGTTTTTCTAAAAGAAGCAAAATAAAAATATAATTTCAACAACATGCGAGCATATGAACGACATGCGATGACAACAAACTTGGCACACATAGCATACAAGCAGAAATGATTGACAACAATGTAGACACAACTTCTAGATGGAATTTGCAGGAGAGCTTAAAAGTAATTGGACTATTTGAAAAATATTAATTTTATTTTAAATTAAGCTATTAATATGGTTTTTCGGTTGATAGTAGGTATATAACAAAATCTATACGAGCAATGTATGGAATAAGATCTGGCAGAGATCTTCATCTTGGGTTGTATACGATCACACAGAAATTGTTGTAACTAGCCCCTGGTTCTATATGAACCGTTGTGCCATCTAATTTAATTTATTTATTTATTCTGTCAAATTCAACTGTGTCAACGCATCCAACGTTGACAATCATACAATATATATGATTTATGAATGATACGTTATCTGTGTCAAAGCATTTTTTACCCTTTGATGTCAACGTGTTTACACGTAAAACTATGACGATCAGACTATCCGACCACATATGTTGAATGTTGAGGCGGAGTTAACAAGAGCAAAAATCAATCAATGTTTGCGTTGACGATCACATGACATTTGAATTCAATGTGATTTTAACATTAGAAATTTAGAAATGTTTTAGCGGAGGCATACCTACTAACAATGTGAAAAAATCAACAGAATTTCAAAAAAGTGTAACGTTGTGTTGAGAAAGAGGGCGAAACGTCAGGGGAATAGACACAATTATTGCGTTCATGCTATGTTCTTACTGGTTTGAGGAAACAGAATACGAAGAAGATGATAAAAGGAGAAGTGTTCGTAGGCAGGGATGCCCACTACATTTTTTACATTTGCTACGTAGTTTATGCAGTTAAATGTAGTATATGAAACAAATTGTAGCAAACTTTAGTTTCAAATATCAAATGATCTGTAAGTTGTACTTTGAAGCTTTTTTTTTTTTATTTCTCTAAATTTACTTTGTATGTATATGAAAACGTAACAATTTGTAGAAAATAAGACGTGAATTTTATTAAATTAACTACGCGTAGTTAATGATGTAGAAAATGTAGTGTAGTTAATTCGGCCAACCCTGTTCGTATGACTTTCCAGATTTTTATGTGAAGAAGAGCAAATTTAAAAAATTATTTATTCAAAGTTTTAAAATACATAAATGCTTTTATCATTTCTAATGTACCTCAACAATGCTGGAATGACAAATCGAGTAAATTTTTTTGGCGGTTATTATAGGAAGACTGAAGCAATAAACTATTAATTTTAATTGAAGAATGTTATGATGTTGATGGATTCAAAAAATCTTCCTAAAAACATTTAGCAGGAATAGAGGGAATCTATAATTTTCCGCCGAAACCGAATCGCTTAGCGACCACTTATTCATGACAAGAAATTTACTAGAGGATTTTCTTGGAGGATTTTTTCATAATTGTTCATAGATTTTGCAACGATTAAATTCAAATATTCAACGAATTACAGTATAGGATTGGATCCTGTTAAACTGAAGTTTATAAGAAATAAATAAAATTTTGACTAAATACCTGTGAGCCCAAGTGTTTGAAAAGTCTTTAATGGAAAATGTGATATGGTACGTTACCCGAAAATTCCAACTTATTCCAACTTGAAATACACATTCATCCTAAAAGAGAAGCAGATGCGAAATGGTGTATGAAAGGCAGGGATATTTTTCAAAATAAAAACCTTCTGAGGACGACGATATGACGACGACGGCACCAAAAAAAAAACCACCCTCCTCAATCACCTTTCTATACCCCATATGCATGTATGCAAGAGAATCTACCATCATATAAACGACTTAGAAGTCTGGGACCGAATAGAGGCTATAAATAAAATTGTCATAGAGCGAGCAAAAGGGAGTAGGTATGGTACATACCTACATATATGTATATATACCAATACTATAACATATTGCTAATACTATATGCAGACAAATGCCGGTGCCGGAAGAAGACCAAAACAAAAACGCAGAACTTCAAATGTACCTATGTATATGGTTTAGGTTGGGGTTGCTTTGGGAAGTATTTGTATGCTATATAGTTGAAAATAACTACCCACAACAAAAACAAAACGAGTATCGCTTTTTGGCTATGTTATGTTTATAGGGTTGCTCAGGGTCAGGATTTTTTGAATGAGGGTGAATTTTTTTTATCACACCATTTTTCTAGTCGTAAAAACAAACATTTAAGAATCATAGTCACACACTTAAGGACATTTTGAATATGTTACTAGAATTTTTAAGTTTTGTTTTATAATTATAACTGCAAGGCAAGAATTAAGAGAGATGCAATTAATGAGTGCGCCCTTTACAAAAAAAATATAACACATTACTACAAAACTTAAGTTTCCTGTGGGTTATGTGAAATATGTGCTCGCAATAAATTCAAAAGTTTTAACAAACCGAGAAAAAAAAAAAGAAAAAGTCGAGTGCACTATTAGAATAGAAACAGTTTTTGGGGAAGGTCAGTTATAACTTCAGTACCTCGGTAATGTTACCTTCTAGTAAGTAATGTTAGGGTAGGTATGACTCTTGAAACTTGAAAATGATTAACTAAGGTTATAGAAAAATATACCTATATAGGTACCTATAGGCAAATAAAAATTTTGATGGGGCTTTATTTTAACAACTTTTCATCCATTCCATGTCCAGTGCATTTACAAAAATTATATCGCTCATTTCCTACAATATCGTCATAACTCAAAATATCACATTTTTGAGTTTATTACAGCATCGTGCGTAAAATCTATATTTCTCTATATTTCTGCAAAAAAAAAAAAAACTATAGACATCTTTACACAATTTCAATCAAGAGTGTATTTTTTTAAGCACTACTGCTGTTTTTCCATAGCTTTTTCACGAAACAGAAATTTTCAATTTCATTTATCTCGAAACAGCATTTTTTGAGTTATGACGATATTGGAGCAAATGAGCGATATATTTGTGACCCAACCCCAATTTTGCATTCATTCGAAAGGAATTACAACTGAGATCATAAATCTGATTTTTCGCACTTGTGAAATTCACCTTTTGGATGGCATCTTGGATTTTAGTTTTTATCAAATATATCAGTTTCTGTTAGTCCTACAAAAAACTTTGTAAGAGGAAAAGTGTGGACAGTTAAATTTCCTTTTTTTTGCATTAAAAACATTTTTTCGAAATTGTTAATATTGAAAAAGTTATGGACAAAAAAAGTTAAACATTTTTATTTTTTCAAATATTTTTTGAAAATCTAAAATTAAAATAAAAAAATTTAAATTAATTGTTATTCTACAATTCTCATACATCTTTTTTGTATTGCATTTTTAGTTTTAGTATCTAATTTTCGGAGTAGAATTTCCCTGACCCGCAAGAACTAATGGTTTGCTTATACTTGCACACAATAGTCCAGGAAAAATGTACTAAAAATACCAATCTGCGGAAAAAAATCCAAGTGAAGATTTTTAAACGCAACTATCTTTATTTTGGCATATGGAACACTGGATATAAGCAAGCATGCATTAAAAATAATTCGGAATTACATGTCGAAAAAATGGTTTTTTTCGTATATAACTTTTTAACAGTCGAAGACCCAGAAAAGTACCTACATCATAGATCATATGATTTTTTACAAAAATTGTTACGACACCTAAAATGAGTAAAAAGTCGGTTTTTTTCGCATACAACTCAACTCTGCTTTAGAAAACATGTTAATGTAAAGTTTGTATACATTATGTAACCGTCTAAAAAAAAACCTTCCCATTTAATAGATACTGTTGCGGATTCGCGGATTTCGGGGTTCTCAATGAAAGGATGGCAAGCAAAATCGAAGATTATGAAATAAAATAAACGAGGTTATCTTTCTTCTGACTTTATTGGTCTATGGCAATCTGTTGACTGACTCTAGTTTATTATTAAGTTAGTTTCGGTGACAAAACGTCAGCTAGTACTTCCGTGGTAAGTTGAGGTGCGTGTTTATGCGTTCATAAATGCGTAACAATACTTACCTTTCATTATTTTAAAAATTTCGTCAAAATTCGAAAATACTTGTTTTTCGATTTTTTCTCCTAAAAGGCAATGTTATCGAAAAATAATTTATGCTCATTTTAAAAGTTATAATATCCGTATAAATATATGGATCGTTAAAAGATATTGCTCCCTCAAATAAGCGAAGTTTCAAAAATATAGGTTTTTTGCATAAAACTTTTAAAGGGTAAATTTTATCGATTTTTATTCAAAAAAATTAGAATTTTTGACCATTTATATAAGAAATTAATAACTTTAGTTCAATTCTATATGCCTATGAACTTGCCAAAACAACACACTTAATCTACATTTTGGCGGAAAAATACCTGTAGGTAATGTTTCAAACGTAAAAGAGCTAAAAACCGGTAAAAGTACATTTTGTCTGGGTTTTGGTGAATGCGTAACGTGGTGTCGAAATGTTTGGACAATTTTCCATCGAATCGACTAATTTTTAACACAAAATGTAATCAAATAACAACTAATTTTATGACAAAAATTATATGAAATTATAGTCATGTCTTTATTTTGATATATTAAATACTTTGTTTTATTTATTTTATGTGTGATCGTATTTTGATGATTTTTTATAAAAATAGTGAAGGAATATTTAAATATAGGTAGGTATCTTTTTAAGTGGAAATCCTCCTTCTAAAAAAAGAACTGTTGTGAAAAATGAATCTACAAGGGACCATAATAAATCCTTGATTCAAATTGGAATATATACAAAGTGAGGGGCATGTTTCAACCTAAGATAAGATGTGTATGCAGAATGCAGTATGCATGTATCTACATATAAATAGGTAGTTATTGGGTATGGTTGACGTCCTGTTGCAGGATTTTGGGAACCCTCTTTTCCACCGGGGTATTAATTCCACCAAATTTATACAACTATACATCCCTCGCTATATCTCTATAGTATTGTGGTTGTTTGGTTGTTTGTGTGAGTATAGTGGATGTAGAAAAAAAAAATACTCATTCACAAAGGATAAAATTATCAACGGTTCAGATTCGTTATAGAGGCTATCAGCTATGTATAGTGTATACGGTACTTTTCTATTTTTAATTTTGTTTTTCGTTTTGTAGTTATAAAATTCACTTTTCTACCTTCGACACGGTGTTGTAGCACGTGCTGTTTTATAGCTCCTGGCGTTAACAGGCGGCGCGCGATGGTGGCATGTGTGGTTAGATAGTTTAAGAGTTTCCTTTGATTCTGTTTTTTTTCGATTTCTTTGTTATTGTTTTTGTATTGAAGGAATCACATTGCTGTTATGATTCTTTATAAGCATTGGAGGCTGTATAACAAACAAGAGTAGATTTTCGTATGTAGAATCAATGGAACAAAAAGCAATGACTGAGGGAAAATTAGGTATGTTTTTAATATCGTAATACCTATATAGTATCGGGAGAATCTACATGATAGCTTGAAATTTTTGTTAATTATCTACATATTTACATATCTCTCCATTCTCCAACCTATATAATAAGTAGTTTCGATTGATTTACTTTTAATGCAAGTCAGATTTACCAATGAACTTTTTAGACAGTATAACTTATGTCAAAACAAGAAAAAAAGTGGTATTTTTTACATTTGATCAATTTTTAAAAAATAATAGGTACCTACCTACTACCTATATCTTTTCAATTAATGATTTTAGAAAAAAATGTTAATGTTTTATTTTTTTGAGTGTTATCAAACCTATAATATACGACCTTTGCATTAAAATAAGTTTGAAATTACACATCGTTTTGGAGCTATACGTGAAATACAAACATTTGCATCATTTTAACTTTTTTTAAATGACGATATCTAGATACAACCATGAGGCGAAGAAATAAAAGTTTGAAAACCTTTCTTTTATAGAATCGGATGATTTACAAGCTGCACATGAAGTATTTTTTTTGATATTTTCAACATGTAACCCTGAGAAACTTTGTATGCAAGACAGATTTGCCAATGGACTTTTTAGCCAAAGTAAAAATTATTATGGAGCGTATCGGAATCCCGGTTTTTAAAATCTCATTTTTTCAAAAATCCCGAAAAAAAAGTGTTAAAACCCCGTCTACTGAAATGCTGTTTTTTTTTTTAATTTTTTCTTCTAAAATCCCGCTTATTCAAAATCCCGGGATTTAAAAAAAGCGGTAGGTATTATAAAAACCAGGATTATAAAAAGCGGGAACAGGGCTACAAAAAGCGGGATATAGAACCCAAATTATTGAGTTTAAAGTATTCGATTAAATTTGCATTTTGCCCATTTTAACAATTGAGCCTAGCAGGTATAGGTACATGCATACATACACCTATATGATGCTGATGCTAAACATGAAATCTGATACAAAAATGACACAACG
Source organism: Epistrophe grossulariae (assembly GCA_929447395.1). NCBI lineage: Eukaryota > Metazoa > Arthropoda > Insecta > Diptera > Syrphidae > Epistrophe > Epistrophe grossulariae. The sequence goes on along the minus strand of OV839568.1, from coordinate 90,834,821 downwards.
ACATCAAAACTTAAAAAAAATCATCCTGCAGACTGCAAGAGTACAGTACGATGTTGGACGAGAGAAATTGATAATATTAGGTGAGTTTTTGGAGTATGTATTCTATTCTCCATTTTTTTCGCATTGGATTATTTAATCACTCAACCCATTGTTTGAGTTTTGTTCGTTTTAGTTGTTTGTTGTTTATTTCATTACAGCGTGACATTTTGCAATTTGTTGCCTTTGTTTTTATTATTATGTATTTCTTTTGCAATATTTTGGTGAAACTCTGCATGAATATTTTTTCGCTGTTTTCGTAATAATTTTGTTTTATTTTTTGGAAACCACATACCTAGTCCATGTACAAATTCTCTTCCGCATATGATTTTTCAATCCACACATTTGATATGAATTGTCAACTTATCTGTTCAACTAATCAATTCTATAATTGGTACGTACCCAACTTCAGGATATACAATTATACACATTCTGTATAATTTCTAATCTATGTAGGTACATAGGTACCTTTATGTATCTTTTTATATATGTATCTTGAACTCTAAGTTTTTTGTAATTGTTCTTCTTAATTCCTTCAAACTTTGAACTTGTATGTAGATATTTTTGATACAAAGGAGGGATTCTAAAAGTTGCCCTCTTTTAGAAAAAATATGTTTAAGTAAAAATTACAAGAAACCAAACACCGCCTTTGTATTGACGCACGGTTACCTAAGACATTTTACAAATTGAATCATTATCACGGCTAATGGAGTCTTTGTTAAAGGTACCCTAGATGTTAAATGTTTATGTTTCATTATAGGAATGAAAAAATTCATGCCAGCAGGTGATGGATGTTTGAGAAATGGATTGGGATTATATTTTGTCTGTTTAAAGTTATACATCATCGTAGAGCACTATTCGTTTATTTGTATATTTTAAAGAAATAGCTTAGCTTTTCATTGAAGTCTTTGCAATGTACGAATGACATTAGGCGATTTCTCCTAAAATAATTAATTGCCCTTCCCGTAAAATATGCTTAGGTTTTACAAAAAATTTAAACCTGGGTAAATAGATTAGTAATGGAAGCTTATATTTTATGGGTTTTTATTATTTATTATTTTAATACACACATGACATACATGAGATTAAACAAATATTAACAATACTGTAATGCGCTTATGCCATATACAACATGCATGGCATAAATCGTAGCTTAAAATCAACATTATAAGAAATAAATTGATCCAAGAATTTCAGGGATTCTTCGTATATTATAATTACCAGTTTAACTTTTTTTTAAAAAAATATTTTTGAAATTTTTTATATAGGTATGCAATATTATTAAGATTTTATTAAAAGCATGTTATAGAAAAATTCAATTTAAATCGATTATCGATTGATACGCAATTTATTAATGCTGAGTTAAAAAATAATTTTGACAAAAATCATCTACTTACATATTTTTTAAATACAGAATTTTTAAAAAATAATATTGAATTTTTTTTTTTAATCCAAAATTTATTTTTTTGAAAATTTTGAAATGGAATATCATTCAAACTTATTATAGAAGGTTTAAATTTAAATTAAATTGATGAAAACAAGTTCAACAGAAGAAATGGTTCTATTTGAGGTAACTTTTTAAACGATAGATAATTTTTTTTTCAATAGTTTGGTAGACCGTATACCTACTGATATTAGTTCACTTAAAATTTTTATAGGAGTCGTATTTGAGGAAAATTTGACTTTCCTTACCGGTTTTTGAACACTTATCTATTCATATGGGAGGTGCCGTTATTTTTCGATATAAAAATAATTCTCATTTTAAATCTGTTAGATAATCTTTAGAAACTGCTGAGTGCCAAGTTTAACAAAAATCGATTAAGCCGTTTTCGAATAATAAAGTTCTGAACAAAAATTTTGAAACTTTTTTTGAAAATGGAAAAAATTGGAAATTCTTTTTAAACTTTTTGAAACATTCTCCATAAAAAAAATTGATCAAAATCAATTTGACCATTTTTGAGAAAATAAAAAAAAATGGTTCTATGGGAGTTACCATTTGTCCCATTTTTCGAAATTCTTTTTTTTTATAAAATGGTACCTTTTTAAAAAATTATTAAGTTTTTTTTAACAAAGTTGTGGGCACGTTTTTGAAAAAAATAAGATTTTCATTTTCTGCTTAAAAAAAATGTACTGCAGCTACTGCTAATTTTCCTCCTTAAAAAAAGGAAAAAAAAAATCCTAAAACAATGACAAAACGGGTCGGGGAATGTCCAAAAAACGTAGCCGAAAGGACAGACAGACAGACAGAAAGAGACCAATTTTTTCGACTTTTTAAGAATCCATAAATTGCCATATAATAGTATCTATACATCGCAAGTAAAAATGGAGTACCTATGTGATTAATTGTCGTGAATTTTTGTGTACACAAACATTTTTTTTTGACAAAACTTACTTGAAGACGTCGAGAGACAATGGTTTAAACCAATTTCATACCCAAAAATTTCTTAGATACAAAAATAAAGCCAATCAAAGCTGTAGTAGGTAATGCTGAATCCATTAAAAAGTTTTTTGATTTTTCAAAAATTTCGACTTTTCAATTTTTTTTCTTTCATGATAATTTTACGATAAATTTACGAGGTTTATTTACACATTTATTTTTCTGTTTTGGGTTCATTTGACCTCTTTATGGAAGGTGGTAATGCTTAACTTAACCGTCAAGTTAGCAAAAAAATAAATTGGGTGGCGCTACAGCTCGTGTAGAAGAAGGGCCTAGTGACTCACAACTATCAACCATTCCTATGTGCGTGTTATGGGCAGGAATGGAGGGGACCTACAATTTTCTGCCGAATCCGAAAAGGCTAAGATGAGAAGCACTTTTTCATGAAAAGAGATACTTTTGGAGTATTTAAAAATTCTTCGCAAGAGCCAGTAGCCCGTGAAAAACTTTTGTTTTTTAAAGTCGCATATAAGCTGGGAATTGAACCCAATACCCTCGGCGTAACAGTCCTACGCACTAACCATTTCGCCACGGGCTGCTAAAAGTAACCATTACCAAAGGTTAGTTTAAAAAAAAAAAAAAGCGAAAATTTTTTTCTTTCACGACAAATTTACGACAATTAATCCAATTTTAAGAATCTCAAAATTTTGAAATGGTAGTGCTAATTTGACGGACATCTTGCCTTTCTGTAGGCATTGTGAATCCATTTTGTTGAAATCATATTTGTGGATTGTTATCCACAACATTGATGGAAATTGCTGGACCGACTAAATTTTGTTGCATACTTTCCTGCACTTGATTAATTTTTTTTTTCAGTGCAAGTAATTTATTATTAAGTTCTCCAGTTTGAAGAAGGTAAGAGGGATCCACCACTGTTCTCGGAAACTATAGCAATCATATGATTTATGGGTGATTTCAACGGTACAGTTCTAAGATCAAAAAAGGAATGATTTTAAAAATAAAATTGAGAATCTGCTGCTGTTTTTCAGTGATCAATCTTTTCATTTTAAATTTTCTAAGTAAAAAATCTCAAAATTAAAGAGTTTGTAGATATTTAAACCCCTTCGTTGCTTTTGTGCCACCTGTTATAAAGCTTTTTAGCAAATATTTGCCTACCTTTCATAATTGAATTTGACATAGTTTTATATTGAAGCCGTCGAACGAGATGAACGTCCTATAATACAGCTGGTTGGCAAATATACATATGGGGTCTAATTTTAACAATCTATATCTACAGTATGAATATTGGCCCTTACCAATAACCAGACTTAAATATTCAAGTAAAATTAAGCATAATGGTATGGACTATAATATACATCACATGTTTCATATTTAAGAGTCAGTACCAGGTAATATTCATTATTTTCGGTCTACTAAAATATTTAATTTTCAGGTATTAGCTGCATTTTATTATCCACATGATCCGGGGCCCATTTCTCAAATCATACATCACATACATTTCGTACAACAAACAACAATTTCATACATCATACACATCATACAATTTTCTGTTTCTCAGCTTTCATTGGAAGTGTTGTATGATTTTTTTTTGTTGTATGACGTGTATGATTTTGACATTTCATTATTATTGAGTGTCAAGTTAAAATAGATCTCAATTTTTTTATTTCGAAGTTAATTATAGAGTTGTTGCTAGAAATGAAAGTAAATTATAATAATTTTTAAAATAATAAGAAAAACCATAAACAATAATAAGTCTTCACAATTTACCATTTTTTTAATTTAAAAATTACTTAATTTTGTATATTTTCGTTTGTTGACGTTCACTTTGTCCTTACACTTTTAACAATTACAACAAATTTATATGCTGTACGAAATTTATGAAAAATTTGAGGTTAATTTGCTGTATGATGTGTATGATAAATTTCTGAGAAACAACATTCCGATATTTCCAGTGTTATCTCCGGTCATACATTGTTGTATGACAGTGGTTCATACAACAAATCTGAGAAACATAAATCATACAACAGAACTGTCAAAATGATCTGAGAAATAGGCCCCTGATCTGGATCAGATCCCTATAATAAAACAAACAGGATCACAGTGACAACCAGGATATACATCCGTCTCTTTTTACATTGTTTTTGTATATTTTTCATTTTTTTTGTTGGCTTTTTTCTTTGCACTACAGCTTTTGGATCATGAAACAGATCCAGAAAAAAAGCAGGATTACATGTTGTTTTTGTATTTGATCAGATCATTTGGATAATGCTGTTATTGTGGTCCATTTTACTTAAATATTTAATTCGTCCCTAAATGTTGGTATTGATAGGGCCCATTGTTTATACAGGTAACCACTTAAAATTAAATTATCTTTTAAAAAAAAAAAAATATTATCTTTTAAGAATACATGCATGAATACCGCAATGAATATACATAGGTACATACTTCCAAAAATAAACTGTCCCCATGATATTTATACAAACAAAAAAAGCAGTTGCAAAATTTCTCCAACAAAAACACCTTCAAATGAATTGTGTTGCAATCTTTAAAATTTCTTTAAAGGAAGATAAGATAAATGTCTTCAAATTATTGCTAAAGTTAACAAAAGTTTTGCCCAAAATGCAAACAACACCAAAATACTTCACTTTTCAATTAGTTTTGTGTCGAACAAAGTTCACTTATAGTTATTTTGAGATAAAAGATACAGATACTTACGGATTCAGCTGATTCAGTAAAGCAAGCGTGATTATTTTGAAGGAGAAGTTATCCGAACAAAATAAAATCTTGCCTCGTTGGTGTGTACCCAACTGTACATATGTACATAGATTGTACATTATACGAGTGTAGATAGCTTTCGTCAAACAAGTATCTGCAAAGACAATTAAAGTTGCCAAGTCCTTGCCGAATCGAAGTCTGTGAAGGAGAGGAACAATCACCCTTAACCATCTTATACTATATTATAAAGGAGTGCCATTTAATGGTTCATCGATTCCATAAATTTAAACTAAAGACCCAAACGCTTTCACCCGAGGCTTTTAAACAATATATGTATAGGTATATAGGATTTGCTTGAGGCACTCCCATATAAACTACAACACAACACAACACACTATTAGAATGCACATGGGTTAAGCATTGATTGTGGTGGTTCTCAATTGGCTTCTTTCATTCGTTAATTTTTAATGAAATTCTATAGTCCTCAAGATGAAGATGGAACGAAAATTTTGTTCAGTTCTTGATTTCTCTGGCAAAAAAAAAAAAAACAAACAAACTTAAAAGTAGTTTTCTCCTTGGCAATTATCAGACGATTGTTGTGTATATAATGTCGATTGGCAGAGAGGGTGGAGCAGGACGTTGACGGAAACACCACAGACAGATTGGAAGTTCAAGTGCCATGTTTGGTTGGTGGCAAAGGAAACTAAATTGTAGGAAAGTTAGATATGGCCAGCTTTTGGCACTGGTGTTCAACATGAATGATGATAAAAACTTTGAAAAAAAGAAATACATATTGAAAAAAAAAATAGTTCATTGAACTTTGACTTTGATCGGAAAGATAATTTTTCCATTATTATTTTATTTAAAGAAGAGAAAGAAAATTTTAAATATCGTTTAATTTATTGAATTACTATATTATGAAGGCCCCCAGGATTTGTGTGACTCGGTTTTCGTGGAATTTTTCTCTTAAAAGTGATTATTTGCAATGTGTTTCTGTATGCATTATGTAAAACTTGGTTATGACCAGAAATTATATCAACAGGTAGTGAAACACCGCAATTTATGTTTAAATTCCCAATAACTCTTATAGTCCATTGAAATGTTACATTGACCTTGTGATATCATGATTAGTAGATTCTAGAAAAAACAATTTTAGCATGTTTTTGAAAAGAATTGAATCCTTTACAAAAGTAGACAATGGACAATTCCAAAAAATAGAAGTTTTCATTATACTGTCTGTCGCACTGGTCTGTTTGTCCTGTACCTTCACCTGAAAATCTACCCATAGCCATAGCGGATAAACGCGTTTCGCTTTAAATCGCCTGAGATCGCCGTGACGAAACGCCAATTTTTGAAGGACTTAAAGGCCGTTAAAAGCTATTTTGAATCAATAATTCAACAAAGTCCATTAAAATAGTGCTAAGTCTTCTACTTGGCTGATGTATTTCAGTAGTATACCTACCTTATAGAATTTGTATTATTAAAAAAACCTTCTTAAAGATTATTTTTATTTGATTTCTTATAGATGAGTGTTTCAACGACGATTTCGGTGTTTGTCGAATTTTCTCTTAAATGGCTTCAACGATTTTGATTAAACTTCGTATCTGTAATGTATGAACCAATTTCAAATAAACGGAAATAGGTTTTTAAATTTTGACTGAGATTTTTTTGATAAGTTGGTACTTTCTAATATTTTACAAATTTGCAGAAAAATGCAGTCATGATTGCATTTTTCTGCAGTTTTGCAATTTATTACTTCTTAAAAAAATATAGCATTAAAAAAAAAATTAAAAATAATGTTTGTATGAACAACAAAAATCAAACAAAAAAACAGTTTTTTCAATACCTATTTTTGCTATTTCAAATTTTTTTTTTTGAAATTTGCTCTTCTCCCTAAACACGGAAAATAGTCTCCCTCCATGATTTTTCGTCAGAAAATTTCGTATGATACTATTGGGTGTCTCAAAATTCACACAAGAATTTATTTTCACGCCATTTGGGCATTAAAGTGTTTCCAACAAAAATAAAATGCACTACTGAGTCGCACGAATTTGCTTTTATGTATACGATCATTGATCACACTGTGGTTTTAAAATGGGTTGGGTTCGATATCCCGCTTTTTATAATCCCGTTTTTTAAAATCCCGGTTTTAAAATCCCGCTTTTTATAATCCTGTTTTTTAAAATCCCGCTTTTTCAAGATCCCGCTTTCTATAATCCCGTCTCTTATAATCCCGTTTTTTATAATCCCGTTTCTTATTATCCCGCTTTATCAATTAAAACTATTTGTTTTAACTCCCACCAAAATTTCGTTGGGACTTAGTTCATAAATTTGGGAGTTAGTTCATTTGGGATTTATTTCATTATGAAATAAGTCCCAACGATTTTAATAAACAGTGAGGTATGTATGGGGGGGCATGCTGCCCCCCTGCAACCCCCCTGCTTGGGCACACTATAGGATTTGGGGTAGGTCCGAGGTTGGGTGTATGCAAAATTTCTTTTTATCATTTTGGTAGTCGGCAGTTAGTTCCTAAAATGCTGGGAATGAGCTCATAATTAACCAAGTTTAATACCCAAATTAATTGCGAAAAACGGGATTGGCGGGATTTGGCGGGATTTTAATACATTGGGATTATGAATAAGCGGGATTTTAGAAGACGGGATTTTAAAAAAACGGTATTTTAGTAGACGGGATTTTAAAACTTTTTTTTCGGGATTTTCGAAAAACGGGATTTTAAAAAGCGGGATTCTGATACGCTCCCTTTTAAAATACAGGGTGGCGCACGAATCGTGCTACAAAAATAGAACGTAATAACTTTTTTTCGGGTTGGGTTCGATATCCCGCTTTTTATAATCCCGTTTTTTAAAATCCCGGTTTTACAATCCCGCTTTTTATAATCCTGTTTTTTAAAATCCCGTTTTTTCAAGATCCCGCTTTTTATAATCCCGTCTCTTATAATCCCGTTTTTTATAATCCCGTTTCTTATTATCCCGCTTTATCAATTAAAACTACTTGTTTTAACTCCCACCAAAATTTCGTTGGGACTTAGTTCATAAATTTGGGAGTTAATTCATTTGTGACTTATTTCATTATGAAATAGGTCCCAACGTTTTTAATAATCAGTGAGGTATGTATGGGGGGGCATGCTGCCCCCCTGCAACCCCCCTGCTTGGGCACACTATAGGATTTGGGGTAGGTGCGAGGTTGGGTGTATGCAAAATTTCTTTTTATCATTTTGGTAGTTGGCAGTTAGTTCCTAAAATGATGGGAATGAGTTCATAACTAACCAAGTTTAATACCCAAATTAATTGCGAAAAACGGGATTGGCGGGATTTGGCGGGATTTGGCGGGATTTTAAAAAGCGGGTTTTTAATACATTGGAATTATGAATAAGCGGGATTTTAGAAGACGGGATTTTAAAAAAACGGTATTTTAGTAGACGGGATTTTAAAACTTTTTTTTCGGGATTTTCGAAAAACGGGATTTTAAAAAGCGGGATTCCGATACGCTCCCCTTTTTTTCTGTGTGAGTAATCGGCTTATTTTTTTTTTATTTTGTAGGTTACTATTTAGATTTATAAAAATGGATGCTTGGGATACGGAGAAAAGAATTTGGATAGTGCAACGGTACCATGCTTTGCAGTCCGTCATTTCCGTCCAAAGGGAATTTAGGCGGGAGTTTGGCGGTAATCCCCCGAGTAGATGGACCATTATGAGGTTTGTAAACATGTTTGCCGAATCTGGAAGCATCGCACGAAGGCCGTACCATCGAGATGCCAATGTTCGGGTTCAGGATACAATCGCAGCAGTAGCATCTGCAATACAGGCCAATCCGAACGTTTCGACCCGAAACTTATCGGGGCAAATTGGAATTAGTAGACGGTCATTACAACGGATACTTCATGACGATTTAAACTTGTTTCCGTACAAAGTCCAAATTACTAGCAAGTTAAACCCTCAGGATTTGTCTGTTCGCCTGGAATTTTGCCAAAAAATGATATCAATGGCCGAAGAAGACAACACATTGATCAATTGTTTGTTCATGTCTGATGAGGCCCATTTTGATCTTAACGGCAATGTAAACAAGCAAAATTGCCGTATATGGAATGAGTCTAATCCAGAAATGCTCCATGAGACGGAACTGCACCCAGAACGAGTCACTGTGTGGTGCGCAGTTTCATCAAGGTGTATTGTCGGGCCGTACTTCTTTGAAGAAAACGGTGTAACCGTTACTGTCAATGGGGACCGTTATTTAAAGATGTTGAAGGAGTTTTTTTTACCCAGAACTGCGCCGAAGACGTATACCATTCAACAGCGTTTGGTTTCAGCAAGATGGAGCAACTGCACATATAGCCAGACCAGTTATGGCGGAGCTAAACAAAAAATTCCCAAACAAATTAATTTCTAGGAACTCCACTCTTCGCTGGCCTCCAAGGTCACCTGACCTGACTGCACCAGACTTCTTTTTATGGGGTTATGTCAAGCAAGAGGTGTATAAAACGAAGCCCAGGAATTTAACTGAATTAAAGCAGTCCATAACGACAATAATTGAGGCGATCCCAACTTCAACTCTTCAGGCCGCAATGAATTATTTTTTGACCAGGTGCCGCATATGCGTGGGACAGCGTGGAGGTCATTTGCGGTCATTAATCTTTAAAAACAACTAACTATTTAAAATAAAATTTAATTTTCTAACCAATAAAAAAAAATAAATGAAATACATCGATTAAAAAAAAAGTTATTTGAATTTCTTATTGTAGCACAATTGGTGCGCCACCCTGTATTAATATTTTAAAAACTACTTATCTGATAAAAGAAAGAAATAAGTTATGGGAAATTTTGACATGCAATGTTATTTTTTTCAAACTAATAAGAAACTCTTGTGAAAACAATTTCATTAAAATCGATTCAACGGATAATGAGATAGTCGAAAACCAAAAAGTGGTTCTCTGAGAGATACCGTTATTAATCGATAGATACAAATTTTGTTTCAATAATATAGTAAATCGTACTGATATTAGATCACATTAAAAATTTTAATCAAAATCGTCGTTTTTGAGAAAAGAGATTTTCCTTTCTTTTAATCACTTGTATGGGTGGTACCATTATCTTTGGTTATAAGAATAATTTTTAACTATAATCTGCTAGATAATGTTAAAAAACTGCTGGGTGCCAAGTTTCAAAAAAAAAAACTGACCAAGTCGTTTCCGAATTTTTAAGATCTCAAAAAAAATTTTGAAAATTTTTCAAAAATCCAAAAAAAAATTTGAAAATGTTGGTACATTTAATACTTCATGAAACATTCTATATACAACAAATGAAGATCAGTTGAACCGGGGCTTTCGTGAACTTTTTGTTCTCTCAGATCCCATCGGGCTATATCCCAGTTGCCCGGTGGTCCAATCCATCCCTGCTTACCAGCTTTACGCATTTAGCCGACGACTGTGGAAATTTTAATACCAATGGTGAAAAAAAATTTGGATTTTTTGGCACTCTCTGATGAAGATACATACAAAGTATATTACTATTTCATATTAAGCAGTTATGCAAACTATAGCTACGTAACAGAACTGGCTTTTTTAATTTTCGAACTTATCAACAACGAAAGTTCTATATATCGACGGTTTAAGTTCAGAACCTCCTTGGTCGTTTTGGCATGTTTTTCTGAAATAAAAAAAAAACTGCCAAATTTTGTATGGAGATTTATGGTAAGAGGTTTTGAATTCTGTCTTTTTCTGTAAAATGTTCAGAACAACATTGTTTCGTTGAAATTGCCAAAAGGTGGCTCTGATTCTGTTGATTGTTTTGCATTTATAATATTTTTTTTGATTTTTCTACTAACGAGGTCCTACACTTTAACCCTCGACATTATGGAGTTGAAGAGTTCGGTCGGACATAAATCAATGTTTTTTTGTTTGAATAATTATGTACAAATCGAAGTATGGGCAGATTTGATTTCTAGGAAACCCTAAAAATTATGACGTGTAATTGTATGTATATACCAAAAGCAATACATCAGACTCTTACGAATGTTTGTTTGTTAATTCAAAATTCGGTTTCGGAGGTGGGTACCTTCTTTCTGACGGGAGTAAATATATATACATATAAGTCACGACAGTGAATAAGTGTGTCAATTAGTTACATCCTATTATTTTAGAAGAAAAATCAAGCTTTCGATTGTATTTCACCTGTGCTTTACCCCTATAGCCCAAAGACACATTTTAATGAATCCTTCTAAAATCCTATCCCCCCCCCCTCCGTCCCATCGCAAAAATCAATGTTTCATTTATTTTTATTTGCTAACAACTGTCCGCTTTCAAGAATCTTTCTCATCCTTCTCATTTACTTTAAAATAATCATTTCCGGGGTCATTTTCTGCTTTTAAGGCAGGTGTTGCATGATTAAAACAAACAATATTATGATTGAAAAGAGCAAACTATCTTTTATGTCTCATCAGAACAAGCTTCCTCTAACTGTCTAACCTTGAGGAATAAGACAACTATAATACAAAACAAACAAAACCTTATATAAGGTGTTCCTATATACAAAATAGAAAAGTAAAATGAACTACCTTACCTGTTCTCATTTCGGAAGGACGTTAATACAAACAAATGGCAAAATTATTCCTATGATGACGGTCCTTGTCGTTCGTTCACCTGATGATAGCCGTCCCAATCACAATCTCTTCAGTCCATCATCATCATTTCTATATTATGAGGATACGAGAGAGAAAAATTAGAAATTTTTTTTCTCCACTTTTTGCATCCTGATTTCCTATGTGCGATGTGTACATCCTTGGAATAGTTTTTTTTTTTTTTTTTTTTTGTATGGCCGTCTGGTTGTATTCTCTTTTCGCTTTGATGGAATTTTTCATGACTTTAACTTCCGTGGAGAACGTCATGACAGGACAACAAAAATACTTTTTTGCAAACATTGCACAAGCAAATCTAACTGTCGTCATCAGGAGGAGTGTTGTCCACACATCCTGATGGATCAACCTATATTATTCTTACTCTTTACTCATATATGTACAGATGCTGTAACATTTAATGTCTAACACATGCAACGTTGCAAATAAAAAAAAAAAAAATTACTGCGCTTATGTCCTTTGATGGCTTTGCCATGCTTCGAGGATCCCTCTAATCAGGACAATGAGCTTGTGGGTGGTGGTGTCAAATCAATGATATATTTGTACCTTGTAAAATCCCATCCCCATTTGCAACCAGCATCATCATCATCGTCTCGGCAAAATACACTTTTCAACAAAAATCACTATTTCTTTTCTATGTATAACATATGTATGCTATTATAAGCAGCAACAGCGGCGTGACAGGCATTTAAATGCCAGGCTTGCACTACTTTTAACTTTGCTTGTGTCGTCACATATCCTTTTCATATAGAGGAAGGTAGCGTATATGTTTTGTGGTAATGATGATGGGGTATTCCATACGGCACAGCACTTCCTCTTCCGATACATCCGCCGCTGCTGCCGCCTATTGCCGGTACCTATTTCTGTACTTTAGGACACATGAAATGGCCTCTAAAAGCTTCCGTGCAACAAATCGAGTGGGCGGCCGGCGTAAAAATGGGCATTGGTGAATGGTGGTGGTATGTAATTGAAATGTTTCGCATGAGATCATTGCGGGAAATCAGGTTAATGACTACTGAAAAGCAGCAGCAGTAAATATCAGAAGGCCAGAAACCTTACATAGGTACATGGGCGTTTCATGTATACAAGCGTTATGGTTTAATCATGAGAACAAATAGACAAAGGCTTTTAGAACTGGTTTAGCAAAAAGAAAGATTTTTTTTGTTGTTTGATCAAAGGATAATTTTGACTTGTGTTGTAGATTGACGATTGAATTTAACGAGAAAACTAAGTTTGATTTTTATTTGATATTTTGTCAATTGTATTTTTACCTACCAGAGGAACTTTAACTATATTTCAGTTGGCCATAGATTTGTTTATGTTGTTTCAAATTTTTTCGAAAACTATTGCAGAATGTTAAAGGGTTGGTATCTTATTCAGAATAAACCACAAGCAAATGGAATTTTTACATACGTTTGCTGCTTATAATAAAAAGTCGTAAAATTCGAACTAACCTAAGTTATATATGTATCTCACTGAGCTAACGGGCAACCGGGTTTTGACCAATGGGAAACTGGGCGAAAAAAAAGCGCGTGAAAACCCTTGCAGTACTTTCTGTTCTCTAAAAATACAAATTTCTCATAAAATTGGATCTCTTAGGGTATTACATTAAATATACAGCTTTTGTGGCCCCAAAATAATCTCAGGAAGCCCACACAGCTCTGTTAGTGGCCTCCACAATGAGGATAAAGCTTTATTAGGTAATTGTTTTCGGATTAGCCGCGTAATAAAATTATTAAAGAGTGCACTTTGTACTCACCCCGACCGTTTCGCATCAAGTTTCATTGAGCGTGGTCACCGGGAAACTGCCTTATAAATGTTATATATTAGATTGACTACGCAGGTTGTAGCGGTGCGTAGGTGGTCATGATCTCATGATGTTGTTGTTGAGGTGCATTTTGTTGGGAGCAAACAACACTTATTGAATCGGTAGTCCGAAAACAATTACCTAATAATGTCTATAAACAACCGCGAAAGCCTAAAAGAGAATAAAGCTGTTGTACTAATTATTAATGAGCTATTGTAGGTCCAAGGTGGTCGTACGGAGGCCCCCACAGTACTGTTAAATAAATTAAAGGGAAATCCTCGGTAAACTCTATAGGTGCTCTACGTATTGCATTGATATAGTTTCAGTGCATTTAAAGGAAAACTATCTTCTAAAATTATACTCTCAAGTTGTTCAAACTGTTTAACTGCTTTTGTAGGCATGAAGCTATCACAAGAGGCCCCTAAAACTGTATTTATGACTTTAAGAATAAATATTGAGCTATTTGGGGCCCTCAAAGTGCTCTCAGGCACTCTAAACGAAACTTTAGTTGGTTCTCCCATACTAAATATCGAGCTGTTGTGATCCAATTGGTAACTTAAGGAGGCCTATAGGTTTTAAAATACTTTCAGTTCATTTAAAGTAAAGCTTCCACACAAAATTGCAGGGTCACAGAAACAGAATACTAATAAAAAATAACACTAGATATTCGTCACGAAATCTATGTAAGATGAACTGATCTTATAGCAAAAATTGGGTATTGACAAAGGCCCTCACTAGTCAACTTGATGAGTCCAAGTTAGATCGTCGCGCGCGCCGGCATGAAACGCCAATTTTTTTAGAACTTAAAGGCCGTCAAAAGCTATTTTGAATTAAAAAAATAACGATATTTCCATTGCTATGGGTATTTTCGAAGTTTGGTAAAAGTAGGAAACATCAGTTATAAAATTTGTATTACTGCACCAATGTTTTCAAAAATCAAGTTACATTTTTCGTTAACTCAAAAACATAGGTAATATAAATTTCGGAGCAGACTGTTATTGGCTTCAATTAGATACACAACGATAACATTTGCTTATCTTCGTTTTCGGAGCTAATCTTTTTGTCTCAGTTTACTACTTTGTGGCCCTTTTTCTTAAAGTCCTGGTAGGGCCTTTTAATCCAAGTCCGCTCTTGTATCTCACTGAACGCATTCATTGGAAATTCGAATTTCGTTTACTTCTTTTGATATATACAGACAATTAATATTACTACAATTTCATAAGAATTACCAATTTGCATTTTGGAAGATACTGTCAAAGTAAATATGATTTTAAAAAGGGGCGTGAAAGTGGGCGGATTACAAAAATAGAATATTTTTTTAAAGTAACCAAAATTTTGTTTTACAAATATTTTAAGTCGATTATTTTTATCTAAGTAGAAATTTGCAATTGCATAAAAAGGGGAGTGGGAGTGGGCGGATTTTTGAACAATAAAAATAATAAGGAAAATTTTACATTCTTTTTTTTTACGTAAAGACCACGCAAATGTTCTCTAGCAATTTGGTCGTCCTTCCGACACAAACGACGTCATACGACGAAAAACCAGAAGTAGTAAACATATCGCGATGAAAAGGTTTTATAAAAATTCAAAAACCTAGTCCCAAAAAAAAACAATTCGATACGACTACAATACAATACTAGGCCAACACTAAATGATTATTTTTTTTCGTATCAGCTTTTCATTGTCTATATCTCTTAAAAAAAAACCTTAATACCTCAAAGTGTTTATATTATTTATTGTTGAGTTCAAAATAAAATTCACTTACATACATAGGTTCATTTAAAAACAAAAAAAACAATACCTACAACAACGCTTTACGAAGGACCTGAAAATAAAAAATCTTTAAAAAAAAATAATTCATTTATCTTGTGTCCTCATATACGAACATAAATCCATTTGCCAATGTCAACCACGATAATGTTTTAGAAATTCACTTAATTTAATATGTACATGCATTACGGTTATACGAGTCTTATATGTATGCATGTATTTTTGAAAAGGCTTCAACAACAAAAATAAAGTTTGGGTGTCCATGCTATAACCTAGTTTCGCATTGGACATGTTTATTAGATGAAAGCCAATTTTCGGGTTGTCGTATATGGAGCTAGATGAAGAAAATAGCATCAGCATCAGGGCTGGATTTATTGGTATAAACTAATAAATATATAAATAAATAAATAAAACTGTGACAAATAATGTGTCACAGGGGTAGTAGAATATATAAATATAGGGAGTTAGTCTCAAAAAGTTCACTTAATTAATTTATGTGTTTTTTTTATATTAAAAAATTAAATAATATAATATACTAACAAAACAATTAATTAGTATTGACATTTTTTGTAAAAGTTGTGATATAAAGACCATAGGCGTTTTTCTGTCTGTAAAAAAAACTGTCAAAAAAATATTTGTGTTTTTTTTTAGCTCTGATCGTTCAGAGCTTCAAATTTGTGTTTCTTTTTTTAGTTTTAAGAATGTTCAGAGCACGCTCTGTGAGCTCAGAATAAAATAGTAGAGTAAACGGAGTAAAATGCTGAACACAAACGAGATGACATTTGAAAGGTGGGAAATTAAAAAAAATCATCGCCAAAACAATAAAAATGGCGGAAGAAGCTGGTTGCTCTAGTAGAGAAGCTAAAATAATAATAATAATTAAATAATTTCAAATCATGACAGTTCAGTGCTTAAATTGTTTCATAATTAAATCAGAGAGCTATGAACATACTCTACTCAGAACTTACTCATATCGAAATTGTGATAAATGTAATGATACTAGACAATGGCTAGATTCCGGCGGCTAGATTCTAGCGTCTGAATTTTAGCAGCCAGATTCTATCGTCTAGACTCTAGCCTAAACTTGACTCTTATACTCTAAGCTTGATTTAAGCATACGCTTGCTTTAAGCCTAAGCTTAATTGTAGCCCAAACTAGATTCTAACATCTAGATTTAAGCAGCAGATTCTAACGTTTAGATTCTAGCGTCTAGATTCTGGCATGTAGCTTCTAGGGGCTAAATTCTTGCCTACGTTAAGCTCTAGTGGCTAGATTCTAGGGTTAAGATTATAAGTCAAGCTAAATTCTATTCTAGGCTAGACTCTAACAGATCGATATTTTAAATTGACTTGCCTTTGCCATTTTAAATTTCGAAGTGTTTACTTTGGGTTCCTTTCTAATTATTTTTTCTTCGCATTCATTTAGGTTCCCCCACACCAACGCGAATCTGTCGTGGCAACGTGGAAAACAATGATAACACCGTATGGTTTTCATTCACAACCACGAGTTGTTATTATTGTTTTCGTCGTCGCTACGAAAGATTCGCGTTGGTGTTATTTTTCCTTCACAACAATATAAATACGAACTTTGAACAAACTTTGTGGCACAAAGAATGTTTTTTCTATCCGAAATGAGAAACTTCGAAACATTTCAAAAATAGAACTGTCACGCCTTGGTATCGATTTCCGCCCCAGGCTATCTTTAAACAGTTTTTCAAAAGGACCTACTGCCTCTTTTGAGAAATCGTTAAATCCGCTAATAGTATACCTAGGCTTCTTATGATAAAATGCTCGATAAGAAAATTGTAGATCCCATACAATCCTGCCAACGACACGCACACGCAGGAATGATTGATGAGATGGAGTCACCAAATTTATTTATTTTTATTCAAGCAGGGAGCAGTTGTAAGAAACAAACGCAAACCGATAAGGGTAACAACCAGTTTAAAAATGAAAAATAAAATTTTTTTATTAAAAAAGTAAAATTTTTATAAAATAATTTAAATTTATTTATAATTTCATATCACAACATTATATATTTTTATTTTATTTGAAGTGACGCGTTTCGGTTTCATGAACCATCATCGGGCTTGAAAATCTTTTTTAATAAAAAATTTCTCATTTTTCAAATTAAACACACAACATGCGGAGACTACAACACAAAAATGTAACAACCAGTCCTAATCCGACCCTGCTCAGCTTTCAGCACCCATGCTTTCGCAGACTAAAGCTAAATATTTGTGTCAGCATTTTTTCACAATGTTGCTCAGAAACATTAATTTTTGTTATCTTTCTTTAACAAAAGCCTAATTGACATTGTCGTCTGGCATCAGTGTTGACATTTGAACCATAGTTGTATTTTTATTTTGTAGTATGCCCATAACATGGATTTTATAGTTCTTCTGTTAGCAACAGATTTGTTTCTGCATACAAATTTCATTTAGCCGAAACATGTTGTTAATTTTTGTCTGTATCTTTATTAAAGTTTTTCATTTCTTTAGGGTCGGTCGTACAAATATTTAAACTGTGGTTCAGCAATTTTTATCCACCGTTTTCGGCGGATTAAATGAGACTCAACAGTGATTTACGGTTCAAGTATGTGATAATAACCAATTGCATACATGAACCAGGGCGGCGTTGAACGTTAGTTAATCCCCCGAAATCGCTGAGTTAAAATCTTGGACCTTAGAGTTCATCGGTTGCATTCAATTCGGGTGAAATATTTTGTAATATTCAGATATCCATTGATTGAACATGTACTTTATGGATACAAATCTAATCTAATTAAGACAATCGAGGAGAGCATGTATTTAATTTAATACATGTATTAAACTGTAATTTTTTGAAAATAGATTCTTTTAAAAAGCAAAGCCATTTGGGTTACGCACACGATAGCCTGGTTCCTTTACTTTGAAACTCTGTGCATTTCTATGAATTTCTTCAGCAAAGTCTGTCAAAGTTCATATACAAAAAATAAAATGACGTACCTATAGAAATTCACACAAATGCACAGAGTTTTAAAGTAAAGGAACGCACCTGATGTCAGTTCAGTCCAGTTCAGTTGATTTTTATTTAATAATTTATAATTACAATTCTTAAAAGATTAGATAAAAAAAATCGTATAAGCATGGCATTGCCGTCTGCCCGATTGACAATCTTTAAACAAGGTTATAAATTGTAGTTTTAAATTTTGAATACATAATACAAAAATTATATTTTTTAAACGAAAGAAGAAAAAATTAATTAAACTAAAAAAAAAAAAATGTGTGTTTAAAAAGTGTTTCTAAAATGCTTCATTAAGTATTTGGATTCTGTAGATCATAGCTTTTCTATAAAAATGGTATATATTCGTTATATCTCGTTCGCAGTTAAGAAGCGCTATTACATCATCGTCATGGATCTCATTCCCGCCAAGAAAGGTCCTTCGTAACTCTTTCAGTATTGGACATTTTCCTATGAAATGCTTTATATCTTCTCTTACCGACATATTACACATTGTGCAAATAATCGGCAAATCCTCACAATGCGGCGTGAAGTTGATCATAAGTTGTAGCGTTTCCGGAGAGTAAGCAAAAAGAACAACATCGTCTGCAAATAGGAGAGCTTTAATTGTTACTCCAGCAAACTCTATTCCTCCCGATAAATCATCAATGAGGTCATCAATAAACAAAGAAAACAAATAAGGACTCAAGGGGCATCCCTGTTTTACACCCATTGTTGTTTCAAACCAGTCAGATCTTTCATGACCATTCCACACCGTCGCTTTATTCCCATCATACAAGTTTTCTATCACCATTCCATACTTTTTTGACAATCCTTTATTGTATAACTTATAGAACAAGGCTTTTCTATCGATTGTATCGAAGGCAGCCTTAAAATCGACAAAAAGGACATAAAGTTTTTTTTTCTGCTCCAAAAAAGTACCAGCAATGATTGTCAAAAGGAATATATTGTCGTTTGTAGAGTAACCACTACGAAATTCCGCCTGGCATTCCTTTAGTATTTTGTTATGGTTCATCCAAACAGCTAAGCGGTCGCTTAGGATTGTCACAAAAATTTTATAAAAGGTATTTAAAAAAGATATTCCACGGTAATTTTCTGGGTCAGAAATATCACCTTTTTTAAAAATTGGAAATATAATCGCTTCCTTGAACTGATTAGGTATGATTCCGGTTTGTAGTATATTTTTGTATACCACTGTAAGTTTTTGAATGAGTTCAACAGTTCCATATTTATAAGAAACTCAACCGTGATCCTATCGACTCCTGGAGCTTTTCCATCTCTGAGTTTACTTACTGCTAAACTGACTTCTTCTTCAAAAATATCAGCATCCAGGATATCATTTTCAAGAGATGGCATCGCGTAGTGAAACATTGGGGCATCGTTTGTTGGGTTCAAAAGTTTTTGAAAGTGGTCTTTTAACACATTGGAGGATAGTTTAACTCAGATTTGTATGTTTTTGCCATTGAGGGTTCTTAAGGTTCTCCAGAATTCCTTGGAGTCTCTGCAATGAGTCAATTGTAAGGCCCTTGCCTCATAAAACAAAGTTTTTTTCCTTTGGCAGATAAGTTTGTAGTTTTTGTTTTCTTCAATGTAGTGCCTTTTAAAACATTGGTTATTATGTCTCCGAAATGCTCCCAACCATCCAAAAGATCTTTTTCGAGCTGCTTTACATTCTTCGTCAAACCATTTTTCACTGTTCCTTTTTTTTGCATGATGCACCTGATGTCTGTTTCCCGAATTTGTATTTTAAATGTTGCCTACATAAAATATTCCAATATTGTACTTAAAATTGATAAATAGGGTTTTTTTTTACGGTAACATATTTTCATATTTTCATATTGCATAATTGTGGTTCCTATAGGGAATTTTCGTGTAAAGCATTATTTTTATGTCTTAAGCATTTTCCAAAAATGACCCTAAAGTTGGACGGGACTTAAGATTATAAAGGGGTGAAAAGTATTAAAGTTAATTCATTTCACATTTTTTTTTTTCAAAAAAACTCATATGTTGCTGAGTAATTTAACATCTGAATTTCACCATATATAACCCCTTAAAAACTCTAGCTCCGGTTTATATTAGGTACATTATAAGGATACTTTTTTGAAAAATTCTTAAGATATACAAAATTAAGCTTTCCACCGAAATTCAGCGTTGTCGGAATTTTTTTAGAAATGAGTGTCTAATTTTCTACAGTACTACAAATTTTAAGTAGGTATTTTGATAAGCGAAACCTATAGTATGTATAAGCTAGAAATCCTTGATATTATACTCTGTTCAATTTACATTTGCAGTACAAGGAAGATAGGATATCTGCCTTTAAGTCAATAGCCACCAATTGTATAACAGCATTTTAATTTTTAACGATTTTCCTACATAAAAGGAAAACCTAAAACATGCAAACATGCAAACATGCAAACATGCAAACATGCAAACATGCAAACATGCAAACATGCAAACATGCAAACATGCAAACATGCAAACATGCAAACATGCAAACATGCAAACATGCAAACATGCAAACAGATAAACACCAAGCGTCAACACCTTTTTCTCTAAAAAAGCTTAAATACCGAAAGTTACATAGCAAAAACCAAAGCAAATGTCATATGAATTTCCATCAACTGGGCAGTGGTAGCTCTGATTCAAAGTGTTTTTTTGTCAATAGCGGTTGGTTGCAAATTGGAGATCAGTCTCCTTCAGGGGTGCCAACCGTATAATTATGCTACATGTATGATAATTTCTGATCTGGTATAAAGTATGATTGGAAACCATTATCATACGCAAAATGCATGATAATTGCCATATTTGAATGACAAATAAATAAACTTAAAAAAAAATAATTTTGAAGGAAACGAACAATTTGCATATGTATTTACATTTGCTAAAATTAACTCTTTAAAAATTAATTTTTAAAATTGTTTTTTACTTTACATAGACATAGTATCAAATCTGTAAAAGCATTTTACTACAACTTTAAAGGATCAAAAAATATTGTGAAAAGTAATAAATCTCGAAGGTACGGCACCGACACTGTTTTTTTGTTTTTTTTTTTTTTTTTTAATTTTAATGCGTTCTCATTCTTTTTGGCAATATTTTTGATGAAGCTCTGAATCCTCTATTATGTTTTGACGTTTTATAATTTTAAAGGCAAGAAATTCTTCAAAATTGTATCTTTTTTAGTTTTTTAAATTTGTTTTTCGAGTTTGCAGTTCCTATTTTTATGCTGAATTATTACTCAAGATTTATTGCACAGATCTAATTTTATTTGATTTTTTTTCTGAAGTACTGGTTCAGTTCTAAATAGAAAAAATAATTGTATTTTTAGCACTATTGCTCGAAATCATTTAATTTAAATTCATTATAAAGGACCATGGGCAACTTTGTGTGGAGTTTGGGCCCACTTTCAACATTTTATAAAAAAATATTTAAAATGCAAAAAAAAAAATATTTAAAAAAATGGCAACACTTACTAAAAAGTGTTTCGTTTTTTCTGAAAGCCTGAAGTCTGTTCTTTCATATTATTTTTAAATCAACTTATTTGTATAAATAGTTTTCGAAAAAATTACATTTAAACTCAAAATAAGATTTATTTTTATTTATTTAACAAGCCTGTTCGTTTGAGTTAAAATTCTTATTAACTTCTAATCTAAGACTGTCTTGGTGAGTTTTATACCTTTTAAGAAACTTCAATATCGTTACCAATTTTTAAATCTAAAAACTAGTATTGAAGCATATGATTTTTTTCAGGATGCTCTTTTAAAAATTGAAGATATGATCAAAATGTCGTATTATCAATTAATTTTGAGCAAAATGGTGAAGGATATCAAAAATATTTTAATGCAGAAAATTAATCTTACTATCATACAATATTTAAGTGAAACAAATTAAGAAAAACAAAATCAATTATGGACAGGGTGACCAAATACCTGGTTCAAAGTAGGGGTTTTTGAAATTTACAAAAAACTGCAGTTATTCGAAAATCGTTATGATGACGGACAAGTTACTAAATTCTGAGTAGTCATGAACTGCCCTATCACCAGTTTCAATTTGGACCATTGTTTATGGGACACCCTATATACAGAAAAGTAGTAACTTTCTTTTTCAGCTTTTTGAGTTTGTAAGAAAATTTTTCGAAAACTGTTTATACAAATAAGTTGATTTAAAAATAATATAAACGAACAGACTTCAGGCTTTCAGAAAAGGTTTAGTAAGTGTTGCCATTTTTTTTTTATATTTTTTTTTTGCATTTTAAATAATTTTTGTATAAAATGTGCCAAAACACAACTTTTGCGCTCGATTTCAATTTAGCTGCCATATAATGAAATAAAGTGCTCTCCATACGCTTTCATATGATAAGTTTCATCACTGTTGAGCAATGTTGAATAGTGGGCCCAAAAATGCCCATGGTCCTTTATATACCACGGTACCTACTGACATCCACGGTACTGACATTTAGGCTTTAAAATATCCTCACATCTTACTGCTTCTGAGAAAAAAAAATACGAGATAATTTTTACTTAAATGACTTTAAAAGAAATACAGTATTCTAAAAATCAAGCCAAAAAAATTTTTAACACGCTTGAATAACACTACTGACACACGTTTATGACACACGTTTTTAAAATAAAAACACTGCACTCTTAAAACACAATAACTTGATTTTTGTTAACAGTGAATAAATAGTTTCTCTTTCAAACGCCACCACAAAAGCGTCCTAAAACTAAAAACAAGGTGGTGATTCTGCATGAAATCTTTCGAATTCAAAAATAAGATGAAATTCATGGACACAATAATTCAATTATTATTATTTAATTCAGGAGTAAATATTTTGACTTGATATTGTCAAAATTTAATCAAGCAACTCAAACTTCTCTGAGGACGACATTTTTATTCAATGACGTATATTTTAATAGAAAGTAGTATAGGTAGATTTAATTAGAAAAACCAGAAGACATGCCACGGTACTGACATATTGGCTATACTTTTTCAAGACAAGAGGAAAGGCAAGAAAATTTGTAAACAGTCTCTAATGTAAATTGTAGTACAAACTTATTTCTGCAAGTCAAACCAAAAATTCATGAGAAAATTTTACATTAAGTTATAAATATAGCACTGGACACAAAGATTCACAGGTGGCAGAGAATCACCCATACATAAGATTGAAATTTGTTATCAATATTTTTTAGGGTTGCAAAAGCTTAAGCTATTTTTAAGCTTAAACCCCCGTTCAATTCACAAGTCCGTAATGAACTCGTGAATTGAAAAATTTGTATTCAAAATAGCTTTTAAAGGCCTTTAGTCTACAAAAATTGGCGTTTCGACTTTCGTCTCGACAGGCGATCTCATTCGATAAATTTCAGTAAGTAGTATATTGAATTTGCATTAGTAAAAAACCTTCGTATGACAAATATTCAATTCAAAATTTGAAATTTTTGGGATTTGCGAGTGGAAAACAAACTGTGTTACCGGCATGATTTACATTCTTTTTGTCGATTGTTTGTATGAAAACTCCATGTTTTTTTGTGATGGCATCGCTTATCCCTGATATCGGAAAAAATACACCTATTATTATATATTCGATTAGAAAAAAATGTATTTAGGATAAAATGGGTATGGGAATCAGACGACATGATAGAAGTCAAACTATAATTCTTAAGATATGCGATCCGGGTTACCATCCGCAAATATAACAATTCTGACTTGGGGGTGAAAATATACCTTATAAAGACAAAAATAAGAAATATTATAATATACAACAGTTTATTCATAATTATGTCTTTCATAAAGTTTTTTTTTTTCAATATATGTAGTTCGGTAATACCTTTGTACAATGTACATTTTATGAAGCTTATACACACATTCTTCTCATTTAATCGCCCATTGTTCATTCCCCGACGTAGTCGCGTCGTGCGTGCGTCGTCGTCGTGGTCTTCGACCTTCATCGATTAATAAGGTATGTTGTTATTGCTTTGACATGGAGCTCTTGATAATATCGGCACCTGACCTGCAAGTCTAACCTACATTGGCTTTCTTTCAACTTACAAAGGCGTAGATCGATGTCAATTATTAAGGTTTACATTTAAAATATTTTTCTAATCATCATTCGACATTCAATGGCATGCATGGCATGCTGCACGAAAACGACAAAGGCAGTGTAGAAATGGCATAGGTATAGTCATATATGTACATACAAATGTACATATTAAAAAATACCAGAGAATTTTATTTTTCAATGCATTGCACAATCTGGAATTATGACACTTACATATATATAGTTTGAAGAAAATTTTTGTGATTTAGTACAAATAGGTAAAAGCCTAATCGAAATAACGGTTGTCGGCAAAGTTTTATACTTATTCCGGAATTTCGATATGATAATAATCACTCATCAAGAAAAAAGAAA
This sequence comes from Epistrophe grossulariae, assembly GCA_929447395.1. NCBI lineage: Eukaryota > Metazoa > Arthropoda > Insecta > Diptera > Syrphidae > Epistrophe > Epistrophe grossulariae. The sequence goes on along the minus strand of OV839568.1, from coordinate 90,810,042 downwards.
TTATACAGGTCCATATATGATTTTGAAACATGTGATTCGTCTTTTCCGAAATCTGTATTTACAAACATACATATGTAGGTACCTATTTATGTAAAATGTAATCTCTTTTCAATTGTTGTAAAATTTGTTGTCACTGGGTTGTGTTGAATAGATTTTGTTCTCTTTATATGTTTCGTAGGCTTAAATGGAAAATGCATTATGCATTATCATAAACTAATGACATTTTTTTTTAATGATTTGTGTCGCTCTATGGTTTACTTATCGGTAACTGTCAAAAATATTGTTAAATTGCTTTTTTATTATGATCTGTATAATTGAATATGTGGAATTTGTTTAAGTATTGGAATATGTACATATATACACATGGTTGACTTTTCTGACTTTTCAAAGTCAACGCCCATGATTTTTGTTTCCTTTTGTGTGAAACACGACGAAAATTAAAAAAAAATATTTAACATTGCATTGTATCAATGAATCTAGCATTACCACAGCTTTGATTAGCTGTATTTTTTTTGTATCTAAGAAATTTTTTAATATGGAATTTGTTTAAAATTGTCGCTCGGCGTTCTTAAATAAGTTGTGTCAAAGGAGTATTGTAGTAAGTGTCGGCTTTAAGTTGCAAAAGAACCCAATCCGTGAACTCCTACAAAACAGTCATAAGCTATTCATTATATGATTTGTCCAACAATACCGAATAATGTCAATAAACTGTCAAAAATATTCATTCCGTATCCCTGGTTGGAAGATCAATCTGTCTAAAAAACCTTTGCCTTACCTACCATATGCATCCATAATATTATGTGAAATGTGATCTTCTACAAATCAATAAACTATACTTTATGTGAATGAATGAATAAAATTACTCAGATACGCATCTTTCATTTGGCAGGGAGCTTTCAAGATACGCATCTTCTGTGGAAATAAAAATAAAAAGAAAATTACGGAAACGATGATCAAAAACCAGGAGAAAAAGATTACTCTTCCAATTACGAGCAGTTGGTATAGCGCTCATTAATCTTCACAAAACGGTTTTTATCGGTCCATTCGATGTGTTCCTTGATAAATGTATCCCCAATCGCACAAACACAACACACAATCGCCTCAACTCGATATAAGCTACAGTACAGGGCACGCGGTCTAGGTATATACCGTTACAATTAAATCATTTTGAGTAACTTACCTGGCTTCCCACACAACAAGTTTAAGAATGATAAATCAGGATGAGGGGGTGCGAAGTAGAGGAAAAAGTACAAACAGGAATCCCACCTCTTCTATACTTCTATAATATAGTGACGCCATAGAAACCAATATATGTACAGACATCCAAGAGAAACGTTTTTAAGATGCTTGGATGGTTGTGGTGTGGTGCTGTTGAAGTGAATGTTTTGAGAAGAAGATGGCAATGGAAGGTGGCAGTAGTGTGAAACCAGTTCGATAAGAGAGATGATCCTATAAATACTGGCTAAGAACCATCACCAATACCACACAAGGGAAACTTAAACTGCTGCAATCGCTATAAATTTGTGGCGTTAGTTGGTGGGGAACTTTGGTTATGCAGTGTAGTGTATGACAACAATGAAAAGGTATTTGATACCAAATTTCCAAGGGAACAAAATTCAAGCGGTAACATACAAACATACATACATAGACGGGATTTTATGACATATCATAACTTGAAGAGAATAAGAACGAAAATGACAATATTTTACTTCGGTTACCTACTTTCAATACAATGACAAGAAGTGAGAAACTATATTGAACAGAGAGTGCATATTTGGTGTATAGCGTTTTTTTTTTTTTTTGTAATTTGGATACAAACTGTAACAAAATGTTTTTTGAATGGAAGCTACAATTCCGATAAACATAATATATGTACGTACTTTGGACGAGAAAAAAAAAGTGATGATACATTCACATAAAATTTTATTTTGGACTTGATATAGGTACTTGATGACAAGAGGATTGATAATATAAAGATGTACATATCTAAATTGATGGTGCTTCACATACAATATAAACGAACAGTCAGCCTTTTAACAAACTTTTAAAACTCTTTAAATAACTTTAAGTATAGGTAGGTTTGCAAAAAATGTTTGAAAAATTGAATCCTACTTACAATCCCTACCATTTGGATAGGCTCACACATGCTTTATTTTACAATTAACTATTTTTGGTACTTCTTTGAGGTCTAATTAGAAAATTTGTATTGAGTAGCAAGTTAAAACATGGTTACTAGAATTAAGAGAATTTTTGACTAATTTCTAAAAGCTAAAGCAATTTTCTCAACTAGTTTTGTTTACGGTCACAAAAATGTGTATTATTTGCTGCAACATTAGAATAGCCTCACAGTATTTATGTATTTAGTAGAAATAAAAACAAATTGATTAATTTTTTAAAGAAAATAATTTGTAATTATTTTCTGTGGTTAACACAATATTATAGAACTTTTTAGAGCTGTCCTTGTTTTGAAGTGCCTGAAAAAAGCGATTGTGTAAGGAATCATACAAAATAAATGTTCGATTTCTCAAACAATCGCAAAAGATTGTTCGAAATGTTGGCCATGGCCACTTTGATAGCTATGGGATGAACTTTACTTCTCTTGTGATACATCCTTCCATTTCCATAAGCCTTGCGTGTTTGACAATTTCACACATATTTAATGAGAGTAGGGTGGCAAGGATAATTGCTGTTTATTTAAGATTTGTAACATTTGTGTAAATCGGCTCATTGTCTTCCTGCAACAAAAATCGGCATCAGTCTTAAAATACACTGAAACTGAAGCAAGACTGTTTCCAATAAGGTATTGTATTATTTCGATGTCATTTAACAGTCTACAAAACCTAAATCAACAGTGCCATAAAATGGTACAGCATCCCCATACCATAATTTCAAGTTTGTCCCTCACGGCTATGATATAGCGATCAAAATACAAATTTTCTTTTCCTAAATCGTGGAAGTAGTATTTATATTTATTCGGTCTGTTTAAGTTGAACTCTCTTCGACTAAAAAGATAATTTTTTGTCAATTGTTTGAACGGATGCTGCCTTCAGCATTACATGGGATTCGGCATCTTGCTTAATTAAGCTGCTTTAGTTTACGCACATTGTTAAACGGAGGTTTTTTCATCAGCATTAAGTGAAGTGCTTTAGGTGTCCGGCTCTTCTGATAACCCGACTTAAGGTCATTCGGCTCATTTCTAACCCAGCTCTCTGTCTTGATTTGCTCAAAGAGAGGTTGTAATTGGAAGCTTATCATATTATTTTCGTCATTGATAGATAAGATAGAATTGAAAAAGTTCGTTCTTTGTAATTTTTTGCCTACATTAACGGATTTTTCGAAAAATTGAATACGAATTTGAGACTTTGATCAATTTTCTGACCATAAAACGTTTCATTAGTCCTTGATTTCTATCAAAAACAATTGAATGTAAGAAAGTTAATGTGTGAGGCTATTCAAATGTTACGGACTGTATGTGGGCTTCATGTCTTCGAATGATAACCGATTTTTTTTTGGCCGGCGATTTAAGATCATAACTTGGACGATAAGTGGTTACAACAAGACAGGGTAACAAGCCACACAACACGATCAATTATGGCTTTATTGCGTGAGAAGTTTCTTGGTCGCGTAATTTCACGTTTTGGCGACGTCAATTGGCCACCAAGATCATGCGATTTTACACCGTTAGATTTTTTTCTGTGGTGCTACGCAAAAGATTGTTTTTACGCGAATAATCCCCGAAATCAAGAAGCAATAAAAACATTACATAAGTTATGGCCGAGATGCCGCCCGAAATGTGCGAAAAAGTGGTTAAAAATTACCTCAAAAGAATCGCATGCTGCGAATTTTCACGAGGCGGCCATTTGAATGATATTGTTTTTCACACTTAATGGCAAAGTCCAAGTTTTATAAAGAAATAAAATGTTCATCAAAAATATATTGCTGTGTGTGTTTTATTTACCCAGCGGCTCCATTAGCTATACTTGAGGAAATAAATTGCTTGGCTAATTGCCATTGCCTTGAATATTGCTAATGGAGACGCTTTGGCAATGGCAATGACAATATTGCTCAGCTGATGGAAGGCAGTTATTGATTTCCATCGTTGAGCCAATACATTTTGACGTTTCACCTTTTTCGAAAGGTTTCTTCGCGATTTTGAATGGATTGTGCTTCGTTTTGAACTTAAAGTTGAAAATATGAGAAATTAAGTGAATTAAAGTTTTTTTATTATGAAAAATTAGAAAAAACACTTGATTGTGGTCGTAATTTCTACACTGACATTTGAAAGCTAAAATTAGCTGACAATAGAAGGCCCACCCAGGCAATAAATTGTCATTGCCATTGAAATTGACATTGCCTCAAATATTGCTAATGGAGCCACAGCGTTAGCTTTACTTTCGAAACCGAAAAATATTGCCTTTTATATTGCTTTTTTTACACATCAAATTACTTTTTAATTGGTGCTTAACTTACATTATACATTTCTTAGCAGAGCTTTATACAAGTTCGCGTTTCATTCTTGTATCCTTACTTTTAATAAGCCCACCTCACATTATTCCCATTTGTCAACCTTCTACTCCAATTATTTTAACTTAATTATTTTATAATTAGTATTATTATTTTCTTCATATTCGTTGCCTGTTTTACTTACACTCAACCATATAAGCATACCTACATTTACAACATATAAAACTACAAACTGTAGAGCATAAAATGCGGAAAATAACAAACAAGCAGACAAAGCACAAAGAGAATCCGCGAATCGGAAGGAATTTTGTTTATCCCTACATACGTTGAACCCTCTTTGGGGTTTCACATTTTTGAAAACTCATGTGTTCATACTTTTTTTTTCATATTGTTAGTAAATGTAGGTACCTTGGTCTAATGTTAAAAGTAAAAAAGTATAATTTATAACTTCATCGTTATCATATCAAATACAACAATCATTCAAAGCTACATCAACTTGTATCAATTCTGTCTTTTCAGAACTTAAAATCACTTGAAGCCAAACAAAAAAATGCTAATCCCGCCGAGGGTATCACGAGATTGTACATATACATACATATGAAGGTAGGTACTCACAAACGGAGAAAAAAATCTTCTTCATCCAAACAACAAACCAAATAAATATCAAAACCGGATTTCCCTTTATCAAGATGCAAATTGCCAACTTTACCTTCGACAACCGCAAAGATTAACTTCGGCAAATGCACTCCAACAACCAACCATCTCATAGACAACAAGCATAATCTGCAAAAGTTTTTCTCTGCTCCACATTCTGGGCGCGCATAAATCAACCTCCAAGTTTGAAAACAACGATGGATGACAGTATCACCAAAACGCATAAACCTCTTGGCACATAAGGATTTTTTTTTTTCTTTTACACATCATCATGACTTGAAAAGGCAGTGCGTGGAATTTAAAGCACAATTTCCAAACGATTATGAAATCCTGAGCATATGCGTTCGTCATCGTCTGATTAGAAACGATTAAAAAAACAAGTTCATTTACAAAACCGCATCACTAGGAGTGGAAGTCGACTTTTTGTTGGAATGATGACGACTCTTATTTCAGCACAGCGACGCAAGAGTTGCCCATGCTCTAAATCCGTCCGCGGATTGAAACATGCAATCGGACCTCTTCGAGAGACGGGAAAGGGCACGTACGTACTCTCTCTCGTATATTGTTTGCTGCACAGAGAACACTAACCGCATGTGCACGTCGATGTTCTGCTTCAACAGATGCGCGAGTAAGTACGTGCATCGGAGTGTGGACGGGCGTTGCACACGCGCTTGCTTGTCGTACGTTTGACGTTGACTCTGTGAAGTGGATGGATGCATATCGGATGGTTGCACATCGCCAGGCTCATCATTGCTTACAATCGACACGACCACGTTGAGAATTTACGCAAATTGACGATGCAATTATTGAACCTTTATAGTTCGTTACACTTTTCTAGAAGAAAATCGTTCCACGCATGAATGTTCATTTATATAGATATAATACTCTCAGATGTCATAGAATCAATCAGCTGAGTATGATGAGCTAGCTGTCTGTCACAAAGTGTTCATAGATTGTCCTATTTCTTAAATATCGAAATAATGAATTTGCATCCCAATGCCATTTAGAGAATTGTGGTACTGGCTATAAATATGAGAAACCCGAAGGACTCAACATTCTTGACTTAAATTTTCTATTCATGTTATTGATTGATCACTTTTGTGGAATTTTTGAAGATGTTTGTAAATATTTCCAAATAGGAATTTAAATTCAGAAACGAAACATGGCAGAAATTTTATACAATCACTTTCATCAAACATTGATAGATGTATCCAACTTGCATCACTTTTTCTGTTATACGTGTTCACCTTTGCAAACTTAGGTACACCAAATTATGGTCAAAATTCAAGCAAAAAAGAATAAATGCATCATCAGCAACAACGCATGAGTATCAGCTGCATAATGCTTTTCGGATGAGCATAGCAATTAAGCAGTGATGCATATTTATTTGACTTTTATAAATTGACCCGAAAGTATCAGTTTAACAGAAAACCGTTATGTTCCGTCAAGTTTTGTTTTGACAGTTTGACAGCCAAGGGAAAGTAAGTCAAACATGTGCAAACAACTTTAATTTGTGAACGAATTTGTATACTGAATAATTTACGAACGATTGACACAGTTCTAGTCTATAGGAAAAATATCTTGCCTTCTAAATAAAAGACTAATAAAATATGGCAACAATAAAAAGACTTTAAGGTCGACTTCGTTAGGTTGAAAATTGGAAAAGGTATTCACACTTCAGACCATTATATTAAATTTAAATATAGGAAATGATACTCTGCAATTTTCCGAAGTCTAAAAACCTTTCCGTTCTAGTTGAACTAAACCCAAAATGTGAATTTCTTGTAAAGGCCATCACAAAAAAATTTCTGTGCCAAATTTCAAAGAAATCTTTTAGATTTTAGTTCAATGTACAATGAATGTACAGACAGATACTCGGACGCCCAAAAAGGAGCAAGTAAAAATTCAAAAACAGTTTGGTCAAAATTTTGATTTTTTAAAATTTTATATGCTCAGAATTCTGTATTTCAAAATTCTGAAAATGCAAAGATTTATTTGATGGAAAACAGAATAAATTCAACAGAACATAATACATATGTATCTACTAAATGAAAAGTTATATTTCATGTAAACATCGAACTTTGAAGGACAATAATTTTTCTTAATTTTGTATACAAACAAAAAAAAAAACAAATTATCTAATACAAAACTTCATGTCTCGTGGATTTAAGAATTGCTGAAAATGGAAATACCTGGGTCAAGCCTAATCACTCAATGCATTTTAGATCGTTCGTGTATGGCCCAAACATGGCTTACATATATGTATGTAACAATTCTGATGGTGGCAATGGCGCAGTGAATACAGTGCTTGACTGCTAACTTAGAGGTGTGGGTACGAGCCGCACTCTAGGCAGCATTCCTGTATTTATGAGATTTAATGAGATAAATTAACACATTATTTCTCAGTCCACATGTGCCAACAAAAATTCTTTCCTTTTCTATTTATTCTAAATAGTGCCGTGCAATATAGGTTGCAATTAAAAGACCATAGGTCTTACAGCCATATAGTTAAAAATATTATTATATTATTAAATTCCGTGAAAAGAATATGAAAAATTGTTTTCTTTTTTAAATTTTGTTTTTTTTTTTTTAATTAGAACATTTTCGTCTTGTTTCATTTTATATGATTGCTCAGAATAAGAATTTGATTTGCTGAAAAATATGAATACATGAAATTTGCAGCTTTTCAGAGTTGTAAAAAATGCAGTCTTTTCGGTACTGCAGTTAATTGACTAAAAAGACTAATTTCCTTAAGTCTTTTAACTTACAAAAAGACTGTAACTGTAATTCGGGCAGTCGTAGTCAGTACTCATATTAGTACTGTGCAGTTAATGAAAGCAGTTAATTGACTAAAAGTTAATTAACTGCAGTACTTTTTAACTGGTTTTAGTTTTTAGTCACTCGAAAGTCTTCAGTACTGGCCTTGTTTTGGTTTTAGTCAGTAAGTCTTTTAACTGCAGTTAATTAACTGTAAATCTTTTAACTTATTTTTAGTGTTTTTTGACTAAAATACTTCAGATTTGTAATAAAAGAATTACAAAAAGTAAATAAAATGCTCACAATGCATTTTGGTTGATATTAGTAGCATTAAGGATCTCCCACACCGACATATTTTGTTGATTGACAACCACGTGTTGTTATTATTGTTTTCGTCGTCTCCACAAAAGATTCGCGTTGGTGTGGGGGATCCTTAATGCTACTAATATCAACCAAAATGCATTGTGAGCATTTTATTTACTTTTTGTAATTCTTTTATTACAAATCTGAAGTATTTTAGTCAAAAAACACTAAAAATAAGTTAAAAGATTTACAGTTAATTAACTGCAGTTAAAAGACTTACTGACTAAAACCAAAACAAGGCCAGTACTGAAGACTTTCGAGTGACTAAAAACTAAAACCAGTTAAAAAGTACTGCAGTTAATTAACTTTTAGTCAATTAACTGCTTTCATTAACTGCACAGTACTGATATTAGTACTGACTGCCGACTGTTTATTTTGCAGTTAAAGTACCCATGTACAGTATTAACTTGTATTCAATTGTTAAGTTAATTAACTGCGACTTTATTAACTGCATTACCAAAGTACTGCAGTCTTTTACATCTCTGCAGCTTTTAAAATGCTTTTGTATCATTTCTATACGACCACCACTTTTCACAGAGATAGAGTTTTTCAAAAACCATATAAAAAAATGTGATCATACAATATTTTTGAAGAGTGTACATCTATGAATCTACGAAAGTTTCCACTGAAAATTAAAAAAAAAATTTTACAAATGCACGTGATTTGAAGTATTCATATTTCCCCCTTTTCTTTAAGTGTATAAGTATGTATATAAAGTATGTCGACAGAGACCCAAGTCAATGGAATAGTAGGTACCTATATCAACCAAAAGTTTGAATGCATTTTTCAAACACCAAGGTACTTTAATAAATATAATATCTTCTTCTTCTAAATTTGCTTCGGTTACAGCATGGCACGTTCCGCATCTAAATCTTTATCCTTATTTTATACTTCTTAAAACTTTCGAAACTATATTCACTTTAACTTTGCGAATTCAACTTTTACCACCTTATACCTTAACTTTTTGTGAAAATTCCAATTCAAAACTCATTTCTCATTTTCAAAGAAAAACCTCGCAAGTCGCGAAAATTTATGACTTACGTAGCTCTACTCTAGCTCAATCTTCTGGTGAACAATTTATTCAAAAACCTACCCCAACACATTTGGAATAATTATTGTATTCATAAGCAACTTGTGGCTCTAAATATGAGTAAGGTAACACCCAAAAATTAACCCTTGAAATACTTTTAGCGAAATCACACACCTGCGCTATCTTCCAGGCATAATATGAATAAATTAGCAACCCACTTGACAATAACGATGTCCAAAAAAATAAGTATGAAATGTTGTTCCTTGTGGTTGGTATGTAGGTATAAGCGTGGAATGAAAAGTCATCCCAACCATGACTCCTAAACATAATTTAAAAAAAATTCATTACTGTTGAAATTCAAAACGAAATAATCGCGCATTGGATTTTTGGCGGTTACAAAAAATGGATTTAAAATCCCTTTCACATTTTAGTTTGCTTTTTTTTCTTACTAACTACAGTAAACCAAATGGAATTGAAACAACAAAAGCAAGACTTAATCCAATGGGCCAAGCTCCACACGATAAAACCAGTTTAAAAATAAAAAGATAAAAAATAAAAAGAATAAACAAAGAATGAGAGAAATAAGAGAAAAATATAAAACTTACCGTCATGATTGCAACATAGAAGAAACTGCTTTCAGATCAGGATTGGAATCAGTATTTGTAAACTCTGGATGCGCTATAACTACAGATGTGAAAAAGCAGGAGAAGAATCTTTAAGTCGAAGATGGCAAAGGTAGTCCTTAGGTTCTTTTCTTCTTCTAAGTAACAAATGATCACGATTTTTTGCGTTTAGAAAGATCTTTTTTTACTTTTTTTTTTTTTCTTCCACCGTGCACGTTTTTTATGCGCTATTTTTTGTTTTGCTTTGTTTATAAACAAGTCGAAGGGGAGATAGGTATGAATGTGTATGTATTGAAATTGTGGGAGGATTTGTTTCAATACTGCACACTTTCTCTCTGGAAGAAACCACAGAAACAGCTATGCCTTTATTTATATCCGTTATAACTTCTCATTTAAAATAAGAGATGGCAGTTTTTATCTGAAAAAAAAAATTATAAAATTGTATTAACAGAAAAAGAAATAGGGAGGTACCTGCTTAGGTATTGAAACTGTAAAGCAAAAAGTGTTGCAATAATTTTAAATTAAATAAGATAAGATATTGCAACTCTGAGCAAAATTAGAAATTAAATAATTAAAGGCGCAGCAAAATTTTTGCCTACATATTGTACCTAGGTATGTATAAAAAAATTGAATTATAAGTAAAAGATTTTCTTCATTAAAGAAAATATTATTTTTCTCGAAAAAAGCTTTACAGAGTGTTTTGCTTAAGCTGCAACGAAAGGTAAAACGTGCGGTTGCATCAAAACAAGGAAAAAAACGTATGGTACGTACGTTTCTCCCCGTGTAGGCGTAGTTTATAGTTTTTTCTTAAAAATATTGGAAACAAATTAAGGTTTCCCCACATCAACGCGATACTATCGCGACGACGACGAAAACAATAATAACAACACGTGGTTGTCAATGAAAACAACACGTTGTTATTATTGTTTTCGTCGTCGTCGCGACAGATGCGCGTTGGTGTGGGGGAACCTTTATACCTATTATTTTTGTCGAAATCGGCTTAAACGATTTTTTATAAAAAAATTGTAGATCCCTTGTGATTAAGAAATGCCCTTCGTTGTTTTTTTTACAAAACCCGTTATTAGTAGCAGCTACCTAGTTTTATAGCTGATAAAGAACAATTTTTTTTTAAATAGATGAAAGTTCTTCTTCTGAAATGAAGAGAAAATTAAACCAGGATTTGAAGAAATGTAAGGATTTACCTACTTACTTTATTTATTTTTGAGCATATCGCATTTTCCACGTATTTCTTCGCAAATAAGATCAAAATCTTGTGAATTAGTTTTCAGAATGTTTACAAATAATGAAAAATGAAAACATCCCCATTTGATCTTTGACAAATATGTACAAACTTCATAATAAAAAAAAGTCCTGCAATTTGTTCGCTTGGGATCGGAAAGCTCCAGAGTTCATGCGGATTACCAAATGAAAATGTATTCAGCTGGAGTTAAGAAAATTGAAATTAGAAAATTGTTGTTTAGGCTTATACCTACTTCAACATCAGACTGCTTGAAATTTTTCGAAATTGATTTTAACTTAAGTGTTGGAATAGATTTGCATCCAGTTTGATTTTTGTTATAACGGCCAGCATCATTCTTCTTCAAAATATCTTTAGTAAGTTGTATGTTTCCCCTGACACATTTCCAAAACGACACGACCACCGTAAATTATGTTGATGTTAGCTACCTACAAAATTGAATTTAAACCAAAAAATAAATCATAAATCGGTATGTACATAAAAAAGGTGAAAACCGGATTTTTGACACATCGAAATCATAAATAAATTGAATTATTTTACCAATGGAAAACCTATTTGTTGGGAGCGCAATACGTGAAGTGTAAAAAAGGAATGTAATAGCGAGTTCCATTCAGAAAAAGATTTGCACTTTTTGTCAAAAGGTGTTCCCTTTTCTTATTTTAAGAGTTTCATTGAAGAAAAAGAGTATTCCTGGGTCAATTCGCAACACGAAAGAAGAGCTCTCTCATGGGGTAAGAGATTTGATCTGAATACACAGCTTTTTCTGTCCAATGAAAAATATTTTGTTGTTTGTTTTGAACTTGTGCTAAATTAAAAACAAATAACTATGGAGAAGTTCATAATTTGGATTTCATAAATTTGTTGGAGTTTTTTTGTCAAAAGGCACATGACAGGCATGTCAAACGACGGAAAAAAGTTTCATCGAAATTTTCATTCATGCCTTATATCTGCAATTTCAGTCAAAAGTCATTGTGTCAAATTCATGCATTTAGGTACCTAAAGGGTTTACATTGAAGCGAAATTAATTAACTTTAATTACATTCGTAAATTAAAAATTGAGCGTGAGGACTGAGGAGTTGTGAGCATGAAAATTCAGCAACAGGTTTTATTTATTTCATTAAAAGTCTTTTTGTTGATATAATATATGACTTACAAAAACATAGAAAAACTTTCCAAACATATCAATATAAAAAATTGTCGATTTAAAAATTCACTACCTAAACAATAAACAAAAACTTCTTTCATTTAAATAAGTATTGAATTTTCATGACAAAAACTAAAAAAATCAACCACCAACAAGACGAAAATTATAAAGTTCAACTTTTATGTGCAGTGCTTCAGCTGATTTGGCACTTCCCCCACCACAAACAACTTTCATCTGAATTTTCAGATGAGAATGGGCGGGTTCAATAAAAATAGCTTAACATCTGAATTTTCAGATTTCTGAATTTATGTCGTTGAACGCAAAAAAAATCTGAAATTTCAGTCGAAAGTCATTGTGTCAAATTCCTGCATTTACCTAAAGGATTTACATTGAAGCGAAATAAAATAGAACTTTAATTACATTTTTAAATTAAACATTGAGAGTGAGTAGTTGTGAGGATGAAAATATATGTAAATAAATCCTTTTACTGATATGTATGACTTACAAAAACATAGAAAAACTTTCCAAACATCAATTAAAAAAATTGTTGATTTAAAAATTCCCTAAACAATAAACAAAAAGTTCGTTCATTCAAATAAGTATTAAATTTTCATGACAAAAACTAAAAAAATCAACCACCAACAAGACGAAAATTATAAAGTTCAGCTTTTATGTGTGCTTTTGGCACCACCACAAACAACTTTCATCTGAATTTTCAGATGAGAATTTC